>CM062804.1:1182738724-1183338724 GCA_031772625.1 Pinus tabuliformis
AATCTGAAGCTGGTAGAACTGCATCCGACTGCCGTTTCCTAGATCTGCTGTTTCTGACTGCTTTCAGGCCGAGAGGACTGCCCTGTTGTGTTCGGAGCATCTGTTCCAGTGAGGAACCCCTTTCGTTTCACACGAAAAGGTTTCCGGTAGCCCTAGCTGCGTCATTTTTAAGATCTGGAGGTATACAATCTTTATTTGCAGTTTACTGTTATTTTCTCTTTGCTTATTTCGGTTTCGGTTTATTTAGCTTTTTTTTTCCGGATCTATACCTTTCATTTCTGCGTATGCTCTTTGCCCTACGACTCTGTGCGATCTGGGCAAATCAGAAACAGAAAGGAAGGATTTTTCTCATGCATATGCTCTTTTCCCTGCACCTTAGTGTGATCTCGGAAAATCAGAAACATTGAGAAAAATATTTAGTTTTTCGGCTAAAGCTAACTTTGAGCCGCAAGGTTCATTTTTTTTAAATATCTAGTTTTTTGGCTAAAGCTAACTTCGAGCCATAAGGTTCGTTTTCTTTGCATGTCCGTGTTGGGTTTTGTGTTTTGTGTTTTGTAGGGAAAAAGAGCTTTCTCAAGGCAAGCACGCAAACCAAGGCCCCCCCCCCTCTCTCTCTCTCTCAAATTTTTTGTATAGATCAATTGGTTCAAAGCTATTTTAAGAGAGTAGAGGTCTTGGGTTCAAGTCTCCATTTTGTGGGGGCGGATTATTTCATTCCCGCACATTCGCGCACTTTGCTGGCAACTTCAACAAAAAAAAATTCAAAAAGCCATAACTTCTTCATCCGGAAGCCTTTTTCAGAGCCGTTTTTTTTAAAACAGCCTAATTTTTCAAGATCTATCCATTGGAACACTTACTTTCAGCATCTTCAGCTTCAGTTTTTTTAAAAATGGAAAGTCCATGCCAAGTCATTCTTGACAGCACTAACTACTTCCAATGGATATCCTACATGGAAGATTTACTTAGAAGTAAAGGTCTCTACAGAATAGCCACAGACCAAGAGAAGAAACCAAAAGATGAAGACAAGGCTGCAAAATGGGAAAATAGACAAGATCAAGCACGTGGTTTGATATGGATGTCTATTTCTCCTGATCTTAGATTCCATATTGCAGAACTTGAGACTCCTCATGAAGCATTGGAACAACTCACTAAAGTTTTTGGGATTAAAAATGAAATTAGAGCCCATCAACTTGAAAATGAGTTGCTTACATTGGATCCTAATAATTTTTCTTGCATTGAAGATTTCTTGTCCAAATTCAAGACCCTTAGATATCTCTTGGAAGGTGTTAAGGTTAAGAAAGAAGATAGTAACCTTATTTATTCCATCCTTACTAAGTTGGGACCAGCCTACTCTGTATTTGTTTCCACCTTCCATTCTACAAGGGAAGCTTTCATTTGTCAAGGAAAAGACTACAAGGCCCCTTCCTTTGACTCTTTTTGTGATTTTTTAATAAGAGAACAAGAAAAACTCTTACACCTTGGTCTTCTTAATCTTGGAAACTCTTCCAAGAAAGCGTTAGCCGCCCAGCAGCAACCAAATTCAAAGAATCCTAAGAAGTCATTTCCTAAAAAGAATGGTCCTAAACCAAACAAGGGTCCTAAGCAAACTCAGCCTCAAAATGAAAGATCATTTCAGCAAAATGATAGGACCAATAAAAACAAATGGAAGAAGACTGATAGACATTGTAACTTTTGTAATCAAGATGGCCACTTAGAATCTAAATGCTTTAAGAAGATGGAAGCTTTGGAAGCCGCAATGAAGAAACATAACATCCATGTGGAGCATTCTTCAACTTCAACTTCAACTTCATCTTCAGGAATGGCACTTTCTGCATGTCGCTGTCAATCATCTCAGTCTGGTTATGCATTAAATGTATCTTCTTCTTCTCATTCTCATGAGTGGCTCATTGATTCTGGAGCCTCTTATCACATGGCCAAAAACCAAGCCATGTTTTCTTCTTTAAATGATTGTAACACCAAAAATATATATGTTGGTGATGATAGATCTCTTAATGTTGTAGGGACTGGAACTGTTCATCTAGACAATTGTCAGTTTAATGATGTATTATGTGTTCCAACCTTATCCTGCAACCTTCTATCTGTATATCAGATAACTCATTCAGGTGAAGGTAAAATTGTTGAATTTTCACCTCATGATGTTGTAATCAAGGATCTGAGAGATCCTAAACAGATTCTAGCTACTGGTATTGCTGATGATTCCACAAGGTTGTATAAGTTTCACAACTTTGGGTCATCAAATCTTCCCTCAGTATTTGTTGCTCATAATGATGAAGTGAGCAAACTTTGGCATGAGCGATTTGGTCACTTAAACTATCGCTCCCTTCAGCATCTATGTAAAGAAAATATGGTGACAGGTCTTCCTATGGTATCTTGCAGAGATGGTGTTTGTTCCGGATGTGTACTCAGAAAACATCATCGGGACAGTTTTGAAAAACGTGCCTCTTGGCATGCCTCAGCCCCTTTACAGCTTGTGCACAGTGATTTATGTGGTCCACTTCCTGTTGCTTCATTCTCTGGCTGTAAGTATTTCTTAACTTTCATTGATGATTTCTCCAGACGCACTTGGGTATACTTCTTAAAACTCAAGAGCGAAGTATTTTACACTTTTTTGGCCTTCAAAGCCTTTGTTGAAAAACAATCTAGACATCAAATTCTTAAGCTAAGAACTGATAATGGTGGAGAATATGTTAAAAACACATTCATCAACTTTTGCACCGAAAATGGAATTCAAATGCAACATACTGTTCCATACACTCCACAACAAAATGGTGTAGCTGAAAGGAAAAATCGCACCTTAAAGGAAATGGCTAATTGTATGCTGCAATCTAAAGGATTTCGTCTTAGTTTTTGGGCCGAAGCAATTAATTGTGCAAATTATATAATAAATCACACTCCTACTAAGGTTCTAAAGAATCTCACTCCAGAAGAAGCTTGGAGTTCCATTAAACCAGATGTAAGTCACTTTCGTGTTTTTGGAAGTGAAGCATGGGCCCATATTCCAGATGAAAAGCATAAAGCTTTAGAACCTAAGAGTGAGAAATGTACTTTTGTTGGATATTTTGAAGATGTAAAAGGTTATAGACTTATTCCATTTAAGTCCAAAAATGTTATCATTAGAAGAGATGTAAAATTTGATGAAAATAAATCGGCCTGCGAGCCTAGTCCGGCGGATGTGCCACCTCTTCCTATCTCTTCTACTTTTGAAAACATTTCTTCTTCAGATGATGAAAGTGAGGATGACAATCCTCCCCCACCTTCTCAGGATCCTCAACTTCCAAGATGGGTCCGTGCTACTCGGGATGCAGCAGGTGATCTTGCCGGTGATCCTACAGATCAGCGACGTACACGTTCTCAGTTTGAAAGAGCCTCTTCTTTACTGGCTCAAGCTCCAGTAAATCATGATCCTAACACTTTTGTAGAAGCTTCAGGCCATCCACATTGGGAAGCAGCTATGAATGAAGAATATCATTCATTGTTAACAAATGATACATGGGATCTTGTTCCTCTACCAAAGGGACGCAAACTTGTTAGATGTAAATGGGTTTACAGAACCAAGTATGGACCAGATGGGAAAGTTGATAAACATAAAGCTCGTCTTGTTGCTAAGGGCTTTTCACAGGTTGAAGGCATTGACTACACTGAAACCTTCTCCCCTATTGCCAAAATGAACTCTATCCGCCTTATTCTTTCCCTTGCTGCCTCTTTAAAATGGGAAGTCCATCAGATGGATGTTAAATCTGCCTTCTTGCATGGGGACTTGCATGAAGAAATCTATATGGAACAACCCATTGGCTTCATCCAAACAGACTCCAGCCTTGTATGTCGACTTAAGAAATCTCTTTATGGTCTCAAGAAAGCTCTTCTGGCTTGGTATGCCAAAATGGATAGCTTTCTTTTAGAATCTGGCTTTTCTAGGTGTTATTCTGACAATACTGTCTACACCAAGAAAGTGGGCAACTCTCTTATCATCCTTGTTCTTTATGTTGATGATCTTATTCTTACTGGTAGTGATCCCCACCTTATAAACCATGTGAAGTCCAGCCTTAAAAAGAAATTTGAAATGACAGACTTAGGACACTTACACTATTTTCTCGGTCTTCAAGTCTTGCAATCCAAGGAGGGTATTTCCCTTTCCCAGTCCAAGTATGCTTGTGATATTCTTCGTCATTTTCACATGGAAGACTGTAAGCCAGCCCCTTCTCCCTTTCAGTCTGGAGTCAAACTTTCAGTCTCTTGCACTTCTCCTAAAGTTGATGCTACCTTATACCGTCAACTTGTAGGAAAACTCTTGTATTTAACCCATACTCGTCCTGACCTTTCCTTTGTTGTTGGCCTTGTTGCTCGTTTTATGCAAAACCCCCGTGAAAGTCATTGGAAAGTAGCCAAAAGAATACTTCGTTATGTTTGAGGTACAGTACAGTTTGGGATTCATTACAGTGCCAACGCAACTCCTCTATTAGTTGGTTTCACTGATTCTGATTGGGCTAGTGACCTTGATGATCGGAAGTCTACTGCCGGTTATGTCTTCACTCTTGGTTCAGGACCTATTACATGGGCTTGTAAGAAACAGGCTGCCATTTCTCTTTCGTCAGCAGAAGCAGAGTATCGTGGTGCCGTGGAAGCTAGTAAGGAAGCCTTGTGGCTTCGTCAGATCCTATCAGAGTTTGGCTTTGAGCAGCAGCATCCAACCACACTTTGGTGTGATAATCAAAGTGCCATTCAGCTATGCAAAGATCCAGTCCAGCATCAGCGCAGCAAACACATTGAACTACACATGCACTTCATCAGAAAGCTCATTCATGACCATGTTCTTGAAGTGCAATATTGTTCAACAGATGATCAGGTTGCAGACATCTTCACAAAGGCTCTCACAGAGGCGAAGTTCACTAAAGTTCGATATATGCTTGGAGTTCAGGAAGTTGTCACTAAGGGGGGATAGGCTCTAGTGCCTCCTTCCTTCTCCTATTGTGTCATATTTGTAAATCCTTCAATCCTATCCCAAGTTGTTCTTAAGGGGGGATGTTAGGATATTCCGACACATAGGATATAGCTAAGTTCAACTTGGTCTAGTGTAGAGTTAGGTATAGAGTTAGGTAAAGTGTGTTTCTTTACCGTTGTACATTTTGTAACTTACAATCTGACGGTCACGATATGTAGTGATCCGACGGTTCGCTCTCTCCTTGGTATTACCGACACTTGATCCGTGGCTTGACACCCGATTGGTCCATGAGTTCTATTTAAAGCGCATGGAGGGTCATTGTTCGGGTAATCCGTGCATGAGAGAAGCTTATGTAAATTTTCATTCTTTGATTAATAAATTGCCTGTAGTAGCCACGTTGGCGCAGACCGTGGACTGTTTCCCTCTTTGAGGGTTTTAACCACGTCAAAAATACTGGTGTATTGATCTGTGATCTGGTTGTGAGCGGTGTCCTTTTGGTGTTCTTTCTGAGGAACTTACCCTGTAAATTCCTACAAATATCAGCTACTACTATGTCCATTAAGATGGTTTTGGTAGGGTATTGGACGAGTGACACACGTAGGTCTTTGATTAAACCAAAACATTTGACCTGACTTGAATCAAAAGAGAAAATGTATTTATATGGCCTGGTGATGTCAAGGTAAAGTTTCTCCATTACAGATTTAGGCATTAAGTTATGAGAAGCACCAGAATCAAACATGGCGTTATGGAGTATTTTATCATGTATTTTTAAAGCCACATAAAAAGGAGGAACTTGTCCCTTTGCTATTTTTCCATTTACTTCAGGGCCAAATATCAATTCAGGCTGGTCATCAAAAATGTTTACTGAATCTTCGTTTACAGAAATTTTGAGTGATCTGCTGATTTGACTTTTGTAGACATCATGTTTAGCTAATTCTGATAATGGAACAACTATCTTTAGTTTGCCTACTTCTGTCTCAAGATTGAAAGGTTTTTTGGTCTGAGTCTTTGTATTTCGGACAGCTGAATTTTCTGCGTTTTTCTCTTCTTCAGGTGTGGGATTATGTGCTGAAATGTTTTCCAAATCATGTTCTAGAGGTTGTTCTTCTTTTTCTTTAGCAGGAACATCAGTGGAAGGTTGTCTGTTAGGTGTCTGATTATCTGATATATCTTCAACAATTGGATTATTAGGGTTAGGATCTGTTTTAGAAAGAATATGTACATGGGTGTTATTGATCTTACATTTGTTAGGCTATTTGGTATATTTCTGTTTGCTGATTTCAGGGATATCTATTCTTCTGCTCCTCAGATTGTATTGTTTGTGGACTTCATAAATGGCTGTATCATATCCCTCCCTAAAGTCAAATGATTCACCCGACTGAGTTTGGAATTGTTCAAGGATGTGAGCTTCTTGATCTTCTTAGGTCAAGAAAACTTGTTGCTCATTGTTGAGTCCCATTAGATTAATTTGAGTGTCTTCTGTTGGTTCATCAGAAGTTGAGGCTTCAGCATAATTTTCTTGAAATGGGAGCCTAATATTTTGGTCAGGACCTGTCTTTCCAGTGTTAGGATTTTGGTTCTTCCTGAAATTTGGATTTCTCCCAATGTTGTTTGGTTGACCATCCCACAGGGATTTTCTCTCGATTGTTTCCACTCTATCTCCAAGTTTGTCCATTCCTTTAATACTAACATCTAATTTATTTTCAAAGGAAGAAGGTTCTTCTTTGAAAGGTGTCCTCCTTTCAACTCTGGCTCTAGACCGTTTAGATATCAGGTTGGCCTCAACGTTGACAGTTATACTTTGCATTTCTTCTAAGTTTAGAGGAGCTCTTTCCCTAAGTTGGTATGCCATATCAGAATCACATGCATCAGGGAATTTGATCAAGGCCAAATCTGGAGGAGGTCTGATATTTTGAGGAATAGAATTGTAGATATTATTGAATCTAGTACAGTAATCTTGGATAGTTTCTTGTGTGCCTCTTCTTAAGTTCTCATACTCTGATAGAATGTGGAGAGGATCTTTTTTCTTTTCCCATCTGTTCAAGAAGGTCTGATAAAGTGCTTGTGGGTCATTGATACTGTTTGCAGGGAGGGTTCTAAACCAGGTTCTAACATCTCCAGTTAAACTTTTAACAAATACTTTCATTCTGACATCATCATCATCATCTATCTCATAGTTTTCAAAATAGTCGGTCATTTTCTTGGTATGTTGTTGAGCTGTGTAAGTGTTATTACCGTCAAAATAGGTGATTTTACTTTGATAATCTTGAGGCATAACCCCTGGATTTGCAGGTAAGTTTAGGGGAGTATATCAGTTTGCCATGATTGCAGAGATAAATGTGACAACTGGATGAGAAAGGATACCAGTGGGAATGTGAGCTATAGATGGAGGAGTGGAAAGGGTGGCTTGAGGTGCTGATGGGGAACTTGGAGAAGTTGTAGTAATGACAGAAAGGTCTGGTGTTTTTTAAGAGGTAAGCTCAGATTGGATGGAGTTCTGCAAATGTCTGTCAAGGTGTGAATTAGCAAAATTTTCTTGGCTGTCTTGTCTTCTAAGAATCCTAGAAATCATATTAGGATTTTCAAACCCAAGTGGGGGATTAGGATCAGGATTTGATCTGGTGTAATGAATCTTTTCTGAAGCCAGTTTCTAGGTGTTTTTGGTTTTTTCTTGGAATAGGTCTGATAATACAAATTATAACAGTTTCTTCTAGGAAATTTTAGATGTGGGAGTTTTGAACTTTCCTAAAGATTTATTTGAAAAGAGGAACTGATCAAGTATTTGGAACCAACTGTTCAAAACATAAACTAGACCGGAGATAGACTGAAGCAGCATTCATTTACTTCTACAATTGCAAAGCAAAAGCAGTTTCAAAGGCTACCTAGATAACTTCAGGCTCCACCTGTAGCTTATGAAATAAACAACAGTAACAAACAATTATTCAGGTCCCCAGTGGAGTCGGCAATGATGTTATCACTCAGGTTGTTCCCAAAAGTTGTAAGAAAGGGAATACAGCTGAGGTAACCACAGACCAATCTTTTAGATACAGATTCTAGCCAATGTACATCCAGAGAGGGCTCTCTCTTTATGATTTAGCTTTGTTTTGAATGTTATTAGGCTAGTTATGAAGTACAAGGGTTTTGTTCTGAGTTTGGGTGGTGAGATTCAATAGAACAGTGAGGTAAAACTGAGAAATTCAGTCCATTGGGCATGATGGAGTCAAAAGAAGATGGCTTTCTGGATTTGGTTTCTAACAAAGGATGGCATCACAGAGCAAGGTAGTCAAACATGGAACAAATAAAGGCTGGAATATGATGGAATGGACTTCAAATGGGTGAAGGGCAGTTAAGAATCCTTCAACATATTGAAAAGAGGGAAAGTGAATGATCACTGATAAGGAGCAGTTAAGAATTCCTTAGCAAATACGCAACATGAGAGAATCAGAAAACAGGAGCAATTAAGAATTCACTGTTTATACTAATTCTGAAGAAAACACAGAGAATAATAAAGATTGAAAAAAGAGTGTAGCTAAGAAAATTATGAATTAATCTTTCTCTTTATCATTTAGATCATGAAACATAGATGACATAATAGACAAGAAAACTGTAAAACAAAAGATATAAGGGTACTTATTGATCCATAGGTTGATTCAAGAATTCTGTGACAAGTCTTCTGCATCAATTCTTCATCCAGTAGACCAGACAACAGTTTGTTTCCAATAGCTCTTTATTCCAAAAGTTTCAGTATTTACAGCAAAGTCTAGGGAAATCTACACATACCCAACCTCTTAAAAACTCTGATGAAGGGGGTATTTATACAACAAAATATGTACAACAGATATCTCATAAAAGATGTGAGATAATATCCAAGTTTTAACCTAAAGTAATTTACAAGCAAAGTAGAAACAACTAACTTATGCTACGCTGGAGGCAGACTTTTAGGGTTCGGCCTGCAGCTGTCTTCTGCAATAACTATGCGCATCTGACAATCTTTAATGTTGATCTGCTTTCTTTAATGCTGATCTGATAGTCTTTAATTCTGATCTGATACACTTTGACTTTGATCTGATACTCTTTAATGCTCCTTTGATACTCTTTGACTGTGTTTTGCCCTGTTTATCTCTGCACATCGTTGTCTAGTAAAACAAAGCTGCTTGCGTGTCCTTTCACCGCCTTTCTCTGGCAATCCATGTTTCTGCACTAGCTAGATTAGCAAATATCTAGGTTTCTCTCTTCTGTAAGCTCGAAAGTGCCTCAACACTTTTTTGACATGTGTTTAAAGAGGAGGGAACTGTATTGTGCTGGTTGAACGGTTGGTCGCGGAGCTGGCGCTGGAGCTTTTATGGTCGGGAGGCGGTCAAAACTGATCTAAGTCGGTTTTAATCTTGGAGCGCGCGGGGCGCTGTTTTGCGGTGAAAAATATCAAAAATAACCCTTTTTCCCTTTTAATGGACAAAAATGAATTTTGGCAGGAAATTTTGGTTCGAAGGATGGATGACATCAGCATGACGTTAGCGGGGGTACAGGATAGATGACGTGGCAGTGACGTGGCGGTGATGTGGCAGTGACGTGGCGAGCGACATCAACAAAGGACATCTGACGTCAGCAGATGAAATCAACGGGGAGAGGGTAGTAAATGGTTTTCCCCGCACCGCCTTTGGGCTTGGGTGGTTTCGGGAGGAGGGGCAGCGAACACGCCGGGAGTGCGACGCGTGGCACCTGTATAGGAGAAATACCGTCGTTTCCTTGGGACTTAACATTCGGCGGCAGAGGGCTAGAATAATGGATGCAGACCGTTGGATGTGGCAATGGAGATCTGACGGTGGACACTCTATGGAGATGGCGACGAGTTAACATGCGGGACCGGCGCATTAAACAATGTTTTTAATGGTATCGGGCGGGTTTTGATTGGTCTGCGGGGATAGGTTTATTAATTAACGTGGGGTTAATTAATCCCTGATTTGTGTAGCATAGGCTATTAATAAGTTCCAAATGACCCTATTAATCCCTATTTTAAACAGTGTTATGGTCCTAATCGACCGAGGGCGGGAAATATATTAACAATTGGGGTTTTTTATGCTATATATACATAATATGGGTAGGGAAACATTTACAAGGGAGTTATATAATAAAGTTAATTTGTTAATATGAAAGAAATGTAAATGAATGCGCTAAGTTATAAACTTAGGCTTAGGGTAAACAAAGGGATTTATGTGATATTTGTACAAATTTCCTAGTAAAATGGGGTTTTTACTTAAGCAATGATGAAATGGAATGAGTGGTTTAGTGATATTAAGCAGATCTTAATATCTTTGGGGGAAGATTAGTAAGTGATTAGGGAGAAGTGTGAAGGGGAGTTAGTCATGCCTCGCTTGAGCCGCTCCAAAAGTAATGTCTGCCATAGTACTTTGTGATAAAAGTGTAAGTTAACACATTTTTAGGGACAAAACCTATCACAAGTCTCATTCTGCAACTTCATCTACCAACCCTACCTACTTTGTCTAACATTTTTTCTTCTTTTACTTGGGTGCACTTAGACTGGAAAACCCTTTTCAATCTTCTTTTCTTTGCATGATAAGCCTATCTAAGTCTACACTTATTTCTTCCAAGGGCTCGGATTAAACAGTTGAGCTCCTTTGCTTCTCTACCTACCTACTTATCTGCCAAGATTAAACAGTTTGGACAGATTTTTATTCTCTATCTCTAAAACATGAAATTCAAACATGAACTGGCCAAGATTAAGCTTTTTGGCCATTCATCAATTGTGGAAAAAGTTCAACAAGCTGCACACAATGTTTTATTTGCAAAAATGAAAAAGTAGTGGCTTTTTGGACTTGCACACTTTCCTGGTCTTTTTTATTGGGGTTCATTTCTTCTCATTTTTTCTTTTGACCATCTATTTTTTTTTACCCTTTGATTTTTCTTTTAGGGTATACCCTCTTTACAATTTTTAATTTTTTGATTTTTTGATAATATGGAAACCTTTACAGCAAGGAAAGGATGAACATATTATAGAGCTCAACTAGTCAATCATGAAATATGACACCTATAACTATAGGAGTATAACAACATCCACATTGATTAGTGTTTTGATGTGTTTTATGAATCCCACATTCATGTTTGAAATATGGCACGGGGGTGATTGGCTAAAAAGAGACTTGAATCAGCCAATATATGGTTGAGTGGAACATGGTAGTCCCATCTCTAGTTGGTTCATTGTGTTCATCAATGAGAAATTCATTTCCTTGATTTTCATGTGTAAATATACTGATGTATGTATGGATTTTGATGGCTAATATGATTATTGTATTTATGTTCCTATTATGCTGGTTATATGCACATTTTATGACAACAACTATGTATGGCTCTCAACATGTTTTTACTTGTATATGAATGGATAATGTGTCTATGACCTAATAGATGAATATGCAACAAATGACATGAGGGAACAATGGTTTATATTGATTCTCATATAAGTATGAGATTCCTACACTTAATTCTGTTGTTTACACCTATAGGTTACATGTTGACAATATGTTTGATGAAATGTCTGTCATGGCTAGTAGGGGTCTAGTTAAGGTCTTGTTGAGATTATTTCTTTTTCATCATTGTTTCCCTGTACTTTTATTGATTTCAAGCTTTCATTCCATTATGAGAAGTGGCCTAGGCTCTGGGCCTGAAAAAGTGGCTTAAATCTCGGGATCACTAGTACAGAACTAACAAGTTTGGTCCACATTCGTTGGCATGTAGGCCTATGAGAGTGACTCTAGGTCTCTGGTCACTAGCTTGCCCATAGCATGAGAACAACTATGGCCTCAAAGGTCCAGAACAATAGTAGGACCCAAAGACAAGTTGTCTGAGTGGCTGACTTATCTCTTGAGGGTTCTATTGATGATGTTGGATGACTATGTGTGATGTTTCATTGATTCCACTTCCTTAAGGTTACATAGGAGGTCGAATCTGATCATAGTAGCCTCTCGTCTCATGTTTACCCTAGTTGGTATGGTTACTTGGGTAGATGTGGGAAGAGGGTGTTACACATCTCTAGGTGTTTTCTCTTGAAAATTTTACTGGGTTCTGGAGATCTTATGTTTCTTAGCCTCTCTGACCAAAGTCAAGACTATAACACCTGTCTGATGCTACAAAACTAACAAAAAATATCTTTCTCGTACAAACTCCCCCTATCTCTATGAATCTACCAATTGTGTGAGAATTCATTGGAAAGCTTGATTTCTCTGCTAGACCTGGTGGTCTTGTCTTCCTTCCTAGTGAATTTCCATCCTTCCTGGTTCTATAGGCTCCACCTCAAGGCACTTCCACAACCTCATGAAAAATGGTAAAAATTATGGCATCAATGGAACTTTACATATAATCTCAATAATGGAGCAAAGTTATTGTAACTTATGTTATAATAGGTGTATGGGACTTTGTCTTTCCTTCTAGAAAATTTGCTTCTAGGGCTTTGATAAAACCATCTATCAATATTTATGTTATATTTCTAGTAATCAACAGCTTTTTTCACATAATTTTAACATGTATAACAATAAATATAAAATGTGTCTACATACTTGGGTGTATATGGTGAAGTTTTGTTGAAGGAATCTCGTCCTTGAGAATATATTTGTTGCTCTTCACTTCTAAATGCTCTATTATGAATTGGTGTCTTGAGTGCATCATCGTGATTTCTTGTGACATAGGTCTTCCAGCTTTCAGTGTTGGTTGATTTTTGCAAGACTTTGACTTTGGGATTCTCTCCATTTTTGGCACAAGGCTCCTTTTCTTCCTTGACATGTGATCTAGGGGATCAACAATAGGTTCAAAAATAAAAGTGCTCAAATTCTCCCTAAATTGGTGCCAAATCATAGATCTCATCATTTTGATTCCAATGATGCTTGAATCACCTCAATCCAACATCATATGAGGAAGTTATCATGTTCTGAAATTTTTGGCAAACATGAAAAAAATCAACTTGTAGGTTTAACCAATGTTTTAAAACTCTGACTCGGCTGAGGGTTGACTCCGACTCGATATCGACTCAGCTGGCTCGATTTCAATGACTTGATCATTGTAAAAAACACATTAAATATTTTTATTTATTTATAAAAAAACATAATTTTAAAGATTTTCATTCATGTTTCCAAACACACAACATTAGAATATATATATAGAAGACAACATATGATCAAAGTAGGCTCATGAATATATCCATTATATCAAAATGGCACCCAATGGACTGTCCAATACATACATGATGATGATATAGAGATCAAAACAAAAACACATAACCAAGGAGGCTAGAAATGGCCTCTACAACAAAAGTAAACTGTGACCAGTACTAGTGGCTACTGCTAGAGGAGCCAAGATCATCTGGATCAACCAGTAGTAGCATATCTACATGCTTCATAGTTTGTAACTCATTTTTAATCTTGTACCCTCATCAATAATATTAGACCATCTCACAAAGATGGATGTTAATAGATGTATTCATGAGAAGAACTACAAAAGAAATTTGTATGTGACACAGATCAAGATATAGGATCCCTTTTGCCAAAACTTTTGCATCCACATCTACATGCAGTCATGACAGACCCATCTACACCCCATAGAATATTTTGTGGCTATTCTTTAGTTTTAGGATCCTTTGGGGCAACTTCAAGTTTGTTCCCATCATCCTTGTAATATGTATAAAGATAAACTGCCATCTTCCAAGAGAGAATTACACCTATAAACATTCTAACTAGGATCACATGTCTAATCAACATTTCAATTTCATGTGCCCTCTTTATTACATGATTCTCAGATAGTATCAATTTTTACTTAGAAATTCACATTGTTCCTTGAGGAATTTTATACAATGAAGGCAACAGATGTCTTGCTCCATTCTTACAGGAGCTTTCATGTTCTTGGCAACATTAGATCCTATCAAATTGCCAGCGCCTGACTCATCACTTTCTATTTTCAAGAACTAAATGATTCATGCCACAGGAAGCCATGTGAACAAGTAAACAGCCTATGAAAATAGTCAGTGAATTTGCAATTCATGTGTCCACCAAATTTTAACACAAATCTCTTCACCAAAAAGCAAGTAAAAAAAATCGTTGTTTTTTTGAGTTTTCGGGCCACTATCACCAAACCGACCGAGTAGGCTCGGACTCGGTCGAGCCGGTCGAGTTATTACTGAGTTGGATGAGTTGTTAGAAAACTCAGACGACTCGGTAATAACCTGGACAATCGAACCATTTTGATGGCCGAGTTGACCCGATCAAGGCTTGAATCGGACCAACTCGGCCGAATCGGTTCCGAGCCGGCCGATTCTTAAAACAATGGGTTTAACTAGGTAGATGACTGAGCAGAACATACACTAATGTGGCACTGATGTTAGCAAGCTGACTGTGTAGTACGGTTATCAGGCGAGCCAATATTGTGAGGAAAAGAGGCACGATTTGATTGGTTGTGGTGATTTTGGTTGGGCCAACCACAAGCCACCAAGTGGCCCAATGAAAGGCTTCCACATGGCCCTATGGGAGGCCACCACGTGGACCTATGGGAGGCTGCCACGTGGCTCTGGTTTTGGCACCAAAATTGTGGTTTATGGACTGACCAAGCTCCCCGGCATTCGACCTTGTGACCTCTGGCAACACAACCGAGCGCCATGTCATTGCGCCACAACAGTTCTAATTAATACATAGTCGTATGGTTCTATTTATTGTGGTTTGGTTGGCATGTTTGGGGGGCGGGGCAATAGGCTCACCAAACCGACCCAGCCTACGGTTATATTACATAATGCATGATCGAGATCCAGGGAAGGAGGGATGAGGCACAAGGCCCTAGCCCCAGTTATATTGAATACCACATAAGCAACGATGTTAGGTGCAGAGAGGGGAAAGCATGTGGCACACTGCTCACACCCAACCCATGGCCATATGACACCTCACATAACCAAGAACGAGGTTTTCAGGGCACGTGGCCTCTGGTCCACACTCCCCAGTCACATGGGCTCCATACAATTGACCAGAGGGCAAAACCTTGGGGTGTGGGGGTTGGTTAATTGTCTGACAATTTGCACCCTTATCGACAGATTTAAGGCCGAACCCGCATGAAATTTCCATTGTACAAGGCTACCAAAGCAGAATTTGTTGTCAACTTTGACATAAGATCAATTTTGCAGAACAATTAGTAGGGAAATGAAGGAGACCTAACTTGGCCATTTTTTTGCCTTTTTGAGCCCAAGAAGATCCTACGTACGGGTTTGTGGGTGTTCTAGACACAATGGTGGTATTATTTTTACAATTTCAGGATTATATGTTGATGTAATTTGACATTTGAGCATATAATTTAAAGGGCCGACATTGGAAGCTAGACCCGGAGATGTAGCCCAGGAGGAGTGAACTCCATCATAAAATTGATGTTTTTTGATGTTGCTTCTTGTCTATTTTTCACTGTTAAAATCTAAAAAACTTATCCAAGTTTACTAAGTTTATGTGATTTTGCAATTTTGATCCATTCCATTTAATACATAAACTAGATTGCAAAATTTTACACGAAACCCTCAATTTTAATTTCAAATTAGTTTGGTATCAGAGTATTGTTGCTTTGAAGGTTTGACAGTTTTTGCAAGTGTTTTCGTGAATGATTACAAGGTAAAAATTGAAAATAGGAGTGTTTGAAGAACCAAACCCTCAAATTGGTTCAAGGAGGTCACAAACTCCACCAATCATGGCACATGGAGAAGGATAGGAGATGTTTCCTGAGGAAGAGAGAGATTTTAGTAAGGCTTTCTATGATATGTTTGAGATGGTGAATGTGTTGTACAATGAGAGGAAACCAAGGTTGCAAGGAGAAAGTTCTAATCATCCAAAATTTAATGGTGGTGATCGGAGCAAGACTTCACCACCACCTCCTCCTTCACCTCCATCTACACCTCCATCCTCACCTCCTTATTCACCTCCTCCATCTCCAAAAGGACATGCTAAGTTTCCTTTGATTAAGCTCAATGTCAAGTTTGAATTTTCTATGTACAATGGGGAAGTAAATGAAGAAAAGTTGGATAATTAGGTTCATCAAATTGAATTCTATTGCAGGATTCAAAAGATTTATGATGATGTTACAAAGATCCAACCTGCTTCTCTCCATTTGGAAAGTGCAGTCCTCATTTGGTGGGAGGTCATAACTCAAGAAGATTTGAAGAAAAGTGGTAAAATTATCTCTTCTTGGAATAATTTTATAGTTTCATTAAGAAGGCAATTTTATCCATTAGCTTACATGCAAAAAGAAATTATGGATTGACAAAATTTTAGACAAGTTAAAGGTCAGAGTGTCCAAAGTTACACATAAGAATTTAGAAGAAGAGCTTTAATCTTGGGTGTTGATTTGTCTTCACAAGATACTCTCCTTAAATACATAGGTGGATTACATAGTTATTTGAGACATATTGTACTTATGTTTAATCCCACCAATCTAGATGAAGTATGTGTTCATGCAACTCATTTAGAATCAAGAGGCAAGAATGTTCCTCAAAAGACTAGCAAGAAACCTTTTAAATATGGAGACAAAGGAAAAGGGAAGTTTAAAGGCAAAGGAAAAAAGAATGCTACTATCAAGAAAGAGGGAGATAAACTTACCTATAAACATTGTTCAAAAGAAGGCCATGATGAAGACCATTGTTGGAAATTACATCCAGAAATGAGACCAAAGAAGTTCAATAACAAGAGGAAACAAAAGAATGTAGCTACAACTCAACAAGTTCTAGGATCTGATTCAGGTGATGAAACCAAAATCAAATCCATGGGAATGAAAGGTATAACTCCTAATACAAGTACTAGTTCTTCTAGTAAGCCTATTTAATCTAAAAAAGATAAAGAAAGAAGTGATATTTTTTATATCAGGGTCATTACAAAGCATACTAAAGTTGATACATTGTTTGATAGTGGATCCCAAGTCAATTTTATCCCTGAAGCAATTGTCAAGAAACTTAATCTAGAAACTACACATCATTCATCAATTGTCAAGGGATCTCTACTTGAATGGTTCATGAGGCACAATACTTGCTAAGGTTTTGCAAATGGGGTAGCAAGCTAAGTGGGCTTGATTGTGGGAAAAACTCCACAGTTAAGCGCGCTTGAGCCAGAGGAGTTCTGGGATGGGTGACCTCCTGGGAAGTCCTGGTTACCGGGTGCAAGCCCCGGAAGTGATGATTGATGCTATGTGATTCGTTCTCCACATTTCACTAGTTTCAATCCCACTTCTTCACCCCTGTGAGCATCACCCGATGTAATGAGTGCTAAGTGAACTATTCAAAAATCATGAGAAATTAGTCAGTTACGACTACCTCTCATGGAAATGGTCATACGTTTGAATGACTTACTTAACGCAGTTGAATCCCAAAAATGATATCTAAACTACACATCATATTAAACCTTACCCTTTGGGTTGGGCATGTGATGATGCCAAATTACAAGTGACAAGAAAATGTAAACTCAAATCCACCATCACTGTTAATTTTATAAATGAGGTAGAGCTTGATGTTGTACCACTTGATATTTGCAGAATTTTTTTAGGTAGTCCATACTTGTATGACCAAAAAGCCATATTTTATCGTCATGAGAAGAAATATTGTATTGTTAAATATGGAGTTGAGTATATTGTAATATCACATCGCAAGAATATGGACTTATCTCTTGTTAGTGTTGATCATATGAAAAGGCTTGTAAATGTTAGTAAGAATTTATGTTGTTGATGATTAAAGCTAAAGATACTATTGAATCTTAAGCTTTTACAGAATGTGATTCTAAACTCAAGCATGAATTGGTTGAAGTTGTTAACACTTATGAAAAGATGTTTCAAGAACCTCAAGGGATTCCTCCTAAAAGACGAATCTAACATGAGATTTATTTGCAGCATGATGCACCACTTCCAAATTTTGGCATGTATGGAATGTCAGTTTTGGATAATGCAGAGATCAAAAGCAAATTCAAGGGTTTCTTGACAAAGGGGTCATTAGGCCTAACACATTTCCCTGTGGGTTTCTTATTGTTTTGGTTCCAAATAAAGATGGTTCATGGCACATGTGTGTGGATTTTCGAGCTTTGAACAAGATCACAGTAAAGAATCACTATCCTCTTCCTCGCATTGATGATTTGCTAGATTAGTTAAAGGAAGTTGTTTACTTTACTATGTTAGATTTGAGTGTTAATTTTCTTAGGGATTTATTATTATTTTCTTTAGATAATTTCATTTCATCATATATTTACCATTAATAGAAATGACATAGAAAGAATAATAACTTTAATATTGCAATGAAACATAAAAGGAACATCAAAAGAAAAGCATGCACAAAATAGAGACACCAAGATTGGTCAGAGACCAAGGCAAAACCCCACAAGGGGGAAAACCCAAAATTCTTCTTCTATTCAAATTTCAGTATTTATTCAACTGAGATACAAAATACATCCATAATGAAATACATTTGATCTCCTAAGGCCATTAAAAGTCAGTTCACAATTTCATTTGTGAACTAACATCCAATAAACCGAAAAATGTGTAATCATGAGATATGTTGCTACTAATCTCTGACTAGAATATCATGATACCAAAGTCTATTATCAATACCACCATATCACTATCATTACTGTCTCTTTGCTCTCAATCAAAGTTAAGTTAACAAGATCTTAGTGATGTCATACTAATATTGTTCTATTCTAAAATGATTCCATTCATATAACTACGAAGAACTATGATAGATCTGCAAGAGGAATCATACATGAATTGATACCAACTCTATCGTAAATTTTCCATGCAGAGAGTGTGTCAATTTGTTAAGTTTAGGTATGTTCTATGCTAGAGCAATTTATTTCAATTTTCACAATTAGCTTAATATATTTCCCAGATTAGAAATCACATCAACATTAAAGTAAACTGCAGATAGAACACAAATATAAATCACAGAAGACAAGCCAAGACAAGAGGACACAAGATGTGGCACTAGCCAGGGACAAACCCCAATGTGGGGAACCCTTCATCAATTCTTCTTATATTATCTTCAATAGTTTAGCAGAGAGAGAGAGATAGAGATAGTATATTTACAACAATAGTCAACACTTTGACTTATCTAGATAAGAGCATAGATCATCTCCTAAGATGATGATACATGATATCAGTTGAAGACATGTTGCTTCAACTGATTCTCCAAGGTGATTGCTTCACCTATCATAGTGTTGTGTCTCGTCATCATGCTGCACCCATCACCGCAATGATGGACCTTATGCTATTGTTGTCCTAGTGTTTAGCATTGCTGTACATAGTGCCACTGTTGCACCATGCTTACTGTTATCCCAATGTACTTGTTGCATTGTACTTGTTGTTGTCCATGCTTTACCATGTTGCTTTTGTCCATGATTCTTCATGCTTGTAGCTATCCCATGTTGTAGATGTCCCTATGTGTCACCAAGCTTGCAGATGTCCTTCATACTGCACCTTCACTGAGCCTCATAGAACTGTTGTACTATGCATCACATTCATTCTAAGAGACCAAGGTTGCTTGCTATGGTGCTATGGCCTGCAGCGTAGCACTTAGCAATGCCAATGTAACTAGTTTGAGTTAGGATTGCTGCAATAGTCCTAACAGATTGACCCACTGCCTACCACAGTTCAGTTGTCATCTACAGCTCACCCAAAAACAGATTTCCTTACCTTGATTGTTGTCCAAACAACCTTGATTAGGCTCCTGTAGATACTTGGCCTAACAGCCCTACACACAACTCCTACACAACCTCCTTTCCCATGTAGTAGTAGCCTCTCTCTACAACTCAAATAGAAGTGCCCTAACTGTCTTTACTCCAGCATCTCGGTGCTCTTGAATTGCCTTCAAGATAGGCTTGCGAGGAGCCTCCTTAATCAGCCTAATATCCAGCTCCTTGTTCCTTTGAGACAACCCTATTCTTGTGCCTATTTTCACCCTCAAAAAACCCTCAAACCAACTTGCATCCCCACAGAAACTCAACCTCTAATTAGTCCCTCCACGCTATCCTCACCCTGTCTCTTTTGTTGTGGCTAGGGCATAATATGTTTTCCCAATCCTTGCTGTGACCATGACCACATTTTAGGGAAATGTTAGAGCTGTGTTCTGGGACTGCGGTTAGGGATTTTGTGGATCTCCATTTAGCTATGTTCATGACTGCGTTTAAGTGTCTCTTCTTGTTGCGTATTAGACAGCGTATTAGGGCATCAAATGGCTTCTCCATACTAGCATTAAGGCTGGCTTTATGGGTTGTAGTTTAGGGAAGCGTAGGTCTCCTTAGAAAACCTTTACAGCTCCATGTCTAGGGCTTCTCCTTGACAGCGTATGAGAAATTGTGTCTCCTCCATGACAGCATTAGGGTCAAGGGTTTCTTCTAGAGCAGCGTATCATCTTGAGATCTCTCCTCCCACCAAAACCCAAAGACAAAGTGGAGAGGAAGAGATCACAAGAGGTGTGTGAAATGACTTGAGAGTAACCTTTATTTATAGTGCTACGTTGAGAATGAGAGGGGGCAATTTGGTTACTGGCCGACCTTGACGAATTGTCCCATAACACAAATAAATCCATATCTCCATGAATACTTATCAGAATCAGATGATCTTTAGATCAATACTACACCTTTCGATGAGAGGGATCCAATAAAAATATCATCTGCCATAAATAAGATGACCCACATGGAGTTTGGCCCTAGTTTCCAATTTTAACACAATCAAGACCAAGGTGATACCATATCCATATGCAAATTGTTGTTACACTAAAAAATGTCACCATGACTATTTACAGTTGGTGTGGCTCTATCAACAGTCATGCTATCCTCCTGGGCAAGTCTTATGCCTCTGCTCTCCATGTCAAACACCAAAAAGAGAGAAAGTCTTTGTAAATGTATTTATCTCTGGGTACGCAGGTTCTCTCAACCTTACCTGCGGATACGCACCTAATGTTCACAAAAGCTGCGTACTTGTACGCTCTGTATGTAAAGGGGCAGGTGCGTACCCCTGTAAAGGTCAAAATGCGCAAGTTTCATCTTTAAAAAGTTACTTGTGGTCATTTCTAGAGCATTCTAGAAGGTTGTTCGACGTGTATTGAGCGCCTCCAGATGGTTCATGTACCCCTACCAAAGAGGAACTTATCCCATCAATGAGGGAGCTATCCCATCCAAAGAGGGGATTATCCCATTGATGGTGGACCTGAATAACTTCCTCTAGAGCACTATAAATACAGGCATTGGGCCAGAAGGAGGGGAGGTTGGAAGCTAAACATTTCTAAGGGTAGATGCTACTGGAATTAGGACTCCCATTTAGAAGCTTGTGAGGAGAGATTGCCATCTTTGCTTGTTCTATTTTGAAGTGGGTGAGCTTTGTCAAAGTAAAGGAGAACTCTTGATGGACCCTGGGAGGGACTTGCACAACACCAAGGCTCAGGTTGTAATTGTTCCTTTTGTTTCCTATTAATGCAAATGAGTCCATTCTTCTCAATAACTTGTTATTTATGAGTTGTTTCATGTACTCCTTGGTCTATGTGTTAAATATGTTTTATTTTATGAGATTATCAAGTGCTATTTAATCGTTTGATTGTTAGTGAATGCAGGTTTCGAAGTGAAGGAGGAGCTCATCCGGATCAGCGAGGCTGGACTGCTACAACAGTGTTGGACTACAGGTAGGATCTAAACACTTGATTTCTTATATAGTAAATGCATGTTTAGAGAAGGATTGCTCTTATTTGTCTTGTTTGTCACTAGAGAGTCTTAGGCTCCTAGGGAGGTTGGTTGTGTCCGCACTATCAACTCTTTCCGCCTGACAATTGCTCAACATATAATGCCCTACATAATTCCATCCTTACTGTAAAGGAGGTGTGAGTTTATAATGTAGAGAAGTTGTGCATGTTGTAGGACCATATGTATATCAATGTCATATATATATATATATATATATATATATATATATATATATATAATACTGAAACCACACATATGTTGAAGTGAGATTCTAGTCATACCAACAAATTCCATACATATTGCAGATGCAATACAAAAATATATATTTGATATCATAATGTCATATTGTATTGAGAGAATAGAGTATCAATGCTAGCCATAGTGAATGCAGAGAAAATGATGATATTAGAATATGTATCAACTATACAGTAGGGACGTCACTCATATCGTTAGCTGAGACAATAAACAAACCTATGAAATGACATATACTAACCTTTGTGATGAACCATAATGTAACAAACTTCTCTGTAATGAACCATAACAAACCTATTAGCAATAATATATACTAACCTCTACGATGAACCATAATGTAACAAACTTCTCTGCAATGAACCATAACAAATGTCTGCGATGATATATGATAATCAATGATGATGATGCCATTACCATAGTATGTGAGACAAAGTGCGAGAGACAAACAAATATGGGAATTTATAAAGATGACGGAAGATGGTGTGATACCCATATGAAATTATAGAGAAGCATGAATATTGTGCAATATTCATTCATATGATGCTCAGGAGACCGATGTCATCTGTTGCTTGTAGAGATGCCCATAACTCAGTGTGGTTATCATAGTTCACACATGTGCAAGTCACACATAAATTCTTCCAATGAAATATGCGAACCATTTTTCAATCCACTATTGACATATGTGATATAAGAGTTACCACATGCAAGAGTCACGGAGATAAATCAGACCTTAGACGAGTTCCTCATACTTTTATGTTGAATGAGCTAAGATATTTTTATTGATTTATGCCAATTGGAACCCTTGTAATTTAGTGAATCTGGCTTGAAATCTCAAGGAGGGAATCTCAATTTTGAATTTAAATTTCTCTTTTAAAATATATTCCTCCTTTTTAATAATTTCATGCCCAATTAATATTTCGTTCAATATGATTTCTTTGATCAATAAAAGTATTTCCCTTTGAAAACAATAATTTGAAATCTTTCTTTTGACCAATATAATTCCTTATGGGACACAAGGGTTTGCTTTTGGGGAATTATGGTTTCCCTTAGGGGAACTTTGTCCCAAAGCTATCAAATTTCAACATTGAGAAGTGGTTATCATCAGATAAGGGTTGTTGAAGATGATATTTGGAAAACTGCTTTCAAGAAAAAACAAAGTTTGTTTGAATGGTTAGTTATGTCATTTGGACTTGCAATGCACCTGCAATATTCATCAGAATTATGAATGATGTCTTGTGACCATTCCTTGATGACTTTATCATAGTCTACTTACATGATATTATGATTTTCGATAAGACTCGTGAAGAGCATGTCAAGCACGTGAAACAAGTTTTAGATGTCTTGAAAATAGAGAAGTTGTATTTGAAGATGTCTAAGTGTGAGCTTGGGAAAACCTCTTTGGTTTATTTGGGTCATATTGTAGGAGGAGTTGAATTGAATATTGATCCCTCAAAAGTTGATGTTACTGTGAATTGGCCTAAACCCAACAATGTAACAGAAGTAAGGATTTTTTTGGGAGCAACCCAATATTGGATAAAATTTACCGTTAACTTCTCATTCATAGCAGCACCATTACATGCTTTTACAAGTGTGAAACAGGTCTTTCAGTGGGGAGGCAAGAAACAGAAAGCCTTCAACACTATGAAAGAGAAAATCAGTACAACACTAGTTCTAGCACTTCCAGATCTTAAGAAGCCATTTGAAATTCAAACCGATGGAAGCGATTATGCTATGGGAGTAGTTTTGATGCAACATGGTAAGCTAATTTGTTATCATTCTAAGACATTTACGAATGCAATAATTAATTATCCAAATTATGATAAAGAGTTGTATGCTTTGGTACAAAGCATGAAGAAATGGAAGCATTTTTTGATGGGTAAAGAAACGATTCTTCATACTGACCATCAACCTTTGCAATATGTACAATCACAAACCAAGACTAGATCCATCTAACACTGGATCATATCTCATTTTTTGATCACTAGTTGAACAATCTCTATATAATACAAGAAGAAGAAGAATCATCACAGAGGAGCATATGACTTTCATCCTATATCTCATAATTAATACATACATCCCAAATAGAATCATCATCGTCGTCAAGTCATATCTTGACTCAACTCATCTTTTCCCATCTTCGTTTGATAAACAATCTAAAATATAAATAAGAATGTGACATCATAGGGGAGCCCAACTCAACCCACAACAACATTGGAGATCTTAGCTCAATCCATAACAACATCAAGGAGTCCTACTCAACATGGAACCACATCAGGGAGCCCAAATCAACCTGGAACAACTGCCAATAGGGAGCCAATGCTACAACCCAAGAAACCTGTTAACGAGGATCCAATGCTACCAACCGAAATCTAATGACAATGAGGAAGGTCCTATGCAACACTCTCACCTCATATTTGTAACAATGGGGAAGGTCTTATGGGACTCTCTCAACCCTAGTCATCTCATATAGGGGAGTATCCAACTACCACCCTATATCTAAAGACAATGGGAAATATCATACCTACCACAATGCATAAGGATCACACTCTATCCCAAAGTCCCTTACAATAAGTGAGATCAACTTACCAGAGGTAGAGATCACACTCTAACCTACTGTCTATGATCTTTCCATCTTGACCCTTGATAGTTAGATAGTAGAACACCTACATCCACTAACTTAGGAAAGATCCACCTACTACAAGGGGTAAGGATCACACTCTATCCCAAGTCTCTCATCCCATTGGCCAAATGGGGAGTTTATCCAACAAAGTGGGTAGGGTGCTAACTAGGGCATACTTTGATTAGGGGAGATCCTAGATCTCAACACATCCTATTGATCAAAGGTTTCTCATCCCCTGAAGCCCACCATCTCCTTTCCCCACCCTGGGAGCTCAACCAAGGGAGAAGAAAAATGCTCAATGTTCTCGATCAACCCATACCATTTCTGAGGAGGGTTGCATCCATCAATCCATGTTTCTCTTTGAAGATAAAAAACATATCAAAGTGCTTGTATCTGGTACTGGCTCAAACAACTTATTGAAGAGTTTAATCATACTGCCTCATACATTACCACGAGCAAAAGTTCTCTATTGTCATGTTCATATAGGACATCAAACGTCGGAGAAAAATGTGTAGCATAAAGAAAAGGATACCATATTCATATTTTCTCCTTCTTACATAGAGAGGCAACAACCACAAGATCAGACTTTGTCTCACTTAGTAACAATAATTCATTAATGCAATCCAACATATCATAAAAGTGATTTTATACGAGAAGTGGATTTTGATACTGCATGGGGTAAACTAGTCATGTCAACAAAGAATTGTAAGCTCATAAAGTAAATTAACAAAGACATCTTTATCAACATTACATGTTCATCAATTCATGTCTAGAAGACTTTATTCATTCTGCAATAGGGTTGGGATCAAGGGCTTTTACCTGTGAATGGGAAACCTCTTCATTCAGACATCTACCTATCTAACAACAAAATTGTCAAAACATGGAGACAAATTTTATCAAGTTCTCATAAAATATATATATCATAATCTAACAAGTCACCATCAGCTACTTCACTATCACATATGAACATTTCATTAAACATTTATCAATGGTTAGTGTCATATAGTTAGGGAAACTAAGAAGTGTATCATCATACTTCGATGATCATAAAATCACTTATTTATTACATTATACAATCACTTTTCATAAGAGTACAAACATCATCAAGTCAACATCCATTTGATACATTGTAAAAAAAAATGTTGTTAAGTTATCATAGAATTTATAGTTTACTAAAGTCTTGTCAAGAACAAGAAGAAGAGGATCATGAGTATCCATCTTACAACCACCTATTTTTGTTAGGGTTACCGTACTTGCCAATAGTATCAAATTATTGTATATCTAGAAAAATTAATGTTTTGTGACCTTCCTTTATCTTAAACAAAGTCATGATATCCAACAAGTGATGGAATTTCTAAGTCTAACTGTTAGAAATCCTTCATGTACTTTCTGATTTATTTCTGCGTACTTGTTATGTTTAATTAACAAGTTATTTACCATGTAAATAATGAAAATAAATACAAGTACATTCTCAACACATTACAGATCATCAATTGAAGGAAAAAAAGCACACAAGTGACACCATTGTTTTTGGATTAATGCCCCCGGAAAAACCCAATGCAGGAAAACTGGTGCAACTATCTAAGGGTTTTATTATTAAGAAATTTTAGAATACAATCTGGGTGCCAAACTATCTCACCCAATAGAGAATGATCTTGACAGTATTACCTCTCAGTCAGAGACAGATATTCTAGCTAAAACCCCAGATGAACAATCCCACAGCTCTCAGCTCCAATCTGCCCCACGAAATCTCCAACGTCTGCCCCTCTCTAGCCAGACGTCACCCCAAATCACCCTACGTCAGCTTCTAGAACCTCTTTGTCACCCACACTAGCTTGCTCTGGCACTGTGCAGCTCTTGACTACATCTGCATGGGCCCTGACTAGCTCTACGTGGCCTTTAGCTGACTCTACGTCCCTCTCTCCCAGCTTCTACGTTGATGCTCCCTATACCTCTCTACCTCTCTACTTCTGTATTCACTGCCCCTCAGCTGCAACTTTGATCACTCACTCAATTTCCTCAGCAAACCCTACCCCAAAAAATCGAATTCTTGATCAACTCGGTGTGTTCTCCAAGTCACCCTCAAGCCTCCTCTTATACTTTTCTCGTTGACAATTCAACAGTCGAGATTAAGTCCCTAATCAATGTATAAGATTAACTCTAGCTTGATCCATAACTTTTGGACCCTTCTAACACATTTTTATATTAATTCACTTTAATATTTTATTTTCCCTAAGTTTAGACTTAGGGACTCCATTAAAAATATTAATTATTTCAATATCTCCCAAACTATTTAGAATCTGCCCAAAACATTTCCGGGTATTGGATATCTCATGTGCTTTAGTCTCTCCACCAATTTTCATGGCTAGAGCACATATGATGCTACCCCAAATCAACACGCCCTCTTAGCGAGTACTATGTTATAGTAATACTCTTCATTGAGCATCGCCCTGATCGTCCAACATCAGTCCTAGTGTTGATGCTAGGCCTGTTGCCCAAAATTCTATGTACTCTGCATCATGTACTACTACCCATGGCCCTACTACTACCACTATTGCATCCATACAACATCCCCTCTCATCATGTTGCATCGTGTTGCCCATAGCACTGCCACTACTAACTACTGCACTACAACTCAGTTATTGAGAAGTAAGTAACTGATCTCCCAACTCTGACATCTCTGTCGGGCTAGAAACACCCTCAATGTTCAAACTCCCTTTGTCGCTAACAAGTGCCCCTTCCCTTAACTCTGTGGTGTTGCAACAAATCCATGCATCTCGCACTGTCCTGGGAATCCTGCACTGTAGCTCCCTCTGTCACTCCATCCACATCCATCTCTACTGACGTCCACCAGTACTGCTACTCCTCTTCAGAGCTCTCATAGCAAGGTATAATCCAAGAGGCTGGGTACCTCAAGGATCCTACCCCTCATCATCTGTAGTTCATCTGACTACAACTCGAAGTCTCCTGACTTCCTCTCAAGTGGCGTGTGATCACTCATGGCACAGTCATCATCTATCTCCACTTCATTCTCCACCCGTGCTAGCGCAACCTTAGTCTCGAAAGCCTCTCCCTTCTTCTTCTTCCTCGGACACTGGCTCGCATAGTGACCCACTTCCCACAGTGGAAGCATTTGACCTTGTAGAGTTCCTTCTTCTTCTGTTTCACCTGCTTTCCCTCAGATGCTAGGGCAACATCCTCCTCTTTCTCCTTCTTGATTCTAACCTCCTTTCCACTGCTTCCCACCTTTGTCAGGCTTCTAATCTCTTCTTGGCAAAGAGTCGCCCACAGTTCCTCCGAATCTAGAAGGGTCGACCTGCCCAATATGCTCTGGACGAACACCTCCCAGTCTTCTGAGACTATGTTCAAGGATGTCCTCACCATCAGTTCTTGATCCGGCGTAGCCCCTATGGAAGTCAGTTGATCCCGGTTCTCCTTCAATCAACCGAGGAAGGGGTCGATATGTTCTCCCTTTTGCATCTGGTATGACCGTAACTGATTTTCTAGTAGCATCTTCCTCTCCATGGAAGTATGCTAATACAATTTCATCAAGGCCTCCCACATCGCATTTGTCGTTTCCTTTTCGACAATATGTGGTACTACATGGTCCTTGACCCCATAAAGGATGATGCTCTTGGCCCTCGCCATTGCCTCCTAGTATTTTTTGTTCTCAATCGGGTCAACTAGGATCACTATTGTCTTCAAGGCGAAGTGCTTGAGACGATTCTTGTTTAGAATGGACAAGATTATGGCCTTCTAGACTACGAAGTTTGAGGCTTCGTCAAGTCTGTCCTAGTCTCTTACCTCGTTCACTACCCATTTCACTGCTCCTCTACTTCCCTTCTAGAAGTTTCTTGGTGTGACTCCCTCTGAGCCTCGATTTCCCTCCTTGAAACCCCTCTACCAACGTTGAGATGGCCCCACTCTGATCATTAGTGCAGTTGCACCATTGATCCAAATTTCTTGGCTAGAAATCCTTGGTAGCAAATTCCTCCTCCTTGCTCTTTCCCTGTTAGGTACTATTCGGACCACAATACCCCACCAGCTTCAGTCCGCAACTTCTCCACATCCTCCTATGCCCCAGAAAACTGAAGGTTAGAGCCTCTAGACTCTGCACAATCCTAGCACCAGCAAAATCCTCACCTCCTGGCCACAGGCGTTAATCCTTCTTGACTGAGAAAGATTACCAGGCACTACGTAGGTCAGGTATGCTCCTTTCTGCCACTGCGTTGATCCTTCTCTTGGCTCAAACTTGATGATGCAGGCACTGCATCACCCCTTCCTTGTTGATTTTCCGCTAGGATTATCTTCTATCACTCGGGATAGTTGTTTCTGCTGCTGCTTCTCTGCTCGACTGATGTCCTCAGTTCTGTTTTGATCTACAACCACGCTCTTATACCATGTTGGAATTTCTAAGTCTAAATGTTAGAAATCCTTCATGTACATTCTAATTTATTTCTACCTACTTTTTCTGTTTGATTAACAGGTTATTTACCATGTAAATACTAAAAATAAATACAAGTACATACTCAACACATTATAGATCATCAACTGAAGGAAAAACAAGCACACAAGTGACACCGTTGTTTTTGGACTAATGTCCCTGGAAAAACCCAATGCGGGAAAACCAGTACAGCTAACTGAGGGTTTTATTATTAAGAAGTTTCAGAATAGAATATGAGTGCCAAACCAACTCAACCAACAGAGAATGATCTCAGCAGTAGTACCTCTCAGTCAGAGACAGATATTTCGGCTAAAACCTTGGATGAAGAATCCCACAATTCTCAGCTCCAATCTGCCCTACAAAATCTCCAACGTCTGCCTCTAGGGACTGCGTTAGCCTCTCTGGCCCAACGTCACCCCAGCATCACCCCAGCTCACCCTGCGTTAGCCTCTAGAGCCTCTTTGTAACCCATTCTAGCTCTCTCTGGCATTATGCAGCTCCTAGCTGTGTCTGCATGGGCCCTGACTGGCTCTATGTGGCCTCTAGCTGGCTCTACGTCCCTCTTTCCCGGCTTCTGCACTGATGCTCCCTATACCTTCTCTACCTCTCTGCTTCTGTATTCACTACCCCTCAGCTACAACTCTGATCACTCACTCAATTTCCTCAACAAACCCTACCCCAGAAAATCGAATTCTTGATCAACTCGGTGTGTTCCCCAAGTTACCCTCAAGCCTCCTCTTATACTTTTCTTGTTGACAATTCAACGGTCGAGATTAAGTCCCTAATCAACAGCTAAGATTAACTTTGGCTTGATCCATGACTTTTGGACCCTTCTAACACAATTTTATATTAATTCACATTAATATTTTATTTTCCCTAAGTTTAGACTTAGGGACTCCATTAAAAATATTAATTATTTTAGTATCTCCCAAAATTTTTAGAATCTGCCCAAACTATTTCTAGGTATTTGAGATCTCATGCTCTTTAGCCTCTCCACCAATTTTCGTGGCTAGATAACATTTGATGCTACCCAAATCAACAACAAGGTCAAATGATGGGTTAAATCTTTCTAAATATAAAAGAGATCATATTAGTTGTTACTATAAAATGCACCAATATATCACATTTATTGGAAATCAAACTTACTTTCATGCATGAATCAAGTCATCTATAAAGGTGATCATCTTGTTGTACCTCAAGGCTTAACTTACCGTTCAAGTTTGCATCTAAACTGAAACAATATACTATACTTACCACATAATATTTAGATACCTTTATCAACTTGTATCATTCGGATAAAATATGTGCTTTGTCATAGGCAGTAGTACAACTTTGATATTTCTCTAGCTTCCTTTATCTTGTACTCGCCTTCATCATGTTTCTGCACCAGCTAACATCCAAATGATCCTTAAGAAGGATCAACTAATAAAATCTTCATTAGGAGGTTTGAAAAACTCAAATACTTCAAATATTAATGCGTGAAGTATAAGTAACAATCAAAATAAATAGATAAAAAATAGTTTCATAACATAAATCTAGAAGGTACTTATATTTAATGAGGATTAAAGGAAGAAATTAACTCCCTATTGATCTTTTCACCAGAAGAAATGAAACCATTCACAAAATCACTATTCAAAGTCCTTTCTTAATCATGAGGTGCCACAAGTCATCAAAAGAGGAGGAGATGCCTAAACTATGAACAATCAATCCAAACATACTATCTCCTAGAGTGAATCTAAAATTATACTGAATCTGGAATAGTACTAGAGTTTCAAGACTTCAGGCCTTCAACATCTCCAAGCCATGTTTCATGGCTTCTTCCAAACCCTAGTCTTATGCTATCCACCAAACCCTAACTAGGATGCCTAGGGTTTCCTTCAAACCCTAGAAGTATTTTAGGTCTCAACCATCTTTACTTGCTTCCATCAATGGTGACTTCATACGTTCTTTTGTGAGGCTAGCCTTGAATATATTGTGCGGTGGGTGGGTAGGGAGCGGTACTTGATGAAGTGGTTGGTTGATCGCAGGCCCATTTACCGGTAGTTGATCCCCAACGTCTGTGGGCGGCCAGGTCTCTTCCTGACTTTTCTTCAACCCATCTCTGATAACATGTTAATTTTATTAGGGCTTGATTTGTCTTTGCTTTAGATAATTTCATTTCATTGTATCTTTAGCATTAATAACAATTATATAGAAAGAAAAATAACTTCAATATTACAGCGGAACATAAAAAAAAAAGCATGCACAAAATAGAGGCACCAAGATTTGATCAGAGACTAGGACAAAACCCCACAAGGGGGAACCTAAAATTCTTCTTCTATTCAGATTTCGGTAATTGTTCAGTTGAGATACAAAATACATCCATAATGAAATATAATTGATCTCCTAAGGCTTGTCAAAGTCATTTCACAATTTCATTTGTGAACTGACATCCAATAATCATAAAAAGGTGTAACCATGATATATATTTCTATTAATATTTGACTAGAATATCCTAATACCAAATTCCATTATCAAGACCACCATCTCACTATCATTACTATCTATTTTCTCAGAATCAAAGTTAAGTTAACAAGATCTTATTGATTTCATACTAATATTGTTCTATTCTACAATGATGCCATTCATATAATTGAGAAGAACTATTATACATATGCATGAGGAATCATACATGAATTGATGCCAACTCTGTCGTAGGATTTCCATGCAGATAGTGTGTCAATCCACACCAAGGTGAGACCATATCCATATGAAAATTGCTCAACATATAATGCCATCCTTACTACAGAGGAGGTGTCAGTCTATAATGCAGAGAACTTGTGCATATTGCAGAAGGACCACATGTATATCAATGCCACATATATATATATATATATATATATATATATATATATATATATATATATATATATATATATATATATATATATATATATATATATATATATATATAGCCATACCAACAAATGCCATACATACTGCATATGCAATACCAAAATATATATTTTATATCATAATGTCATATTGTAGTGAGAGAACAAAGTATTGATGCTAGCCATAGAGAATGCACAAAAAATGATGCCATTAGAATATGTATCAACTATACAACAAGGACATCACTCATACTGTTAGCCGAGACAATAAACAAACCTTTGCGATGATATATACCAACCTCTGCGATGAACCATAACAAACCTCTCAAAGATAATGTATATTGACCTCTACAATGAACCATAATGTAACAAACTTCTCTACGATGAACCATAACAAATGTCTATGATGATATATGACGAAAAATGATGATGATGCCATTACCATAGTGCATGAGACAATGTGCAAGAGACAAACAAATATGGGAATTTATAAAGATGACTGAAGATGGTGTGATACCCATATGAAATTGCAAAGAAGCTTGAATATTGTGCAATATGCATTCATATGATGCTCAAGAGGCCGATGTCATTTTCTACCTGTAGAAATGCCCATAACTCAACAAGGTTATCATAGTTCACACATGTGTGAGTCACATATAAATTCTTCCAATGAAATATGTGAAATTTTAAAGAGAAAATTAATACAACACCAGTTCTAGCACTTCCATATCTTAAGTAGCCATTTGAAATTCAAACCGATGCAAGCAATTATGCCATGGGAGCAGTTTTGATGTAGCATGGTAAGCCAATTTGTTATCATTTTGAAACCTTTACTAATGCAGTAATTAACTATCCAACTTATGATAAAGAGTTGTATGCTTTGGTACAAAGAATGAATAAATGAAAGCATTATTTGATGGGTAAAGAAACGATTATTCATACTGATCATCAAATTTTGCAATATTTATAACCGCAAACCGAGCTACAACAAGCTAGACATTTCAGGTGGATGGAATTCCTACAACAATTTCATTTGGTAATCAGATCTAAGAAAGGTATATACAACAAAGTTGCAGATATGTTATCAAGGCCTATTGTTAATGCATTTTTTATTCTTTAGCATAACTAAATCATGCATGAAAGTTATATTGAAAAATATGCTCAAGAAGAAGATTTTAAAGATGTTTATGCAACTTTGATTCAAGGAAATCATGTTGAAGAGTTGGATTATCATGTTCATAACAAGTTGTTGTATTATCTTGGCAAGTTATGTTTTCTACAAGGTGAGAGAGTCAATGCCATAAGGGAAGCTCACACTTCTCTTATTGTTGGTCACTTTGGTGTAGGAAAAACAGTTTCTCAAATTCAAAGGTATTGTTATTGGCCTCGCATGAATGAAATTGTTTCAACATATGTGAGGATGTTCCATGTGTGCTACTAGTAAGCCAAGCAATAGGAAATTGGGTTTATTCTCGCCACTTCCTATTCTTTCTCATCCTTGGGAAAGTATTTCTATGGATTTTGTAGGGGGACTACCAAAGTCTAGGAAAGGTCATGATTATCTATATGTTGTTGTGGATCATTTCAGAAAAATGTGTTTGTTGATGCCATGTAAGAAACAGGTTACAGCTGAAAAGACCGCAAATATGTTCTTCCAAAATGTATGGGTTCACTTTGGGTTACCCACTTCTATTATTTCTAATCGAGATTCTCTATTTGTTGGGAAGTTTTAGTCAAGTTTGTGGGAACTCATGGACACAAAGTTGAAGAAGAGCACCGCATTTCATACACAAACCAATGGCCAAACAAAAGTAGTGAATATAGTGCATCTCATTTGAGGATATTCGGGTAAGCATCCTAAACTTTGGGATGAGCATTTGCATTACATCCAACATACCTACAATCGTGCCAAGAATTCATCTAGACAAGTATCTCCATTTGAAGATTTTTTGGGTTATTTTCCAAAGTCTCCTTTGGATTTCATCTTTGGTAAAGATATTTCAGTAGATGAACATAGTGATGTGGACAAAGCCAAGCATTTATTTGAACAAATTCATCTAGTGCATCAAAGAGTACAAGAACAACTAGAGAAAAGCAAAGCCAAGTGCAAAGCAAGACATAAAGTATCGCGTTGATCATGATTTCCAAGTGGGAGATCAAGTTTGATTGTAAATCTACAAGGAAAGACTATAAGGTGATAGTAAAATGCTCAAGCCAATAAGAGATGGTCCTTTCAAAATCTTGGAAAATATTGGTAACAATGCTTTCCTATTAGATTTTCCACCTTACACGCAAATTTATTTTGTCGTGAATGTGGAAAACTTGAGATCGTATGGCCTCCAATGATTGATGATCATGAAGATACTGTTCAGATTCCATCTATAGAAGATTTTACTCCTGAATATTTAAATGAGTTGCAAGAAGAATCCATTCTTGATAGGAGAATCAAGACTTCACGCAGAGGCAATGTGGAGTATCTTTGAGTGGGCTCAAAGGTACAAATCAAAGAGAAGCAAGTTAGGTTGAGATTTGGAAAGTGAGGAATTTGTACCCTCACTAACTTGTTGAGTAAAAACAGACTTTTGTTAGTCTAAAAGCTTCCAGTGGGGAGGAGTGATCCAAGGGATCAAAAATATGCTCAAAAATAAAAGTGCATAAATTCTACTGAAACTAATGCCAAATCATAGATCTCATCGTTTTGATTCCAACGATGCTTGAATCACCTCAACCCAACACTGTATGAGGAAGTTATCGCATTCAAGAGTTTTTGGCAAACAGTAAAAAAATCAACTTGCAAGGTTGATTGGTTAGATGATTGGCCTGACCATAGTTTCATGTGGCACTGACATTAATAGGATGACTACACAGTATAGTTTTTAGATAGGCCAATCTCGTGAGGACAAGTGGCATGATTTGACTAGTTGTGGTGATTGTAGTTGGGCCAACCATAGGCCACCATGTGGCCCAATGATAGGCTGCCATGTATCCCTATGGGAGGCTACCACGTGGCACTTTTTTTGGCACCAAAATTATGGTTTATGGACCAACCGACATCCTTGGGGTTCAACCCTGTGACCTCCGACAACACAATCAAGCTCCCTACCATCGCACCACAACAGTTCTTATTAATGCATAGTTGTATGGTTTTATTTGTTATGGTTCAGTTGGCACGTTTGGGGGGGGGGGCACACCAACCCATCCCATGGTTATATTACATATTTTGTGACCGAGAGTCAACGCAGGAGGAGCGGGGCACAAGGCCCTACCCCAGTTCTATTTAATACCACATAACCGACGATGTGAGATGCAGAGAGGGGTAGGCACGTGGCATCTTGCCCATGCCTAACCCACGGCCATATTACACCTCACACAACTAGGAGTGGGGCCAGAAGGGCATGTTGTCTCTAGCTCGTACTCCCCGGTCACATGGATGCCATACAACTAGTCAGACAACAAAAAATTGGGGCGCGAGGGTCGATTAACTATCCGATAATTTGTACCTTTATTGGCAGAATTGTGGCTGAACCCACGTGAAATTGTCATTGTGCAAGGCTGCCAAAGTAGAATTTGTTGCTAGTTTTGACAGAAGGTCAATTTTGTAGAACTTTTAGCAAGGAAATGAAGGAGGATGCCTAACTTGGCCATTTTTCAGCCTTTTTGAGCCCAAGAAGAGCCTACACATGCGTTTTTGGTGTTTTGGACACAATGGAAGTGTTCTTTTTATAGATTGAGGATCGTATTTCGATGTAATTTGATATTTGAGCATATAATCTAAAGGGCAAACATTGGAAGCTAAACCCGAAGATGTAGCCCAAGAGGGGTGAAATCCCTCATTAAATTGTTGTTTTGTGATGCTATTTCTTGTCTATTTTTCATTGTTAAAATTTTCAAAACTTAACTAAGTTTACTAAGTTTATGTGCTTTTGTAATTTCGATCCATTTCCTATAAGTCATAAACTAGCTTGCAAAATTTTACAAGAAACCTCAATTTTAATTTCAGATCAACATGTGGCTTCTCTTCATCTTTGGGATGAAGTTTCTCTTCATGTGGATGATCTTCATCATTGGGTTGAAGCTTATCTTCTTCTTTGCAATGTGTTTTATCTTCATTATTGGAGCATGAGGACTCACCAACATATCTAAGAAATGTCTTGATAAGTGGTGATCTCTAGAAATTGATAATGTCATCCAAATATGTCCTCACAACTTCCTCAATCCTTTTGGCCTCTTCAAGTTCCCTTTTTAGAGAGGTGATTTGCTTCCCTTAATCCTACTATTTGGATTTTCTTTTTCCTTTTCTTTGAGTTGGTTTGTCAGTGTGTTTTCTCTCTTGTTTGCCTCTTCCAACATGCTTTTGAGATGCTCCACTTCCTTCTTTGCTTCATTAAGTTCCTGGTCATTTTCTAGTGTTTGTAGATTTTTAATTTGGGCTTCAAGCTGCATGATATTAGCTAAGGAAAATCTCCAACTATTGTAATACTTCGTCTTTTTAGCCTTCAGGTCTTCATGTTCTCTATAAAGATTTTTGAACATTCTTTTGGTTCTATCCTTGTCCAATGTCATTTTTCGAAGCTTGTCTTTGAGGTAATTAGCATCTTCTTTTGATTCAGCAGCCATCTTATATTCAACTTCAAACTTCACTAGTTATAGGAAAAATTCACTTCTGCGGACAAAAATGAACTCCTTAGATCTAGTGGTTTGATGTAGAAACAACATAGAGCAAAAATATATATGTTTTCCTTAGAGATATTAGGATACAGAAAAGATACCTACCTGGAATTTGTAGTAATTCTTCTTCTTCTCCTTTCTTGTAAGTTCCAACTCTAGCTCTACACGCTATAAATGGAACCTGTGACAATGACTAAAATAAGCAGTGAACTATAATATCCACATAGCATAGACAAATGTCTCTAATCAATGAGTCAAATGGCATTGAAATACATAAGCATCAGCACGACACAAGTATAAGAAAACATAGTGCTTTCTGTATTAATAAATTAAACATAGAGTTACAACCATTTATAGATATTTGACTTTGTAGATTTCTCCCCAATTGTCTTACCCTTACTTGCCACAAAGAAAACCTTCACATTCAACCATAATGCATAAATGGATGATGATTCCTTAAGCTCAAAGTAGCAGTATGAGGGCACTAGTAATCTCCAAAAGCCAACCCAGCCTCTATGGGAGGCAGTAAATTTATGAATTAAAAGTGGTAGTTTAGGATTTACCAATCTAGGCTTGAGATCCACATATGAAGGAGGATAAGCTCAAAGGATAAGAGATAAGATCTATAGAGTAGGAATTTGATATATATATCCATGGTAAATGGTTAAAACCACCTTAGAAGCTTCTGGAAGGAGAAGCTTCATAAATAATTTTTTATTTTTCATGAAATTTTAGAACCATTGCACCTGCAAAGTAGAACAACCTGCGTTGGTCAATGCAGGTGCTCAGTTATGCAACTTGCAACCATTGCAGGTGGACAGGCATGTAGGGTACGTTGGGGCTAAAAACATTGCTTTTGAGCTGATTGACCCAAAAAATATGACTTTTTGGAGAGATGATGCTTATGGATTTGCAAAGGGATAATGACAAAGTGTTCAAGGATGTTGATTGATCTAGTTTTCAGGTCTTTTGAGTGGATGTGACAAAATGGATTGTAACACCAGTCAAATTTGAATGCTACAGATCTACCTTCAAGAAGTTAAGCTTCAAATGAAGGACCTACTCTAATACCAATTGTTCAAAATACTGAGGGGGGTGAATCAATATTTTCTATTATTTTCATAATTGGTTGATTATTTAAACATTCAGAGCATCAACAATAAAACATACGACACATCATCACATCAAGAGAGTACAAAAAATATGTCATCCAAAACAAGTGTTGTATTATAGTATGATGTACATACAACAATTTACTGGACAAGATTGGAAGGAAGTAGAAGAATCCCAAGTCTGAAGATATGCAAACTAAGTCTACAGGAGTCTTTAATCTCCTTAACAATCAATCAATTTGTCTACTACTACTACAATAATTGTTTCCATTGTTTCCTTTTCTTCCAACCGATGCCACTAGTTTTGTTACCACTCATTGTTCTCCAAATTGTCCCTTGTTGCCCAATGCTCCACTACCATTGTTCATTCACCAACTGTTACTTTTGCCACTGATCCAGTTTCCACTTTCATTGCTACACCAATATCACTAGTTGTCTCTACTCTCCTTGCTGCACTACCATCTACATCCACTGTCCATTCTCCTGCTACTACTTCTACCACAGCTCCAGTGTCCACATTCACTATTGCACAACTATCACCAGTTGCCTTTTCTCTCCCTTCTGCACTGCCATGTACAACCACTTTCCATTCACCTGCTGCTACATTTTCCACTGCTCTAGTGTCCACTTTCATTGCTGCAACACTATCAACAATTGCTTCTGCTCTCCCTACTTCACTACCATCTATAGCCATTGTCCATTCATGTGATCAATGTCATAAAGGTCAATAAGAGAGAGATTTATTACTCAAGGACACATATTTGTCATATATCAAGAGCACTATGATGAAGTCATCAGAATTATAGTCTAGTCACATCATTATTGTCACATTCATATGGTGCACTGTCACATAAAATCTGAACCATGGAGGCAATGCGTGATACAAAATTCTCATAGAAATAAACAAGCTTATGATATGATAGGTAAATGGTTACAGTAATCAATGGTTAATTTTACTGTAATGAATAGTTACAATCCTTATGTCCTCATCAATCAAACAAATCTCTGCTCAAACACACGTTGTATTATAGGCAGTCACCAAAAGAGTCTTTTAAGCACAGAGCTTTTGAATTATGTGTAAGATGTAGATGCCTTGATTTCTCTGTTACTAACAATATATCTGAGGATGTGATATCTCTATCACTTTACCTACTACTAGAGTCTTCAAACCATTACCTTGACTTACATTAGAAATGGTGTATCTATTAGCTGTGTTAATCTCAGATGATCTGCAACTTGAGACATAAATGGTTGATGATTGTTTCTACAAGATTTATAAGTGAAGCATGGCTTTATGTATTGTACATTGTCATGGAAACAAATTGTCAACTAGGTCACTAGTTTGTTGTTAACACGGTCACTACTTCAAGGTTACTTTAATACTACCTTCAAAAGTGCTATCGTTCTTCAAGCTCTTCAAATTTCTTGTTTTGCAAGACCTTCAACGTCATTCTTCACATCACAGTCATATATGCATGCCCCTGTGTTATGTCAAGGTTATAATCATAATGTTACAGGAAACCCCTAGGCTTACTTTTGCAAGAAGATTAGACTCGTTTGTAGTTTCCAAGTTGAGGATTCTGACTGTAGATGCCTATGCTCTGTATGCTACATTGTGTTAAGTTACTCTTCCCATGAGACCTCCCAACACATTACACCACAATGAAATACTAACTTATGTTCTTTGTGTGCAGTTGAATCACACTCCAGGGGTTTAGATAAAGATAATATGTTTAAGTGTTTTCCAATACCTTGGAAAATTAACATCACAATTCAAAAGACATGTTATTTTTATGTTTAGTGCACTGTATGTTCAGTCATATTGTCCAAAAGACAAAAAAGTTCCATTGTTGAAACTAAACAAATCTGAAGTATGTCTTGTCATTTCTTTGCTAGTTCATGGAGGATGTTCTGTGATCATGTTTTTAAGGGAGAGTCAGATGATTATTTCAGAATTGGTTCCATAACAAAAACCCCTTTGCAATCCAACCTCTTGTCTAACGTTCAATGTCTTTGTAGGGCTGAAGAAACTATTTTAGAACTCAATCACTAAATGATATTCATTCAAAATGCATAGAATTCATAAAACTAGGTCAATTTTGTTCCTTAGGATTGAGATCACTAGGTCGAATACCTCAATCAATAGGAGAGGTAACCATCAAACAGGAAAACTCACAAGGGAAGTCCACATTACCTTAATCTCATCTTCTTGATGTATAAAAAAGGATCTGTAAGAAAATTTACACCCATCGAATCCTAAACAAATTCTATGCTAAAAAAACTTTCAAAAAAATCCCAAATTATAATTACCACAATTGATACATAGGTTTCCCACAACTGAAAATCGTATATTATTTATAAAACTATGCCCCAAATATTTTCATTGATACAATGTAACATAAATTCTCTATTCCTGCTCACACTAATACAAAGTGTTACCCTATAGAATGTGTGTAGTGGTTTAATTTATTACTTCGTCTCATTTATAGACTAGTTGTTGACCAATGTAGATTCATCTCGTATAGATGTAATTTCAGAGACCAAGTTCTCCACAAGGCCACGAGGGTTTTGGAATTTCCTTAGAACATCATAAAGATACTTGCAAAGATAATAAGAGCGAAATCCTCAACCCTAAAAGCAATGAAACCCAAAAAAAAACTGGTCTTTGCGACAGGTCCAAGATATTCTCAAGGAATGTGAGTCTTGATTAATCCTTTTGTGATTAGATGAATGCCCTTTGTATAGTTTGTGAATGAGTGACTTTGGAAAAACTTCATAAAATTTGAGGGAATTCAACTTAGGAATCAAAAATTTGATTTTTTGATTCTTGGCCCCATTGTAAAGCTCCCCTCTTTCTTTAAATAATTTAAAATACCTTTTCTTGGACCCAACATAATAATAGATTATAAAACCATTTCACCTCATCCTTTTCTTTAATTTTAAAAATAAATAAATATAATTTAATTGCCACATCAATTTGAATATTTATCTTGATTTCCACTTCATCAACACTTTGGGATCAAGGAAAAACTACCACATCAGCAACCCTTTAGGGTTTTGGACCACTAGTTGGGTATGCCAACTTTGACTGAGTGTTTCTCTCAAACCGTGAAGGTCCACAAGGCACTCCACATATCAACAGAATCAATATGATGAGGAGAATACACTGGAAGAGGTTTCAAAGACAAATTCATTGAACTACTTTATTAAAAACTCCAATTATTGTGGGGTGTCTTTGTATTCCAAGGAACCCAAACCCTAAAGCTAGGGTTTCATTTGATGGATAGGATTTCAACACCCCGCATCATCCAATTGCAACATCAACAATAGACATGACCTCAAAATAAAACTTGAACCTACATAAGGGATCTAAACCCTAAAAACTATGGTTTCATATTGTAATTAGGATTTTTGCAACACCATCATGTGTATCTATTATTGTAACTGCATCTCATATTGCACTTGTTTCTCTTGCTACACATGTTTCTTGACATCAATGACAACATACTCAACACTAGAGGCTTGGTGAGAATATCTGCTACCTACTCCTTTAGGGAGATGCACTACAATGTCACAACACCTCTCTAGAACCTATCTTTGATGACTTGGTATTTGATCTCTTTATGCTTAGACCAATCATGAAACATTATTTTATCATATAGCTAAACGCAACTCTAATTGTCATCGTGAATCATAGTAGGACCCATCTCAAGACAAAATGATACTATGAGCATCTTGTGAAGCCATATGGTCTCAAAACTCGCCAAACTCACTGCTATGTACTCGGCCTCCGCTGAGCTAAGTGATGCTTCCTGCTATACCACAAAATCATAACTTATCCCAAGTTGAAGCAACAATATGAGGTATTCTTCTTTTCCACTGCACTCTCTACCCAGTCTGAATCTGTGTAGCCCTACAACTCTACTCAACCAACTCTGATGTACCTTAGTCCATACTCCATTGTACCATGAAGATACTTGATGTTGGCTTAGGGGGTCCTGAACCAGGTTCAGAGTTATTTGTGCCAAACAAATCCCTACACTACTAGCCCTTTCAACATCAATCCGCAGTGCACGAACTAAAGTCTCACCTGAAGCAGTAAGGGGGGATGTTGGAACCAAGTTTCTGCACCTAGAGATCAGTGTGATGTCCTTTTGGCAACCTAGATCTGCCTTCACGTAGACCTCTATGCTTTTGCGGCCTATTGTTGTAACCTCCTTCAATCAGCCGCTAGACCTTCATGAAGGTCTATGATTGGCTTTCACGGACCCTAAACAAGAGAATTAGCTACTTATGTGCACCACAGATTACTCTTAGACCATTATTTGCTTAGATCTACTTAACTGTTCGATAAATTTAACAAGAAGCATTATGATCTTTCGCGTAATCACTTAACATTAATTGCATTTAGATAACAATACAAATTAAGTAATCCACGCATCAATACTTCATTACTTTATAAAACCATCATTCATCACAGCATATAGTGGATTCATTCATAACAGAAGTAAAGGGACTAAACACAATAATTTCTGTAACAACCTTCTTTATTAATATTTAGCAAAGGTTTACAAACTTAAAATTCCTTGCGCATCAGCTACAGGGGTCCGCGCACTCAGCTGTGGACACTACTCTAGGCCTCTATGCACTCAACTGTAGAGCCTTCCTTCTTACTCTCCTGCGCTAACTCTCTAGACTCTTTTCGTCATACCCATAGACAACTTCCATTCCTTGCCTTAGACATCCCTAAGACACACCTATTTATACAATCCCATGGTCTGTGGACCATGGGTAGATCTTCAAAAACCAACTCAAGTTACATAAAAGAAGGGTAAAACCCTTTTTGAATCTTAACTAGCTATGCACTCCACAACCACAATTTCTGAAGACTTTACATCTTTTTACATCAAAACTTGGGATTTTGCCCCAAAACTGACCTAAGGGACCCCATCCCAACAGGCCCCCTACACAAAGATTGTGACTTGCCCTCGAGTCACTCAGCTGGCATGGAGATCTTGCTACGAAGATCCCCCAGCTCCACTTACACCAATGCTACTTCAACCGCGCTCTGCATGGCTGCCTGCTTCACCTATTCGACCAGTGGTTCTATGGCTGGTCCATCGTAGTCCTGCTTGATCTTCTGATGTATAAGCTGCAGGTTCGCCAACTTTTCCTGTATGTTGGAAAAGACTTGGTAGGCTTCTTCCAACCAAGGATCCAACTACGACTTAAGGACTATCTCCTTTTTCTGTTCCACTTGTGTAAGGAGTTGCTTCCCCTCTTGCAACTTTGTGAGTAGCTGCACTATAGCCACTATGAGCGTCATTGCCAGCACTTCGTCATACTGCTGCTAAAGCTCGTGGGTCTCTGTTTTTAATCTCTGCAGGTTGGGATCTTCCTGCAAGGTCATCACTACTTCCATGGCCTGCTCAAAAAATGTTGTGCAGTCCATAACCACAACATCCACAGTTGTTATTGCATCCTCAACAGCAACTTCACGTTGTTCCCTAACTTTTGGTGGGGTTGGAGGCTATGACCTGAGCTCTAGTTTTGTGATTTTCAGGTTGAGCTCGAACTGAACTCAGGCCACCTCTGTCTTAGCATCGTAGATACCCGCTGCAAGTTTCCTGATATTGGCCTCAAGCGATGCCTCCTCAAGTATGTGCAACTCTAGCACTGTCCTGCAAGCCTCTGCAACCGCAGCCACCAACTGTGCGTTCTGTGCCTAGACTATCTCTTTTGTCTTTAGGGCCTCCATCTTTTCTAGCGAACATTTTCTCATTGTTCACTCAATATTCACTTATGAGGCTGAGAGCGTGCTACTCCCGTGCTTGTAATTCCACTATCACACATGTCTATAGCGTGTAAAGATACTCGTTGGGGAGCGTTGTGAGGTTGAGGCCGATGTTTTTCAGAGTGCTTATGATGACCTTTTCATTGGCCAACTCTACACTCAAGGACCCTTTTGGTATCATGACTGCTCGGAGATCCACTGACCTGACCATCTCTGCAGCCTGACTAGTCCCTGGTACCAAACTTGTCTATGTGGTGCTCACTTGCCCTGCGTCCACCTAGATCCTACTGGTATGGATCTATAGCTTGCACAGATCCTTTTCAAGAGTGCCTATTGACTGCAGGTGCTTTTGTTCGAACTGCCGCAATAGTTCCACTGTAGTGTCACACACTTTATCTTCGATATCGTCGAGATCGCCTTCTGTGAGCATAATAGGATCGAGTGGTGGCTTCGTCACTTTGGACTTCTTCCAGGGCCCCTCCTTTTGTTGTTCCCTATACCTCTTCACCCGGAATGGAGTGTTATGTTCTTCATCCCCACTACCTCCATGCTCTGGCTGCTCCTCTTCCTCGATCTGGGGCAAAGGGGATTTACCACTCCACTCAGAGTCACATTGTTCTTGTTCATCCTACTGCTTTGCAGTGCACTCCTTTTCCAGCCAAGCCTTCTCCTCGACCTCCTTCCTTCACTTCTCGGCCAGTTGCTGGACTGCTTGCTTTGTTTCCTCCTTCTTCTTTTTCTCTGCGGAACTCCCCGTGCCTTTGCTAGTGCCTGTGACTAGATCAGATGGAGAATGCCAATTTGCCGGCTAGTGCTTGATAACCTCCTGAATGGCATCGTCTGTGGCAAGATAAGGCAGATCAAACCACTTCTGCTGCAGATCCTTCCGCGCCCTGATATACACGCGGTGGAAGTCTGCCTTAAACTCCATGTACTCTGATAGCTGCTCAAACATAATCAAGGACAACCATGGTTTCTGGTTGATGGCCATGCGAAGGCTCACCTCCATCAACACCCAAAAAACTTTTGTCTCCGTGACCCACGCGAAGTATTTTGTGGCCCAAAGGGAGGAAAAATGTGCAGCCTACGACAATCCTTCCTCCAAGGGAGGAAACTGGCTATCCTCTGACAGCTCCCAATCTACTAGCATGATGGAGAGCAACAACCACATGTAGTGGAAGGTTTTTCTCTCATTCTGAGCCTTGCGACAATTCTCAAGGAACTCGTTGCAGAGGTACCGCAACCAATTAAATTTCACACCTTCCACACACTATGTAGCTAACGAGATTACTGGCATCGAAACCTCATTTGCATGACATTTCCTCATGACCTTACCAGCAAGGATCTATGTGGCAATTTGCACTGCGAGGTTGGTGATAGACATGATGGAGTACCCATGTAGCTTCTTAACTAGATTGAACTTCTTCTTCATCTTTTCTGCCAGGTCGCGCTCACTGGTTTTTCCACCAAACTCCTTGTCGAGATTCAAACATAAATGTGGTAGGAGAGTGATCTGATGGATCAGTATGTGTGTGATTGGGATCGGTGCACTCATCCAAAAACATCCATCATGTACCAGGGTCAACAATCTCTTGATACATATGGTATTGATGTTGGAGCGGTGGTAGCAGGGCACCCACAGCAGGTTCAGCAGCCCTAACTAATTCACTCCGCAAATCCACTCGACTGGCTCCAATGCAGTGACCCCAGATTCTCTATAGTACACCCGCTTCATGTATTTCTTCGTCACGAGGTAGGGGAACCTCTCATGATCTGCTAAATCCTAGCCTTCCATTTTTAAATGGGGAATCTGCACCAAGAATAGGCCTTCAAAGGTGATGCTTTCTGGTAGCAGGGGCATATTTATGAGGAATTTCGCTGCATCTGAGTCCTTAGTGACCTTCACCTTTCCCTTACATGGAGGGATGTAATCTAGAAATTTGTAGATGGGCTCCATGCCATCGGCATCTATATCCTTTGCACCCTCTTAGGCCTCCAAATCTACAACTTTCTCCTTATCCTTCGTTGATTGTTTATCTTTCTTCTGGGCCTGGGTAGCAGAGTGCTTCCTCAGCAACTCACACACTGGCATTGGTCTCTTCTTCTTGTCTTTCTTGGGCTTGGGATTTTCATGCACTGGTGTAGGCTTTGACCTAGGCGACCTCAGCCCCGTAGGCATAGAAGCTGGAGCCTCCATGCAGACAACTTCTGGAGCCACTCCTTCGGAGGCAACAGTTCCTCCAGTGCTTGCAATCTCACCTGGTCTGGACATAGTGCTAAGAATAAACTGCTAGGTATCCTTAGGTAAAGTATCAAACACAGAGCTATCAACTAAATCTACGAAAAAATGAGGATTCATAAACGACGGACATCACAACACAAAAATTCTAAGGATGCAAAGTGTTCTCTAATGGATGGCCACGCGTAATTTATAGGCAAATTTGAATTCAATTCTAACCGTTCCCCCAAAATCCGTCCATAAATTTTGATTTGGCAGAAGATCTTCAAAGATTTTAGCCTTAAATGCCGCCCCCTTCTCCTCTGAACCATCTCTTGGCTGTCAAATCATGAATAGTGACTGTAATGGCCATTTCTAGCTATGTTGTGCGGTATCTCCCCTCCTAGAACAGCTCCCTTCACGCACCTTCTGATACTGTGATATCACCTTTTTCCACGCAGCCCCTCTGTCACCTAGTTCCACCAACTGGGCAGTGTAGTTTATAGTCCTACGCTCCCTTGTAGCTGCCTGGAGTGCTAAGACTGTCTTGCCGTCATGTAGTCATTGATCCAGATCCCCTGTGTATGGATTCAACAGGCTTCCATTTACCCTTCCCGGAAATGGTTCTCCATTCAATTTTGTGAGTTGAACTGCGCCACCATCTGTAATTTCTTTGATGACATATGGCCCCATCTAGTGTATCTAAAAATTTCTTGGAAACTTAGAGAACTTGCTATCATATAATAAAACCAAGTCATTTACCTTGAAGTTACGCAATTTGATGTGTCAATCATGCCAATATTTTTTGCGTTCCTTTTGAACCTACTAATGGAATCCAACCAAAAACCTATCTTCTTCAAGCTCCATTAGTTGTGCGATCCGTTCTTCTAAGGCTCCGTGGTTCGTCATTCCTATGAAATCAGCTATGCATAGACTAGGCACAATATATTCCATAGGAATTACAGCATCTACACCATAAACCAATCAGAAAGGCATTTGACCTGTTAGATTTTTGCAAGTAGTCATGTATGCCCATAATACTGTCGGTACGTGCACATCACAATCATTCTGCTATGCATTGAAAATCTTCATTAGCACATTCTCCAATATCTTATTGAAAGCCTCAACTGTTCCATTGGCCTGAGGATGATATGGTGTACTTTTTTATGGTAAACTTGGAACTCTTATGTCAGCGCATTGATCATTTCATTGAGAAAATGTGTACTGTGATCGCTCATTAATACCTTCGGGCAACCGAACCTAGTCAACACATAGTAAAAAAAAAACTTTGTTGATGTTTCCCCTGTGCAATCCTTCACATTTTGTGCCTCCACCCATTTGGTCAGATATTCGGTTGCGGTGATGATATATCGCGCACCTGTTTTCTTTCCTAGGGGCTAAATTGGTCCTACAAAATCAATTGCCCATTTCTCAAATGGATGTAATGACACCAACGGATTTAGCGACATCTCATCCCTCTGCGACGGCCTGCCCATCCTCTGACATGCATCGCATGCCTTACAATATGCTTTCGAATCTTCATGCAATGTCGACCACCATAAACCAGCGTCAAAAACCTTCTGCGCTGTTGTTTTTCCTGCATAATGCCCTCCTGCAGCTCCTCCATGAGCCTCCGCAAGGATGTTGTTTCTTTCGAAATTAGGCACATACTGTCAGAGTATCTCATCTGATCCCATTTTATACAATTGTTTAGCAATTACTGAGAAAGCAGCAACACATACTACAAATTCTTTCTTCTTCTGACTGGTGTATCCTTCTGGAGCCGTCCCTATAGTCAAGAAGTGGATAATATCTGCGAAGTGGTTATCCACTACGTGCACCGGGAAGAGCTGCGTGTCCGAAAGCCCTTCCTCCAAATTAGTAGGTTCCTCTCCTGTCTCAATGCGCGACAGATGGTCAGGGCCTGCATTCAACCTTCTTATATTCACAATTACCTCAAAATCGTATTCTTGAAATAACATCAGCCATTATTATTCATATTTTTCCCCCTAACACAAGCTTATTGACTAGATAATTCAATGCAGAATGGTCTGTGTACATCTTGAAATGTCTACCCAACAGGTAATGCCTAAATTTTTGGAGTGCATACACCATCACCAATCCTTCGTGCTCTGTCATCGAATAATTCTTTTCAGGGTTTGACAACTTCCTGCTCGCAAATTCTATAGGATGATTCATTTCCCCTTCACCAGTGTGTGTCAGTATTGCTCCCAACACAATACACGAGGCATCAACATGCACATGGAATTCCTTCTTCCAATCTAGGAAGACCAATATTGGTGTTGTGACCATTTTTTTCCTTTAAGACATCCAGACTGTGCTAACATTCCTCGTCCCAACAAAATGTATCATCCCTCTTTAGCAATTTCTCCATGGGCGCGGTAATCTGAGCATAAGCCTTGATGAACTTACAATAATACCTAGTATGGCCCAATGTTGCATGCAGCTATTTGACACCCCTGGGAGCTTCCAAATTGATTATTACCGTGATCTTGGCAGGGTCCACCATGAGTGCTTGCTTGCATACCACATGACACAAAAAAATCCCAAAGGGGACACAAAACAAGCACTTCTTTAGGTTCACCGCAGTCTGATACCTTCGGCACGTATCCAACATTAAGCATAGACTGGCTACATGGCACTTTACTAGCCCAAACACCATCCAATAATCAAAATATACCTCCAAGAATTTGTGAATAAATTCTTTGAACGTCGCGATGACTATGCGAGAGAATATTGTCGGCGCATTCTTGAGTCCAAAGGGCATCACCGTGTATTGAAAACACCCCCATTCCGTCACAAAGGTTGTTTTAATCCTGTCTTTTGGTGCAATCTTGATCTAATGGTATCCACATAAACCATCAGTAAATGGGTATGCTTCCTGTCCTCCCACATTGTCCAATACCTCATTAGTAAATGGTGTCGGGAAAGGATCATGAACGTAGGCATCGTTAAGCTTTCTTAGATCTATGAAAATCCTCATCTCTCCCTTTTTCTTATTTTCCTAAACCACCATTGGGCTCACCCAATCAAATTCCTCCAATGGTTCAATAATACCCGCCTCAAGCATCTTGTCCAACTCCAAGAAAACCTTCTCCTTGTATTTTTTATAAGGAGATATGGCCTCTTCTTAACAGGCTTCGCGTCCAGTTTTAGATTTATTTTCATCAATCCCAAATCACCTATGATGTGTTTCAAGTCTGAAAATTTTGTAGCAAAAAAATCATGATATTCGCAGAGCAACTCAGCGACTTTATCTACTGTAGCATCATCCCAGTAATCCCCAATCATCGCAAACTTCAGCTCCGCTTTTGTGCCAATGTTTACTTGCCTAGTTTTCAATGGTGCAGTGATGTCTGGATTCTCTATTTGTGGTCTCTCAACCTCACGATGGCCTTCTGTTTCTAGGATGTTAATATTCCTTGGATCCTCATCCTCTCCTTCAGTAGTCACGTTATAGAAATACAGCGCATGGGACAGCTGGGTGCTCCAATCTGGTTGAACCAATTCCAAAGGATCCTGTAGTATTCTAAAGATCGCTGCCTTAACCTCCTGCAGCGCCTCATCAATGCTTTAGAACCCATCTCCAAAGTTGAATGTCCTCACAAACCCTTACCTTAAGATGTCCCACTCCGTGGTGCCATGGCGGAGCTCCGTTTCCAAATACCAATTCATAGGGATTATGTCCAGAGTGTGACAAAATAAATGCACTCTTCTGGCTACGGCTCCATTCCATATACCTTAGTCCATTTAGCCAAATGATCATGTGGATCATTCCTCCCATCACACTTCTCAGTTACCCGTACTTTAGGACAACCAAATTGTGTTCACATCATCCTTCTATAATTGTGCTACTCATCAAAGTTGTCTTTGTGCATACCCCACCACGGAGCGAGCGTAGCATGCAGTGCTCAGTCCAACACCTGAAAGCGGTAATCCTCTGGAACTTCTCTTTCAAAAGCATCCAAAAATTTATCTACATCAGTTAAACCATTGTAATAAGGTAAATTTCTTACCTCCTACAACACACAGCGGAATGATTTGGTCATCATGTTGTAGCGCAGTGTGGATACTTCGTGCAACCTATTTTTCCAATGTTCCAACTCTTCGTCTGAATCCGAGGTACAAGGACTTTTGTGTTCCCATGCAATTCATCCATCAGTTGTCGGATTAACCTAGTCTTGGTCTTGCGCTGTGATTTTATAAATCTGATCCAAATCATAATCACTCTCCTCATATTTACATACTGGTTCAGTATAGCGCGGTCCTTTTGCAGGTTCCAATGGTACTACAATGCGGAGCGATTTCATTTCAAACGACATTGTCCACTTCTTCAAATCGATGACCCCATTCATGTTGATAGCCCAATCAATTCCCAGGAGTGCGGAGTATGGATTTTTATCATCAACAATCTCCATTACTTGAAAATCAACCATCGCGCTTGCACCTTCTATATCTACATAACTCCCTGTAATCGTCCCATAGGGATAATCTTTTGCTGGTTCGCCATGCTCAGTTGAATTCGATACCACTACAGCGCACGTCTCCCCATTCTCTCCTAGGTCTATTTGGGCACTACGTTTGCGTCAGACCCCAAATCCAAAATACCTGGTCCATCTCATAGTCTCCTATTGGTGTGGTAAGCCTCATCTCATGCCCTATTCTTGCCTTATGCTTGCTGATCTTTCTGACTACACAGGGTCCATCAAAATTATTATCCTTACCGGTACATTTGTTTATCAACTCCTGTAGCCCTTTAATATCCTTTTCATCGCGCAGTAGTTTCATACAAGTCTCCAAGAAGGTAGTAAGCATAGAGAGGTCAACTTCTGCAAACAATTTGTCCCGACTTCCTGAGGTGGAGGCCTCAGCGAAGCTCTTCTTCACTTCCATGAACATTTCCTTCACATTCTCCATATTAAACCCAACCTCCTTTTCTGGAGCCTTGCAAACCCATCCACCTTCTTTAGGTTTTTTTCCCTTATCGTCACCAATTGCGATCCCGCTTCGCAGTACAATATTCACATGCGGGGCTTGACCCTCATCATCTGTAAGTTCTGGGTAGGATGCTAAGGCTACGCCTTCTTCTCCTGCATATTGGCCATCAACATAGGACATTCTTCGATTGTGTGGTCAAACTGAGTGCAGTATTGACATGATGGGCATGTCTAATTCGTACACTCCCACGCATAGTGTCCCGACATTCTGCAATTGTAACAAATGACCTGCCCCCGACCCCTACCAGGTCCTCCTCTTCCTCAGTCTCGTCCACGCCTCTGATATCCTCCACACATTCCCCCAACACCCTGATCCAGAGGCCGAGTTTTTTCTTGCATTCGATCCATAGGTGTCCTCTCCATCATTAATTCATAGCTCCAACAGTGGTGCTCATCGTGGCCCACTGATTTATAGAAATCACAGAACAATTGTTGTGGTGTCTGTACAAACTTTTGCAGCAAATGAGAATTTTATGTTACATATTTTTCGAATACTTGACAAATACCGCACCATAAAGCAGGCCTTGTACTCGGTCCTACTAGAACTTCCTGCCTTAGGGGCATAGGGCCCCCTCTTGTGAGGTAACTCATGAAGACAAGGGCAATGATCTCTATCATGCCCCTGGTTTTCACACTTTAGATGCCAAACTTCTTCACGCACCTCCGACCGAACCTCTTTTTCCTTTTTCAATTTCTGCAACTCCAAGCAAAGGTTATATAATTCTACATGAATCTGTTGAACTGCCAAAGAAGCATCCTAGATAGGTGTCTCATGCAATCTCGTCATGATTTCCAGGGCTTCCACCTAAGTTCCTATCTTTTGTTGTGATAAAGCAATTCTTAAGTGAGGCAGAAGCGCAACTATAAACCAATTGCGGTGCTGGCTATCTGTGAGATTCATATTAGCTTCGCGGATCCCACACTTCAGTGTTTGATCTAGCTCCCATGGCATTTCATTGGGCCTCATCATAATCTCCTTAAATCTAATTACCAACTGCGAGGTAGATTTAGGCTTACCGAATTCCTTGTTTAAAGCGGTCTGAGGATCTGCCAATGATACCAATGGATTATTTGTGCAATACTTAACATACCATGTTAGCGTGCGGTCCTACAGAGCAATGAATAACTACGCATTATTTATATTATCATATGTAATTTGTTGTGCCGTCCACACAACCTTCACAACAAACCAAAACTAATCAAGATCCTCACTTCCTATGCCTTTGAAAACTAGCAACTTCATCATATTCGACATGTTGACCAGTGGTGGAGGTGGTGGTGGTGTGGGTGAAGGTGTATGTTGTGGAGGTGAAGGTGGAGGTGGTGTGGACAGATGAGGTATCTGCAGAAAACCCTGCCTTATCAACTTGACAATGCTTTGCGGTGAAGCCTGTGCTACTCCCTCGTCATCACTTGAAGGAGGTCCAATCAATGGACTATATTCAGGACCTATTTTTCCTTAATTTCTAAAGCTTCATCCACTTCGCATAGATCCAAACATCAAGGTAATGGCATAACCTGCTTTTCACACAAGAGCATCTTAATCCAAGTATTCAAAGATCTCAAATACTTACCTTGTGGTCCCTTGAAGAAGCGTCGCCCTGCTTCGTTGTAACTAATTGAGGTACCAACCGCAAATAACAAATCCTCCGATGACTCGATTAAGCCAGTGATCGACTGCGCACGCGATCTTATCTTCAGAAGATTTCAACCTTCGCATGAGCTCTGAGATCCACACTATCAGACTATCAAGCCTCCACCTTCCTTGGTCGTATGCCAATTTAGCGGTCCACTTGTATAGTTTGATCAGGAAGGTGCAGAAGAAGATTTCATCGATTTTTGTGTATAAATATCTATCCAACCACTATTCTTTTTTCAACCGCGAATTCCTATTTTCTTGTGCTGTGAATTTGTGGATCTTTCTATCCAACCACTTTTCTTGGTGAGATTCCAGTGATGCAACATCACACATTTCTTTACGTAGATCCTGGTCCCAACAATAAAACCATTTGTTGTCTTAGGGGATCCTGACCCAAGTTCATAGTTAGTTGCACCAAACAAATCCCTACACTACTGGCCCTTTTGGCATCAATCTGCGGTGCATAGACTGAAGTCTCACCTGAAGTAGTATGGGGGGATGCTGGAACCAAGTTTCCACACCCAGAGATCAATGTGATGTCCTTTTTCTGACCTAGATCTACCTTCAAACAGACCTCTATGCTCCTGCAGCCTATTTTTATAACCTCCTTCAATCAACCTCTAGACCTTCGTGAAGGTCTACGATTGGCTTTTGCATACCCTGAACAAGCAAATTAACTACTTACACGCACCATATATTACTCTTAGACCATTATTTGCTCACATCTACTTAAGTGTTTAATAACTTTAACATGAAGGGTCATGATCTTTCACGTAATCACTTAACATTAATTATGTTTAGATAACAATACAGATTAAGTAAATTCGCGCATCAATACTTCATTATTTTATAAAACCATCATTCATCACAGCATATAGCACATTCATTCATAACAGAAATAAAGGGACTAAACACAACAATTTCTGTGACAACCTTCTTTATTTATATTTAGCAAAGGTTTACAGACTCAAAAAGTCTGCACACTCAACTGCGGACACTACTCTAGGCCTCTGCGCACTCAGCTGCAAAGCCTTCCTTCTTACTCTCCTGCTCTAATTCTCTAGACTTTTTCCATCGTACCCATAGAAAACTTCCATTCCTTGCCTTAGACATCCCTAAGACACACCTATTTATACAATCCCATGGTCCATGGACCATGGGTAGATCTTCAAAAGCCAGCTCAAGTTACATAAAAGAAGGGTAAAACCCTTTTTGACTCTTAACTAGCTATGCACTCTGCAACCACAATTTGTGGATACTTTACATATTTTTACATCAAAACTTGGGCTTTTGCCCCAAAAATAACCCAGGGGACCCCATCCCAACACTTGAGCACATTCTTTGCTTCCACCCAACGAACCCTCTTTGTCTCCACCATGAACTGGTTGTGTGTGTTTACAACAAAACAAATATATGTCCTAGTGTTGATAAGATACATCAAGGATTCGATCAACTATCTATATAAGGTGGGATCCACCAACACCCCCCCAAAATCACTTAGCTTCCTCAAGTTTCAAACCATAGGTGTAGACATTGGCCTACAATCCTCTATCTTGAATCTCAACTACATACTTGCCTTAGCCAAGGAAGATCTCTCCTAGTTGTTTCCACACCTTTAATCCCAGGAAGTAATGCATCAAACCAATATCCTTCACTCAAAATCTAAAGAAAAATCCTCCTTACATATCCCTATGAGATTCTCTAATCCCTTCAGAAGGAGATCATCAACATACAATACCAAGATAAGTGGCTCACCATCAATAGGTACATAATACAAGTTGGAGTCTACTTCACTCTTGGTCAAGCCCAATCCAAGTAGGTATCCATTAATCCTAGAGTAGCATGCATGAGATGCCTACCTAAGCCCATAAAAGACTTTATTCAATTTGCATGCATGGGATTCCCTCCCATGCACCTCAAATCCTTGAGGTTTCTCAATATACACCTTTTCCTCAATTACCCCATTAAAAAGGGTAATATTCACATCCATCTAATGAATCCTCCACCCCATCTCTAAGACAATATATATAACTACCCTAATAGATGCTTATTTTTAAGCAAGTGCTAATGTCTCCTCATAATCCACTCCCTCCTAGGAAGAACCTCTTGCCACGAACCTCACTTTGTACTTCTTGATACTACCATTTGTTGCATTCTTAATCTTGTAGATCCATCAAGAAGGGACCACAAACTTCCCTTTAGGCCTCAATACAATCTCACAAACATCATTCCTCGTGATGGAATTGTATTATTCCATCATGGAAACCTTCCAAACCTAACGATTAGTTGTCTCCTTATAAGTAGAAGGCTTGGACTCACTTATGCTGCTTTTCAAGGCTAAATAACTAGAAAATATGGTAGGTGGTTTTCTCTCCCTAAAGGTCCTACTAAGAGCCTCTACATGCCCCTCTACATCCCTCAAGGTTTTCACGACCCATCTCAACCTCCTCTTAATATAGCTCAAATGAACATCTAGCTCCTCTAGATCTAAAGGTTGTGCCCCTACTGTTGGTGCCTGCTCAACCTTCAAAGTCTCTAACTCTTGATCTTTTGCCATAGTTGGATCTATCCCATGTGACCTCCTAAAGGTCCTACACTACTCAAATATGGCATCCCTCTTAACCATTATCTTCCTTTATCCTCAATTGTGGACCCTATAGGACTTTGAAGTCTCACGGTATCCAACAAAAATGTCCCTCTCTGATGAGGGCTCCAATTTATTCCTCTTCCCTAAGCGAATGTGGACATACATCGAACTACCAAATACGCGTAGATGACTCACCTCTGATTTCACTCCTATAAAATTATTCTTAGGAGTCATGTCCTCCACTTCCCTATGAGGATTCATATTTTTCAAGAATACAGTTGTATTACATGCCTCCACCCACAAGAACATAGGAAAATCTAGATCATGGATCATGACCTTGGCTACTTCGAATATATTCTTGTTCTTCCTCTTCTCCACTCCATTTTGTTGTGGATTTTAGGGCACTATCAGCTCTTTCTTAATTTCCGCTTCCTTACAGAAATTTGTAAACTTGTTGGAGGTATACTCACCCCCATTCTCTAATCTTAGGACCTTGATCATTTTTCCAATCTATTTCTCTATAATAGCTTTGAATTGTTGCAACCGACTGAAGACCTCATCCTTGGTCTTCAAGAAGTAAATCAATGCCCTCCTAGAATAATCGTATATGAAGGTAACAAAATAATTATGTCCTGAGATAGACTCCATTGGTATAAGACCACAGACGTTAGAATGCACCAAATCCAACACTCCCTTGGATCTGATCTCATTGCTAGAAAATGCTATCTTAGCCTCCTTTCCAAGAACAAATCCCTTAACATACCATCATGCTCTATATTGAACTGCGAAAAACCAATGACCATCTCCTATAACAATGATGGAGCCTTGTAAACCCCTCGAGGGAAACTCAATTAGCGGTCTTCATAAAAATGAAGTGTTATGTACCACGAGATTCCAAGTTCAAATCCTCCGAGCTTACACATGACTGTGTGTTGGGAAACACAGTTCACCTAGGGGTTATAATGGTAGCAGTCAGAATTTACCCTATATCATGTGAGTAGTATATCGACCCAGTTATTAATTCCTCTTGTAAAAAATAACACAATGGGAGAGCCTTGTAGTGTAAGTGTCCCATATTCCTATGCCAATTCTCATTGTGATTGTCATTGTTATGTATTAGGGCTCTCACTCATTTCCCTCTCAATAAATATATGTTATTCTCCCTACTTCTTATAACTCGTCTCGCACTAGGATTAGCCCCTTTTAGCATGATAGCTACCTCACCTAGTCCTTTGTCCTCCATGGTCTAAAGTAAGAGTAAATTATTTTCCAACCCAGGTACATACATTACCTCCTTCACCTATATGCGACTCCTTGAGTCTAGCTGGAACTATATGTTGCCACTTCCTTCCACTACATACCTGGTGTTGTCACCAAGCTCCACATGTAGTTTTGTGCTCCTTTTCCATATTGGTGAAGATGTCACAAGATCTCATCATGTGATGAGATGCTCCATTGTCCACAAGGCACACCCCTCTTGTAATGGTACCAAAAAGACAGGATACTAGAGAAAATTTCTTGTCAAATTTTTCCTCCAAGTCATCCATGTGTGCAGATGCAGTTGTTGTCTTCCTCTTGCCTCTCTTCTTGTTTCGACATTGTTTGGGATAATTACTGAACTTATGACATGCAAATCACTTACTTTGCTCATGTATTTCTACCCTTATGAAGGTGCTCCTCCACTCTGGTTCTACTTGGATTTACCCTTGACCTTCTTTGCTTGCCCAGTAAGAGTAAGGTTCTCCTCATCTCCACCTTTGTGTTGTCTACCAATTATGCAGTCCTCCCAAATCTCCTCTTGGGTGTGTTGTTGTTAAAAATGTATAGGCATGGTGACAATGACTTAGATTGGGGGTTGTCACCTTGATCCCCAACGTCTCTGTTTAAGTTGTCTCCCAACAATAGACTATGGGGGGTAGACCCTATGGAAATGAGATGAAGACGGACTAGTTGGGAACCAACTAATCTGAGAGACACAGTTGAGTGGCCAAGTACTTGTTTAGATTTAGCAAGATATTAAGAATTCGATTAGATTTATAATATTTTGAAACCAGTGTCTTATGGAGACAATACTGTTGCTTTACGAATTTTAAGATCGAGTACAAGATGGACAACTGCCGCTTTGATGAGTAACTATCCTATATGAAATGCAATTCCTAAAACCTATGTGAAATGCAAGAATATTGGTTTATTTTACTTAAATGCATATTCTAAGTATGTCATTTGATCTTTGTTTGTATTGAGAGAAGTCAAGGTGAAGCACACGAGGGTGTGATTAATGATCTCTCTCCTTGAAATCTAACGTACCTAGTGCCTCTGGCACTGTAGAGACTGTGGCTCTAATGACTACAAGGTCACCGTTTTAGATACTAAAAAAGTGCACTTCTCAAGAGAAGACACAAAGGAGTCCCTATTTTCTTTCAACCAAGCTTATGCTTGGAGGTTGGTTATTAGATGCAAAACTAAATTAGGATGCAAATGCAAGGAGGGATGATTAGTGAAGCAAGATGTTAAAATTTAGAAGCACTTAGATTACGATTTGTTCTGAGTTGTGCTAATTACTTATTTAGTAGAACCAATAGACACTACCACTCCACAAAAAACAAATGCCGACTATGGCTCTGATGACTACAAGGTCACCGTTTTAGATACTAAAAAAGTGCACTTCTCAAGAGAAGACACAAAGGAGTTCCTATCTCTCTTTCAACCAAGCTTATGCTTGGAGGTTGGTTATTAGATGCAAAACTAAATTAGGATGCAAATGCAAGGAGGGATGATTAGTGAAGAAAGATATTAAAATTTAGAAGCACTTAGATTACGATTTGTTCTGAGTTATGCTAATTACTTATTTAGGAGAACCAATAGACACTACCACTCCACAAAAAATAAATGCCAATTTCAGAAAGTACTAACAAAGCAAAATAGATAACTTAAATGAAAAATTTGTCACCAATTCTCAGTAGATATCTCAGTGTAAAATGCTAATGACAATTGCTTGAAATTCCAAAAGAGATTTTCAAATAGCCCAAATATTCGATTAGATCAAAATTCCACTTAGAGTATATTTCTTAGCTCAAAAAGAAATTATATTTAAGCACAATTATCATTCACAATTAAATGAAAAAAGAACTTATGAGCGAATAGAAAATTAAGATGCCAATAATTCCTTACAGCTATCTTTTTGACCAAATAAGTGAGATACATTTTCTTTAGGCAGTGAGTTTATTTGTGTGCAATTCAAATCATATAACCGAGAAAAAGCCAACAGTGATTTTGATGATGCAAGTAGTTCACCAATGAAAAATTACTTGAAACTTTAGAGATTATGTTCAGAACAACAATAAATTTTCTTATGGCAGCAGTGAAATTAAAGTTTGTAAGAGAAACAGGTAAACTTATGACAGTAAAGAGTGACATACCTATGTACCCAATGCCTCTAGCAATCTTAAAAATATTCAATATTTTCAGAAGCAACTTGAAATCCAATGAGAAGACAATTGTATCATTGTTATGTTCAGAGACTATATTTCAGAGTTTTTAAGGGCAACAAGAAAAGCTATAATATAAAAGATAATACCTACTGCAATGAGATATATCATCTCTCTAAAAACAAATATGAAAATCACTTAGGATTTGTGATGAGATTAATTAATTGAATGCCCAAGTGAAATATGATTTTAATATCACTATTTTAGATGTGATTAGTTTAGTCAAATAAACAGTGAATGGATGAGTTTAGAAGTGGAAACTGAGGCCCTAGACCATGAAGTATTTTGCCAAATTTCTCTAGCAATGAGCAACCTAAAAACACAGCTCCTGGTCCACACTTCTCATCAAAATTTGATAATACACCAACCCAGAATTATGATTATTCTCCACAATAGAGAAATTAATTTTGATGAATCTCCAACATTGAGGAGAGAATGTTAAAAATGGTGTTGAATGACTGCTATAGGCAACAAAAAGATAATTGCTTTAATGAATTTAGGGTGCTACTACAGGTAGTTTGAGAGAGAGAGAGGATAGCGACAAGGGAAGATGTTGTTGTCAGCAGCGTTCAAGGTTGAAGGGAGAAGGGATAAGGGAAAGGAGGAGTTGCAGATGGGAGGAAGAAGATGCAACAACAAGGAAGAAGGGCCAAGTGGAGGAGTGACAGGGTGATGAGGAGGGGAAGCAGAGGAATAAGGGAGAAGAGAGATGGTAGCGTGAGCATGAGGGAAGAGGGGTCGCAAGTAAGAAACAAGGAAGTCATAGGCAGGAATAAAGGGTTGTGTGGAAGGATGAGGCTTGAGGCCTTGAGGAAGAAGATTCCATAGGGATAAAGGAGGGGACAACAAAGGTAAGGAGAATGGTTTGGAGGGATAATGCAGGAAGGTAAAGGAGGAAAGGGAGGAAGGTGAGGGGAGAAGGGAGCAGCATTTGGAATGCAAGGCCATGACAACAGAGAAAGGGCAGCGTTACGGCTACTGGCAAGGAACCAAGAGATTTTGGGGTTGTCACTGTTGATCAGTGGTTGTCATTGATGTCAACCCAAGCAGCACCAGGGGCTACCCAAATATTGAAAGGAAATTTTGACTTGAAAACTCATATTATTTTGCACCAAAGATCTTCTCAATGGATTCTACTCATCGAGATGTTTCCGCTGATATATGGTATGCCTCCCAGTTCTTCACGGTTTGAGAGTTATTTGCGTTTGAAGTTAGTAACCCTAGTCAGTGGGCTAAAACCCTATGGGGTTATGGCATGGCATTCATAATTGGTTGTGGTCATTGAATAGTCAATAATTAATAATATTTTTTTGCTCCTCAACTCAAGACATTCATACAAATAATGAACCTCATATCCTCCTCTAGTAGGGATATTGTGGCTTCAAACAAGACATCATGGCATTTTCTCTATAATGTTTTTTTCTGTGAAACTTCAGAAGCTTAAACTAAAACCCATTTGAGCTGAAATCTTGATGCACCACATGAGCGAATGTTACATCTTGGTTCGCTATATTTTCAAAGATATGATCTAAGGAAGTTAGGGTTTTTGTAGGCTCTTGAATTCCATGTCAAACAGGTGACATTGGGAAATCGTCACAACTTTCTCTCTGAGCATTGGATTCAAATTTCATAAATAGTCACAAAAAGAGGATGGATTTTAGTTTTTTTAATAGCATTTTCAAGGCTAAAGGTCGCAACAATGACACGTGGCACTTCGTACAAGTTCTCTCTACTGAACCAGGCTATAATCAGGTCATATTGGGAGATTAGGCATAACTCTTTCTTGAAGAATCCAATGTTGATCAGACTTGTGGGGTTGCAAAGAGGACTCAGAGGGATACCATAGGACAAAATGTTAGATGTTGGAGATCTGAAATTACATAGATACAACAGATTCAATATCGAGCTCCTAGAAGGCAAGAAAAAGCATGCATTCAAGGATCACTACAGTAAGGACCACACATCAACAGTGAAGGGTAAGTCTCCTACAGCAAGGTATGTATGATTAAGTGTTTACATTGGAATTTTGAGTATCATCTCTAAAATATGTTTTTGCAGGACAACGTAAGTATATACAAGGTCTCAGTGATATATCTATGTCTCTATATGTCACAGTTAGTTTTGATACCACATTTCGGATGTCTTATTCTTGATACTACACCAAGTCTGCTAAATCTATATAATGCTGTAAGTTCATGTTACTTGTCTTGTCATAGTTGATAGAATGGTCTCTATTTTTGTACTTAGAACTTGGTTCATCACAAGTCCAGGTTTTGTCATCAATTTCTATTGTATATATCTTTAGGTCAATTTTGGATATAGTCTTTCATAGATTCCAGGCCTATATCAAGAGTTGGAGTCTTTGTCTACTGCCGCAACAAGTCAACAACAAAAGTGACAAGAACATTTCAGGTATGCATTGTAATTTTAATTTGTATTTATTCATTATTATGCACTTACATGTGTTTTGGAAGCAGAGGTAAGTTGAAGGGTATTTTGTTTTTTCTTTTGAGATTGGGTTTCACTAGGAAAATTTACATGCAATTAGAAGAAGATTTAATGACAGAATCAAGCGAGCATTCAAGAGCTGAAGTATCAAATCAAAGGAAGCATTGTAGCAGGACATCCTTTAAATACATGAAATCCATCCGTATATTATGAAGAAGTGTCAAGGCGAAGAGTCATCATTGTAAAGTTGTAAAAGAGTCATTTGTAAAAGTGTCATAATTGGTAGAGTCATTATTGTAAAAGAATCAATCTGCCTAGAGTCGAAAAGGCTTTGTTGGGAGGTATAGGAGTCTCTGTTGGGATGATGTCATGGTTGGGTTGCGGGTCATAGTGTGATTGGGTGTTCATTCAAAATCATTGTAAATCTTATTGTATCGTGGATCATTGCCCCTGGTACGAAATCCACACTCTTGTCTCATTTCAGTCATTATAGGGTGGCAGGGAGGTGCTAGGAAAGTGCATGAAGTCGCCTACAGGTTGGAGCCTGTGAACACTTCAAGGTGGTAGGTTGGTCTAGGTTGCTGGGGCATCCATTCAATTGATCACTGAAGAAACTAGGGTGTTGGGGCATCCTCATGGGCGCTGGAGAAGAATGCTTTTCTAGAATTCTAGGAAGTTGTTGCTTTCATTTCAGTTGGGGCTGAAGATTAAAGAATTTATTAGAAAAGTGTTTGGTGGTTTTTGACCCAGATGGGGTTTTCCACCTAAATTTTTTTTGCCTCCTGTGCTATTTTATTTACTGTTATTACTACATAAACATTAATAATAATTGAAGATTAACTAATGTTCTGAAAATATTTAAAAGTGCTAATCACTAAGGAATACTAATTCACCCCCCCCCCAGTGTTTTCCAACAATTGGTATCAAAGCTTGATTCCTTCAACAACAGTGTAACAACAGGAAGGAGATCATGGAGTATATTAACAATAGAATTCCTTTGTCCAATGGAAATAGCTACACACTTTGGAGTGGAAGAATGCAGGTTCATTTGCTGGCGCAAGGATACGAAGTATGGGAAATCATTGACAAAGGCTTCACACCTACCTAGGATGAACAAGGTAAGAAAAATATGGTATATGATGCAAAGGCTAAAGATATTATTATCAGTGGGCTTATTGAATTTGTTTATATTAAGGTATTGAGTTGAAAAACGGCTAAAGAGGTATGGAGCAAGCTTGAAAATATATATGTAGGTGACTCAAAGGTGAAAGAAGCAAAACTTCAAATTTTCAGGGCAAAAATTGAGAAACTCAAAATGAGGGAAGATGAAGATACTGCTGCATACTTTCAGTGTGTTGATGAAACAAAAAATACATTGGAAGGTTTCGGAGAACCTGTTGAAACGGAAATTGTTGTCCGAAAGATCCTTAGAACCTTGCCAACAAGATTTAACCCTAAGGTATCTGTCTTAGAAGATAGATCGAATCTTACCAATCTCAGCATAGATGAATTGCATGGAATTCTTACGGTATATGAAATGAGGATTGAAGAAGAGGATGGAACACCTCACTTAGAAACAACATTTACCGCATCCAAGAAGAATAGTAAGGACAAGCAAACTCCGAAAGCAAAAACTTGCAATTGTAAGGATGAGGAAAAAGAAGAAGATGAAGAAGAATTCTGAGATAAAGAGTTTGCCTATTTCTCACGGAAAATGAGAACAGGTATGAAAAAATTAAAGGTAAACTTCCATTAATATGTTTTGATTGTGGTGAGGTTGGAAATTTTGCAACCAAATGTCCTCACAAAAATGAGGTTGTTACGAAAGGAAATAAAAGTCCTAGAAATTTCAACAAGCAAGGCAAGAAGAAATGGTTTAAGAAAAGTTTCTTCTCTAGAGAAGATAGCTCCTCATCTGAAGAATACAGTGATAACGAAGAAGAATTCAATGGAAGAGTATTGTTTATGGCCAAGCACAATAGGCAAGAGGCACCTGATGAAGAAGGAGACAAAGAAGAAGAAATGACTGATGTTGAATTTCAAAATGAAGTGATCAGGGTTATCAAAGAGCTCAAGGCTGAGAAGAGGCACGCCAGCACTCTTGAAGACAAATTAAAGACGGAAAGGGAACAGATCCTAAATCTTAAAATCAAAGTTGAAGAATACAAATGAATTGAAGAATCACTCAGGAAAGAATTAAAGGAAAGAAAAAAGGAAAGAGAAGCATTAGAAGCTGAAATTGTTTCTTCACGAAAGGAAGTAAAAAATGGAAAAACTCTTCAAAACTACGCCAACAGGTCAAAGAATTTGGACGAACTCATCAGCAACCAGCGATCATGCAGTGACAAGACTGGTCTTGGTTACAAATAAAAATTTGAAAGGGAGTCAAGTCCTTCTATGACAACTAAAGAAGATGGATATGCAAAATCTACAAAGCAAGTATATATCCTAGCTAGATCAAGAGATCAAGGCTCGCAGGAAGAACCTTGGAAGATAATTCCTAGAAGAATATTTCCTCCCAGGTATCAACCTATCTTTTATGGTCATTGTTATTCATGTGGAAGGTTTGGACATAGAGCTTCAGAATGTCGCATGTATGTTTGGAATGAATATAATTCTAGGAGATCTCTTAGAAATGGATATTCCATAACTCAGCAGAATATCAATAGATTTGATCATTTCAGAGATGATATCGAATGTTACAAAGGTAACAATTTGGACACTTGACCAAATATTGTAGACTTCGAAGTTCTTCAAAGGAATTCTTGCAAAATCAGAATGAACAAATATGGAAAAGGAAGACTAAAAGGTATGCTCTCACTCTTAAGGCTCAAAGCAACAGAAACATATGGTATGTTGACAGTGGTTCCTCAATGCATATGACTGGAGATAGAAATAAGTTCGTATCCTTGAAAGAAAAGAAGGATGGAACATTGTCTTTTGGAAATGATGGGTGTTCAAACGTCATAGGAGTAGACAGTCACTCTTGGAAGCAAGGATGCATTAGCAAAGGATGTGTTGTTGGTTGAAAATATGAATCACAATCTGCTCAGTGTTGGACAAATGTGCGATCAAGGACACACGATGTTATTCAACTCAAAGAAATGTGAAATTAGGAAAGGAAACTTCGATAAAATTGTGGCTACAGCAAGCAGAGCTCCAAACAACATATATATTTTAGATGAAACACCTAAAGGGTGTTTCTTGGAAAAAGAAGATGAGAGTTGGTTATGGCACAAATGAATGGGACATATAAATTTTGACAATTTGGTCAAGATCAGCAAAAAGGAAGTAGTTAGAGAAATGCCGAAAATCTCAAAACCTACCAATACGATATGTGAATCTTGTCAGCACTGCAAACAGACAAAAGTCAAGTTCAAGACAAAGGAAAATTTTGTGTCACGTCCATTGGAATTAATACATACTGATCTATGTGGTCCTATGAGAAAAAAATGTTTAGACGGTGAATTATACTTTATGTTAATGATAGATGATTACCCCAGAATGACAGCCGTCAGTTTTTTGAAGAAAAAGTTTGAGGCATTTGAATGTTTCAAAATATACAAGGAATTGGTCAAAAATGAAACCGATTTGAAGATCAAATGTCTAAGATCAAATAATGGTGGAGAATTCACATCCAAAGCATTTCAGCAATACTGTGAAGAACTTGGAATAAAAAGGCAATTCTCAATAGCTAGAACACCACAACAGAATGGAGTAGCTGAAAGAAAAAACATAACCGTACAAGAAATGGCTAGAACCATGTTAAAAGACTCAAACTTAGACAATAAATTCTGGGTTCAAGTAATTGATACTATCATGTTCATTATAAACAGAGGCCTGCTCAGAAACAATTGTAACATGATTCTGTATGAACTATGGAAAGGAAGACCAGCTAATGTAAAATACTTCAAAATATTTGGAAGTAAATGCTACATCAAAAGAGAAGACCAAAAATTGGGCAAGTTCACTCCCGTGTTGACGAAGGTATTTTCGTTGGCTATTCATGCAAAATAAAGGCTTATAGATGCTACAATTTAAGGAAAAAACAAATAGTTGAAATTATAAATGTTGATATAAGTCTTTCATATTAATCACATCGTTAGGATTTGGTCGATGTTTCAAACCAACTAATGATGAAGACTGTGTTCTAAAGGATAACAATGAGATCGTCTCTTCAAGAAAATCTAAGGGGCTTGAGATAGAATCTGTGAAGGATGAAGAAGAAGCTCCAGAACAAGACCAATCAAATAAGGAAACACTAGTCAACCAAGAAGAAATAATAAATGATCAGCAGGATGTACAAGAAGTTTCTCCAAAAGGTTCAAAAGAATCATCTATCAAATCAGATCATCGGCAACATAAATGAAGGAAATAGAACCAGAAGAAGTTGACAACTTCGTTCATCACAACAACCCCATCTTGCCCTTTTAGCTACTTTTGAGCCTAGCAATTTTGATGAAGCTAGTCAAAATGAACATTGGGTAGCAGCGATGAATGAAGAACTGGATCAAATTGAGAAGAATAACACTTGGGAATTGGTTCCACAACCAAAGGATAAAAATGTTATTGGAACTAAATGGGTCTTCAGAAACAAATTGAATGAGGATGGATAGGTTACCAGGAATAAAGCAAGATTAGTCTGCAAAGGATACACACAAGTTGAAGGAATCGATTTTGAAGAAACATTTTCTCTCGTTTCCAGAATGGAAGATATCAGGATGTTTCTTGCTTATGCATGCTCGAGAAAAATCAAGGTCTACCAAATGGATGTTAAGTCAGCCTTTCTAAATGGTGAATTGGAAGAAGAAGTTTACATTGAACAACCCGAAGGTTTTTTGCTCACTGACAAAGAAAACTATGTTTGCAAATTAAAGAAGGCACTATATGGTCTCAAGAAAGCTCCTAGGGCATGGTATGATTGTCTTGATAGGTATCTACATCAACAAGGATTCAAGAAAGGAAGTGTTGACAACAATATCTATGTGAAAGTGGATCAAGATAACCTAATGATTATCGAGGTATATGTGGATAATATAATCTTTGGAAGCAATGATGATAGATTAAGTAAAGACTTTGCCACAAAAATGCAAAGTGAGTTTGAAATGTCTATGCTTGGTGAGCTGACATATTTTTTGGGGCTTCATATTTGTCAGCAGGATAAAGGAATATTCATATATCAAACCAAGTACATCAAGGAAATGCTCAAAAAATTCCAGATGGAAGATTGCAAGCCAATCCTTACCCCCATGATAACAGGTTGCAAGTTAAGCTTAGAAGATTCATCAAAGGATGTGGACCAAAGGTTGTATAGATCCATGATTGGTAGTCTCCTATATGTGACAGCCTCCCAGCCTGATGTGATGCAGGCAGTTGGACAAGTAGCAAGATTCCAAGCAGCACCAAAAGAATCTCATATTATTGTTGTCAAAAGAATTCTTCGATATCTTAAGGGCACAACGGAATATGGTCTATGGTATCCCAAAGGAAATGATCTGGTTATCCAAGCTTATACAGATGCAAATTGGGTAGGAAGTGTTGATGATCGTAAGAGTACCAGTGGAGCAGCATTCTATCTAGGTGGTTGTCTTGTTTCATGGTTAAGTAAAAAGCAGTCTTCAATCTCGTTATCCACAGCAGAAGCAGAATATATCGCGACAGCAGCTTGTTGTACACAAGTTCTCTGGATGAAGCAAACTTTGCAAGATCTTCAAGTCAAGTTTGATGAGCCTATTCCCATATTTTGCGATAACACCAGTGCCATTAGTATCTCCAAGAATCCTGTGATGCATTCCAAAACAAAGCACATTCTGATTAAATATCATTTCGTTAGAGAGAAAGTTGTCGAAAGGAATATCAAGCTTGAATATGTTGGCACAAAGGAACAAATTGTTGACATTTTTACCAAACCATTACCTTGTGAAGCATTTGAGTATCTTCGCCAAAAGCTCGGGATTCTCCGAAGTTTTCATTAGGCTCTTTCTCTTATCTACTCAAGTAGAAAGGGGGAGTGGAGGTGTGTACAAGTCCGCAGGATGGTTGTTTGTCAGGGGGAGTTACCTTTTTCCATTGATGACAAAGGGGGAGAGAAGGCAGCAGGAAGAGGTTTCAGGATCACACGGGGAGTACTTGTGTTTCCATCAATGCCAAAAGGGGAGAGAAGATAGTAGGAATAGTTTTCATGATCGCACGGGGAGTACTTGTGTTGCCATCAATGCCAAATGGGGAGATTGTTGATCAGTGGTTGTTATTGATGTCAACACAAGCAACACCAGGGGCTACCCCAATATTGCAAGGACATTTTGACTTGACAACTCATATTATTTTGCATCAAAGATCTTCTCGATGGATTCTACTCATCAAGATGTTTCCGTTGATATATGGTATGCCTACCAGTTCTTCACGGTTTGAGAGTTATTTACGTTTGAAGTTAGTAACCCTTGTTAGTGGGCTAAAACCCTATGGGGTTGTGGCATGACACTCATAATTGGTTTTGGTAATTGAATAGTCAATCATTAATAATATTTTTTTTCTCCTAAAATCATTCCAACGTTCACTTATTGAGGACCCTCTCAACTCAAGAACTTCATATAAATAATGACCCTCATATCCTCCTCTAGTAGGGATTTTGTGACTTCAAACATGTCATGATGGAATTTTTGCTACAACTTTTTTTTTTCTGCGAAGATTTAGAAGATGAAATTAAAAACCCATTTGAGCTGAAACCTTGATGAACCTCATGACCAAATTTCAGATTTTGGTTCACTATATTTTCGGAGATATGATCTAAGGAAGTTAGGGTTTTTGCAGGCTCCTAAATTCCATGTCAAACATGGGACATTGGTAAAATCGTCTTAACTTTATCTCTGAGAATTGGATTCAAATTTCATAAATGTTCATAGAAATAGGACAAACTTTGGTTTGTTTAGTAGCATTTTTAGGGCCAGAGGTTGAAACAGTGACACGTGGCACTTCATACAAGTTCTCTCTATTGAACCAGGCTATAATCAGGTTATCGTGGGAGATTGAGCATAACTCTTTCTTGAAGAATCCAATCTTTATCAGACCTGTGGGGTTGCAAAGAGGACTCAGAGGGATACAACAGGATGAAATTTCAAGCCCTGGAGATTTGAAATTACATAGATACAACAAATTCAATATCGAGCTCCTAGAAGGCAAGAAAAACATGCATTCAAGGATTATTGCAGGAAGGACCACGTCAACAGTCAAGGGTAAGTCTCCTACAACAAGGTATGTATGATTAAGTGTTTACATTTGAATTTTGAGTATCATCTCTGACATATGTTTTTGTAAGACAACGTAAGTATATACAGGGTCTCGGTTATATCTCTATGTCTCTATATGTCACAGTTATTTTTAATACCACATTTCGGATGTCCTATTCTTGATACTACACATTTGATGTTACACCAAGTCTGCGAAATCTATATGATGTTGTAAGTTCATGTTAATTTTCTTGTCATAGTTGATAGAATGGTCTCTGTTTTTGTACTTAGAACTTGGTTCATCACAAGTCTAGGGTCTGTCGTCAATTTCTATTGTATATATCTTTAGGTCAGTTTTGGATATAGTCTTGCATAGAGTCCAGGCCTATATCAAGAGTGGGAGTCTTTTTCTACTGCTGCAACAAGTCAACAACAAAAGTGACAAGAACATTTCAGGTACGCATTGTAATTTTAATTTGTATTTATTCATTATTATGCACTTACATGTGTTTTGCAGGCAGAGGTAAGTTGAAGGGTATTTTGTTTTTCCTTTTGAGATTGGGTTTCACTGGGAAAATTTGCATGCAGGTAGAAGAAGATTCAAGGACAACATCAAGCGAGCATTCAAGAGCTGAAGTATCAAATCAAAGGAATCATTGTAGTGAGACATCCTTTAAAGACATGACAACCATCTGTATATTGTGAAGAAGTGTCAAGGCCAAGAGTCATCATTGTAAAGTTGTAAAAGAGTCATTTGTAAAAGTGTCATCATTGGAAGAGTCATTATTGTAAAAGAATCAATCTGCCTAGAGTCGAAAAGGCTTTTTTGGGAGGTATAGGACTATTTATTGGGGTGATGTCATGGTTGGGTTGCAGGTCATAGTGTGATTGGGTGTTCAATAAAAATCATTTTAAAACATATTTTATCATGGATCATTGTCCCTGGTACGGGAATCCGCACTCTTGTCTCATTTCAATGATTATAGGGTGGGAGGGAGGTGCTAGGCAGGTGCATGAAGTCGCCTACAGGTTGGAGCCTGTGAGCATTTCAAGGTGGTAGGTTGATCTAGGGTGTTGGGGTATCCATTCAATTGATTACTGAAGAAACCAAGGCATTGGGGCATCCTTCTAGTGGGAGGTGGAGAAGAATGTTTTTCTAGGATTCTAGGAAGTTATTGCTTTCATTTCAGTTGGGGTTCAAGATTAAAGAATTTATTAGAAAATCATTCAGTGGTTTTTTACCCGAAGGGGGTTTTCTACCTAATATTTTTGTGCCTCTTGTGTTCTTTTATTCATTGTTATTACTACATAAACATTAATAATAATTGAAGATTAACTAATGCTCTGAAAATATTTAAAAGTGCTAATTGATAAGGAATATTGATTCACCCCCCCTCAGTATTTTTCAACAGTCACTTTCCCCTCAAAAAAATTAAACCTTAAACTTAGAACCTTTGCGCCAAAAAAATTCACTCCAAACTGATGTATTTTGCCTTTAATCGATCTCAGAAATTTATGAAACATCAAATCTGAATTTTTACTGAATGGTCTTGTTATTCATCCCTGAAAACAAAAGTGTAAGACACAGTCTTGCCCTCCAAGGCCTAGACCTGTCTCAAAACCCCCAGATCTCGAAAAATTTCAGATCTACACCTGCACAAGTAAAAAACAAAATACCCAAGAGTCAATATATACAAAATAGAATTAAAACCCTAAGACCCAAATGTTAGAATTTTAAAATATTCTAAAATATTTTAGGAGTATGAGTCCAACTCCGTTCCCAGATCTGTATATATAAGCTCTTCCTAGTCAAATCTATCTATTGAGCACAAGTTATAAAAGATGATTAATTTAAAAAAATGAGGTACTAGCCCAAAGACCCTGCAAACGGAAAATCGTAAGATAAGTATGGGAATTTAGATCAGGAAGGCTCTTTAGATCTTATGCTTTGGGAGTCAAATGGTCCAGCTGATGACTTCCCCAAACGCCCAATTTTTTAAATCCAAATGATTTTTGCACACTTCAGATTAAACTGTCAGATAGAGACATAAAATAACAATGTAATTTTTCAAGAATTAGAGATACCTACTAACTCTATTAAATTAAAATGTTATTTTAAACCCAATAAACTATGCAAGATACATGTGCAATAGAGTATTCCTCAAAGGCTATTAACTAACAAATTATAAAAGTAGTATTTAGCAAAACATTAAAAATAATATTACCATAAGATGCAGAAGAGGAACACCACCATTAATGTAAAACCCAAATATTTTTTGTTATTATTTTTTTTTTTTTAACACATAAGAGAGCTTTAAGAGCAAGTACACGATTGAATGATCGGACCTTTTATGAGACAAATGACCTCTAATTTATAGTTAAATTATTTAAACAGTTAATTGGCTTGATCCCCATCAAAGTAATATCGACCGTCGAAATATTTATTTTTTGAGAAATTTTCGAATTTCTCTTTTAAATTTTTTGAATTAACTCAAAATTAATTATTTTAAACTAATTTCTTCGAAAAAATGACTTTGATTTAACTACTAAGGCCCAAAGGTCCAAAATTTCTTGAAATTTTCAATATTGCCTTGGTGGGAGATCTCCAAAATTTAATTTCTCTAGAACCCACGAATTTTTTTATTTTAAAGAATTTATTTTTCCTAAGACTTAAATTTGACTCTAATTAATTAAATTTCTGGCTTAAGATTTTTTATTTTATTTTTGTTAGAAAAATTAATTAATTGACACATGAGGAGATTAATTATTTTTTCCAACCCTCTAATATTTCAGCATTATGGCTAAAATATTATTTACATAAGATAATTACATTTAACCCATGAAAGAGGAACATCCATTCATTATAGACTCTAAATTATTTTACCCAATTCTGCGACTCAATATAATCTAATAGACCAAGTGATTTGTAATAAAATAATTTAGTCAATTAGCTAAAATTATTCCCAAATCACTTTACAGAAGACTCAACTAAAACACTAGGACTTACCTTAGATCTTGACAACAAAATCCACCCTAGCTCTAAGGTGAGGCTAAAGGGAAAAACTTTGTTGAGCATTTGTGTCCAAAAACACAAATGAATCAGTGAGGCAAAAAACCTCATAGGATAGAAATCGTCATCAAAATAATAGGCTTACCTAGGTTGTTACATGCATAATGGTCTTACTAAAATCATTTACATTATAAATATGCAAAATAGATTTATAAATTTAACGGATTGAACACTGATGATGAATCCTGGATGATATGAATGATGAAATCTCTTTTGTAAAAAAAAGGGTGTACTATTATGGGATCGTTGACATGAAGTGGTCAACATATGGCTCTACTTAGGAATACGTTGCTTGACCGAAGGAATATGAGAATCAAAAATCTGCACCCAAGCAACACACAAAACCGTATAAGTGGTATCCATCCAAAAAATCATCATATAGCATTAAGTACATGAAATAGAAGCTCTGTAACTAGTAACAATTCTACTAACATGAAAAGCAAATCTAATCTAAAAACATAAATGAAATGTTGAAATGGCAAGGTGTGGGGTTAGAAATACAATACAAAGGATGCCCTAAGGTATTGGACGTCATTTTTGAAGAACAACTTGAGCATTTGGAAATTTGCAGGTAAGACAAGTGGTTCAGCATCCAATCTTCTCAAGTGGAACGAATTTGGTCCAGCGATGCCTCTGATAATGTAAGGACCCAGCCATAAACTGTCAAACTTCTTGTGATTTCTTGGTTTCTCATTTCTGTGATCCCAAAGTAATACCATATCTCCAACCTGCAAATATCTAGCTCGAGAAGATTTATCAAAGCTTTTCTTAACATTAGATTGACTTTTACACATATTATCAAAAGTTTTTCTTCGAATTCCATCTAACTATGCAATTTGATCAATTCTGTTTTGAACAACATCTTTATCAATAGAAAAATGTCGAAGGAGTTGATAAGTTGGCAATTTAAGGTGCACAAGTAGAGTTACATCCAAACCATAAACTAATTCAAAGGGACTTTTACGAGTAGTTTCTTTGTAATCCTATCTGTCCATAATACATACTTGATCTTGTTATACCCAGACCGCTTATTATCTCCTACTATCTTCTTCATAATGGTTATAAGATTTTTATTACTTGATTCAACAATGCCATTACCCTGAGGATGATAGTTAGATGAATGAGATAATACAATGTCATACTTAAAGCAAAAAGATGAAAACTCTGCAGAACTAAAAGCCTTGGCATTGTCAGTGATGATTTTAGCTAGGACACCAAATCTAGTATTAATATGATTTTTAATGAAATCCATAGTAACCTTTTTAGTGGCATTCTTAGCAGGAATGGTTTCAACCCATTTAGTGAAATAATCGGTAGCAGTTAAATCCATAAGTATACATTGCTATAATTGTCATGAAATTTCCCAATGAAATCCATACCCCAATGTTGAAAAGGTGTCTCAACAAGCACAGGTTGTAAGGGTAGGGCAACCAGCTTCTGTTTCCCCGTGAATAGTTAATAGGCTTGACAACTTCTAACAAGCTTATGCACATCAAAAGAGATTGAAAGCCAGTAATAACCATCTCTAAGAATTTTGTAGGCGTTAGTTCTTTTAGCGTAATGCCCACCACAAAATCCTGAATGAAACTCATAAATTAACTTCTTCGACTTAATTTCATCAACACACCTAAGTATAATATCCTCAGGATTTCTTCATTTGAGGTCATCCTTCATAAGGCAATACTTAGTTTCTTTTAATCTAAGATCCCTTCTTTTATGAGCAACTAAGTGATTAGGACATGTAAGATTTAACAAATAATGAATGATGTCCTTGTACCAATCATGCTCTCCCAATCTTTGCAGCTCCAATGAAGATGAATCATTCAGACAAATCAAACCAAGAGCTTTTTCATTACCTTCAGTCAACATTTCAACTAATCCTTGACCTTGGACCAACTTAGTGGGTCTAATCTCTAAGTCATACGATTGAATATTAGTAACCCATCTAGCATGAGTCCATAAGAAATCAGTCTAAGTTAATATGTCTTTAAAAACCGAATGTGGGACAAAAGAAATGATTTTAAAATAACTCACATAAGTCTTAAAATGCTTAAGAGACTTGACCAAGGCATAAGCTTTCTTTTCCATGGTAGTATAATTTAATTTAGAATGTTGAAGAACTCTACTCATGAAAGCAATAAGTTATTCGTGATCTTCCTTATTCTTTTGTAACAAGACATCGACGATTGTATCTTTTGAAGAAAAGAAAAAAAAAACCATGAAATATTTAGAATAATCACGACTAGCTAGAATATGAGCTTTAGCAATTTCACCTTTGATTTCTTGGAAACACTTTTTATTGTCTTCTTTCTATAAAAATTTAGCATCTTTCTTAAGAAGACTTTGAATAGATTTGGTTATTTCCACATAATTTGGAATAAATCTCCTAAGAAAGTTGGTATTTCCAAGGAAAGACTGAAGGGATTTGAGATTATGAGGAAGAGGAATCTTTTGGATTGCCTCAACCCTTTCAGGATCTATCTTGATCCCATCTTTTGAGATGATGTGACCAAGTAACTTCCCTTCAGTTACTCCAAATACAGATTTAGCAGGATTCAAGGAGATTCCAAACTCTCTACATCTGTCAAAAACTTGCCTAAGATGACCTATATGACTGATACCATCCTTAGAAAAAACTGTAAGATCATCCTGATATATCTCAATGATTTTACCAATTAAACCCTTAAAGGCATAATCCATGGCCCTATGAAAGGTAGCTCCAACGTTAGTTAATCCAAAAGGCATTCTAATGTATTCGAATGAGCCAATGGTGTGGTGAAAGTAGTTTTGTGTTGATCTTCTTTCTTAATCCATACTTGATTATATCCAGAAAATCCATCTAGCAATGACATCATTCCCGAAACCGTTACTCTTTGCAACATAGTCTCCATGTTTGGAAAAGTGTAGTTATATTTTTTACATGCTAGATTAAGGTTTCTAAAATCGGCATAAAGTCTTATTGTCCCATTCTTTTTCCTAACAATCACCAAGTTAAAACACCATGTTGAATGCCTAGTTTGAGCAATAATTCTTGATGTAAGCATCTTTGAAAACTCCTTTTGAACTAAAGGGGCCAACTTAGGATTTATCTGCTTAACCTTTTGATGAAAGCGTTTACCATTGACATATTTTCAAGGGATAGTGTGTTCCATGACATCTTCCCTATAACCTTTTAACTCATCATAAGAAAATGCTAAAACATCTCTATATTCACGAAGTAAATTAATCAATTTCTTTCTTTCTTCATCACTAGTACCTTTACCAATTTTCACAATTTTAGGGTCACTAGAGGTACCAATGTTTACTTCAATGAACTCCCCTGGATCCATCTTAATTTCATCCTTTTTCTTTGTAGCATCATGACGATCGAAATGTTGCTCCAAAGCTACAATGTTCTTGGGAGTAGGATTAGTTATATCTTCATGATTTTCAAATCCATCCTCTTTATAACTAACCTCAAAATTTTCAAATTCATCCAACTTATTAAGAAAGTGAATCACCTGTCTTTCATCATCAAAAACCTACCAATGCTCCATATTGTCAAGTACAAAAGGTCTAAAAATAATTTCCATTTTAACCTTATCCTTCAACAATTCATCAGATAACTACAAAGTAGATGCTGCTACAACAAGTTCATCAGCCAAGTTATTCTTTTCTCTAGGGATAACTTCTAGATCTAGAGCATCAAAACATTCCATAGTATGCCATACAACATTTCGATAGTTTCTTAATCTTTGATTCTTACATGTAAATTTGTTCTTAATCTGCATGATAATCAAATCAGAGTCTCCCTTGATACTAAGCAACTTAACCCTCAAATATTTTGCCAATTTAAGACCCAACAATAAAGCTTCATGCTCGGCAATATTGTTGGTCGCTTCAAATTCCAATCTATAAGCAAATTCAAAAATATGACCAAGGGGGGACTTTAATACAATTTCATCACCTTTACGATGCCTAGAAGATACACCATCAAAATACATAAACCATATCTTATTCTTTAAATCGCCCACCTTCTCATTAACCTTGACCTATAGGGTAACTATAGAGTTAGACAAAATGGCATAATTCCCCACGGTAGGTTTTTCCTTTTTTATTTCATTATGGGGACTCTTAGGATCTTCAACATGGAATCTTCTTTCAGACTCTCTGTTAATTCTAACAAATCCATCACCTCTATGAGAAGGAATCATATCATATGACCAATTCATTTGAATACTTCCTCCTAGATTAGAGGCCCATTTCCTAGACAACAACATGCCCCAAGCATCAGGAACATCGACTACAACTATGTCCATTACAATCATTATGTCAGGGTAAACTGATAAATGAACTTGTAAATCCTTAATCAACCCATGAACTTCAATCTTCTTAGAATCCATGGCACATATGTTGTAGTAAGGCCTAGAAATTCTTGAGTTGAGTTGCTCCATGACCCTCTTGGTCATAACACAAGCTGAGGCACCAGAATCCAACATGCAGTTATACAATCTATAACCATTAACCAACAAAGTAATAAAAAATGGTTGATGATCTTTGTTATCTGAATCCATACTTTGCAAATATATGGGGGCATCATGATAGACATTCTTAGGACCTTTTGTTGAGAAACATTAATATAAGGAGCTTCAATGGATTTTAATAACTTATCCTTTTGGGAAGGAATCTTCAATATCTCGGTGACAAGAACCCATATTTTTACATTATTAAACCAACTTCCCAAATCAACATCCAAACCAGAGCTTGAAGCAAGGCTAAAACTTCGAGGGGGAATTTGATTTCCACTTTGATCCTTATCTCTTCTTTGATAAGTCAAACCCTTATCTTTCACAATTTCCAAGACTTGCTCTGGAGAATGATTTTCACCAAATAATTCAACCATCAAATCCTTTTCATGATCAAAGTTATCTATACTAAAGGACGATGTAGAAGGCCTGACCTCATGACTATTTTCCTTTACTTTGATCCAATCTGCCATAGATAATGAATATATCCTACCAGCAACATTTATTTGATTACTTGTCCCAAACATCCCACTATCCATGATTCTCTTAACTGTGGGGGAAGTAGCCTCTTCATTGTGAAAATTCCTAGATCTAACAATCTCAGGAATCCTACTGCAACCAGCTGAATCTACTCCTTATAGATTGTAAATTAAGTTACAAACTTATTTTAGATTTATTTATGAAATATTGAAGCAAATTACTAAAGTAGCCTACACCAATTTAAATATGATTATGAAACATAGAAATTGAGCAAGGAAAATAGAAACACATAAGACACAGTTATGTTTTGACAAAAAGGTCCCCAGAAAAACCCAATGCGGGAAAACCGATGCGGCAGCTCTAAGGGTTTATTATTACTAAGAAGTAGCAAAATATGAATACATGATTGAATACCTCACTGGGTGATTCAATTACAAAGAGAAATACTGGCAGAAGCTTCATGAGTTTTACCTCACACAATCACCAAGAAATCCTGACTGGTTCAGCAGCTAGATGAAGTGTCCTTGACAGACACTGTGTTGTCTCTGCACTACCTCCACATTATCCCAACGTCAACCCTTCCAGGCATTGTGTCACCCAAATTAGGATTCGATCAGTAGCCCAGATTCACTGCTCTCAGCCTCCCAGTCTCATACCCCGACTTTCAGCAGCTGAAATTAACCCTCTTCTCTGATTTTCGACTTTCTCTCTCTACCTCTGCGTCACTCTTGTGTGGCCCTTCTAGCCCTGCGTTAACCTTTGCGTCAAGGCTTCTAGATCACTTATTGCCTCTATCTGTTGATGTATCTCCAACTGAAAATCTCTCTCTGGAAACTATTATCCCTGCCCCTCAACTGCAAGAGATCTCCTCGATCAATTTTTCCACCTGAGAACTTCTCACTTCAGAAAATCGATTTTCTCTCTCTCTCTCTGTATTTTCCAAATGACCCTCAATCCCCTTATTATATCTTCTTGTTGGACAACCAACGACCTAGATTAAAACATAATCAAAGGCTCATATTGTTTTGGCTTGATCCGTGGATTTTTCTAGAAGTTTCACCCCTGATTAGATTAATACCTATTAATATTTTAATTTTCCTAAGTTTAGACCTAGGAACCCCATTAAAAATATCAATTATTTTAATAAATTCACTTCTGGGTGGAATTTCCCAAAATTCTTTTTGGGTTCTTTGGAATATATGTGCCCAAGTCTCTCTGCAAAATTTGAGGCTTAGAGCACATCCGATGCTACCCCAAATCAATACTTCCTCTTAGTGAGGAATGTGCTCTAGCAATACATTGTTACTGCATATTGCTCTAACTCTGAAGCATCATCCTTACGTTGTTGATGCCTAACATGCTATCCATCAACCACTACATTGTTGCTGCTACTGTATTGTTGCCTTTAACACTGCCATCGTTAATGCTACATTTGTACTATTGCTCCTTTGCATCCGTGTTGTTGTTGGTCCTGCTACCCAACACTGCACTCAGTTGCTGAGAGAAGCAACTGAAAACACCCAAAATTGGACAAGTATCTAGTGGATACACCTTGGTGCTGAAATCCTGACTGCTTCTAGTCCCACGCTCACTTCTGAAGCCACTACGCTACTAAAGATCTGCACTGTGCCTCCTCGTATTTTTGCCTCTCTACTCTGCGCTGCTCACATTTTGGCGCTACTAACTATTACATCTATCGAATCAACACTCCATGGCACCAACTGAAACTCCACCATCCCGCTACTACTAATCATGGGCTCTCGTAGTAAGGTGATGATCCAAGAGGTGGACTCCTCAAGGATCCTGCCCATTTGCAGTCCTCCTAACTATAGCTTTAAATCAGCCCACCTCCCTCCTGGAGGTATCTCGACTATCATGGCAAACTCCTCCTCGTCGATCTTCATAGTTGCAACCTTAGGATCATGCTTCTCATCCTTGTCATTTTTCTTCAAGGGACACTGGGATGCATAGTGGCCCATCTGAAGCACTTCACCTTGGAGATGACCTTCTTTCGTTTATGTTGCACCTGTTGTCCCTTTGATGCAAGGGTTACGTTATCCTCCTCCTTTACTTTGGGCTTCGACCTACTGCTATTGTTGCTCCTGTCAAGTTTGACCTTGAGCAGGGCTCTCCTCAGCTCTTCTTATTTCAGACTTGCCCACACCTTGTCCCACTTTGGTAATGCTGCTTTACCTAGGATACTCTCGACAAAGTTTTGCTACTCATCCAAGACGAATTTTAGATCCAGTCTCACTAACTCCGAATCCTGAGGTGTATGTCCCCCAGCTGACATCTCATCATGGGTCTCCTTCAGTTTCATGAGGAACAGATCCACACGTTCTCCGTTCTGCATCTGAGCAGATCTTAGCTTCTTCTCTAAGTACATTTGTTGCTGCTCGGAAGATCCCTGATACAATGTGGCCAAGGCATCCCACATCTCCTTAGTGGTTTATTTGCTAGCAACATGTAGGAATTTACAGGGTAAGTTCCTCAGATAGAACACCAAAGGACACCACTCAAAAATAGATCACAGATCAATACACCAATATTGTTGACGTGGTTAAAACCCTCAAAGAGGGAAATAGTCCATGCCTTGAGCCAACGCGGCCACTTCAGGGAATTTATTAATAAAAGAATGAAAAATTTACATAAGCTTCTCTCATGAACAGTTACCCTACAAATGACCCTCCATGCTCTTTAAATAAAGATCGTGGACCAATCGGGTGTTAAGCCACGGATCAAGTGTTGGTAATACCGAGGAGAGAATGAACCGTCAGATCACTACATATCGTGACCGTCGGCTTGTAAGTTACAAAAGTACATAGTAAAGAAACACACTTTACCTAACTCTACACTAGACCAAGTTATACTTAACTATTTCCTATGTGTCGAAATATCCTAACATCCCCCCTAAGAACAACTTGGGATAGGATTGAAGGATGTACAAATATGACACAATAGGAGAAGGAAGGAGGCACTAGAGCCTAGCCCCCCTTAGTGAAAACTTCCTGAACTCCAACCATAAATCGAAGTTTAGTAAAATTTGCTTCTGTGAGAGCCTTTGTAAAGATGTCTGCAACTTGATCATCTGTTGAACAATATTGCACTTCAAGAACATGGTCGTGAATGAGCTTTCTGATGAAGTGCATGTGCAATTCAATGTGTTTGTTGCGCTGATGTTGGAATGGATCTTTGAATAGTTGAATGGCACTTTGATTATCACACCAAAGTGTAGTCGGATGCTGCTACTGGAAGCAAAACTCTGACAGGATCTGACGAAGCCACAGGGCTTCCTTACTAGCTTCTACGACACCACGATACTCTGCTTCTGCTGAAGAAAGAGAAATGGCACTTTGTTTCTTGCAAGCCCATGTAATAGGTCCTGAACCAAGAGTGAACACATAGCCTGCAGTAGACTTCTGATCATTAGGGTCACCAGCCTAATCAGAATCAATGAAACCAACCAATAGAGGAGATGCTTTTGCACTGTAATGAATCCCAAACTGGACTGTACCTCGAACATAATGAAGTATTCTTTTAGCTGCTTTCCAATGACTTTCATGTGGGTTTTGCATAAACTGAGAAATAAGGCCAATAGTAAAGGAAAGGTCAGGACGAGTATGGGTCAGATACAAAAGTTTTCCTACAAGTTGATGGTATAAGGTAGCATCAACTTCAAGGGAAGTACAAGTGACTAAAATTTTGGCTCCAGACTAAAAGGGAGAAGGGGCTGGCTTACAGTCTTCCATGTGAAAATGGCATAGAAGATCACAGGCATACTTGGACTGGGAAAGGGAAATACCTTCCTTGGATTGCAAGACTTGAAGACCAAGAAAATAATGCAAGTGTCCTAAGTCTGTCATTTCAAACTTCTTTTTAAGGCTGGACTTCACATGGTTGATAAGGTTGGGATCACTACCAATGAGGATAAGATCATCAACATTAAGAAAAAGAATGATAAGAGACTTTCCCACTATCTTGGTGTAGACAGTATTGTCAGAATGAAACCTAGAAAAGCCAGATTCTAAAAGAAAGTTATCCATTTTGGCATACCAAGCCCTAGGAGCTTGCTTTAGACCATAAAGGGATTTCTTAAGCCGACATACAAGGCTGGAGTTTGTTTGTATAAAGCCAGTAGGTTGTTCCATATAGATTTCTTCATGCAAGTCCCCATGCAAGAATGCAGATTTAACATCCATCTGATGGGCTTCCCATTTGAAAGAGGCAGCAAGGGAAAAAACAAGGCAGATAGAGTTCATTTTGGCAATATGGGAGAAGGTTTCAGTATAGTCAATGCCTTCAACTTGTGAAAAACCCTTACCAACAAGACGAGCTTTATGTTTATCAACTTTCCCATTTGGTCCATACTTGGTTCTGTAAACCCATTTGCATCTAACAAGTTTTCATCCCTTTGGTAGAGGAACAAGATTCCATGTATCATTTGCCAATAATGAACGATATTCTTCATTCATAGCTGTGTCCCAATCTAGATGGCCTGAAGCTTTTGCAAAGGTGTCAGGATCATAATTCGTTCAAGCTTGAGCCAGTAAAGAAGAGGCTATATCGAACTGAGAATGTGTATGTCGTTGATCTGTAGGATCACCGGAAAGAGCGCCTATTGCATCCCGAGTAGCATGGACCCATTTTGGAAGCTGAGGAGCTGAAGAAGGATCCTGAGAAGGTGGGGGAGGATTGTCATCCTTGCTTTCATCATCTGAAGAAGAAATATTTTCAAAAGTAGAAGAGATAGAGAGAGGTGGCACATCCACCGAACTAGGCTCATAGGCTGAAATATTTTCAACAAACTTCACATCTCTTCTAATGATAACATTTTTGGACTTAAGTGGAATAAGTCTATATCCTTTGACATCTTCAGAATATCCAACAAAAATACATTTTTCACTCTTAGGTTCTAAAGCTTTATGTTTCTCATCTGGAATATGGGCCCCATGCTTCACTTCCAAAAACACGAAAATGACTTACATCTGGTTTAATTCAGCTCCATGCTTCTTTTGGAGTGATATTATTTAAAACCTTAGTAGGAGTGCGATTTATTATGTAATTTTCACAGTTAATTGCTTCTGCCCAAAAATTAAGACTAAGTCCTTTAGATTGAAGCATACAATTAGCCATTTCCTTTAAGGTGTGATTCTTCCTTCCAGCTACACCATTTTGTTGTGGAGTATATGGAACAGTATGTTGCATTTGAATTCCATTCTCAGTGCAAAAGTTGATGAATTTGTTGTTAACATATTCTCCGCCATTATCAGATCTTAGCTTAAGAATGTGATGTCCAAATTGTTTTTCAACAAAGGCCTTAAAGGCCATAACCATGTTAAATACTTCACTCTTGAGTTTTAAGAAGTATACCCAAGTGCGTCTAGAGAAATCATCAATGAAAGTTAAGAAATACTTGTAGCCAGAGAATGAAACAACTGGAAGTGGACCACATAAATCACTATGCACAAGTTGTAAAGGGGTTGAGGCGTGCCAAGAGGCACGTTTTTCAAAACTATCTCAATGATGTTTTCCAAGTACACATCCGGAACAAACACCATCTCTGCAAGATACCATTGGAATACCAGTCACTGTATTTTCTTTACATAGATTCTGAAGGGAGCGATAGTTTAAGTGACCAAATCGCTCATGCCAAAGTTTGCTCACTTCATCATTATGAGCAACAAATACCGAGGGAAGATTTGATGACCCAAATTTGTTAAACTTATACAACCTTGTAGAATCATCAGCAATGCCAATAGCTAAAATCTGTCTAGGATCTCTTAGGTTCTTAATTACAACATTGTGAGGTGAAAATTCAATGATTTTACCTTCACTTGAATGAGTTATATGATATACAGATAGAAGGTTGCAAGATAAGGTTGGAACACATCATACATCATTAAATTGACCATTGTCTATATGAACAGTTCCAGTTCCTACAACAGTAAGAGATCTATCATCACCAACATATATATTTTTGGTGTTACAATCATTTAAAGAAGAAAACATGGCTTTGTTTTTGGCCATGTGATAAGAAGCTCCAGAATCAATTAGCCACTCATGAGAATTAGAAGAAGAAGATACATTTAATGCATATCCAGACCGAGATGTTTGACAACCACATGCAGAAAGTGCTATTCCTGAAGATGAAGTTGAAGTTGAAGAGTGCTCCAAATGGATGTTATGCTTCTTCATTGTTGCTTCCAAGGCTTCCATCTTCTTAAACATTTGGATTCTAAGTGGCCATCTCGATTACAAAAGTGGAAATGTTTATCAGTCTTCTTCCCATTGTTTTTATTTCCTTATCATTTTGTTGAAATGATTTTTCATTTTGAGGCCAAAATTGCTTAGGACCCTTGTTTGGTTTAGGACCATTCTTTTTAAAATACGCCTTCTTAGGATTCTTTGAATTTGGTTATTGTTGGGTGGCTAAGGCTTTCTTAGAAGAGTTTCCAAGATTAAGAAGACCAAGGTGTAAGAGTTTTTCTTGTTCTTTTATTAAAGAATCACAAAAGGAATCAAAGGAAGGGGACTTGTAGGCTTGTCCTTGAGAAATGAAGGTTTCTCTTGTAGAATGGAAGGTGGAAACAAACACAGAATAGGCTGGTCCCAACTTAGTAAGAACGGAATAGATAAGGTTACCATCTTCTTTCTTAACCTTAACACCTTTCAAGAGAAGTCTAAGGGTCTTGAACTTGGACAGAAAATCTTCAATGGAAGAAAAATTATTGGGGTCCAATGTAAGCAACTCATTTTTGAGTTGATGGGCTCTAAGTTCATTTTTAATTCCAAAAACTTTAATGATCTGTTTCATTGCTTCATTAGGAGTATCAAGTTCTGCGATATGGAATCTAAGGTATGGACAAACATACATCCCTATCAACCCATGTGCTTGATCTTGCCTATTTTCCCATTTGGCTGCCTGATCTTCATCTTTCGGTTTGGTTTCTTGGCCCGAGGCTATTCTGTAAATACCTTTACTTCTAGTAAATCCACAATGGAGGACCACCATTGGAAGTAGTTGGTGTTGTCAAGAATAACTTGGCATGGACTTTCCATTTTAACAGAAACTGAAGCTATAGATGCTGAAACTAAGTGTTCCAATGGAAAGATCTTGAAAAATTAGGCTAATTAAAAAAAACGGCTCTAAAAACGGCTTCCGGATGAAGAAGTTATGGCTTTTTGAAAAAAAGTTGTTGAAGATGTCGACGAAATGCGAGAATGTGCGGAAATGAATGATAATTTTATATATAAAAAAAAATGTCCCCCTTTCCAAACTTAATCTAATAAAGTAGCTTTGGACCAAGAAGGACTTGAACTCAAGACCTCTATTCTCATAAAGTAGCTTTGGACCAAGTGAGCTAGATTAAAATGTTAGTAATTTTTGGAAAAGAGCAAGGGGGGGTTTTTTGTTTTTTTTGTTTTTTAGCCACTGAAGCTTTGGGTTGCGTGCTTACTTGAGAAAGCTCTTTATACCCTATAAAAAAAAAAACACAAAACCCAACATGGACATACAAAAAAAACAAACCTTACGGCTTGAAGTTAGCTTTAGCCGAAAACTAAATATTTTCCTCAATGTTTCTGATTTTCCAAGATCACACTAAGGCGCGACGGAAAAGAGCATACGCATGAGAAAAATCCTTCATTTATGTTTCTGATTTGCCCAGATCACACAGAGTCGCGGGGCAAAGAGCATACGTAGAAATGAAAGGTATAGATCCAGTAATAAAAAAAGCAAAGAGCTAAATAAACCGAAATATACAGAGAGAAACTAACTAGAAACTGTAAATAAACACTGTATACCTCCAGATCTTAAAAATGACGTAGTTAGGGCTACCAGAAACCTTTTCGCGTGAAAAGAAAGGGGTTCCTCACTGGAACAGATGCTCCTAACACAATAGAGCAGTCCTCTCGGCTCGAAAGCAGTGAAAAACAATAGATCTAGGAAACGGTAGTCGGATGCAGTTCTACTGGTTTCAGATTTGGATCACCAATGGATGCGGCCCTCAAATTGCTCTGATACCATGTAGGAATTTACAAGGTAAGTTCCTCAAACAGAACACCAAAGGACATCGCTCACAAACAGATCACAGATCAATACACCAATGTTGTTGACGTGGTTAAAACCCTCAAAGAAGGAAATAGTGCACAGCCTGAGCCAACGTGGCCACTCCAGGCAATTTATTAATAAAAGAATGAAAAAATTATATAAGATTCTCTCATGAACGGTTACCCTACAAATGACCCTCCATGCTCTTTAAATAGAGATCATGGACCAAACGGGTGTTAAGCCACGAATCAAGTGTCGGTAATACCGAGGAGAGAATGAACCATCGAATTGTAAGTTACAAAAGTACATAGTAAAGAAACACACTTTACCTAACTCTACACTAGACCAAGTTATACTTAACTATTTCCTATGTGTCGGAATATCCTAACACAATGTGGCACACCACATGATCCTTGACTCCATCTAGGATCATCCTCTTCGCCTTAGCCATCTCAGCTCGGTACTTCTTTAGCAGATCTGCATCTGCCAGGATAACTACCACATTATCAACATACATCTTGAGGACATGCTCATGTAGAAGGAAAGTCATTCTAGCCTTCCAGATGGCATAGTTGGAAGCTCCGTCCAACCTTTCCTAATCCCTCAAGCTACTAGTTGCCATATCCTATGAAAACTATCGAACAACTCCCTCTTTCTCCCTATTGCGTAGCTCCTAGGTTGCCTTATGCACTCCCAGATAGAGTTGGTAAGTTGTTTCTCTTCTGCTACTCAGCAAATGAGAAATGTTGATTTCCTTGGCAAGAAATCACTAAGGAAGTATTCCCTCACTATGCGATCTGCTTCTTCCTTATGACGACTTCTCTGCGCAACACTAAGCTTGCAGAAACTGCATTTGTCTAGCTATGTGTGGCTCTGCATAGCTCCCTCCGCCTTGGCAAGTTTTTGATCTAACAATATTACCTCTATGTCAGCTCACTCAGAGAGAGACACCCATGAAAATATAGCCCTCCTAGCTAGAACTGCGCAATCCCTCAGGGGATTCGAATCCTGCTTGTTGCAGCTAGTTGGCCCTTGCTTCAGTGCTCGATTTTCTCTTCTTGTTTCACATCAACAGCTTAGATACCATGTGAAAATTCCTAAATCTAACAATCTCATGAATCCTACTGCAACCAGCTAAATCAACTTCTCCTAGATTGTAAATGAAGTTATAAACCTATTTCAGATTTCTTCATGAAATATCGAAGCAAATTATTGAAGCAGTCTACACCAATTTAAATATGACTCTGAAACATAGAAATTGAGCAAGGAAAATAGAAACACATAGGACACAATGATTTTTGGACAAAAAAGTCCCCGGAAAAACCCAATGCGGGAAAACAGGTGCAGCAGTTCTTAAGGTTTATTATTATTGAGTAGCAAAATCTAAACACATCACTAAATACCTCATAGGGTGATTCAGTTACAGAGAGAAATAATGGGAAAATCTTTGTGAGTTTTACCTCACACAATCACTGAGAAATCTTGACTGATCCGGTTGTTGGATAAAGTGCCCCTAGCAAGAACTGCATTGCCTCTACGTTGTCCCAGTGTCAACCCTTCTAGGCACTGCATCACCCAACTGAGGATTCAATTAGTAGCCCAGAGTCACTGTTCAGCCTCTTGGTCTCACACCCCAGCTTTTGGCTGCTCAAACTGACCCTCTACTCTGATTTTTGACTTTCTCTCTCTGTCTCTGCGTCACTTCTGTGTGGCCTTATGTCAGCCTCTGCGTCAAGGCTTCTGGATCACTCACTGCCTCTCTTTGTTGATGTATCTCCAACTGAGAATCTCTCTCTTTGGAAGCTGCTATCCATTCCCCTCAACTGCAAGAGATCTCCTCAATCGATTTTTCCTCCTGAGAACTTCTCACTTCAAAAAATCGATTATCTCTATCTCTTTGTGTGTTTTCCAAATGAACCTCAAGCCCCTTCTTATATCTTCATGTTGGACAACCAACAGCCTAGATTAAAACATAATCAAAGGCCAGATTGTTTTGGCTTTTATGGCATTTTCTAGAAGTTTCACCCTTGATTAGATTAAAATTCATTAATATTTTAACTTTCCTAAGTTTAGACTTAGGAACCCCATTAAAAATATTAATTATTTTAATAAAATCACACTTGAGTGGAATTTCCCAAAATGCTTTGTGGGTTCTTTGAAATACCCATGCCCAAGCCTCCCATCAAAATTTGAGGCTTAGAGCACAATCGATGCTACCCCAAATCAACATTCATGAAGAGTATCACAAGCCCTACAATAAGGAGTTTCATCCACAAGATTGGTAGAGTCAAGAGGATTTGGCGATCTATGCTCATTAGATGGGCCTTTCTTCTGCCAAGCATTATTATTCTTATTTCTAGGTTGGAAGTTTTTTGCTTGAGACCTTTTCATTTGGACCAACCTAGATTGCAAAAAACTTATTTCCTGAGCATGATTAGATATTAACCTAGCTTGATTTAGCTCCATGCTTTCAAGTTTTTGCATCAACTTTTTCATAGGATCATCATCGGATTCTTTAACCTATTTTCCTTTAGGATATTTCATTTGGTTGAGGCCTTAGCAAAGCCTGGGATTTCAGACTTCCCATAAGCCTTCTTATCCTTTTCAAGCTCTTCAGCTAAAGTCTGAGCAGCTTTATAATCACGACTCTTAGCCCACCTCAATTCATAAGAAGTATCAAGATTAAAAGCATCAATGTAAAAATCCAAAAGAGATTTATTAGGAGGCTTATAATCTTGAGGTAATTCTTTAATAATACCATTAAATCTCCTATTAAACTCTTCTATGGTTTCATTTTCCTTCTTCTTTATGACACTGATAGCCTTAACTAGATGCCTTTCTTCTCTCTTATCTCCATACTTTTCCTTAAAGGCATTGATAATCGATTGTAATGAGTCAAATGAATTATCGAGCTTTTCCGTAAACCAATCAAAAACATCTTCTTCCAAGGTAAGAACAAACAGGCTCATCTTCACATCTTCATGATCATAATCGACATTTCTAGCATGTTTACCCATCCAAGCACTAAAAGCTTTGAGATGAGCTTGAGCACTAATTGCATTATTGCCCTGAAAAGAGGGCAATTTGTCAATCCCCTTCTCCAGAAGATCATTGGGATAACCTTGAATGTTAGCAAAGTTACAAGGGGCAAACAAGTCCATGATGTCTTGCTTAGCTAGGTCAAGAAAAAGCAAATGGATATCAGAGAGAGCTTCTTGTTTGAGATTAACAAGAAGTGTATGGGAAGAAAGTTGTGTAATCGTACTCTAAGATCCTTTTCAAGAGTAGGATTAACCAAGCTACGTGGATGTCTTCTAATACACACTCTTGTAGAAGATAAAAGAAATGGAGTCACCATCAGAACAAAATTCTAACTTTGATCAACCAAATGCAAGAAAGGAAGTTAGTAAAAGGAACCAAGGACAAGGAACTTATCCCGATGAGAGATAAAAGGATGAAAAATGAGGAGATGAAAAATGATTAAGACGAATGTTGCAAAGCCAACGTCCAAAAATTTGGTCCCTAGCAATAGCGCAAAAAAATGTTGTCGCTCAAAATGTATAGTCACCGCGACAATAACTTAGTTCGGGGGCTATCACCCTGATCCCCAACCTCTATGTTTAAGTTGTCTCCCAATAGCAGACTATGGGGGGTAGACCTTATGGAGATGAAATGAAGAAGGACTAGTTGGGAACCAACTAATATGGGAGACATTGTTGAGTGGTCAAGTACTTGTTTAGATTTAGCAAGATATTAAGGATTTGATTAGATTTATAAGATTTTGAAACTAGTGCCTTATGGGATCAATACTCTTGCTTTACGAATTTTAAAACCAGGATAGACAACTGCTGCTTTGATGAGTAACTATCCTATGTGAAATGCAATTCCTAAAACTTATGTGAAATGCAAGAATCTTAGTTAATTTTACTTAAATTCCTATTCTAAGTATGTCATTTGATATTTGTCTGTATTGAGTTTAAAATTTATAGAAAATCACAGAGAGAAGTCAAGGTGAAGCATACGAAGGTGTGATTAACGATCCCTCTCCTTGAAATCTAACATGCCTGGTGCCTTCAGCGTTGTAGAGACTATGGCTCTGACAACTGTAACGTCAATATTTTAGATACTAAAAAAGTAAACTTCTCAAGAGAAAACACAAAGGTGTTCCTATCTCTCTTTCAACCAAGCTTATGCTTGGAGGTTGGTTATTCGATGCAAGACTAACTTAGGATGCAAATGCAAGGCGGAATTATTAGTAAAGCAAGATGTTAAAATTTAGAAGCACTTAAATTACGATTTTTTCTGAGTTATGCGTTGAGTACTTATTTAGGAGATCCAATAGACACTTCCAATCCACAAAAAATAAATGCCAATTTCGGAAAGTGCTAAGAAAGGAAAATAGATAACTTAAATGAAAAATTTGTCACCAATTCTCAATAGATATCTCAATGTAAAATGCTAATGACAATTTCTTAGAATTCCAAAAGAGATTTTCAAATAGACCAAATATTCGATTAAATCAAAATACCACTTAAAGTAGATTTCTTAGCTCAAAGAGAAATTAGATTTATGCACAATTATCATTCACAATTAAATGAAAAAGAACTTATGAGTGAATAGAATATTAAGATGTCAATAATTCCTTACAGCTATCTTTTTGACCAAATAAGTGAGATAAATTCTCTTTAGGCAGTGAGCTTATGTGTGTGCAATTCAAATCATATAACTCAGAGAAAGCTAACAATTATTTTGATGATGCAAGCAATTCACCAATGAAAAATTACTTGAAACTTTAGAAATTATGTTCAGAACAATTGTAAATTTTCTTATGACAGCAGTGAAATTAAAAGTTTGTAAGAGCAGCAAGTAAACTTATGATAGTAAAGAGTGAAATACCTTGGTACCCAATACCTTTAGCAAGCTTAAAAATATTCAGTGTTTTCATAAGCGACTTGAAATGCCAATAAGAAGACAATTGTATTAGTGTTATGTTCAGACTTCAGAGACTATATTTCAAAGGTTTCAAGTGAACCTGTGATAGCAAAGATAATACCTACTGCAATGAGATATATCAGCGCTCTAAAAAAATTATGACAGTCACTTAGGATTTGTGATGAGATTAATTAATTGAATGCCCAAGTGAAATATGAGTTTACTATCACTGCTTTAGATGTGATTAGCTTAATTAAATAGACAATGAATGGATAAGGGTTTAGAAGCAGAACTTGAGGCCCTAGACCTTGAAGTATTTTGCCAAATTTCTTTAGTGCTGGGCAACCTAAAAACACAGCGCCTTTTCCACGCTTCTCATCAAAATTTGATAATGCACCAACCCAGAATTTTGATTATTCTCCACAATATCGAAATTAATTTTGATGAATCCTGGACAGAAAGTAGAGTAAGCTAAAAATGGGGTTGAATCACTGCTAGAGGCAACAAAAAGATAATTGTTTAATTAATTTAGGGCGCTGCTACAGGCAATCTGAGAGAGAGAGAGAGAGAGAGAGGATAGCGACAAGGGAAGATGTTTTTGTGAGAAACGTTCAAGGTTGAAGGGAGAAGGGATAAGGGAAAGGAGGAGTTGTGGATGGGAGGAAGAGGACGCAGCAGCAAGGAAGGAGGGTTGAGCGGAGGAGTGACAAGGTGCCGAGGAGGGGAAGCAGAGGAATAAGGGAGAAGGGATATGGTAGCATGAGCATAAGGGAAGAGGGGCCACAAGCAAGAAACAAGGAAGTTGCACGCAGGAATCAAGGGTTGCATGGAGAGATAAGGTCTGAGGCCTTGAGGGAGAAGATGTCGCAGGGATAAAGGAGGGGGCAGTGGAGGTAACAAGAAGGGTTTGGAGGGCTAACACGGGCTAGTAAAAGAGGAAAGGGAGGAAGGCAAGGGGAGAAGGGAGCAGTGGAGAAGAGAATGCCTTGCATCAGGGTAGAAGGGAGTTGCATTAGGCAGCTAAGGCCACAACAATAGGGAAAGGACATTGTTAAGGCTGCAGGCAAAGAACTGAGAGGGTTTGGGGTTGTCACTTGCCCAAAAAAAAAAAAAAATCTTAAACTTAAAACCTCTTCCCCCAAAAAAATTCACTCCAAACTGATGCATTTTGCCTTTAATCGATCTCAGAAATTTATGAAACCCCAAATCTGAATTTTTACTAAATAATCTTGTTATTCATCCCTGCAAACAAAAGTTTAAGACAATATATTTTCCTCCAGGGCTTAGATCTGTTTCAAAACCCCTAGATCTCCTTGAAAAATCTCAAATCTACACATGCACAAGTAAAAAACAAAATAACCAAAACCCAATATATACAAATAAAACTAAAACCATAAGATCTAGATGTTAGAATTTTAAAATATTCTACAAAAGCTTTAGATCTATACAAATAAAGTACAAATCTACTAGATATGAGGAGTATGTGTCCAAATTTGCTCCTAGATTTGTAAATATAAGTTCTTCCTAGCCAGATTTATCTATTGAGCACAAATTATAAAATATGAGTAATTTAAGAAAAATGAGGTATTAGCCCCAAAGACCCTACAAATGAAAAATTGTAAGATAACTCTGGGAATTTAAATCAAGAAGACTCTTTAGATCTTATGTTTTGGGAGTTAGATGGTCCAGCCGAGGACTTCCCCAAACACCCAAATTTTTAAATCCAAATGATTTTTGCACACTTCAGATTAAATTGTCAGATTACTATAGATGTAAAATAACAATATAATTTTTCAAGAATTAGAAATACCTTCTAACTCTACTAATATTAAAATGTTATTTTAAACCTAATAAACTATGCAAGATATGTATAATAAATTATTCCTCAAAAGCTATTAACCAACAACTTATAAAAATAGTATTCAACAGAATATTAAAAACAATATTACCATAATATGCAAGAGAGGAACACCACCATCAAATATAAACCCTAAAGACTTTGTGTTATTATTATTCTAGGAAAGATTACAAGAAAGTTTCGAGAGCAAGTACACAATTCAATTATTAGATTCTTTTTTAGAAAAATGACCTCTAATATATAGATAATTTCTCCAAAATGCTAGTTGGCTTGATCTCCGTCAATGTAATCTCGATTGTTGATAAAGATTTAATTATATTTAAATCTCCAATGTTGAAATATTTATTTTTTGAGAAATTTTTGAATTTCTATTTTAATTCATTTTTAATTAACTCAAAATTATTTATTTTGGGCTAATTTCCTAAAAAATTTGACGTTGACTTAACCACCAAGACCCAAGAGTCCAAAATTTCTTGAAATTTTCAATATTCCCTTAGTGGAGGATGTCTAAAATTTAATTTTTCTAGAACCCACAATTTTTTTTGTTTTGTTTTGCCAGAAAATTTAATTAATTAACACATGATAAGATTAATTATTTTTCCAACTCTCTAATATTTTAGCATCATCGCTAAAATATTATTTATATAAAATAATTAGATTTAACCCATGAAGGGGGAATACTCATTCGTTATAGACCCTCAATTATTTTTCCATATTATGTGACTCAATATGATCTACTAGACCGAGTGATTTGCAATAAAATAATTTAGTCAATTAACTAAAATTATTCTCAAATAACTTCACAGAAGATTCAACTAGAACACTAAAACTTACCTAAGATCTTGATGACAAAATCCACTCTAGTTTTAGGGTGAGACTAGAAAGAAAAACTTTGTCGATCATTTGTGTCCAAAAACACAGATGAATCAATAAGACGAAAAACCCCCTAGGATAGAAATCGTCTCCAAAATAATAGGCTTACCTAGGTTGTTACATACATAATGGTCTTACTAGGATCATTTACATTATAAATATGCAGAATGGGTTTGTAATTTTAACAAACTGAACACTGATGATGAATCCTAGATTATCTGAATGATGAAATACCTTTTCCAAAAAAATGAGTGTACTGCTATAGGGTCGTTGACATGGAGTGATCAACATGGTGAAATCATCCCACAATTTAGGCCAATTCGGGAGCTTGTCTCTGGTTAGGATACTTCTTGGTACACCCTTTTAGTGTTACTATTACAAGCTCCATCACATTTACCTCTTCCCCAACTGCTTAAATTTCATCACAAACCCACTGAATCCTTATGAAGTATGAGGTCGCAGTCCAAGATCTATTCATCTTAATGTTATTTAGCTTCTCACTTAGTACCATCTTTATGTTTTGGTTGTTACTCTAGTACAATTTTGTCAAGGTTATCCACATTTTATAGGTTGAACCCTAAGTCCCCTAACACATCCCCCACCCGTGTCACAAATCATTCATGTTGGACACAAAACCATGATGACATGTGTCTGACGCAAGTTTGACTCGTGTCAAAGGTGAGGGACACAAGCTTGACTTGTGTCAAGCATGTGCCAAAATCATGTCCCATTTCTATGATGCGTGTCTGCCGAAAATCAATCGTGTGTGCTTTAGTTTTGGGTCGATTTCCCTCCCGTGTGTTTGTTGTTTTGGAGCTGTAGGAGTGTGTGGATGACCAAGAAAGGAAGAATACAAATCTTAGAGGAGATTCAAGGTGCAGGCAAGTGGATTTCCCTTCCAAACTTTTTTAGTTTTGCTACAGTAGTTTGCTAATCCATTTTTGTTTACATGCACAACTTTACAATAGTCCATTTTTCTTTATATTCACAGGAATCGTGGCTCAACCAAGCGTAGCAAGAAAGGGGCAAAAGAAGGGGAGGAATGCCCCACCTCTTTCAAGTTCATCAAGGTCTGCCAGTGTTCCATCTGTTGGAAGTGTGGTTGTAAAAACAGCTTCAAATGTCGAAAGTAACATCCTTTTAGCAAGATAGCAAGCTCAAGAACAATTTGATTTTGATGACTGAATCAGAAAACCATAGCAAGATAGCAAGCTCAAGAACAATTTGATTTTGATGACTGAATCAGAAAACCACAATTTTTGGTTAATTTCTTATTTTTCAATTTATCGTCATCGATGTAGCAATGAGTACTAAACTACTAGATGTATCATTGATGAATCATGATTTTATATATAATGTTTAATTGAATTTGTATCATCGTCATATACATGTTTTAGTTTCTAACTTGAATGAGAATTTGTGTAATATCTATTCATTTTTTAATATATATATATATATATATATATATATAACGTATCATATGTGTCATGTTCCTGGGGATCATCACGTCATGTGTTGGATACTCATACATTTGTGTCCTCGTGTCAAGTAACTTATTATTTGTTATGCGAGGGATTATGTGATTCTTCATACCATCCAAAACGATGCCCCTAACTTTTATATATTTTATCGTATGTTCTACTGCGTGGGTTGCATTAGAAGGAGCTTGAATCTCTTGGCTTACAAATTTCCACAAATTCTTTGCCACTAAAACCATGGTGATTGGCTCCTCCCATGGACTGAAGTTCACAGCCAACTCCAACCTGTCTTCAAACCTCAGAATTAATGATGTCATATTACGATATCAACTTTAGCCACAAAATCCTCAAACTAAAATTTTGTTGTCAAAACCCTAATGCCACTAATTTTCCTTCCTCAAAGCTTCTAGTGCCCTAATACCATAATTTTTTTTATAGCGGATCTGATTTATTTTACTTCAACAATTTTACTGAAAACCCATAAAATATTTATCTCAAATAAATTCTAAAATTGTTGATAAAACAAACACAGATATATTAACTAAGAAAATTAAATTGCGGCTGAAAAGTATATCTAGAAATATTTCAGAGAAGAAGGGTGATATCATGAGATTGAGATTTTCCATGGGAAAAATGTTGTGTGAGTGTGTGTCTTGTAGAATTGCATATCTAGACTCTAGTTTACATTACCTACCTAGAGACTAGCTAGAGACTAGAAATGGATAACATAATCCTTGAATCGCAGCCAAGCCAATGCTTTCTAGATATCCTAGATGAAGCATTTCCGCTCACAATCAGGTAACTAGAGCTCAAGTGACAAAAATTACAAATATGCTTTCCAATAATTCAATGTTTCAATTTTCTTTAAAATTAAAATGTCCTTAAAGCTCAGTTCATTTTCTTTATCATATTCGTCAAAATAAGCTCTGCTTCAGTATATTCATTGGCCAATCAATGTTCACACTTGTGGCTTCTTCCATTGTTTCAAGAAAGCATAAATGACAAGGAGGATACAGCACAGAGGATGCACTATGGAATTTGAGCTCACTCAAACGCACCATCTCCAAGTATATCCTGACTGAACTATCGCTATCTAAGGGGCCTGTGCCAAATCCTTTCAGAAAACTACATGGGCAAATGAACTGGTGATGCAGTGTGGTTTTGGGGATTTTACAAATTCATCGCCTTTCCTGGTTATCCCCAGCTACAGTGTTCCCGCCTTCCTGCATGCATTAAAAGATACAAATTGATCCTAGCATAATGCAGAGAGAGAGAGAGAGATTCCCACTACAAAGGCAGTATTCCCACTAGTCAGGCAGTTTTGAGCAAGATCCAGCTTTTGGAGAATTTAATTAGGTGCTGTAGACTTCCAAACGAAGACAACATGAGTAAAAGTCTTAGGCACTAATGGAAGAACATCACTTCGTTGCAGACTGTTGGATATGAGACTTCTATAAAATCCAATCTTACATAAGCCATAAAGCTGTTGTATGAGATATAATGGACAAGAGAACACAAACAAATAATCACATTGGGAGCTTCAAAAGAAAAGGATATAATTTAGCTAAAATAAAACCTCCATATCAAGGAAATATGGCATATTAATTAATGATACAAAAGAAGCGCAATTTTATTTGAAGGAGAGAATTTCAACAAACTATAGATGGAACACTGTAATTGAGTAGCATTTTGGGTTTCCGCATTTTCCTCGCTGAGATAGTCAACATGCTTTTCCTCTTGATAGTACTCCATTTTGTATAGCTTCTTGGTTAATTTCCCTAAATATTTTGTGCTTAAAATCGTGTCATAGCATGGACTTCCAGTGTGAACCCTTTTCACGAACAACTGTGCCAGTGCATCACTTTGTGGAGCTCCTTCAGGGGATGATGCATAGCCTTTTTTCCAATTCTGGCATGACAAACTGTATGGCTGAACCTCTACGTGATAAATACCTACAAGCTGTTCAGATTGTTCCTGAAATTCTTCAGCAAATAGTTTTACTCCTATATCTGCGCCTTGCTTATGCACAAACCCAAAGAATCCTGGATCCGCAACCACAGAAAGATCATTTAAGCTGCATATCTGCATGGATATTACAGAAAACCATCTGTTACACTTCAACTGCGGCAACTCACACAAAACGTTTCTAACAGATTTCAGAATACTAAAACAATTAAAAGGGCATTGGTATGAATGGACAAAGAGACTTCTAAGACAGCTGTGTAGTAATGCATAGAAGTTATATAGATGGCATAAATAAGAGAGGGTGTTGAATTGAAAGACATCAAAATTGCCTCAATCGTAAGGATGGACATCAAATCAGTAGAACTTGGCCCCCGGTACTTGCTAACAACTTTTAAGTTTATATTCTCGTTCCTGTTAAGAACCATAAATGGATATAATGATTTCGAAGAAATTTGAGGTGAAAATAACTTGATAACCATAATCAGGGCCGGCCAACCATAAATGTGAACAATTGATTAAATACAAGTATAAAAAGGTTGGAGAGAAGCATTAATATCCTTGACATCATCTTGTTCTGAATAGGAACTGTCAATAGAAAGCTTGAAAAGTTGACCAGAAATGGATCCCATCACAGAAAATCCAGAAGAACCCTACACCAATATGAAAGGTTTCTGTTTTCTCCCATATGATTTTTTCGACAGAATACAAACAGTTTTTAGATACTTGAGCATCAACCAATGCAAATTGGAGATACAGTGGTTTGAACTTTTTCATTTGCATCCTACTAAAAAATCACCGTAATGGAAGGGATGCTCAGATTCTGACTAAGAATCAATCATTTCAAGGACCAACTCTTACCGAAGAACTTTACGAATATATTTTCAATATATAAGACTCATAATTAAGGTAATACAAAACTAGCAAAGGTTATATGAAACTAATGTCAAGATAGATGTTATAAAACCCAATGGCAGGAAACACTAGATTTGAAATTGTCAATTATGTGAAATATATGCACGTGGACCTTAGCATCCACATTAATCGCACATGAATGAGGCTACAAATGGGGGAATGCAACTGTAAGTAGGCTTCCAAATACTACAACATCAAATGGATAAAAGAAGCTACGAAAAGGAAATATTATGTATTTATTTTTAAGCACAATCTAAGAGGATTCCAACCATTATGTGATAAATTATTAACATGTGAAATACAAGTGCTGGGCATTTGGCTAGTCCCATGATAGCAGGTGTCCATTTTGGGTGAGGCAAACTTGTCTAAATTGACAGGTTTACTAAGGATGCCATCCATAAATATGGGAAGCATCCCATGGTCTCCCCATGAGGTATTTCTTCAGAAAAGGAAAGTGCTATGCAGATATTGTTCCTTCTCTGACTGCCACTATTTGCAAGTTTTCTTTGCAATAGAAAATGATAAATATTTTATCAATAAACAGATCCAAGAAAAGGGAATTAGATTTCTTATGCCTCTGAATGCGAAGGAAGGAAGCCTACATAATATATGCATTGTAATTTTAAATGAATACAAAAGTATATACCTGCACATACTGTATGTCCATTTCAGCTAGCCTTTCAAGAATTCTTTGATTTAACAAAGAGCCAACAATGCTACCAGGCCCTGTTGGTGCCTGAATTATTTTCCAAGGAGATTCCAAAAGGATTTTGCTTTCCCTGCTGTCACTAGACATTCCGATACAAGGAAGGCTTTCTTGTGTTGAAAACCAGACCTGCATTGCAAAAGCCGCAGTACAAATAAACTGGTCAAAGATAGATTCAAAACACGCACCAGAACAGAAAAAAACAGAAAGCAATTAATATTCCCCTGAACTCTGCCCAAGGTACAATTTAATTACTGAAAGCTATAAGCCGTCAAAAAGCTAAGCAAACTTGACATCTTCTGGCATAAACTAAGGCTATGTAGTTAAGTTGCACAGATACATATACAAGCTGTGTGTTTGGCATGGATACAGCATATATATATATATATATATATATATAAACTATGATGCATTAGTTTTGGGGACAGGAATGACGGGGACGGGGGACGAGTCCCCGGAACAGCTAGAGCACAGCCCCAAATTTTCAGGGGACGGGGGGACGGGGGGTTGGGGACGGCAATATATATATATACAGAATTCAATATTAACATTTGTAGTTGTTTCAAGCTAGTATTATGCAAAACCCTCACACTCGCCAATTAAAATATGAAGAGGGATTGAGTGACATCCCATTATTGGCCACTAGACATGAGCTTTAGCTTTAGGAAACTTAAGTGTAGCTAATTTAAATTTGTAATAAGGTCCATGAACAATCTATCAAGGATAACTGTCCTTATATTAGTTTTTTTTCCTCATATTTCTTGTTAATGATGACTACGTTAAACACAAAAGTCATTCCATTTTCAATAGGTTTTGCAAACTTTTATAGTTGTGTTGAAAACCACTATAAAATAATTTGGTTCTCTAGATATTAAATTCATATTTCAGATTAAGAAGGGGATTGAATAGGAATTTATTTAAACATTTAGTCCTCAATCCAATTCATAGCTATATGATTGTTTTCATAATGCTTGGGGTTGGGATGATGGAAGCACTGAACTTGAATGGGTCCTTGAAACCCACATACAATATGTAAAAGCTGAGATGATCCTAAGAAAGAATAAAAAAAATAACCACAAGGAACATCCTTTTAAATTGTTCTCGAACTTCCGGGGAGTGGAACGTTGCGCCTTCAACCGCAGCTCGGCGATTTGAAGATTCAGCTCCAGCTGAACCTTTGTCGTCTCTTGTTTGGCCTCACGGACTCCATTTGTTAAACTGTGGATCTGCACTTCTACCGGTAGATCTGCTGTGATGGTCAACTCCGGGACTCGTCGGCAAGCGTCATCTACCGTCTGCACCAACTGTTGATTCTGCGACACCAATTCGTCACACTGCAAGCTGAGTTGTTCTATGTTTATTTTCTGCTCGCTAAGACCCTGGATCGTGCAGCTCTCCCGGGCCCACAGTTCTGTCGTTATCCCATCCTGTAACTGATACAGCTTTTCCCAGGGAAGGGCAGCCAGGTTAAGGCCAAGGTCTTTCATCATGCTAAGTGACAACCGATCCATCGCATTGGACGACACTAGAGCTCCCTCCGGCAACATTATTGTGTTGGCCGTCCTCGCGCGCAACATCTGCTCTGTTGCTAAAGTTCCTGCTGCGACGTGTGTTGACAGGGTACCTTCTTGAGGGGGCCGTACTTGTAACTCCTACAGTTGCGCCCTAAGGGCCCCCAACACAGTGTGATGCTCCTACATTAACTCCTGAAGTGTTTCACCTGTGACATCGCGAATCGTTCGCTGATGTCATGGAGATCACCTTCGATTAAGTTGATCGGGTCAATGGCCAACCTCGAGGCTTTGACCTTCTTCCTTGGGCCCAATCTTTCTACGATGCGTGGGCGCTTTAACTAGGTGGACGCGACCCTTGGGTACGTGCTCCCTTCTGTTGTTTCTATTTCCTCTGCCTCCTGCCCTGAGGATGTTGCTTGGCCCTAGTCTGCTTGTGTTGTCGCTGCCTATGCTACTGTTGCTGCTTCTGCAGCCTTCTTCTGCTCAGCGGCGTTCTGTGCCGCTTTGCGCATTGCCCTTACCTCAGCTGCTGCTTTTACTAATTGTAGTGCATCATCAACAATATCCCACCAATGATCTTCAAACGTGAAAGTTAACAAAAATCCCTCATGCAAGATATCCCATTTGCTCGTACCATGGCGGAGCTCCGTCTCAGTATACCAATTCACAACTATGACACCCAGGGTATGACAGAAAAAATGCACCCATTTAGGCTGTGGCTCTTCCCTGTAGACCTTGGTCCATTTCGCGAGGTGTGTACATGGATCATCCCGTTTGTCATACTTGTCTGCTAGCCCCATTTGCGGTTTCCCAAATCGTAGGCGCATCATCCTTCTGCATCCGCGCCAATCCTCAAAGCTTCTTTGATGCGTACCCCACCACCTTGCGGGCGTAGCGTGCAGTGCCCATTTCAGAGCATCAAAACGCTGTTGTTCCAGCACTTCTCTTTCAAATTTGTCGAAGGATTCATCCACCATTGTTAACCTGTCATACATAGGCAAATTTCTTACCTTGGTTGTCACACAGCGTAGTGATCGTACCATCATGTTGCAATTGAGTGTGGTTACCTCATGTAACCGGTTCTGCCATCGTTCTATTTCTTCATCTGAATCCGAAGTGTAGGAGCTTTCGCACTCCCACGAAATTCTGCCATCTGCTGTTGGATTCACCCAATCTTACTCTCAAGCGGTTATTTTGTAGATACAGTCGAGATCGTCATCACTATCATTGTCGCGCACCAATTCTGTGTAGCGCGATCCTTCCGCAGGGTCTAAAGGTACCACTATGCGTAGTGACTTTTTCTCAAAAATCATTTTGCGCTTCTTCAGATTTATGACTCTGTTCATATCAATGGCCCAATCTATTCCTAGTAGTGCGGGATAGGGATTGTTGTGATCGACAATCTCTATCACTTTGAAATCTACCAATGCGCTCGCACCTTCGATGTCTACTATTATCCCCTGCAATCTTCCCATCGATACAATCTTCTATTGATTCGCCATTCACAATTGAATAGGGGACCATTGCAACACGGGCCTACCCATACACTCCCATGTCTACTTTAGCAATACATTCGCATCCAATCCTAGATCCAGAATTACTTGATCCATTTCATACTCCCCGATTTGCGCAGTCAATCTCATTTCCCTTCCTATTTGCAATGTGTGCTTTTCGAGCTTTCGGACTACGCACAATTATCCCGACCTAACGCACCTAGTGATAAGTTCCTACAGTCCTTTTATAGCCTTGCTATTGCGCAGCAGTTTCATGCATGTCTCCAAAAAGGTAGTGAGCATGGAAGGATCCATCCCCGATTCTAGTTGATCCTTACCAGTGTTGATAATATCGGTATCGGGAAAATATCGGCGAGGGTCCGGAAAATATCTTATCGGAAATATCGGCGAAAATATCGGCAAATATCGGCAAGCAAAAAAAATGCATAATATATTCATTTTTTTTCAGATTTATAAACATATAAAGCAATAACAACATGAACTAAACACATTGGCACATAAATATGAAGAAAACACTGATATATATGATGTCAAATAGAAATGATACATCAAACTTCAAAGGCGATACCAAATCCTGCTGATCCCTGATACCATAAAATCCTCCAAGAAACCTCTTAGATGCTGGTAACTTTTCTCAAGGAAAGATTTTGAGAAAGTATTATCTCCAAAAGACAAACAGTGCCCTCCATATTCATACAAATATATGCTGGTCATAACCATCCTTACACCAGTTGCATCAGTTCTTGGTTCTGCCTCATCAGAATGCCCAGAAAGTACAGCAACTTGTCCTCCAAGATGGATCAAAAAATGCGAAAGTTAGTCTGCCAAAATAGTGAAGAAAAGGCCCCAGAAGGTGATCCAGTTCAGCTACAGGTAGTCCAGTTACCAGTATCATCTATGCAAGGCACATCATGGTCATAAAAATAACTGGTTATTTCTCCACAACAAATCATATTTCCAACTTCTGCTTGAGGATGAAACAGGCTGTATATAGTTATACGGTAAAACCCTTTTAACAGGGAAATCAAAGCACTTCCCTCATTGCCTGGATGACTTGGTTAGTAAGGAACTTGAAACTTTTTGAAGAAAAATCTCCATCTCCACAACTCTATGTATCCAAAAAGTTTGTCTATCATCAACCATTTTAATCAGTTTCAGGACAGCAAACCTCCAAGTGTGGTGGTGAACGAAGTCTTTGATAAATAAAGTGCATGGGCATACTTTGGTGGGGCAGCCCAGGGTGACCCACAAGTTACAAATAGGAGGAACTGGGGGTATCTTGTATCTTTCTGACACTTGTTACTACAAATTCAAGGCAGGATTAGGTAGGAGCTCCAATAATAAGGCTGCCATTATGGTCTTAAAACTTGTCCTTAGGGTCGCTGTTGAGAAGGTTGTATAAAATTTAAATATGACTCTCTGCTGGTTATGGATTGGGCTTAGAGGGTCCAGATGGCAGAACTCATGAAATTTTTCTTTTGCGACACATCTACAAGGAGATTTTAAACTTTTTTCAATGAAGTCTCTTTTATGCATGTGTGCAGAGAAAGGAACGGGCTATTGACACTTATCGAAAGATGGACTGCTGTTTTTTCTGACCAAAATAAAATAACATCTTTAAAAAATTAGCCAATGATGTGGCTAAGTTAATGTTTACATTGTCTCACATGTCTGAGCTCTAAAAGGTCTTCACTGAATTTGGTAATTAACACAGGTCCAAATTTTTCTACAAATGCTACAGGTCTATAATTCCTTTGTCACAGGTTCGAGGTTAAATGCTAGACTTATTCCAAATTCCTCGAGAGTCCGAGCTTCTCCTTAGGGTTACAACCTATTTAGAAATTCCTTCACAGTTCAAGTTTCAGTGCCTTCGAATCGAGGTGCTCCACAGTCTGAGTTTATGACTTGAGGTTCTCCACAGTTAAGGATTAGATAAAATTTCAAGTCCAGGTCTGAGTTAAGAATACTGAAGTAATTGAAAGTTTACAATCATTACTATAACTATATATTATATATTCACAGTTCGACATTGTCTCATATAGTCTCGGCACAGTCTCTGCAATATATATAATATAGATATACGGTAACACGGTTGGTCTCGGTACAGTGTTCGTAATACGTATAGACTCGATCTCGATAGTGGACACCTCTATAACAGAGTATATATATTGGAATCGAATACAAAAGAAGGATGGTCTATGAGAATAGACTCTAACGCTGGGGCATACCTGTAAGTTCAAACTTCAAAGTTCAAACCCTCCGCAGCCACTGTTCGTAGCGTCCGCCGTCTCCAGCTCTCACGAGTCACGAAAGTTCGAAACGAAATGGCTCATTTAGGGCCTAAACCCATCTGCCCGGCGATATTTAAGGTCGTCTCGCGCTATTTCATAAAAAATCGCCGAAATCTCGGATTTCTCGCGAGATTTTCAAAATGAGAAAATCGCGCGATATTTTCCAGCCGAAATTTCGTTTGCAGGAAAATCGCGCGATATTTACGAATATCGCCGAAATATCGGCGATATTATCAACACTGATCCTTACTACCTGAAGTGGAGGCCTCCGTGAAGCTCTTCTTAGCTTCCATGAATGTCTCCTTCGCGCGCTCCAAATCAAATTCAGGTTCCTTTGTAGGAGCCTTGCGAACCCACGCACTTTCTTCTGGTTGCTTACCTTTGTCATCTCCTGTTGTGATACCACTTCGAAGCATGATGTTTACATTTGGGTCCTCTTAGGGCAACTCAGACCTCATCATCTGTAGGTTCTGAGTCGGAGGAGGCTGGAGAACTCCTTTATTGCGCAGCCTCGCTATCAGTGTAGGGCAGTCCTCCATCTCATGATCAAACTGAGTACAATATAAACATGATGCTCTCGTTGGATTTGTACAATCGCAGGCATAATGCCCTGGCCCTCCGCAATTGTAACAAATCAGCTGTCTGCGACCCCTTCCTGGTCCCATTCCACCTCGACCTCGTCTGCGCCCCTGAAATCTAGCACGCGCCATCCCTGCATTTGGATCGAGGGCTCACGTTTCGGTCTGCACTCTGTAGGCAGGAGTTTGATCCATCATCAGCTCGTAACTTCTACAGGTGCACTCATCATGGCCTACCAACCTGCAGAAATTACAAAACAATTGTTGGGATGTCTGCGTATACTTCTGTAATAGGTGACAATTATCCATAGCATGTTTTCCTCCTATCTGACAAATCACGCACCATAATGCAGGTGCCGCGCTCGGTCTTGCTTGTGCCTCTGGTCTTAATGGCATCAGCCCTCCTCCTGCCAAGTAGTTCGCGAAGACTAGACAATGGTCCTTGTCATGCCCCTAGCCTTTGCATTTTATGCACCATACCTCCTCGCATGCTTCTAGGCGAGTTGTCCTGTCCTATTTCAAACTCTGCATTTCCAGACACAAATTTTGCAATTGCGCGTGGATTTGTTGAACTCCCAGGCCAGGATCTTGTATTGGGGTCTTGTGCAGTCTCATTGCAATCTCCAAAGCCTCGGCCTAGGTGGATAACTTCTGTTGCAACAGCATCGTCCTCAAATGCAGTGTTAGTGACGCTACAAACCATGCGCAGTGTTGTCCATCCGTCAAGGTCATGTTGGCTTTGCGAATCATACTCTTCAGTCTCTGATCCAGATCCCATGGGGTCTCGCCTGGAAGCATCACGATTTCCTTAAACCCGATAATTGATTATGTCTCCGACTTTGGTCTGCTAAATTCTCTATTCAGCGCAGCCTGGATATCTGTGATCCCCGCATTTGGATGGTCATTAGAATGCTTAATGTACCATGTTAGTGTGCGATCTTGCAACGCGCTTACCAATGTTGCCTTCTTTATATTGTCATCCACGACTCCTTGTGCTTCCCATACAACTTTTACTACGAACCAAAATTGGTCCGGATCTTCATTCCCTACTCCTCTGAATACCAGCAATTTTATCACGCTCGCCATATTGAACTGTGGTGGTGGCGGAGGTGGTGTGGGCGGAGATGGAGGTGACGATGGTGAAACCGGTGGCAATGTAGGTGGAGGTGGTATGCGCGGAATTCGCTACCTTATCAGACTGATCGCACTTCTTGGAGAAACTTTCGTGAGCTCTTCCTCACTTTCCTGCCGAGGCGAAATCAAGGGGCTATTTTCTATCTCTGCACTACCTTCATTTCTATAGATCATCCCACTTCGCGTAGTCCCAAACATTAATTTATTCGCATAACCCACTTTTCACACAATAGTATTTTAATCCAAGTGTTCAAAGATTTAATGTACTTACCTCGCGGTCCTTTGAGGAAGCGTCGTTCCGCCTCGCTGTAGCTAACTGTCGTATCTACCACGAACTCGGTGATAAATCCTCCTATAATTCGATTGAGCCAATGGTCCACAACGCGTGCAATCTTATCTTCCGACGCTTCTAGTCTGCGCACTAATTCTGGAGTCCACACAATCAGTTTGTCGAGCCTACACCTTCCCTAATTGTCGCGATCCACTCATACAACTCAGAGGGGAAGGATGCAAAGAAAATTTCATGGATTTCAGTATATAAGTAGCGCTCTAAACACTATTCCTTTGATACTCATGGATTCCTGTTTTCCTACGCCTTGAACTCGTGAATTTTTCTGTCCAACCACTCTTCAATTTCTTTTTTCGTCAGATTCCAGTGACACGACATCAGACATCCCTTATGCAGATCCCGGTCCCGTCAATGGAACCATTTGTTGGCTTGTTGGGGCATGACCCAAGTTCGGAAGTGATTTAGCCTAACAAATCCCGGTACTACTGGCCCTTTAGGCAACAGTCTGCAGAGCGCGGATTGAGGTCTCACCTGAAGTAGTATGGGAGGGTGCTAGAACCAGGTTTCCGCACCTTGGGATGTCTGATGGTTTCAAGTGGTCCACGGTTCGACCCTACGCGCACTTACTGTTCCTCACACCCTGTGATGTTGCCTCCGCACAGCCCTACTCGGGGGTCGAACAGTGTTATTACTCTAGTCCTTATTAGTAGCCTGATATTAGTTGATTAACTTAGCTTATCTGTATGCTTTCAGTTATACTTAACAATATTCACCATTCATACAAGTGCGCGCAGTAAATAAATAGTATAATTGCAATTGTGATCAAACATATGATAACTTAGAACAGATGCACAAAATTTGTAATAAGCCCTTTCTTTATTAATCTTTTCTCTGGTTACAGACTCAACTCTACCCTGCGCACTCAGCTGCAGGGGTCTGCGCACTCAGCTGCAGAGCCTCTTCCTACTACTACGACCCAAGACACACTTAGACTCTTCTTCAATGCTCGCTATCTCATTCTATCCATTAGATTCTCTCATCTTTACAACTTAGAGTCTCGCTCTATTTATAGAATCCCAGATCCGCGAACCATGGGTAGGCCAACATTACATTCAAACTTAGGGCAGACAGCCCTATGATTCTAAAATACATTCCGTGCCCACAATTCGCAGAGCTTTACAACAATATCACTCAAAACTTGGGCTTTGAGCCCCAAAACATGTTGTGGGGGGATTCCATGCCCAACACATACCTACTAAACACAGTCATGATCCCAATTGTAATCATGGTCTTGGTGGTGGTCTAAAGAAGATCTCGATGGTAATGCAGCAAGGTGTAATAATGATGCAACGATAATGATAGTGCAGTAGAGATGATCTTAGTAAGAATGCAGTAAAGATGGAACAATGATGAAGCAGCAACAATGAACTAAGTACAGAAGTAGATATGGTGCAGCAGTCATACTCCCATGAATATCTCAATGAACGAAGCATGAATGATGATCTCCATGAAGTAGTAACGGTGATGATGATCTCAGCAACAAGAAGAGGATTGGTGTCTTGGTCTTGGAGTGGCCTAGTAGGTCAAGGGTCATGTCTTGGTGTTCATAAATTGGAATCTCTATAAGAATTTTGTGCAGGTTTTCCTCTCCAAGAGGGAGAGGTTTTGGCCTTGGCAGAAAGCCAAACATCTTGTATTCTTGTCTCTTTGTTTTGGTAGCTATTTGATGAACTAACGAAGATACACTAATAGTAACAAATGAAGATTATGTTAAGAAGAAAATTTAAAACACCTCGCAAATAGTTATCATGCTAGAAGAATCTCATTAACTCTAACTACCCTAGATTCTTCAACATGGTATCAGAGCTAAGGTTCAGAACTCAAAGGAAGGGAAGCAAAAGAGACATACAAGGATCAGTCTTCAAGAAGGGCATCAAAACAAGCTTAAGGGTTTTGTCAAGATTAAAGAATCAAGTCTACAATAAGCACTCTACAACAGCAAAGTAACTCCACATCAAGAACTTGTATCTCCACATCACCATCAGCAAAAGACCACGAAGACTCTCATCAAGATATCTACAAAGCTATGAAACTCAAAGGACCTCAAAATGAAGATCTTATCATCTTGGAAAAGATTGAAGCAGTGCAAACCTACCCTACAAAATAACGCATTGTCATCTTCAAGGTTTCCGAGAAAAAGATCATCCAAGGAAGCAACAAATCATCTCTATCAAAAGGAGCAACCTTTTTCTATTAAGAAAAGGCTTTCTCATTTGAAAGAGGACCATCCAAGAAGAAGCCCTCATATATCTTCTTCAACCATCATCAAAGCAATCGAGGTGAAGATTTCATCTTCACATGACAAGTATATTTTCAATTTATAAATTTGGTTAAATGACTTCATGATTGCAAGGACATCCACAGGTTGGATGGGTCATCAAGATTCTTTGCATGAAGAAGGAAGATAGACATAGTCCTCTAAGTAGCTGAAGTCATCAAAAGGTCTCCTCTAAATTCATGGAAAGGGATACTTATGAAAGATCCCCTCATATAGCAATATTGGAGACATCAAAGAAAAACTCACTCTCAGAAGGTGCAATGAAGAAGGTCACATGGAATCTATTCTTCATGAAATTAAAAGGGTATCAAGGGACATAGGATATCTTCATAAGATCCCATCTACAAGATCTAGGAAGGAAGATAATCATCATCATTCTAACTGATAGGCAAGGTAATAAATGTCCATGAACAAGAAGGTTACCTCGTTCAACTTGTGGTCTCTATGCTAGATAAAGAAAGACAAGTTGATGGCAAAAATATTGAAGGTTAAAAGAACTCAACCATGTGCAGAAAGGAAAGGCAAGGTTGGTCCTCAAGCAAGACAAAATAAGTATAGTTAAGATTCAATGCTATAGAAAGATTTTGGAAGCTCATATCACTGAAAGATGGAGGAAGCTGAAGAAAAGGGCCAAGGAAAGAGGGAGTAACAAATCTCTCCTATGAGTAAGATAGTATCCCTCACAAAAGGGTCCTATCATAAGCTCCTAAATCTTGTGCTATAGGATATGACAATGATAATAATATGCATCATGGCATCATGGAAGCATTAGAAACAAGAGCTCGTGACATCACCATGGGAATCATGAAGGACAAAATCCATGGCAAACAAACATGTAGGATATAGCTCTTGGGAACCTCAGTGGACATTGAAGGAAAGGAAGGAGTCATCTAAGACAAGGCTCATCATACATCAAGTCAAAAGGGAAACATCTGTCAGTTGAGGATATACAAGATCCTCAAAATTCTCTGATGGAATCCTCATCATAGGGTTCACTAATCTAGAGAGGAAGCAAGTGATTCAACAAGAACTGCAACTTATGGAATCCATGAGATGATGATATGATGACATGAAGCAAATCAAGGGATTGAAGATCTTTTACTTCAAGGAAGCTGCTGAAAGAAAACTCGATGATCTGAAGGTAAAATAAGGTGTGTATGCTTGTGTTTAATATTATAATGTCATGTCATATGGTTGCAGGTAACATGGATCATTGCTTCTATCTTAAGAAGCATGATCAAGAGAAAAAGGATCTCCTCCTCTGAAAGGATGTGGGAAGGCATAAGTCGCACTAGATGAAATCAACATAATATGTCCTCATATGAAGTATGAGGTGATTGACTACAATGAAGAAACTTTGATTGAAAGCTACTGGGAATGGAATGTGTGAGGAAGGAAGAGATCGTGAGATATGCAACCATGATGAAGGCAATCAACATCCAAAAGACCAAGAAGATTTGACTAGGAAATCTCCTGAAAAGATATGAAGACTCTGATGAAAGTCTGAAAAAGATGAAGACCCTTGACAATGGATATCTTTGGGAGATGTGTCAATATGTGTGCAGGATGTTGATACCTACAAGAAGATGTCATGATGAAGATCCATCTCGTAAGGTATGATTTAATTTAATATGATGTTTTGATTTCTTGAATAATATCTGGATAATGCAGGGCTACTCGAACAAGAGTTGTAAATACAAGTACAACTAGCATTCATGTGGTGGATGGAAGAAGCATGATGAGAAAGAAGTAGTCATATAACGAAGGTTCCAGATATGAAGAAGGCCACTTTCCATGAAGAAAGGAATGACATGATGAACTAAGGAGGAAAGTGATCAATGGTTGTTGCCCTACAAGGAAGAAGCTCAACTGAATTTCATGACATCAAGGAGAGAAGTTGATCAAGCAGCTAAAGGACCCACGAAGAAAGAAGTTGTTGATGTATAGAAGAGTCCCTAGCTAAGAGGGAGCTCTGACAGGTCCTTGATCAAGAGGGAGCTTGGATTGGATCACCCCTGATTAAAAAGGAGTGATAGTTGTGTTTTTCTATTTCATGTGTCATGCACTAGACCAGGACTAACAGTCATAAGTCTAGGTGAAGGCCATGAATGGAAATGTAGACACATGATAGACACAACATTATTTTCTTCATCTAGGAAGAAAGAATGGAGGATTGGGTAATCATCTGACATCTGATGCTTTTTGAGGATGTGTAGGGCATCCAAGATAAGAGTAGGCAAGAGGACCGATATTCTTTGAGGGTTGGGAACCCAAGATAAGAATAGTCCTAGAAGGTCATACTCAGTGAACACCCGAGTGGGTATGTACCTTGAGAGACAATGATAAAGGTGTCTATAAATCATTGGTCTCCCCAACATTGTGCTCTAATCTTATGAGAGATAGAGTTGTTAGTCAAGGTCTTGTTATAAACAATGTTGGTTACTATGATGCTATAACAGATGAGTTACCAATCCGATTCTTCTTATGAGAAATTATTCAGATTGAGAATGACCAAGTACCATTATAAATACCTCCCTAGTTAAGATGGAGTGTTGAAGAAAGTGTAACTAGGTTCGGTATTTAAAAATGTAATTTTGATCTTTGTACTTATCAAGAAAAAGAAATATTATTTTTTGTAAATTATAAGAATGGGTTTCTTGCTCATTCCATACATCTAGGAAAGTCAAAGAGTCAAAGAGATATGTAAAGAGCTCTTTTTGAGCATATATGTAATGAATATAAGTTTACCTAATGACTAGATTAGCCCTCCAAGACAAGCACAATCCTCTTGAAAAGAGCAGCAAACAAAACGATGTCAAATACAGTCAAGTCGGCCAACAAAACGACATAAAGATCAGTCATGTCGGCTCAAATGAAGTGACACAACACTTCACTCTCATGTTGGCTTATTTATAGAGACGTGACAACTATTAATAGCCCACTGAGGTGTTTCGGACAAGTCACTATGACTACGGATGGGTACTGGAGGTGTAGGAAGACAATTTCAAATAACATTTTTGGAGGTCTGTTCACAAGTCTGCAACTTCAGATGAGGACAGAATCATGGTCTTGTTACAGGGTCACAGTGATACAGTCTCGGCATAGCTGTAGCAGACTTCGGTGTGAGGAGAACTTGATTACAGTGTTAGTGAAAGTGCAAGAGAAGCCATAATCATAGTCTCATGTTAGAAGAAGGATCTCAGGGATACTGTAAGAACCCTGATTGTAAATTTATCTTTATTTAATACCAGAACATGAACATTTAAATACTGAATTTGAAAGATTAATTTAATAAATACCAACCTGTCTGCTCTGCTGTAATTCTTGTCCAACTATGTTACTAAAACGGCCAAAACCTCCCTGTCGAACTGAGTACAACCTAGGTACTCAGTCTCAGAAAGCTTTCCTATTGAAGCAATCTGATTCCCCCGTGCCCAAAAACTTCAGTATAATCAAGACTCAAGTTCTCTTCATAGCTGTACTACAGTATCCAAAAATTGTTCTCAACTCTCCGGCCTTTTTTTTCCTAAAATGGTTTTTCCCTTCTCCTTTTATTTCCTCTTCCACTGCCTTCTCATCTCTGTGTCAATATTTTGGTTACGTGTAACTTTTATGAAATCAAATCTCATTTGATTTCGTTGATTTTTATTTGGATACATAGTTTGATTTAATAAAGTTTTTTTTATATAAATTAATTAAATTTATAAAATTTATAATTTTAATTAATTTATATTATTATTTTATTAATTTTAAATTGTAAATTTTAATCTGTACTTTAAAATTATTAAGGACTTATCATATATATGATACTCTAGTGAGGTATTAATTTATTACCTTAATTTATATCTCCCCCTGTAGTAACTAATTTACATATAGTGCGATACATGCTGGTCCATGCATACGTAGCTATTGTATGGAGGTCTCGTATGTATGCTAATACTTGTATTTTATTTATAGGCGGGTCATTACAGATACTTTGTCTCGGCATAATCACAGTCACAAAGATCGTTGTCTCACAGTCTTGATGTGTTCATGATAAAAAAGATCTTTGTGATCATCCAGTCTTGGCATACCTACTAAACACAATCATGATCCCAATTGTAATCATGGTCTCGGTGGTGGTCTAAAGAAGATCTCGGTGGTAATGCAACAACATATAATAATGATGCAACAGTAATGATGGAGCAGTAGAGATGATCTTAGTAAGAATGCAGTAAAGATGGAACAATGATGAAGCAGCAACAATGAACTAAGTACAGATGTAGATATGGTGCAGCAGTCATACTCCCATGAATATCTCAATGAAGGAAGCATGAATGATGATCTCCATGAAACAATAATGATGATGACAATCTCAGCAGCAAGAAGAGGATTGGTGTCTTGGTCTTGGAGTGGCCTAGTAGGTTAAGGGTCACAGTCTTGGTGTTCGTAAATTGGAATCTCTATAAGAAGAATTTTGTGCGAGTCTTCCTCTCCAAGACAGAGAGGTTTTGGCCCCGGCAGAAATCCAAACATGTTGTGTTCTTGTCTCCTTGTTTTGGTAGCTATTTTATGAACTAACGGAGATACACTCTAAAAATAACAAATGAAGACTATGTTAAGAAGAAAAGTTAAAACACCTCACAAATAGTTATTATACTAGAAGAATCTCATTAACTAACTTCCCTAGATTCTTCAACAAAGCTAACACTCTTTGCCCTTCGTTTCTATCAATGTTTGAAATTTTTAATTATAATGTCCATAATCGTTTAGTCAACTCTAGTACATCTATAATTGTAATGTCGTTATCTATAGCAAAGAAAATAAATGCAAAATGGGAGAAAATCGATGCACAGATTATTCAACTAGATAGGTCTCTTCTCTAGGCTATTGGTGAGCTTAAGAATGTGCTTATCAAACTAACAAAAGATGATCGAGTTCACCAATGTATAGATATTGTGATCATGGACATACCAGAAGCCTATGGTGTACTTCTTAGTAGAGACTAGTCTAGCAAACTACAGGGATATTTTGCAACAGACTTTGTGACCCATATAAGGGCAGGAATAATCAGATTTGAGTAGATAGTGATTCGTACATGAAATACACTGTGACACCACTTGAAGGCCACACTGATCCTCTTGTTTTTGCTCATCAGATTTTTGGGAATTGCTTTCTTGAAACCAACCTCGGTTGCTATCAGGCACAGCGATCAACCGTTCCACCAGTTACACAGCTGGAACTCCTTCCTTGCTCTCTAGCTGGTGAGAATGAAACATGTAACATAGATGTACATAATAGTAGTAATAGTAGTAATAGTAGTATAGGAAGTAGCTTTGTAGCTCATAATATTTGGACTCTATATTTCGATGGTTCAAAGACGCGGGATGGTTTTGAAGCAGGTTGTGTTCTTCCAGACCCATGCAATAAGAAGCATATCCTTTCATGACGTATGGAGTTCGGGCGCACCCATAATATTGTTGAATATGAAGCCCTCGTACTCGTGTTAAAGAAAGCTATTGACATGAAGGTAGAAATTCTAAAGGTAATCGTGACTCAGAGGTGGGTACGAGATACTATACACTGTGTTTCACTGCATCTTAAAAACTAACAACAGGAGATATGGTGTTTGATCAACCATTTCAAAGCTTTTAATATTGTTTATGTTCCTAGAGTTAGAAACGCTACAGCAGATGCATTAGAAAATGCAGCTGTCAAAATGTCGCCATTGAAAAATGCTTTTTCTATTAAAATTATATATAAACCATCTATGCCAGACAATGTCACCAACTTACGCATTTTCAATGATGACCAAAAGATGCTACACTTTATGGCTAGTGTTGACGTATTCAAAAATGTTTCCATAGAGGAGGATGAGCACGATCAAGCTCTGTAGGAGGTGGTTAATGCAACAAAAGGAACACTATGCCTAAGGGTGTGGTGTCCTTGGAGAAATTATATGACCTGCAGAACCGATTCAGAGGGCCAACCAACACAAAGACTCAGAGTTCAAAGTTAGCATCTGAACAAGTCAATTTGGGAACTCTAGAAGATCTGAAGTATGTGAACCTCGGTACTTGTTGTTCTCCACAAGAACGACAACCATTTATCTGCTTATTCAAAAAGTATCGTGATGTGTTCGCATGGACATATGACACTCATATCATTCAGCACGTCATTCCTATAAAAGAGGGGGTAAAGCCTTTCCAGTAGAAGTTACAAAAAGTTCATCCAACACTGGAACCCCTCATACAGAAGGAATTGAGAAAGTTGTTGGATGCTTGGATCATCTTTAAAGTCAAACATTCCATATGGGTTTCCAATCTGGTCCCAATCAGAAAGAAGTCCAAAGAGATAAGATTATGTGTATATTTTCACAACCTTAATCGGGCTTCTAATAAAGATAACTATCCAGTGCCATCCATGGAGCACATACTCCAGATAGTATTTGGGTCTGAAATGTTTTCACTACTAGATGGGTTCTTAGGTTATAATCAAGTGCTAGTAGGTGAACTCGACTAACTGAAAACAACCTTTCGGACCAAATGGGGAACATTCGCTTTCAAGAAGATGTCATTTGGACTCATAAATGCAGGTGTGACACGGGTTGCGGGGAAGCAACACCCCCCCCCCTCACGTCCCCGCTTTGAATTCACGCTCCAATCAAGAGCACTTCAGGAGCTAGTGGGGAGCATGCTCCCAAAGAAGGAGCAATTTCGGGAGCGTGCTCCCTACAAAAAAACGCTCCCTGGTTTTTCAAGAGCATTTAGTCATTTTTGCAAAAAAAATTGCAGAAACATTCCAAATGCAATTTTTTTTCAAAGAAACAAATAATTTTTGAGTGGACCAGCCTAATGATCAAGCCTATGGCCCTAGTACTGACATGTGATTCATGGTGATATTAAATTCTTAAAGTAAAAGTAACATTCTCCTTAATCTACATTTTCATCCTTTTAATTAAATTTTTAACATTACCATGAAATGACTTGGGATGTTTGAGAGTGGTTCCGACCTCATTGGATTTCATATGAAGAAAATAGAATTTTAGATCTCATTCAAAATCCAGTAGACTTACCAGTTTTTCAAGATTTCAGGACTTGGGGGATTGCAATGTTTCCATTGGATTTTGTCATGTATTAGGGTATGGAACCCTCATTTAATCAAGAGCACCAATACCTCTATGTACCTTGATGTTAGTGACAAAGGTTGTCGAACTCCTCTATCATGACCCTCCTAAAAATGTATGCATCACTCAAACAAAATCTTGACTTAACATGCTATGTTTTTTCTATCTTACATTAATGCTTAGAGGGTGATATTAATGACAAAGATCCCTATACAGATCCAAATGTAATGACAAAGATACCTCTGGATATTAATGCTTAAAGGGTGATATTAATGACAAAGATCTTGATTTTCAAACAAGACTAAAAAATTAGACATTTCTCGTGGTGGCAAGAGGCCCAAGCATTAGCAACAGATAATAGATTTAATTGTCTTTTCTAGTTTCTAGTAGTTTTTATAACTATTGACTCTTTCATATTTATTATGATATTTTTTGTAAACAATATAGGACATTTTAAGTTTGAATCAGTAATGAATTATGAATATGATGCTTCGTGAAAGTTGAAAGTTGTTTCATTTCATTTCATTTTATAACATTTCATTTCATGTTAGATATTATTTGTTGTAATGGTTACACTTAGCTTACAAGTACAACTTTGGTGATCAATGATGATAAATGCTATATATTGAATCTTGAAAGCTTGAAACTTTAAGATTGATGAATCATGAGACGCAATATGTTGTATAGTACTATGTTACTAATTGGTGGACGTGGTTGATGAAGATTATAACTTCTAGATGATTGTTGTTATATGGTTCAATGTATGTTTTTTACATATAATTCATCATTCTGAATGCTTTTGTTGACATATATGCATCAAAATATAAAAAATATATATATTATATAAAAAATCACTCCCCGAATCACTCCCAAACTAGGAGCTTCTGAAAATGTCACTCCTTGAATCACTCCCCGTTTTCGCTCTCGCTCCCAAGTAACCTTTGGTGTGACTTTCCAAAAAGCAATGGACATCGCCTTTTGCGGCCTCATAAGTCAGAGCGTTGTTGTTTATTTGGATGATGTTACTGTGTTCTCCAAGAAAAGATATAATCACGTACGTCATTTGAAATAGATATTTGAGTGGTGTCAAAAGTATGGGATTTCCCTTAATCCCAAGAAGAGCGTCTTTAGTGTGTCCAAAGGGATCCGATTGGGGCACACCATAGCAAACAGCGAAATTAAGATTGATCCCGAGAGGGTCAAAGCCATCATGCAAATCTCGTTCCTGGTGAATAAGAAAGCCATGCAGTCTTTCTTAGGAAAAATTAATTTCCTGAGAAAATTCATCTCTAATTATGCTCAGATAGTCAAGCCCATACAAGAGATGATCAAGAAAGATGCAGTATATAAATGGGATAAATGGGAAAAGAACGATTTTTCTCAGATTGGGCAGGCTATTGCCAATGCACCCGCACTTTTCAGTCTAGATTATGGCATAGATTTCCGACTCTATACATTTACTTTGGATTTGTCAATTGCGGTCGTGTTGACTCAGAAATATAATGAAGGAAATGAGCAGCCTATTTCTTTTATGAGCGCTAGTCTACAAGGGCTCGAGTTAAATTATCCTGCCATCGATAAACAAGAATATGAAGTATACAAGGCAATTAAATACTTTAGGCCCTAAATATTGAAAGCTCACACTATCATATTCATACCTCATATAGCAGTAAGAACACTATTCATGTAGCAAGAGCTGGTTGAGAAGAGGGCTAACTGGATGACCTATCTTCAAGAGTATGGTCTGGAGTTCGAACCAATTCATACCATAAAGAGTCATGGCCTATGTAAGCTAGCCGCCGAAGCAAGAGGTGCTCCCGAACAAGATATTTCAAGGTGGGAGCGGGAGATCAAAATGTATAATATTGAATATGTTCCTCAATCCACGTCTACAGTGCCATGGTACGGAGATCTACAGCGATTTTTGGAGCATGGCACCTTGCCCTCACACTTATCGAATAAACAAAAGAGGGCCATTCATTTAAAGGCTCTATCATACCAATTGGTTCATGGAGTGCTTTTCTGGAAGCACCACAATGGTGTCCTACTAAGGTTCCTTGAGCCGCAGGATACAAAGAAGGTATTGAAATATTTACATGATGGATTGGCAGGTGGTCACTATGCGGGTGACACTAAGGCACATAAGGTTATGTGGGTCGATTATTATTGGCCCACTCTATTTAAGGATGCTCACGCTTATGTCTGCAATTGCCAAGCATGTCAGAGATGTGTCGGTTGTGATCAGAGGTTAGTCGCCCCACTGCTACCAGTAGCAATTGAAGAAGCATTCCAATAATGGGACCTTGATGTTGATGGAGAGATTTTTCCTCATTCATTAAAACAACACCGGTATATTCTCACAACAACAGATTAATTCACTCGGTGGTCAGAAGCAGTTCCACTCAGACAAGTAAATGACCAAGAAGTCATCCACTTCTTGCAACAGAATATTATAACCAGGTTTGGCATTCCTACGTCACTTGTCTTTGATAATGAGACATTATTTTCATCATTAAAACTTTATGAATTCACATTAGAAAATGAAATTGTATTGAAACATACATCAAACTATTATCCACAGGGAAATGGTTTGGTTGAATCATCGAATAAGAACCCTATCCACATAATCAAGAAACCATCTTCTCTAAACAGAGGAACTAGCATAAAGCTTTGACCAATGCACTGTGGGTTGACCGTGTAATTCCAAAGCGTTCCCTGAGAACCTCACCATACTTCTTAGATTACAGTAAAGAACCTATCTTGCCCCTAAATCTGTATCTTCCATCCTTGCAACTCTCCCAATAGTCACAAGGTAAACCTTGCCTACTAGTTCAGAGCAAGATAGATGTGTCACTCAAACTTGAGGATGAAAGGTGCAAGGCCAAAGACTGATTTGCTGTGCATCAGAGCAAAGTACGGTTTCCTGAAAACTAGAGGGTTCTTCAACCTATGCTACCAAGGCTTGGTACCTATCAAGCTGTCTACGCTGCCTCTTGTCGGTTCTAGGAACTCCAACAAACTCCTCTGCGACCCTCAACGTCTGTCATACTTCTCTGTTGGTTCTACCACTGGTGGTGAGAGGCTCAATCAAATCCTCTTCATATTCCTGTTGTTCCATCTACTAAGAACTGCCTGGATCTCCTACACCTGAGGAAACACTGGTGTTGGTTATGGTACTCGATCCTGATATTTGTCCTCCTGCTTGTCCTTCCTGCTTCCCCTACTACTGTTGGACTAATGGAACATCTGTTGACCAATCTCTTGTTGGCATCTCTCTCAATTTTCTGAAAGCTCTATCTTCCATGAACTTTGCATCTCGTCTTTCTACAATTTTCCTGTTGCTTGGAATTTACATTCTGTATGCTTTTGAGGTCTCGCTATACTCTACGAGGTACCCCTTTTCCGCAGTCTAATCCGACTTATGTTATGAATTATATTCATAACAAGTAAATAAATAAAATAAATATAAATATTAAATAATCAAATATTAATTAGGTTAAATAGTCATTAAGTTAAGTGAAAAGGCATGTCTAAAAGACATGCCCATTCACGAAAGGACACCTGCTTAGGTATATAAATGCGGGTCCTCATTGTAACATTCATCACTTATACAATTTTTATATATAATAAATTATTATTTACAAATACCTGTGTGTATTTTTACATTCAAACCTGCAAGCTATCAGTTTTCTTGCTTCAGCCATAGTTTTTATGCTTCAGTGGTATTAAAGCCATGGCACAAAATATAATCATGCGGGTCTTTGAACGTTGTTCGCCACACAATGTGCCATTACGTTCACATCCTGAATGCATTGAGCAATTTAGTAAAATTCAAGAAGCATTTCAACGATTAGAAAAATCATGTGCAGAAGTTGCAAAGAAAAGTTATGCAAAAGAAGATGATAGCGATGGTGAAGAAACGAAACAAGAGGAAGCAAAAAAAGAAGATTTCGATCAAAATGATGATAATGATGAAGAAATAGAAGCTGATGACAAAGAAAAAGAAATTGAAGATGACAACGATGATGATAATGATAAAGAAATAGAAAGCGATGAGGAAGGAAAAGAAGATTCCGAAGAAGATGAGGAAAAAGACAAAAATGATGGAGCTAGATCGCTGGTTTGCTAACAACCAGATTGGAAGTTTGATTGGAAAAGGTGGAAATAACGTTCAAAAATTAAGAAGTGAATCGGGTGCACAAATCCAGATACGGCCAACAGATGGGTTGCCAGCCTGTGCTTTTAGTTTTGGTGAACTCGTTCTCATATCTGGAGATGCAACTGCTGTAAAGAAAGCACTGTATGCAGTTTTAACTTTTCTGTATAAACACCCACCAAAGGAGCAAATTCCTTGGAGTGATATTTTAAGTGTAACGAACCAAAGTTCACTTGTTCCTTCAAGTGTGCCTGCCTTTACTCCGGCAAATTATCTTCCACAAGGAGATTCACTGTTTGCTCATCACAATTCAGGTGCGCCAATTCTTGGTTATGCCTCCCATTTACCAGGACTGCGAGGATATGGTAGTGAATCCCCAAGTGCACGTCCTTTTAGCAACCCTGCTCTTCCCATTTCTTCAAATTTTGGGAATTCTGTGTTCAAGAAAAGCCCCAAGGAGTTTTCTATTCGGCTACTGTGTCCAAATGATAAAATTGGAGGGGTGATTGGTAAGGGCGGAAATACCATCAAAACCATGAGAAAGAATACAGGAGCAAATATTAAGGTTGAAGACGCACAAGCAGACTCAGATGAACATGTAATATATTGCAAGTTGTCAAAAAGACAACCCAACCTTTATGAAGATCACATTGCAAGTATCGATGAGTGGGCCATTTCGGAAGGCAAGGCTACCAACAACAACAATGGAGCAGATATCTATAATGTGGTAATAATGGGGCCTTCAAGTCACACCAATGGAAACATGGTTGAAATATACAATTCCTCTGCAAAATCATGGGAGATCGTGGGAGATGTAATTCCAGCGCATCTGCATATAAGACATGACTTGATTTTCTGCAACGGTTTTTTCTTTGGGTTGTTGAACTGTGATCAGTTAACTCTCTTCTGCCACAATGGCACGAACAGGCATGTCATGTCTGGCTTGAATCGTCAGCCTCACATCGTCCAGGTCACTCACATTTCACAAGAATGGGATCAGCTTCAGCAACTCACAATCTGATTCATCCCCTTTGAAAGCTTTATAATGTGGTAGAAAAAGATCAACATGCCTAACTAGTTGTTTTCCTTTGAGTGAAGGGTGCATTCTTGTTAAGGCCATGGTAGAGGAGTTCAACAATTAGTACCACCAACATCAACAAAGTTCAACAATCAATGCCATGACAATCAAGGTTCTTAAAGGGCTTCATGCTCTTGATCAAATGCCAAACTCATACCCTCACACATGATAGAATCGAATGGAAACATTGCAAACCCCCAAACCATGAAATCCTGAAAACCATTAAGTCTGCTGAATTTTGAGTGAAATCTAAAATTCTAGTTTCTCCATATGAAATCCAATGAGGTTGAAACCACACTCAAACATCCTGAGTCATTTCATGGCAATGTTAAAAATTTAAGTAAAAGGATGAAAATGAAAATGAAAGGAAATGTCACTTTTACTTTAAGAATTTAACATTACCATTGTTTGCGAACATTGTTAGGGTTCAGATGTGTCAGGAAAATGAGAAGGAAGGCATGTTTTTCTTGGAGGGACTATTTTTGGAGGAAAACAACCCCAAATTTTGCCTCAAAACAGCTTCAAAACTCATAAAAATGCATTTTTTGGGGTTTATAGTTGCCCTGGCAATAAACCGTCCGGTTTAGGACAAAACTGGTTGGTTTGACCACAAACCGGCCGATTTCGTCCTAAACCGGTCAATTAGGGCAGGTTTGTCCACTTTTTTGACGAAATGGAAGGTCAAATCGGGTTTTCTGTCAGTTTCACACGGTGGACTAGCTAACCGGCCAGTTTGACCAGTTACCGGTTCAGACCGGACGGTTTTTTAAAACACTGGTTGAGAGTGAAGCTAAAGGAGCGTGAAGGAGTTGTTGGAGGCTAAAGGCAGCTTCATCAGATTAGACTAAGCTTCAGGTAGGCTTCATGAACCTAGTTAGAATGTTTTTCATGTATTCATTTTTGTTTTTTTTTTTATTTTTTTAACATTTGGAATTTTTTTCTATGTTTGGGGCTACCTGTGGCTGAGTTTATTAGCCACACAGGGTCGTTGTATGGCGGAGAAACTCAACCACATAGGGTCGTTGTGTAGCTGAGTTTCTACAAATTAAAAAATAATCAAAACCAAAAAAAAAATTAAAAACCAAAAAGAATTTAATTTTTTTTTTGTTTTCTTCCAGATTTTGTCACCATGCCACCAAAGCGTTTTAGACAGTCTCGTGATCCAGCATGGACACATGGTCAACGAATCATTGTCGGTAATGACCACAATATCAAGTGTAATTATTGCAATGCCACAATGCATGCAAGCATAAACAGGCGGAAATACCACCTAGCCAGAATTCCTGGGAATGGTGTGGGATATTGTCAAAGTTGCCCTGATGAAGTCACTACTGAAATGGTAGCTTCTTTGGAATCCATTAAAGAAGCAAGTTCTAAGAGGGAAAGAAGGAAGAATGAGATTGTTGGGATAGCTAGATCTTCATCTCAGAGTGAAACACAGTTTCAAAGTCGGGTATTGGTAACTCCTCTTCAAGTGTTGTGGCAAACAAGAGTATAACCTCTTCTTTCTTTAGTCCTCGTACAACTCCAGGATCTCAACCAACCTTGGACAGTTTCAATGAAAGAAGAGGAAGGAGGCAGATATGGCAGTGAGGAGGTTTTGGTACCATAATAGTTTTCCATTCAACTATGCAAAGTCTTATTTTTATCAGCGCATGGTGGATGCCATTGCATGTGTTGGCCCTGGATACAATGCTCCATCTAATAATGCACTTAGGGGGAAAGAGCTAGATGAAAAGCTTGAGTGTGTCAAGGAACAATTGCAGAGCACTAAAAGCTCATGGAAATTTACAGGTTGTACACTTGTGTCTGATGGGTGGACAGATTAGGGGGATAGAACGATAATAAATTTTGTTGTAGCTTGCCCTAAAGGAACCATGTTCCTAAAATCCATTGATGCATCTGCAAATGTAAAAGATGCACAATTGATTTTTTATTGTTGGTTGATGTGGTGGAGGAAGTTGGGGTTGGAAATGTTGTCCAAGTAATCACGGACAATGCAACAAATTATGTGGCAGTTGTAAGGTTGCTTTGTGCCAAATACCCCACCATTTTTTGGACTCCATGCGTTGCCCATTGCATAGACTTGATGGTAGAGGACATTGGGAAGTTGGAGTGTGTGATAGATGTTGTGCAAGAATGAAAGCATATTACCAAGCATGTTTATAATCATGCTTGGGTGTGTGAACTTAGTCGCCCAACCGTCACACGGTTTTCTACAGACTTTCTTTCCCTCCAAAACTTTTTGTATGAGTACCAAGCTTTGAGAAAAATGTTTTGCAGCCAGCAATGTGTATTCTGGAAAGATAGCACAAAACCAGAAGCAATGTCTGTGAAAACATTTATCATTGTTGATAGTTTGTGGGACAAAGTGACTGAGATTGTCAGCTTCATTGAGCCCCTTGTGAAAGTCTTGAGGTTGATGGATGGAGAGAAACCTGCAATGGGATATATTTATGAGGGCATGGACAAGGCCAAAGGGGCCATCAAGACTTACTATAAGGGAAATGAATCTAAATATCTCCCTATATGGCAAATTATTGATTCCAGGTGGAACAAGCAACTACATTCACCATTGCATGCAGAAGGAGCATATCTCAATCTGAACTTATTCTATAATGAGGGGTCTAGCATTCAAAGAAATCCTGAGGTGATGAGAGGTGTCATGATATAAATTGAGAAGATGTTCCCGGATCAAGATATTCAAGACAAAATCAACATACAAAGAGATATGTACAAGGAAGCATATGGCATGTTTGGATCCAACTCAAGCCAACGTCTCAAGGACAAGAAAATGCCTTGTAAGTGCAAATTGTTAGAACTTAGCTTATAATTTTGCTAGTTCTCTTTTATATGTTTGGCATTGCAAATTGATACTCTTTGTTGTTACTTTTTTACAGCTCATTGGTAAAAAGATTGTGGCACTAAGGCACCACAATTACAAGAATTCGCCATCAGAGTTCTGAGTCAACCCTGTGTTAAAATTGGAAACCAGGGCAAAACTTCATGTGGGTCATCTTATTCATGGCTAATAATATTTTTATTAGATTCCTCTCGTCGAGAGGTGTAGGATTAATATAAAGATCATCCAATTCCGATAAGTATTCATGGAGATATGAATTTATTTTGATTATGGAATTATTATCAAGCCGACCTACAACTCATGTAGGCTCAGAAGCCCAACAGTCGCATCTATTCACCCACCTACGTTGTGTATAAATATAAGAGGACTTTTCCTCATTTGGACTCACTCATCTCATCACATCTCTCTCTCTCTACTGCGCAGATATGAGTCTCTTCTCTTCTGCGCTGAAATGGGTCTCTCTCTCTCTCACACATGTGAAGCTGGAAGCTGTTGAATTTGAAGCTGCAATTGCAGAAGTAAAGATTGACTTGCGTGGCCTAGAAGATCTCCTCTTTGGAACTGCGTTGTAGGTTCATCTGAACCTCCTTTGAAAGCCGCAACTTTTGGTGGTGGAATGAAGTCAATCCGACGAACGGTTTGCAAGATATCGACTGCCCTAGTTTGAAGCCGGAAACTGCTGAAACTGAAGCTGCAACTGCAGAAGTAAAGATTGACTTGCGTGGCCTAGAAGATCTCCTATTTGGAACTGCGCTGTAGGTTCATCTAAACCTCCTTTGAAAGCCGCAACTTTTGGTGGTGGAATGAAGTCAATCCGACGAACGGTTTGCAAGACATCGACTGCCCTAGTTTGAAGCCGGAAACTGCTGAAATTGAAGCTGCAACTGCAGAAGTAAAGATTGACTTGCGTGGCCTAGAAGATCTCCTCTTTGGAACTGCGTTGTACGTTCATCTGAACCTCCTTTGAAAGCCGCAACTTTTGGTGGTGGAATGAAGTCAATCCAACGAACGGTTTGCAAGATATCGACTGCCCTAGTTTGAAGCCGGAAACTGCTGAAACTGAAGCTGCAACTGCAGAAGTAAAGATTGACTTGTGTGGCTTAGAAGATCTCCTCATCTGAACTGCGCTGTAGGTTCATCTGAACCTCCTCTGGAAGCCGAAACTTTTGGTGGTGGAATGAAGTCAATCCGATTGTCGGTTTGTGAGATATGGTCTGCCCTAGTTTGATAATGAAGCCGCTAATGCTGATGCTACTGATCTAGGGTTTGCTACTGCTGATATGAATCAGATTTATTGTACTATTTCTCTCTGCTGAATTATTGAAGATAAAAGAAGATTTGATCAAAGGGTTTCCCCACACATTGTGGGGTTTGTCCCTGGCTAGCCGCCACATCTCGTGTCTCTTGTCTTGGCTTGTTTTCTGTCGATCGTTTAATGTTCTATCTGCACTTTACTTTATGTACATGTGATTGCTAATCGATGGAATATAATAAGAAAAAGAAGTAAACTGTTATAAGCATAGAACATACCATAACTTAACATGGTATCAGAGCTGAGGTGAAAACAAAGCCCGAGCAAGAGCAAGAGCAATCATTGAAGAGAAGATTGGCAAGGCTATCCTAAAAGAACTATGGGGTCCTCAACACTTTTTCCTGCTGAAGACAAGCTCCGTGAGAAAGCTGACTATCACGGATGGAAGATGTCTATCGATCTAACCCTTGAAGATCAAGGAGTGCTGGACCATGTAAGAGGCAATATTGTTGAGCCTTCATCAAATGCATCTGCTGCTGCCTGGAACAAATGGAAAAATGGAGAAGTCAAAACAAAGAAGATCATCCGGGACTCTATCGACAAGCGCTTGGTGGCCTACATCTCTAATCTAGACACCTCCAAGGAAATCTACGACAAACTGGTGAGTTTATTTAAAGTTAATGATGCAAATCAAGTTTTGTTTCTTAGAAATAAGCTGAGGGAAATCAAGAAGGGTAAAGATGAAAGTATGCAAGCATACTTCTTAAGAATCACCGAGATCAAGAACGATCTCCTATCTATTGGGGAAACTATTACTGACAAAGAAATGGCACTCACAACTCTTGAAGGATTACCATCTGAATGGTATGTGTTCAGGACTACTCTTCTGAACTATAATGTAATTCCTGGTTTCGAGGAATTAATGGCTAGATGCATTTAAGAAGAAACAAGGGAAGAAGTGTAAGAAATGCCCATGCCTAAAGGTCCTCCTGCTGCCTTTTCTTTTCATGCAAAGAAAAGAAATAATTCTGGGACTAAATCAAAAGGAAAGGCTGGACCTAAGGCTAGAAGAAAATGACGATGTTACATTTGCAATAAAGCAAGTCACTATGCAAGGGAGTGCCCTGATAGAAAGGACTCACTCTAGGACGATGATCAAAATCCCTCTGATGGCAATCAAAGGAATGAAAAATTCAACAGCAAAGGTAAGAGGAGAGTTGGGAATCAAGGAAGAGGACAACCATTCAAGAAGGAGAGAAATTCCAGGATGTATTAAATGCACCTGACCTCAAAAAGAACCTAGTGTCCATCTCGGGAACGGAAGACAAAGGCTACAAGGTAACCTTCAGCGATGGCAAGGTATGTATATGGAAAAATAATGTTAAAGATGCCTTTACTCTTGGGTTTAGTAATTCATTATATCAGGTCGATGGAAGTCTGCTAGGTGTCATGTCTTATGAACATCTCTTCAGTCCGAACTTTGGCATTAGAGGTTTCCCCCCTTCATTATAAAGCTATACTTGGTGTAAGACAAATGGTGATAGGGATGCCCGAATTCTGAATAGAGAATGAAGGTGTATGTCCAGGATGTGCTGAAGGAAAGCTCAAAAGGGGACCATTCCCCTCAAGGCAAAGCAAGACCTCTGATATATTACAATTGGTTCACTCAGGCATACCTGAGGTTGGCATTAAGAGGGAGACTACTACACCACATACTCCTGAGCAGAATGGTGTGGTGGGAAGGAAGAACTGCACGATGATGGAAACTGTCTGGGCCATGCTACATGATCAAAGACTTCTGATGTTTCTATGGGCTGAAACTACAATCACCGTCGTATATGTACAAAATTGATGCCCTCATCAAGCATTGGGTTCCAAGACTCCTAAAGAAAAGTTCACCGCAAGGTGAACAATCTTTCGACTTTGAGGAGCTCTCAAGAAGCCAACACCAGGGAACTGAAAGAAAAGGATGATGAATCAATGCCTGATGTAGAAGAACCCATGGATCTGATAGATTCTCATCCACATGAGCCTTCCTCTTCTAGGAAGAGGCCTTCATGGCTTAGGGGGATACTTGATGATGCTAAAGGACATGCTGCACCCTGAGGAACCTTCCATCAAAGTAAGAAACTTAATAGGTATCAAGGATACCTGACCATCATGAGCACGATCATACAAAATGAGCCTTCGTCATTCTCAGATGTCGTCAAGCATCAAGTATGGAAGGATGCTATGACCGAAGAATATGAGTCTATCATAAAGAATGATGTTTGGGAAGTAGTTCCCAGACCCCAGGACAAGACTGTTGTTACTTCCAAATGGCTTTACAAGATAAAGCATGCATCAGATGGAAGCACGGAAAAGTATAAGGCTCGTTTTGTTGCTCGAGGTTTCTCCCAAAAGGAAGGTATAGACTATGATGAGATATTTGCACCTGTTGCCAGATATACGACCATCCGCTCGATCATAGCCCTTGCCGCTTCACAAGGATGGAACCTACATCAGATGGATGTCAAGACTGCGTTCTTGCATGGCTCGATCAAAGAAGAGGTCTACGTGGAGCAACCCGAAGGATTTGAGATTTATGATCGAAAATCTCATGTATGCAGGTTGAAGAAAGCTCTCTATGGGCTGAAACAAGCTCCCCGAGCATGGTATGAGAGGATCGATAGCTACTTGATGAAGTTGGGATTCATTAGGAGTGAAGCCGATCCTAACCTTTACTTTAAGGTTGAAGATGACAAGTCTCTCATACTGGTATTGTATGTGGATGACCTCTTTCTAACAGGTGCAGACCCTCTCATTCACAAATGTAAGAGGGAGCTGGCCTCTGAATTTGAAATGAAAGACCTAGGACTGATGCACTACTTCCTAGGACTTGAAGTATGGCAGAAGCCAAGGGAAATTTTCCTATCTCAAAGGGAAATATGTGGTAAAGATATTGGAAAGATTTGGTATGATGGACTGCAAGCCTGCGACTACCTCGAGGATCTTAACTTTTAGAAGTTATATGGTAGTGATGTTGGACCAGATTTGGGAAATGACTCTAAGTTTCATAAACTCATTCGCATTGATGTTCTTGGTGAACCTCCGTCCGAGCATATTTTTTGCAGTTAGCATTGTGAGCTCATATTTGGTTGAGCCTCACTGGATTGATGCCAGGAATCTTCTGAGATGTCTTCAGGACACAATCTCTCATGGATTAAGATACACTGCCGGAGATGTGAGACTACTTGGATATATTGATGTTGATTGGGCAGGCAGTGTGGTGGACCGTAAGAGCACCTCCGGGTGCTGTTTCACCTTGGGATCTGCTTCGATATCCTGGATGAGCAGGAAGCAGAAGTCGGTGGCTTTGAGCACCGCCGAATCAGGATATATTGTTGCTAGCATAACCTCGTGTGAGGTAGTCTGGTTGCGAAAGCTCTTCAGTGAGCTGTTTGGATTTACATTGGATACCACTGTGATTCTCTATAACAACCAGAGGTGGGATTCGATTATTGAGGAATCTCGTATTCGTCGATTGCTCCAGCAGATAGACATCATCTTGGATATGGTAAGTTGATGAGCAAGGAGGCTCCATCGCATTAAGATGATGTACAGGTTGATACACCTTGTCAAAGCCCCGAGGAAAGATCTAATCTGTGATTTTCCCAAACGACTTGGAGTCGGTAAGAAACCCTTGTACAAGGGTCCTGCATGTTGCATACATTGAGCTCTGGGAGCTCTGAGGGCTTGCGGTTATTACTGGAGCAACATACGACCACAGGGTGACTCACCCTCCCCTGGTGGTGCACACTGGAACAAGATGATTCGCTCTCTTGTGGGACAAGATGATTCGCTCTCTTGTGGAACAGGATGATTCGCTCTCCTGTGTAGCAGGATGATTAGTTCTCCTGTGAGGCCAGGATTGATGTGTTCTCCATGGCGATTGTAGCAGGATTGATGTGTTCTCCTGTGAGACCTGGATTGATGTGCTCTCCATGGCGATTGTAGCAGGATTGATGTGTTCTCCATGGCTGCCTGGATTGATGTGTTCTCCATGGCAATTGTAGCAGGATTGATGTGTTCTCCTGTGAGGACAGGATTGATTAGTTCTCATGTCGAGGCATCCTACCCATGCAGTCTGCGACTCATGGGAAGTACCTCTCATCTGATCAATGAGCAGGGAAATGAAGTTAGGGACCATAGTAGTACCGATGGACGCATCGTTGTAACTACCGTACTCCCTACGCTAGGATGACCTCCATTGATATGGGATCAATGATACTGGTCTGGGACCAGTGGTAGGAGTTGTACCATACTATGACGCTGACTTCGGGTCGGTTGAGACTGGTCTGGGACCAGTGGTACATACTCTGACACTGACTTTGAGTCAGTGGAGGATGATATTGGTCTGGGACCATTGGAGTTGTACTCACTATGACGCTGACTTTGGGTTGGTTGAGACTGGTCTAGGACCAGTGGTACATACTCTGAGACTGACTTTGAGTCAGTATGATACATCCTCGATCATTTCTTCTTCTTCATAATTCGGACAAAAGCAGAGTAGAACAAAATAATGCAAGAGCAGAGCAGAACATAACAAATCAGTACAGATCAGTGCAGAGCAGAACAAGACAAAGTAGAACAGGCAAAATAGAGCAGAGCAGGGCAAGGGTCAGGCTGTACAAGGCAATGCATTTGATGGATGAATAATAACGACCGATAGACAAATTGCAGATGAAGTTCTCCATGGTTGAGAGGGAGTGTTAAAATTGGCAACCAGGGCAAAACTTCATGTGGGTCATCTTATTCATGGCTAATAATATTTTTATTAGATTCCTCTCGTCGAGAGGTGTAGGATTGATATAAAGATCATCCAATTCCGATAAGTATTCATGGAGATATGAATTTATTTTTCTTATGGAATTATTATCAAGCCGACCTACAACTCATGTAGGCTCAGAAGCCCAACAGTCGCATCTATTCACCCACCTACGTTGTGTATAAATATAAGAGGACTTTCCTCATTTGGACTCATTCATCTCATCACATCTCTCTCTCTCTCTCTACTGCGCAAATATGAGTCTCTTCTCTACTGCGCTGAAATGGGTCTCTCTCTCTCACACATGTGAAGCCGGAAGCTGTTGAATTTGAAGCTGCAACTGCAGAAGTAAAGATTGACTTGCGTGGCCTAGAAGATCTCCTCTTTGGAACTGCGTTGTAGGTTCATCTGAACCTCCTTTGAAAGCCGCAACTTTTGGTGGTGGAATGAAGTCAATCCGACGAACGGTTTGCAAGATATCGACTGCCCTAGTTTGAAGCCGGAAACCGCTGAAACTGAAGCTGCAACTGCAGAAGTAAAGATTGACTTGCGTGGCCTAGAAGATCTCCTCTTTGGAACTGCGTTGTAGGTTCATCTGAACCTCCTTTGAAAGCCACAACTTTTGGTGGTGGAATGAAGTCAATCCGACGAACGGTTTGCAAGATATCGACTACCCTAGTTTGAAGCCGGAAACTGCTGAAACTGAAGCTGCAACTGCAGAAGTAAAGATTGACTTGCGTGGCCTAGAAGATCTCCTATTTGGAACTGCGTTGTACGTTCATCTGAACCTCCTTTGAAAGCCGCAACTTTTGGTGGTGGAATGAAGTCAATCCGACGAACGGTTTGCAAGATATCGACTGCCCTAGTTTGAAGCCGGAAACTGCTGAAACTGAAGCTGCAATTGCAGAAGTAAAGATTGACTTGCGTGGCCTAGAAGATCTCCTCATTTGAACTGCGTTGTAGGTTCATCTAAACCTCCTTTGGAAGCCGAAACTTTTGGTGGTGGAATGAAGTCAATCCGACTGTCGGTTTGTGAGATATGGTCTGCCCTAGTTTGATAATGAAGCCGCTAATGCTGATGCTACTGATCTAGGGTTTGCTACTGCTGATATGAATCAGATTTATTGTACTATTTCTCTCTGCTGAATTATTGAAGATAAAAGAAGATTTGATCAAAGGGTTTCCCCACACATTGTGGGGTTTGTCCCTTGCTAGCCGCCACATCTTATGTCTCTTGTCTTGGCTTGTTTTCTGTCGATCGTTTAATGTTCTATCTGCACTTTACTTTATGTACATGTGGTTGCTAATCGGTGGAATATAATAAGAAAAAGAAGTAAACTGTTATAAGCATAGAACATACCATAACTTAACACCCTGCAGTGCTTCTTCTTGTGAGCGCAATTGGTCAGTGTTTGAGCACATCCATAACAAAAAGAGAAATAGGTTAGAGCATGAGAGGTTGGAGAAGTTGGTTTTCATCTACTACAACATTCGAATGCTCACAAAACAAGTGCAACCAAAGGATACAGATCCAATTTTATAGGATACTATTGATTTAGTGTCTGATTGGGTTGTGGTGGAGGAGGCCCCTGATTTGAGTTGGCTTAATGAAGAGACTGATGATCTCTCTAGTTTGCCATCTCAAATGGAGACTCCAAATAGACCTGCCTCACAGTTGCTTCAGCCTTCCAATATTACCACTAGCTCCATGAGGGCTTATTTTAGGCGTGGTCATCCAGGAGTGATGAGACTCGAGATTGTTATGAGACAATCATTTATCATTTATGACATATGTATTTGAATTTTGAACTTGCTGACATTTTTTATTTTAATTATGGAATCATGAATCCTTTTCTTGTTCAGTATCTAAATGTTTTGCTTATAAAAATCGAATATGTTATGTTCTATTTTTTATAGATATGAGATGATGTTATGAATTATTGCATATATTGTGGTTTTGATAACTCGGATTTGAATGGTCATTAGTTTCTTTTTTGTGCTTAAAATTTATCATATTTTAAGTTTATTTTGTATTTTGACAAGTCTTATACGAGTCTTATAAGGGTCGTTCCCAAGTCTTATACGAGCCGACGAGTCAATGTCGTGACGAGTCTTATACGAGTACAAGTCATGCAACATTGATAAATATATTTCAAATACAATTTATGAAGACCGAACCTAGTTACATTCTTCAACACTCCCTCTTAACTAGGGAGGTATTCATACATACATATACAAGTACATGGAAGATCTCAAAACACATGAACCACAAAGAGTTTAGGCACACACAGTGCCACGGACTAGATTCCTGACTAGGGAAATCTATCCGAGTGGGACTAAGATGGACTAAATATTTCAACCTCTCTAGGTACCATCAGGCTTACTTACTAACCATCAACCCAAAGAACTAGGTGCGTAATGCAAGGTCAGAGCTCTATGACCAACGCCACCCTCTCGACTTCGGGAACTAGACATCAACACACAGGCTGGCCAGATGTCCTCCCAGGCATACACAATGCCTCAACATAAAAAATCTCTCCCAATCAAACAGACCAGTAACATCAAACATGCTACCAAAACTTCGAGAATTTCCCTGAACAATCACAACCCCAATTAGTAACAACCATTCAAATACATAAGTAAACACAAACCTTCAAGGTTTACAAACATTTGGACCCTGCCTCATAATTTATCATAGTAGGACATAGAGGCTTTCCAAACAAATCTTGACAGAAGATTCCATGTTCATATAGCTTCATTTCCTACTTCACATGCAGCAACATATTCTACAACTGGATCCTGCTTTCCTTCTTTTAGTAAAACCTTAATATTCATTCTCCAATTTCTTCTTCAAGGTATCCATCATGACTATAATATACCCTCCCTCTCAACTTGGAAGATATAGTATACTCTTTCCTTTATCCAAGCTCCCTCTTAACTTAGGGAGATCAACTTCTTTTCCATAGCATTGGAGAATCTTTCATGGCTTCAATCCTTCTTATCAAAGTCATCTTGATCATCATCATTCATATAACTTCCTTCATCATGCTTATCAATCAAATCAACTTTACTTACGAATATCTTCAACATCTTGAAGATTATGTACCTGCACAACTTAGATAGCAAGTACAACCAAATACATATATAGAAGCATGAACTTAACTATATCAGAATCATGGAAGTATTAGACTTTAGACATTAAATACCTAAACTTAGTTAGGCTCATAATCAGCAAGAGACACATACTTTTAAACCTCAACTTCTTGCTCAGGTTAGGTTTTAATAAGATATCAGTGTTATTATATCTAGGGCCTCAATATTTCTTCCAGAGATATGACATACTCTACTATAATATATTGCAAACCCTAGAAGCAATTCAAACAAGTATAGTTCTACAATGCATCCAACAACTTTAGAATTCATATGTTAGACTTCTACTAGGATTTAATGCAAACCCTAGATTCCATCTTTGAGACACTCAGCCTTAGATGTCAACAAATAAAACCAATCACAACACAATCTAATATGATCAACTTCTACTAGGGTTTGTTGTAAACCCTAGATTTTATCATCATAATGGAAACAATATCACCATATCCTAGAATATCAAACTTCTACTAGGACTTAGTTACAAACCCTAGAATTTACACATTATGAGCATCAACAATTAGGTTAGCACATATACATATCTAGGATTTCATAATCATGCACAAGCATATCAATATCCATTAGGTAAGCCCAAGACACAAATATTAATACATTTAAAATCAGACATATAACAATCTTGATTAGGCTAGGGTTTTGATTAGATGGTTAAATATACATCTAGGGTTTCATTCCTAGGAGTTTACTCTCGATATATAAGGGTTTTGCTCATAAACCCTAATTTACCAAAACCTCAAGGTCTAGGAATACATTACCATCCAACCTTAAAGGACTAGGGTTTCCATAACAATACTAAAACTCCAAACATGACATTACCATCAAAACCTCAAACATCAAAAGAATAGTATTTTCTAGATTTCATCAGTAACCCTAAGTAGACTAGGGGTTTTCACAGACACAGTGATACAGTGATATGGGGTTTAACGGTAAGTTTCGCTGGGTGAAACCCACGAGATGGAGGTTCAAATCTCATTGAGTATATGGCCTGTTGTGTCTTGGCTAGAAGAGTAGGCGACCCCCGAGCGGACGTCTCAGCTCTTGTTGAGGCATAAGTTAATTGCTATTGTGTGCAGCTTGCAGGCTGTTGCACCTAGCCTAGGTTTATAGTGGCAGCGAGTTGGATTTGATCCTGGGCCTGTTCAGGATAACTCTCACCAGTTACCGATTATCCTAGATTAAAAAAAAAGAAATTGACACACCCTTAGGTTAGGGTTTTACATAGAACCTTTTAGGGTTCCTCAAACATGATGATTTTAATGAGGGTAGATTCAATCTAATGATTAATCACCCATTTAAGAATCTTTATGATTCAAAGGTCCTAGACATAACACATGTTAGTAATGTAAAGCAGATTTATTAGAGTGAATGAATATACCTTTATCACGAAGAGCACAAAACTTATGATCAAGAACATACCTTTGAGTTGTTTTCTAGACAAACCTTATAAAACATCAATTCCAATAGAACTTCTATCATGCTTTGTCTTATGATGTCTTCTCCTTGAGCATTTAGCAAGCCTTTCCTAAACAAGAAAAATATGAAAATAAAAGTTATTAGCATCTAATACAAACACATTTAGATAGGGGAAGGAAACCAAATATAAAAGGATAATACAAGGAATAAGATACTTATCTTTGGGAAGTGGTGAGGGTTCCCTCGTAATCCAATCTCAAGGGATACCTATAACTTTAACAAAACAATTCAAAAATGTGTTTCCAAAGCATTTTAAACCTATAAGTACTAGAAATCAAAGCATAAAGCAAAATAATTCAAAACTTTAGAGTAGAAGGATATATAAGGGATAGAGTCCCTAAGAGTCCCTAGCAAATAAGTCTTTGACTTTGGATTCTTCCATCTTGTTCTTCTTTGGTGGTCCTTCATCAACAACATTTGCATGTTCCCTTTCTCTCTTCTTATTTCTCAGATTCTCAGGACAATTGCTTCTATAGTGACCCATCTTGTGACAATTGTAGCATTCTATCTTGGATAGGTCTACCTTCCTTCTAGACCCTTTAGACTTCTTGAAGGATCCTTTGCTCTCTTGATGAGCGGAATAGGCATTCGAAATTTTCTCATCTTCATTCCCTTTGTTGCTTACTAATGAAATTCTGACTTCTTCTTGACTACATGCATTCCATAATTGTTCGTGTTGTCGCACAAAGTGTCTAGGCACCGTGACAATGCTCAGAGTAAGGGCTGTCACTCTAATCCTTACTCACTTTGTTTAGACTCTCTCCTAGACAATTCAAGGGGGTAAGTCCCTAGGGGTAAATGAATGAAGGAAACCTGTGGAACACAGGCTCTAGGAGACTTAAGAATGAACAACTTGACGCATATAAAACAAGTCCAAGTTAACCGAGATGGATTGATCTAACAATTAAGACAAATAAGACAACCACAAGATAAATGATTTTCAAACCAATGTCTTAATATTCAATTAACCATAAACTAAATGAAAACAAGTTATCTAGAGCAATTTATAAAAGTAATGAAAGTGACGATCATGAACGATTAAATGTAAATGCTAAAAACTTTATCATGCAAGATATTCTAGCAATTAAATACCATGAAGAGCTATAAAATTTAACTGCTAAGCAATATATGATTCTAGAATTAAAATGATTTTCTTCAATAACTGAGATCTAGAATTTATCTTTTTCCTACAGTCGATCTTTAGATATAATTCTAAAACATTAATTGCGCTTGACAATAGAGAAATCGATACCACAAAATTCTCCCTTTAAAATTTTACACTTAACACAAAAAACACCAAGGAACTTTAGATTAGAATTTATGTTAATTTTAGGTATGTTCTATGCTTAGAGCAATTTATTTCAATTTTCACAGTTAGCTCAATATCTTTTCTAGATCAGCAATCACATCAGCATTAAAGTAAACTACAGATAGAACATAAACATAAATCGCAGAAAACAAGCCAAGACAAGAGGACACAAGATGTGGCGCTAGCCAAGGACAAACTCCAATGTGGGGAAACCCTTGATCAATTCTTCTTATATGTTCTTCAATAGTTCAGCAGAGAGAGAGAGATAGTAGGTTTACAACGGAAGTCAACACTTTGACTTATCTAGATAAGAGCATAGATCATCTCTAAGAAGATGATACATGAGATCAGTTGAAGACATGCTACTTCAACTGATTCTCCAAGGTGACTCCTTCACCTATCATTGTGCTGCATTTCATCATCATGCTGCACCTCACTGTGTTGCACCATGTTGCACCCATCATCACTATGATGCATCTCATCGTGCTTCATTAATCATGATTGTACCCATCACTATACTGCATTATGTGCCATTGCTGCACCATGTTGCCATACTGACTATGTGCTGGCCACATCTTGCTTGCTTGTTGTCCCTAGCTTGTTTGTTGTCCCTAGCATGCTTGTTGTCCTTTGCATGCTCGCTGTTGTATGCTAGCTATCCCTTGCATGCTAGTTGTAACATTGCATGTTTGGTGTATTTGCTGCTAAGTACCATACAATTGTCCCAATGTTAGTTAGTTGTCCCTTGCATGCTGCTCTCCTTCGAAGATAGATGCTCAGGCTGTTCCGGCAGTTTCGGCAATTTCGGTTGTTCCCGACAATTCCGGCAATTCCAGCTATTTCCGACAGTTCCAGCTTTTCGCAGTAGTTCCCGACAGTTCCGCCTTTTGCCCTCTGCATCAGCTTTCTTGGCTGTTCCGGCTGTTCCTGGCAGTTCCAGCTATTCCCGACAGTTCCGACAGTTCCGACAATTCCGGCTATTCCCGGCAGTTCTGTCAGTTCCAGCAATTCTGGTAATTCCCGGCAGTTCTAGCAGTTCTAGCAATTCCGGCTATTCCTGGTAGTTCCTGTAGTTCCGGCAGTTCCAACTTTTCCCGGCAGTTCTGGCTTTTCCCGGAAGTTTTGACAGTTCCAGCAATTCCGACTATTCCCGGCAGTTCCCAGCAATTCCGGCAGTTCCAGCAATTCTAACTATTCCCAGCAATTCCCAGCAGTTCCGGCAATTCCGACTATTCCCTACAGTTAGTTCTGGCTTTTCCCGGCAGTTCCAGCAGTTCTGGCTATTCCAGCAGTTCCGGCTTCTGCCTTCTGGATTAGGGCAGCGTTATGCCTTTGGATATCTCCTACTAAAACCCAAGGACAAGTAGAGAGGAAGAGATCCCAAGTGTTCTGAAATGACTTGACAGCCACCTCTATTTATACTAAAACGTTGAGTGTAAGTGGGGTTTATTTGGTTGCTAGCCGACCTTGATAAATTGTCCCATAACACAAATAAATTCATATCTCCATGAATACTTATCAAAATCGGATGATCTTTAGATCAATCCTATACCTCTCGATGAGAGAGATCCAAGAAAAATATCAGCTTCCATTAATAAGATGACCCACATGGAGTTTGGCCCTAGTTGCTAATTTTAACACTCCCTCTCAACTAGGGAGAACTCCATCCGCTAATCCATATGTCTGACTGTACTATCTCTGCCATCAATGCCCTACACTACTCTGCTCTGCTCTGCTGAACCATGAAGAAGAAGAATTGATCGAGAATATCTCATACCATTTTCTACTGACCTAAAGTCAGTTTCATTTGAAGAGAGTGTGTCACATCACTCTTATTGGCCCGAAGTTAGTTTTATTGATCCTAGATCAATATCATAAGAGAGTGTCTCAAACCACTCATACTGATCCCAGATCAATGGAGGTCATCCTAGCATAGGGAGTACGGTAGATACATTGATGTGTCCATCAATAGTACTACTATGGTCCCTAACCCCATTTCCCTGCTCATTGATTATATGAGAGGCACTTTCCATGAGTCCCAAACTACATGGGTAGGATGTATCGACAGGAGAACTAATCATCCTGCCCCACAATCGCCACGGGAGAACTAATCATCCCGGCCCACAGGAGAACTAATCACCCTGTTTCACAGTTGCCACGGAAGAACTAATAATCTTGTTTCACAGTTGCCACGGGAGAACTAATCATCCCGGCCCACAGGAGAACTAATCATCTTGTTCCATAGTTGCCACGGGAGAACTAATCATCCTGGCCCACAGGAGAACTAATCATCTTGTTCCACAGTTGCCACATGAGAACTAATCATCCTGACCCACAGGAGAACGAATCATCCTGCCCCACAGTTGCCACGGGGTATCACAGGGGAAGGTTGAACCTGTCATCTTGTACATAGCGCACCACCAGGGGAGGGTGAGTCGCCCTATGGTCGTATGTTGCTCCAGTAAGTACCCCAAGCCCCCCAGAGCTCCCAAAGCTCAATGCATGCAACATGCAGGACCCTTATAAGAAGTCACATATTTGACCTTTCCCTGGGGCTTTGACAAAATGTCTGCAACCTGTACATCAATCTCAATGTGATGGAGCCTCCTCGCTCATCGACTTACCATATCCCAAATAAGGCAGTATATGATGTCTATCTGCTAGAGCAATCATCGAATACGGGATTCCTCAATAATCGAATCCCCCCTCTGGTTGTCACAGAGAATCACAGTGGTTTCCATCATGTGTACAAACAACTCACTTAAGAGCTTCTGCAACCATGCAACTTCACACAAGATCATACTCGTAGCTATGTATTCGGTCTCGGCAATGCTTATAGCAACAGAGTTCTGCTTCCTGCTCATCCATGATATCGAAGCAGAATCCAAGAGAACCATGTTAAAATTGGCAACTAGGGCCAAACTCCATGTGGGTCATCTTATTTATGGCAGCTGACATTTTTATTGGATCCCTCTCATCGAGAGGTGTAGGATTGATCTAAATATCATCCGATTCCGATAAGTATTTATGAAGTTATGAATTTATTTGTGTTATGGACAATTTGTTAAGTCGGCCAGCGTCTTACGTAGGCTCAGAAGCCCAATAGACGTGTCTATTCATCATCTACGTTTTAGTATAAATATAGAGGACTTGAAATCATTTGATATACTCATCCTCTTCATGTGTGATCTCCTCTCCACGTCTTGGGTTTTTGGAGAAGGAAAAACACATAGAGGATACGCTGGCCTATGTGCAAATAATGCCCTAGATCTTAAACGCAGAAGCAACACGCAGCAAGAAGAAGGGTCTATCCACAGCCGCAGTTAAGGGATATCTTACCATACTCTAAACGCTGATACTAATACGCTGTCCACACAGGTCACAAAGGGTAGCCGCAGTAATATGAAGGGTAACCGCAGATATGAAGGTAGCCGCAGTAATATGAAGGTAGCCGCTGTAATATGAACGCAGTGATGAACTACAGCCCTATGCAGCCCTAAACTACAGCCAGCCCTAAATGATGTAGAAGAGAAGACTCTATACGTTGTCCAGAATGCATATAATATACGCAGCAATGAAGCAAACGCACAGCTACATGAAGACCCTAATCCGTTGTCAATAGAGACATATATATGCAGTTATGAAACCATATACGCAGTCATGAGAATAACGTTGTCATACGCATGGAGAGCACCATATACGCTGTCAAGATATATGCAGCTAGAACGCATCTTACGTTCTGGGCCAAAGCATTGAAATGAAATTGTCATTATACTAATTGAAGCCTATTGACAGCGTGAGGTAGATGGACAGCATGTAAACCCTTGAGTATTGTAGGTGACAGCGTGGCACATAAGGCAGCCTTAAGGCTTGAAGGGTTGTCAGCAAGGCTGAAAGTTACTGTCATAATGGGCAGCATCATGATGAATGAGATCATGAGTATGAACAGCATAATGATGTATGATGATATGATGCATGGGCAGCATGATGAATGGGCAGCGTGATAGATGAGATCATGGGCAGCATGATGAATGGGCAACGTGATAGATGAGATCATGGGCAGCATGAAGCATAATGATCACGAGCAGCATGATAGATGAGATCATGGGCAACATGATGCATGGACAACATGATGTATGAGATCATGGACAACATGATGTATGGGCAACATAGTGATCATGAGCAGCATAGTGATGCATGATGATGCTACACGGTAAGGTGCAGCAAATGGACGAAATGCAACGCTATGATAGGTGAAGCCGTCACCTTGGAGAATCAGTTGAAGCAGAATGTCTTCAATTGATCTCATGTATCATTGTTATAGGGATGATCTATGCTCTGATATAGATAAGTCAAAGGGTTGACTTTTGTTGTAAATGTATTATCTCTCTCACTTTCTCTGCTAAACTTTGAAGAACATAAAAGAAGAATTGATCAAGGGTTTCTGTTAAGTTATGGTATGTTCTATGCTTATAACAGTTTACTTATCTTTCTTATTATTATCTACAGATTAGCAATCACATGTACATAAAATAAAGTGCAGATAGAACATTAAACGATCAACAGGAAACAATCCAAGACAAGAGACACAAGATGTGGTGGCTAGCCAGGGACAAACCCCAATGCGGGGAAACCCTTTGATCAAATCTTCCTTTATCTTCAATAATCCAACAGAGAGAAATAGTACATAAATCAGATTTACGTTAGCAGCAGCAAACCCTAGATCAATCCCAAACTAGGGCAAACAATATCTTGCAAACCGATCGTCGGATCAGCTTGATTCCACCACCAAAAAATGTGGGTTTTAGAGGAGATCCAGATGGATCTACAGCGCAATTCTAAGGAGGGAGTCTTTTGGTCAACGCTGGTCAAACTTTGGTTCTGCAGTTGCTACCCCAAAATTGCGTCCTTCCTTCCACATGCGTGAGAGAGTTTCTTTTCTGCGCAGTAAATAAGAGCCTCTTTTCTGCGCAGGAGAGAGAGAGAGAGAGAGAGAGAGAGATGTGATGAGATGAGTGAGTGCAAATGAGGAAAAGTCCTATATTTATACACAACTGTTGATGTTTGAATAGATGCGATTGTTGGGCTTCTAAGCCTACATGAGTTGTAGGTCGGCCTGATAACAATTCCATAATCAAAATAAATTCATATCTCCATAAATAGTTATCAGAATCGGATGATCTTTAGATCAATCCTACACCTCTCAACAAGAGGAATCTAATAAAAATATTATCAGCCATGAATAAGATGACCCACATGGAGTTTGGCCCTAGTTGCCAACTTTAACACTTCCTCTCAACTAGGAAGAACTCCATCTGCAATCTGTCTGTCGGTCGCTACTATTCATCCATCAAATGCACTGCCCTGTACAGCTTGACCCCTGCTCTGCTCTGCTCCATCTTGCCTGCACTGCTTTGTTCTGTTCTGCCTTGTTCTGATCTACTTTGCTTTGCTCTATGCTGCCCTGCTCTGCTTTGTCCGAATTAGAAGAAATGATCGAGGGTGTATCATATTGACTCAAAGTCAGTCTTAGAGTATGTACCACTAGTCCCAGACTAGTCTCAACTGACCTAAAGTTAGCATCATAGTGGGTACAACTCCTACCACTGGTCCCAGACTAGTATCATCCTCCACTGACTCAAAGTCAGTCTCAGAGTGCGTACCACTGGTCCCAGACCAGTCTCAACCGACCTGAAGTCAGCGTCATAGTATGTACCACTCCTATCACTGGTCCCAGACCAGTCCTTCACTGACCCGAAGTCAGTCTCAGAGTATGTACCACTGGTCCTAGACTAGTGTCAACCGACACGAAGTCAGCATCATAGTGGGTACAACTCCTACCACTGGTCCCAAACCAGTATCATCCTCCACTGACTCAAAGTCAGTCTCAGAGTGCGTACCACTGGTCCCAGACCAGTCTCAACCGACCCGAAGTCAGCATCATAGTAGATACAACTCCTACCACTGGTCCCAGACCAGTATCATTGATCCCAGCTCAGTGAAGGGCATCCGAGCATAGGGAGTACGGTAGATACAGCGATGCATCCATCGATACTACTATGGTCCCTATCCTCATTTCCCTGCTCATTGATCAGATGAGAGGTACTTTCCATGAGTCTCAGACTGTATGGGTAGGATGCCTTGACAGGAGAACTTAATCAATCTTGTCCTCACAAGAGAACTAATCATCCTGCTACATAAACGCCATGGAGAACACATCATCCAGGCCTCACAGGAGAACTAATCATCCTGCTACATAGTCGCCACGGGGTGTACATGCATACCACCAGGGGATAGTGAATCACCCTGTGGTCATATGTCGCTCCAAAAAGTACACTGCACCCCCCCGGAGCTCCCAAAGCTCAATCCATCATACAGGTCCCTCATCAGAGGGTCTTTGAACAACACCAAGTTGTTCTCGGAAAGTTAGGATTTGACTTTCCCTAGGGGCTTTATCAGAATGTCGGCAACCTGTTCATCTGTACCGATATGTTGGAGCCTTATAGCTCCCCGCTGCACCATACCTCGAATATAGTGATATCTGATATTGATATGCTTGAAGCGATCATGAAATACATGATTCTCTAATAAACGAATCCCACTCTGGTTGTCACATAGGATCACGGTGGTATCCAATGTAAATCTAAACAGCTCACTGAAGAGCTTTCACAACCAGACTGCCTCACAGGAGGCCATGCTAGCAACAATATACTCTGCTTCGACGGTGCTCAAAGCCACCGACTTCTGTTTCCTGCTCATCCAAGGTATCAAAGAAGATCCCAAGGAGAAACAACACCAGAAAGTGCTCTTACGGTCCTCCACATTGACTGCCCAATCAGCATCAGTGTATCCAAGTAGTCTCACATCTCTGGCAGTGTATCTTAACCCATATGTAATTGTGCCACGAAGATATCTTAACAGATTCTTGGCACCAATCCAATGTATGTGGTGAGGTTCAACCATATGTTGACTCAACGTGTTGAATGCGAAGCATATATCTGGACGGGAGCTCACAAAGAACATTAATGCTCCGACAAGTTGTCGATACTCGGTAACATTTCGTAAAACAGGTCCAGCAGCACTACCGCTTAACCTTTTAAAGTCAAGCTCCATCAGGGTAGTTACGGGCTTGCAGTCCACCATACCGAATCTTTGCAGAATCTTCACCACATATTTTCCTTCAGATAGGAAAATTTCCCCTGGCTTCTACCAAACTTCGAGTCCTAGGAAATAGTGCATCAGTCCTAGGTCCTTCATTTCAAAATCAGAGGCCAACTCCCTCTTACATTTGTGAATGAGAGGGTCTATGCCTATTAGGAATAGGTCATCCACATACAACACCAGTACGAGAGGTTTGTCATCGTCAACCTTAAAGTAAAGGTTAGGATCGGCTTCACTCCTAGTGAATCCCAGCTTCATCAGGTAGCTATCAATCCTCTCATACCATGCTTGAGGTGCTTGGTTCAGCCCATAGAGAGCTTTCTTCAACCTACATACATGAGATTTTTGATCTTAAATCTCAAATCCTTCGGGTTGCTCCACATAGACCTCTTCTTTGATCAAACCATGCAAGAACGCGGTCTTGACATCCATTTGATGTAGGTTCCATCCTTGTGAAGCCGCAAGGGCTATGATTGAGCAGATGGTCGTATATCTGACAACAGGTGCAAATATCTCATCATAGTCTATACCTTCCTTCTGGGAGAAACCACGAGCAACAAAACGAGCCTTATACTTTTCCGTACTTCCATCTGTTGCATGCTTTATCTTGTAAAGCCATTTAGAAGTGACAATTGTCTTGTCCAGGGGTCTAAGAACTACTTCCCAGACATCATTCTTCATAATAGACTCATATTCTTCAGTCATAGCATCCTTCCATACTTGATGCTTGACAACATCTGAGAATGATGAAGGCTCATTTTGTATGATCGTGCTCATGATGGTCAGGTATCCCTGGTACTTGTTGGGTTTCTTACTTTCACGGAAGGTTCCTCGGGGTGCAATGTGTCCTTCAGCATCACCGAGTAGCTCCCTAAGCCAAGAGGACCTCTTCCTAGAAGAGGAAGGCTCAAGTAGCTCAATAGGATCCATGGGTTCCTCCACATTGAGCATTGTTACATCATCTGCCCATAGAATCTACAGAAATCTTTGATCATGGAGCATGGCACAAACAGCTTCCACAATCATATGGTTCTTCCTTTCCGCCACACCATTCTGCTCAAGAGTATATGGTGTAGTAGTCTCCCTCTTAATGCCAGCCTCAGATATGTCTGAGTGAACCAACTGTAATATATCGGAGGTCTTGCTTGGGCTAGAGGGGAATGGTCCTCTTTTGAGCTTTCCTTCGGCACATCCCAGACATACACCTTCTTTCTCTACTCGGAATTTGGGCATCCCTGTCACCATTTGTCTTACATCAGGTAGAGCTTTATAATGAAGGTGGGCAAACCTCCGATGCCAAAGTTCAGACTGAAGAGATGTGTCACAAGACATGACACCTAGCGGACTTCCACCAACCTGATATAATGAATCAACTTGAAACCCAAGAGTGAAGGCATCTTTAACATTATTTTTCCATATACATACCTTGCCATCGCTGAAGGTTACCTTGTAGCCTTTGTCTTCCATTGCTGAGATGGACACCAGGTTCTTTTTGAGGTCAAGTACATATAATACATCCTGTAAGTGGATCGTATTAACTTGATTCAATTTAAGAGAGACATTGCCTACACCTTTCACAGGATATTTCATATTATCTCCAAGGACAATTTCCAAGTTAGTTTCTTTCTCTATCAGATTATGGAGAACTTTTTTGTAACCAGTGAAGTGCCTTGAGGCACCACTATCAATGAGCCAAATTCCCATTGAGTCTTAAGGAGCAGAGGTAGATAGAGCAACTGGTAGATAATATTCATCCTGCTTATTTTCAACAATGTTGGATTCATACCTGGAATTTCTAGCCTTCTTGAATGGTTGTCCTCTTTCTTGATTTCCAACACTCCTTTTACCTTTGCTATTGAATTTTCCATTCCTTTGATTGTCATGAGAGGGATTTTGATCATCGTCCCAGTGTGAGTCCTTTCTATCAGGGCACTCCCTTGCATAATGACCTGCTTTATCGGAAATGTAACACCGTCCTTTTCTTCCACCCTTGGGTCCGGCCTTTCCTTTTGATTTAGTCCCTAAATTATTTATTTTCTTAGCATGAGAAGAAAAGGCAGTAGGAGGACCTTTAGGCATAGGCATTTCTTGCTCTTCTACCCTTGTTTCTTCTTGAATGCATCTAGCCATTAATTCCTCGAAACCATGAATTACATTATTGTTCAGAAGAGTAGTCCTGAACATGTACCATTCGAATGGTAATCGTCCAAGAGTCATGAGTGCCATTTCCCTATCAGTAATGGTCTCCCCAATAGAGAGGAGATCGTTCCTGATGTCGGTGATTCTTAAGAAGTATGCTTGCATACTCTCATCTTTACCCTTCTTAATTTCCTTCAGCTTATTTTTAAGAAACAAAACTTGATTTGCATCATTAACTTTAAATAAACTCAACAGTCTATCGTAGATTTCCTTGGAGGTGTTTAGGTCAGAGGTGTAAGCCACCAAGCACTTGTCAATAGAGTCCCGGTTGATCTTTTTTGCTTTGACTTCTCCGGTTTTCCATTTGTTCCTGGCAGCAGCAGATGCATTTGATGGAGGCTCAACAATATTGCCTTTCACATGGCCCAACACTCCTTGATCTTCTAGGGTTAGATCAATAGACATCTTCCATCCGTGATAGTCAGCTTTCTCACGGAGCTTGTCCTCGGAAGGAAAGAGTGATGAGCACCCCATAGTTCTTTTAGGATAGCCTTGCCAATCTTCTCTTCAGTGATTGCTCTCGCTCTTGCTCTGGCTTTGTCTTCACCTCAGCTCTGATACCATGTTAAGTTATGATATGTTTTATGATTATAATAGTTTACTTATATTTCTTATTATTATCCATAGATTAGTAATCACATGTACATAAAGTAAAGTGCAGATAGAACATTAAACGATCGACAGAAAACAAGCCAAGACAAGAGACATAAGATGTGGCGGCCAGCCAAAGACAAACCCCAATGTGGGGAAACCTTTGATCAAATCTTCCTTTATCTTCAACAATCTAGCAGAGAGAAATAGTACATAAATCAGATTTACATTAACAGCAGCAAACCCTAGATCAGTCCCAAACTAGGGCAAACAATATCTCGCAAACCGATCGTCGAATTGGCTTGATTCCACTACCAAAAAATGCGGGCTTCGGAGGAGATCCAGATGGATCTACAACACAGTTCTGAGGAGGGAGTCTTCTGGTCAACGCTGGTCAAACTTTGGTTCTGCAGTTGCTGCCCCAAAACTGCATCCTTGCTTCCACATGTGTGAGAGAGAGTCTCTTTTCTACGCAGTAGAGAAGAGCCTCTTTTCTGCGTAGGAGAGAGAGAGAGAGAGATGTGATGAGATGAGTGAGTGCAAATGAGGAAAAGCCCTCCCGTATGTATACACAACTGTTCATGTTTGAATAGATGCGATTGTTGGGCTTCTGAGCCTACATGAGTTGTAGGTCAGCTTGATAATAATTCCATAATCAAAATAAATTCATATCTCCATAAATACTTATTGGAATCGGATGATCTTTAGACCAATCCTACACCTCTCGATGGAAGGAATCTAATTTTAACAATTTCCCCACATTGGGGTTTGTCCCTGGCTGGCACCACATCTTGTGTCCTCTTGTCTTGGCTTGTCTTCTACGACTTATATTTATGTTCTATCTTCAGTTTACGTTAATGCTGATGTGATTGCTAACTATGAAAAATTAAATAAATTGCTCTAGCATAGAACATACCTAAAATTAACAAACCAGCACTGAGAAGTGCTCTATTTATCCTCCACACTATCTGCCCAGTCAACATTCGAATAATCATGCAGTTTCATATTTCCGACAGTGTATCTCAATCCATGAGAGATTGTGCCCCGAAGATATCTCAGAAGATTCTTGGCACCAATCCAATGAGGCTCAACCAAATATGAGCTCACCATGCTAACTCCAAAACATATATCCAGACGGATGTTCACCAAGAACATCAACGCGAATGAGTTTATGAAACTTAGAGGCATTTCCCAAATCTGGTCAAACATCACTACCATATAACTTATGAAAGTTAAGATCCTCGAGGTAGTCATAGGCTTGCAGTTTATCATTCCACATCTGGAATCCAACTCTGTCTTACTTCTACAAATGAGAGGGTCTACACCTGTCAGAAATAGGTCGTCCTCATAAGGTGCTAGTATGAGAGGTATATCATCCACAACCTTCAAACAATGGTTTGGATCAGCTTCACTCTTAATGAATCTCAACTTCATCTAACAGTTATCAATCCTCTCATACTACACCCGGGGAGTTTTGCTTCAAGCCATAGAGGGCTTTCTTTCGCCGGCATACGTGAGATACCTGATCATCAATCTCAAACCCCTCGGGTTGTTCCAAACCTGTGGACCTGCTACATGAGGGGAATGGTCCCCTTGTAAGATTTTCCTTCGGTACTTCTCAGACATGTGCTATCATGCTCTTTTTGAATTCAGGCATCCCTATCACCATATGACACCATTTAAGGTATGTTCTATGCTTAGAGCAATTTATTTCAATTTTCACAGTCAGCTCAATATCTTTTCCAGATTAGCAATCACATCAGCATTAAAGTAAACTACAGATAGAACATAAACATAAATCGCAGAAGACATGCCAAGACAAGAGGACACAAGATGTGGCGCTAGCTAGGGACAAACCCCAGTGTGGGGAAATCCTTGATCAATTCTTCTTATATGTTCTTCAATAGTTTAGCAGAAAGAGAGAGATAATACGTTTACAACAGAAGTCAACACTTTGACTTATTTAGATAAGAGCATAGATCATCTCTAAGAAGATGATACATGAGATTAGTTTAAGACATGCTACTTCAACTAATTCTCCAAGGTGACTCCTTCACCTATCGTTGTGCTACAATTCATCATCATGCTACACCTCACCGTGCTGCACCATGCTGCACCCATCATCACTATGTTGTATCTCATCATGCTTCATTAATCATGACTGTACCCATCATTGTATTGCATTATGTGCCATCGCTGCACCATGTTGCCATACTGACCTATGTGCTAGCTACATCTTGCTTGCTTGTTGTTCGTAGCTTGCTTGTTGTCCCTAACACACTTGTTGTCCTTTGCATGCTTGTTGTTGTATGCTAGCTGTAGCATTGCATGCTTGGTGTATTTGCTGCTAAGTACCATAAAACTGTCCTAATGTTAGTTAGTTGTCCCTTGCACGCTGCTCTCCTTTGGAGACAGATGCTCAGGCTATTCCGGCAGTTTCGGCAATTTCAGCTGTTCCTGGCAGTTCCGGCAATGTTGGCTATTCCTGGCAGTTTCCGATAGTTCCGGCAATTCCGACTTTTCTCAGCAGTTCCAGCTTTTCCCGGCAGTTCCCAACAATTCCGGCTTTTGCCCTCTGCGTCAGCTTTCCCAACAGTTCCGATTGTTCCTAGTAGTTCCAGCTATTCCCAGCAGCTCTGAAAATTCCGGCAATTCTGGCTATTCCCGGCAGTTCCGGCAATTCCCGGCAGTTCCGAAAATTCCAGCTATTCCCAGCGATTACTAGAAGTTCCGGCTATTCCTGGCAGTTCCGGCAGTTCCGGCTTTTCCTGGAAATTCCTGGCAGTTCCGACAGTTCTGGCTTTTCCCAACAGTTTCGACAATTCTGGCAATTTTGGCTATTCTCGGCAATTTCGGCAATTCCAGCTATTCCCGACAGCTTCGACAGTTCTAGCTTTTCTGCGCAATTTCGACAGTTCTGGCTTTTCCTGGCAGTTCCGGCAATTCCGGCTATTGTTCCGGCTATTCCGACAGTTTTGGCTTCTACCCTCTGGATTAGGGCAGCGTTATCCCTTAGGATCTCTCCTCCTACTAAAACCCAAAGACAAGTAGAGAGGAAGAGATCCCAAGTGTTTTGAAACGACTTGAAGGCCACCTCTATTTATACTAAAACGTTGAGCACAAGTGGGGTTTATTTGGTCGCTAGCCGACCTTGATGAATTGTCCCATAACACAAATAAATTCATATCTCTATGAATACTTATCGGAGTCGGATGATCTTTAGATCAATCCTACACCTCTCGATGAGAGGGATCCAAGAAAATATCAGCTTCCATTAATAATATGACCCACATGGAGTTTGGCCCTAGTTGCCAATTTTAACAATTTAATTATCCCTTAGGTAAGTTTTTAATGTGCTAAGCTTATGAAGCAAATTTATTTTGATTAAATTTTTTAATGTGATCAAAGATAAAAATCAAAAGACCTTAATTAAATTTAAATTTTTAATGGGCCGTAGGCCACATAAAAATTTAATTTTTTAAATGTGAAAGCTTAGATCTTCTTTTGATTTATTTCATTCGCAATTTCAAAGTCAACAAATTTTTTTATTTTTTAGCTTTTAAATTTTTTTTAAATGTTTTAAGCAAAATCAAAATCAAAATAAAAGAAAGTAAAACAAAAAAAATTAAAATTGAATCAAAATAAAAGAAATCAAAAAGTCAAAAACAACAAAAAATAAAATTGAATTAATGTGAAACCTAAACCTAAACTACAGTTTAAAAACAAGAAAAGCGAGTGGAAATAAACAAGACAAAACATAACTCATAACAAACAAAACAAATAAAACGAAATTGAATTTTTATTTGTGTGTTGTGCAGACCGAGAGATAGGTGGCGGGAGGAGCTCGACAGAGGAGCTGCGAAGACTGTGCAAGTTTCGATGGAGATAAAGCAGCACGCAGATGACAGCGCTGGAAAGATGTGGATGGAGGGGGGGATTGCGAGCTAGAAGGGAGTTGCAAGTCGATGGAAGAAAGAAGGTTGCGGAAAGGGAGAGATGAGGGAGCAGCAACAGAGAAATTGGGAGATGGGGTCTGCGGAGATGGAGAAGGGCAGAAACGAAAGCCAGCGAATGGAGGGATGAAGAGAGGGAGCCGAATCAACCTTTTGCAGGTCGAAGGAGAAGAGGGCATGAGGGAACACAGATTCGATGGAGGAAAAGGATGAGGGAACAATGGGGTTTTTGGCATAAAAAAAATAAAAATATAATTGCAGCAGATCAAAAACCCCAGGTAGTAAAATAAATTTCGAAATTTTCTAGAGAAAGAAAAATGTAGCCAAAAGCTAGTATAGCTCAAACCCTTAAAAAAAATTCTCAGAAATTTGTGATTAAAGTGATATTCTTTTGCTTCAGATTTATCCTTGAAACCCTTATAAAATCTTCAAATTTTAATTTTAAAACCCTCGAACCGTAAAATTTTCTAAAAATAATATCCCTGCAAAATGATATTGAGGCCAGATCTTACCCTCCAGGGCCTAGATCTGGCTTCAAACAAGAATTCTCCTTCAGATCTGTACCTGCAATGACAAAAACAAAACACCCAGAAACGATATATACAATGATGAAATTAGAAACCCAAAAACCTAGTTAAATAATTACAATAACTACAAGCTAAAGGCTCTAAGTAGCCAAATCTATTATTATGTCCAGAGAAATTTTTTTTTTTTAAAGGAAGTGTTAACTCGAAACTCTCATGCATCACAAAACAAAAATCTTATGATAAGCCCGGAGCTAATTTAGCTGGGCTCTTCAAGAAACACAGATCGGGAGTTGGTTGGTCCAACTAAAAACTTCCCCTAATACCCAAGGATCTAAATCAAGATTTCCCTGCAAAACTCGATCCCACCATTAAAAATAAAGCAAGAAAATAATAATAAAACTCCGACAAATAGAGATACCTGTTATTACATTCAAAATTTAAATTATTATTCAAACCTTAACGACTGAGCAAGATACCTGTACTCAAATCACTCTTTAGAAGCTATCATCTATGGCTTTAGAAAAAATTATGCATTAAAATAAAACATCTTAGAGTGTTCCCATGAAGAGTAACACTAGCAGAATTTAACCCCAAAGTCTTTCTTTCTTATCCAGAAAAAGATTACACCAAAGCTTCTTGCTAAGCACACGACTCAACGATCAGATGGATCCACTGACAAATGACCTCCTATTAAAAGATAAATCCTCCAACATCTAGTTCGAGTGGTCCTCGTCAAAGTAATCTCGACCGTTGATGAAGATCAAAATTTCTTTTAATCTCATCAGTCGAAATATTTAATTTTTGAGGAACTTCAAAATTTTCATTTAGATGCATTTTAATTAACTCAAAAATTAAATTTTTGAGTTAATTTCCCCAAAAATTTGACTTTGACTTAAACCCAGGGATCAAGGTTTAAAATTTATCAGAATAATTAATTTACCTTAGTCCCTAGAACTTTTAAAATTTAATTTTTTAAGATTGACGAATTTTACTTTTGGAGAATTTAAATTTACCTAGGACTTAGAATTAATTAAATTTTTGGCTTAGGATTTTAATTAATTTTTGGCCAAAAAATTTAATAGATAACCTCTGAGGGTATAAATTATTTTTCCAACCCTCAAGACACTTTACATCATGAATTTCATAATTTTTACATCATAAGAGGAAAACCCATTTGTAATAGACCCTCACAGATTACCCATTTCTGCGGCACAAGTATAATCCAACAGACCAAGTAATTTGTAATAAAATAATCTAACCAAATAGTTAGGATTATTCTCAAATTACTTTTATATAGACTCGATCTAGAACACTGGGACTCGCCTAAGATCCTAGCGACAAAATCCATTTCAACTTTAGGATAACACTGGAAGGAAAAACTCTATCGATTATTTGAAAATGAATTGGTGAGACGAAAAACCTCCTAGAATGGAGATCGTCACTAGAAAGGTAGGCTTACCCAAGTCATTACATACATGACACAGGTCTGCTGAGATTATTTACATTATACACATGCAGAATGGGTTTACATAACATCTTGGAAGTCAGGTTGATGATGATAGTTGGACGGCACGGACACATCGATCAGGTGCTATCCCTTTTGCGAGAAAAGGGGGTGTACTACTATGGGTCATTGACATGTAGTGGTCAATACTTCGAATATAGGAGTTTCCTTCCAACTGTTGATACCTGATGAAATGGCACTCCAAGATGTTGGCAATCCTAGAAAAGCAGTGATTACAAGCTCCTTTTCAAGTACCATTTCATCTATTGCTTGGAGTTCATCTCTGATTCTAGTTATTCTTACAAAGAAGGATGCCACAGTGTCCTCCTTTGTCATCTTCATAGCTCTTAGTTCACTTTTAGGATTTGCAATTTGCCCAAGATTCTTGATTGTGAATAATTTGTATGAGGCCTCATACATCTCTTGAGAAAAATCTATGTTGGATATATATGGGATGAGGTTGTCCTTTATTCCATCCACCATTAGGGTCATGGCCAATATCTCTATTTCTCTTAACTTTGCATTTTTTGCATCACTTGATTCATTTGTAGGGTTCTTTATTTTTCCTTTGACTAAATCCAAGACTTTATTCTTCTCGAGGATGAGGTCTATCCTCTTTTTTCATGCCTTGTAATTAGATGCTCCTTCTAATTTGTTTTCTCCCTTCATTGAGTTAGACATTGTTCTTGAAGATAGTAGGCTTGACTTCTTATATTATCCTTTTCCTTGATGACCCTTATTCAAACTTCTTAGAACTCCTTTCAATAGATCTTCAGGTTTCCTTTTTCCTTCTTCTTCACCTTAGGTCTAAGCCCATGTTGAAAAATCAGAAAGGCAAAACGATTTTCTATATGTTGATACTTACTTGTGATATTCTTATGTTCTTATTAACTTTCTTATGTTCTTCTTTTAACTTAGTTCATCAAGCAATTACCAAAACCATAACACAAAGATCAAAGACACCAGATGTAGGTGGAGAGCTAGGACAAAACCACTATCTAGGGGAAAACCCAGTCAACAATTTTTCCTTCAATAGTTTCATGAGATGATCCAAGACTCCTTGAATTAGACACAAACTTCCTCCAATCACCAAGGCAACCCTTTCCTTCTTTTGTAGATGACAAACTTCCAGCAACAACTTCGACCTAGATGAACTAGTGAATCTTCAACCTAGTAGCAGCAAAAAATTCAACCCAGTAGCAGCAGCAGAAACTTCGACCTAGTAGTACACAGACTTCCTCCAATCACCAAGGCAACCCTTCCCTTCTTTTGTAGATGACAACCTTCTAGCAACAACTTCGACCTAGATGAACTAGTGAATCTTCGACCTAGTAGCAGCAGAAAATTCAACCCAGTAACAGCAGCAAAAACTTCGACCCAGTAGTAGTAGCAGAAACTTCAACCTCTCCAGCTGAACTTCGATCTCTCCAGCAGCAAATCTTTGACCCCAGCAGTAATCCAGTAACTTCGTAAGAATGAGAGAGAGAGATAGCCCAAAACTTTGACTTATCCTTCTTTAGCAATTCTCCTTCTCTTGGAATTTTGTACTTTTTCTGCTTCTTCTGCTTATATATCAAACTTCTGAGATAGATGCTCCGTATGACACAAACTGCACTATATTTATAGCCTTTTCTGGAGTTCGAATTACCTTCAAGTAGGCCTACTTGATCAAGTAAGGGCAGATTGGTATGGAGGTGACAAATGACTTTTTTGACTCAATAAATAAAAAATTACATGATTCAAAAGCCCAAGAAGGGTCTCACAAAATGGACAATGACTTTAATGACTCAAGACAAAACCTAGAAGTCCTCAATGGGGACTTTGACCTATAACATGATGACCCAAGCATGAAACCCATATTTAATAAGTCATAACAATAATAATAATAATAAATTATTTTTCTTTCTCCTGATAAATATATTTCAAATACAATTTATGAAGACCGAACCTAGTTACATTCTTTAACAATCATCTCCATGGGTCTCTAACTGTCAAAACAAGGCCTCCTCTCTCTAGCATTAGGGCTCCTTCAGGTGCCACAAGCCCTCCTTAGTCTCTCATTGGAGACCATCCTCATATGGGCTCTGAATCAAGTCCTCCCCATTAGGTTGTGTCAAAGGCAAGCCTGGGAGCATGCTGGGTCCAATGGTGTAGTAATAAAAAATCCTCTATACTAGGTCAAAGTAGACCAACGCCTTGGTCCCTAGGTGCTCTAGGACATGCAACATTTGCTCAAATCATCAGCAGGCCCAACTCTCTCAACATTGCATCTATTATGCCATTTATTCCTCTGGAAAGGCCTCGGTACCAGTGGATCAAGTGTCCTCAAGGCCTGGGTTGTTGTGGACCACCTGACAAAACTAACATGAACTCAAGTGAAAGCAACCATTCACCAGCATCCAAGTGGACCAAACATGGATGTTAAGGGCATATTAATACTTCAAACAAGGATCACCTTCCAATATCTAACTAGACCAAGTCCCATAATGTTACAATTTGGCAGCTTAGGGATGAATTTCTCCTAGAAGAAATCATATATTTCAGTTATGTTTGAACGACCTATAATAAAATTTCATTTTTGATAATTTTAATGACTTTCCAAAAAATAGTAAATTATATCTCAATTTGGAAGTGACTTTCCAAAAATAGAAAGTCATGTCTAAATGATCAAGGATGATCTCAACATATGGAATCCACTTTAAAATCAAACGAAACATGATTTTACAAGTCAAGAATTAATATTTTATCCTTATTAATATTATTATTATGATAATATTATTTATAAAATAGTCTAAAGTCATTCACCTTTAATGGATTAATAAAAACCGAATTCTCAATAGTCTCATGGAATAAGTCAATTAAATTGAGAGACTCTTACTTGGCAAATCAAACCTCTCCCTTGGAATAAAATAATAATTCCACAGTTAAGATAATGTAACTCTCCTTCACTAATTCGATGTATGGCAAAAGTGTAACCCCTCATTAAATACACTTGTAACTCCCTCACTCAATTCGATTTGTAACTCTCACTAAATAATTTCTCATGATGTCTAAGTGTAACACTCTCTCTCTAATTCAAATTGTAACTCTTCAAGACAAGTGTACCTCTCTCTTTATTCTTGGGATAAGTTACACTTCTCCTCAAGTAACTCCTCCCTCATGGAATTTGATTCTCCCATTGTTGGCTCAAGGCATGAATTAATTTTGTAACTCCTCTCCTTTCTCATCTATTTAAGCAAGAGCAAGTGAGAGTTGAGAGTAGCATGTTCATTGTGAAGGAGGAGAGCAAGTGTTGAGTATGTGCAAGAAAAGTGTGAGAGCAAGTGAAAAGCAAGCGCAAGGGAAGTGTTGGAACAAGTGTGAAGGACAAAATCTGATCAAGAGAAGGAGAAGATCTTCAAGCAAAGAGCAAGAGCACTTCAGTTGCAAGTTGATCAAACATTGGTGACTTTATTCATTCTCATTCTCTCTCTCTTTGTACTCTGTTGAACAATTGAAGAAATCTAATAGAAGAAAAATCATTTGGGCTTTCCCACTTGAGGGCTTTTGCCCTAATCATTGGACCTAAATCTCAGTGTTTCATATTTGTGTTTGGTTGTCTTCATATGATCCTTATGCTTATGTTCTATCTACAATTGTTGATCTAAAAAGTTTTAAAGAAGAAATTTGCATTCCAAGTAATTGTAACAGCATAGAACATTTAGTTTTCTGCAAAGTACTTTCAAATCCCAACGTAGAACATTCAGTTTTCTGCATAGATCTTTCATTAGAGGAAATTTCAACCTAAAAGTGCCCATGAAATTTTCACATAATTTCCATGTCATAATATGTAAACCAATCAAAATCCTTTAAACTTAAAGAAAGGTACATGTCCTAAATAATTTCAAATTGTTTAATTTGAGTATCCGAGAAATATTTTATTATTAATTTGGGTATCATCAATTTTTTTTAATGTTATTTACCTACCTTACCTATATGAATTAGAATATTGAAACAGTTATTAATGCAATGTAAATATTGATATTAACGAAAAAATATAAATAAAAAATGCGGGCCCATTTGACATTAATAACCATGCCCCAAGAAACCCAAAAAAATAGTTAAATATAAAATATAAATAGACACGGTGATAGTTAAATATAAAACAGTTAAAAAGTAGTTAAATATAGAATATAAAATATAAGATACAACATAGTTAAAAATAAAATATAGTTATAGTTAAATATAAAATATTTAAATAGTTAAAAAAAGGTATTCCAAAAAGAAAAAATAAATGGATTATGGCCAAAAATATAAAATATATAATTAAATATAAAATATTTAAAAAAATGTATTCCAAAAAGACAAATTACTAGAAGCCGACAAAAAATTCAAAATATATTGTTAAATAGTTAAATATAATTAAGTATAAATAGTTAAATATAAAATAGTTAAATAGTTAAAAAATGTATTTCAGAAATGACAAATTACCGGATTCCAATGAAAAAGTATATTCCAGGTTGGCTTCAAAAGATAATGTCATTAAAAAATAATAATAATAATTAAAAATAAATATATATAGACAGTTAAATTTAACATATAAATATAGACAATTAAATTTAAATATAAAATATAGACATTTATTTGAATAAAAGTGTCATATATTGACGGATTTCGATAAAAGTAAAAAATTAGAAATAATATATTAAAAAAATTTATTAAATCTCGTGCTAGTAAATATTGTGGAACATAGATAAAAGTAAAGTAATATTAGAAAATCGCCTATATGGCACCTTTTATTAATTTCTTGATTTTTCCTTAGGAGGCTACGTTTATGCTGAAATTTCCTCTAATGCAAGTCTCTGCAAAGAATTTTTAAGTTTTTGCATAGAGATTTCAAATTTTTAACATGTAAAGGTGTTCCCTACCTTGATAGAGATGGCTAATGGTCAACCCTTTTAAGTGCATCCAACCCTCAAGGGGAAGTGACATTTCCAAGGTCAACCCCTATATCAATAGGTGTTAGTGTGAATGTATGGAAATGGAGATGAAAAGGCTCCATGCCCAAGTGCCATGGTCAAGGGGACCAATTGATGAGGAGTCTACATCCTAAGTGTATGAATGTAAGGAGGGGGAAAACGTGGGGGCATGAGTTACCCTACTCATCCTGTGTTTTCCACTGCTCTAGTGCGCCTTTTAATTCTTCTTGATTATACTTTGTATTATGGCACATAGCTCAAGGTTAGAGCTTGCTCTTCATGATGTAGCATTTTATATCACCCCTTAAGATGAGAGTTCATCATTGATCAAGGTTTGGAGATGCAAGGGTTCCTTTTGATGTGAAGGAGCATCATGTGATTAGGAACTAGGTGATGGTTAATGAGGAGGATAGATCTCATGCTAGGCTTTTGCCCACATGCTAACTTATATCCCGGCCATCTTTTGCATTTTGATTTTCTTCTTTTTCTTTTGTTGTGGCCATGACAAGTTTTTCCATTCTTTTAGTTGCCTAAACCTCTAGGGAAATGTTTCCAGCCCTACTCAAGGAGTGTGGACATAAGGGTGCCAAATCCCAATAAACCAAGGACAATTTAGACCCAAAGAATGGAGGTGGCATATGGGGCTTGTAATGTGTGATGGAAAGTGTCAAGTATGGTGTAGGAAATAATGGACACGTTATCTCAATCTAGCTTTTCCAGGTAGTGCCTCTCCTATAACCCTAAGGCCTCAAGGGAGGTCCACTGGACTAAGGCTAAAGATTGACCCCCGTAGTAAGGTGAGAGAACAAATTTATACTCAAGATCGATCAATCTTCCAAATCACCTCTTTATTCATACTAAATGCCCAAAACAAGCAAGTATAAGCACCCGATTGCAAAATGACCAAAGTACCTTTTGAATAGTAGCCCAACTTCATCCAAGTGGAAATTCATTTTGTACATTTTGGTGGACTTTGACTCAATAAAAAGTCAAAAATTCTTTTTTCTTACAAATGTCCAAATGGGACGTGACTCGTGTACATTTTCTTTGACTCCAAATAATTTATTTTTTACTCTTTTTTACTCTATAAGCATGAAGAACATGCTTTGACCAAAATAAAATAATAATAATAACGAATATAATAAATATTTTGATGATGATATCATATTACATTATGAAGAGCGACACTAGTTATAGTTTCAACACTACCTCTTAACTAGGAAGGTATTCATAATGTCACAACAGGACAATCTCAAGTTGAAATATTCATATAACAAAGGATCCAAATTCATAACCATCAATGATGATTTACATCATCATAGCGAACATTGTCAAAAATAGCAAGGCCTTAACTTTCAAGCTCTCTCTCCATTAGATCAAAGCACAATGTTGGGAGGCATAAATTTGGACACCACTGCCTCTCTAAGCACATACCCCATTCAAATGTTCACCATGTATGTCCTCACAGGACTATTTCCATACCAAGAAATATCAGTCCTTAGGACTATTCTTATCTTGGATTAATGTACAAAGTACACATCCTCAAAGAATATCGATCCCAGATGCTTATCTAATCCACCATTCTCCTTATTGGTGCCTTTACTAGACTTACAACTGTTAGTCCTGGTCTAGTACATGACACATGGAGAATACGGTGTCTACCCTCACTCCCTCTCAACCAAGGAGGAGATCATCACTACCTCTCAAATAGAGAGAAATAACCACAAGTCTAAGCTTGTCTCAAAAATACTCATCGATGCATCGGATATCTGTTCTTAAGTGGAGATTTTTTGTAGCTTTTTGGCTTCTATCTGCATCATACTCTTGAACCATAAAGCACTTTGACCTTCCTGGTTCTTTGATAATCTTCATGCAACTTCGAATCCAACATGTCACCAAGTAGTTCACCAAACACCTTATGGAGCCAAACTCCTTTACAGTTGATTGCACAAGCCTTCACATCTTCTATATTGCAAAGAAATTATGCTTCACGCTCTTCCAAGAAATCATATCAGCTCCCAATCAATAGTATCTCTATCAACATCAATATTGTCAACCCAATTAAAGTGTTCCTAAATCGAACCAAACAAAGCTCCCTCTTTTCAATTGTGATAGGTGAACTTCTTCTTTTGTGGTGCCATCTAATCAATTTCTTCCTCCTTAATCTTCATGCTTTTCCATGTTCTTCCAATTCTTCCATCTGCTAATCCAACTTAGTTAGATCTTGTCTTGACCTGCAACCTTTATTAGAACACTGAGAAAGAACAAATATAGGTGAAGTATAAAGATAGTAGCAATAGTAGCAATGAAGGAGATGTAGAGTACTTATCTTTTGAAGAGGGTTAGCTCCCTCTTAATCTTGGACCTATTCACCAACCTTGTTCCCATATCACCAAGATGTCATTCTTGTCAAACTCAAGAGTTAGGTCTTCTTACAGAGAAAATGATTAGTTAGGGTTTAATTCCTAGGGTTTTCTAATTTAAACCTCTGCTAGGCTTTACAAACCCTAGATTCTCCATCTACCATTTAGGAATTGCAAATTCTACAAGCACACCAAAACCCTACAGATGTTATTGATAAGCCATCTATATAATATTTTCATTTCTTGATCATAAAGACCTAGTCTTCATATGCAAGGAGACACTTCAAAAGTTATATCAATGATCTCTAATATGCTACTAATTTTTCAAAAGGGCATGAGATCATTAGCTTAATCTTCATAATATTTCACCATGACCTAGAAAACTTAGCATCATATGCAATATAGTTGGCATAGGTTATTAGTTGCAAATGAAGAAAGATTATATGTACATTTTTCAACATTACCTGCCCATCCTCGTAGAGAATTAGTCTTTGCTTTTCTTCAGTTAATATCTTCTTCCAACAGAGATACTTCATACTTTTAGGCTTCAGGGTTCAATGTTAGATAGATCAGCTTCATGGTGTCATTCATTCTTTTATTATGTATAGGAAAGGAATCTTGCTAGCATGGTTGCTTCACGTACTTATAGCACAGAGATGGGCTTCATATATTTTCAAATTTCTTGTCACAGTGCTTGCTTGCACTATATCATGCTTCCATAGAGATATTGCTCCAAATTTCGTTGTCTTATTGATTCCTAATCCTTGAGAAATCTTGGCCTTCAATTGGTCTAGTTCATCAAGAAAAACTCGCATATCATAGTTCCATACAGCTCTCAAAGTCTTAACCTTTTATTTACATATTTTTGCAGTCCCTTCTACAGACTACATATAGATTTTTGGTTCAAGGGAGATGATGATCCTTCATAACAAACTTGTATATAAATTTTGTCCTTTGTATATATCACGGAGTAACGTCCCATTAGTCTTTGTGCAAGGTACCACAGAACTTGGATAGAGAGGACAACTCGAATGTCATATATCATCTTTAACCTTCGCACTAGACTTATCTTACTCTGTCTTTTAGAAAATTCGGATGCCTTTTACTTATCTGTCATAGAGATACTCAAACTAGATATAAATTCGTATGTTATTTGAGTAGAGATGAGGCATACTATGGTACAGACTTCAATTATAGTTCTTAAATTCGTGTAGTCCCTCAAGTATTTGATCTTGGATATCATGTGTATATTGCCATAAGTAGCTTGTAGGACTTTACAGAGATATAAAGCCACAAGCACGTACTGCCAAATCGACTCTTCACCAACAAATGTTCAAATGAATTCTTGTTCAAACCTATACAGTGTCACAGTCTCATTTTTGGTTAATGTCATAGAAAGTTTGGATTCTTTTCTCTTAACTTGCATAGTGCTATTGCCTCAGAGAAGTATCAAAGGTCTTGATCCAAATGGCAGAAGAATAATGACATAGGTATATTTCGCATGCCACAGTACACTAGGTGTGAAAAATCAGTCACCTGATTCCTACTGCAGCGAACTGATTATATTTCACCTACTTGTTAAATTAATTGAACAAGTTATTTGTAGTTTTCTATGGAAAACATTAAAATACATAAACTGCAGCCTACACCAAAATAAAACTGCGGAAACTAAATACAGCACATGAGAGAAATAAACATCACACACATCTACACAGTTATTTTTGGACAAATGTCCCAGGAAAAACCCAATGCGGGAAAACCGGTGCAGCAACTGAGGGCTTTATTATTATACAATAGTAATTCTGAGTACAATCTGTTGGATGCCCAACTGGAAATCCGATACAGAGAGAAACTAGAAAAAATGAAATAGTGAGATGATCTCACCCTGTCACTGGAAGATCCGGCTCTGAGCTGTTGGAAGAGAGCCTTTGCGTCAGCCTCTGCGCAGAACTGCGTCAGCCCCACGCAATCTCTGCATCATCTCTATTGGGGACTACGTTGCTCCTCCTTCTAACCCTCTGCTGGCTGGAAACTTTGGCTCTCAGCCACCCGGTCTCACACCCCGGCTCCTGGCTTCTGAAACTCGATTTCCTCAGCAGGAATTTGATCTCCCTTTAGGCTTTGCATTGCCACTACGTCAACTCTACGTGGCCTGGCGTTAGCCTCTCTGGATGTCGTTCTACCCTCTCTGCCTTGTACTCTCCGGCCCAGGAAAACTCCCCATCGGATACTAACTTTGCCCCTCACTGCAAAAGATCACTTCGAATTTCTCTCCCAGTAATTGTTGTGCTTCAAAAATTCGATCTTTTGATCTCAACTCGATGTGTGTTCCAAATGCCCCTCAAGCCTCCTCTTATAATCTTTTTGTTGAGAACCAACGGCCCAGATTAAATCCTAATCAATGGCTCAGATCATTTTGGCTTGATCCTCGTCTTCTTCTAAAAGTTTCACCCATAGTTAGATTAATACCCTTTAATTATTTTAATTTCCTAAGTTTAGACTTAGGCATCCATAAAAAATAATGATACCTATCTCCAAGTGGAATTTCCCAAAACGATTTCTGGGTATTGGGGAATGCGTGTGTCCAAGCCTCCCTGCAAATTTTGAGGCTTAGAGCACATCCAATGCTACCAGAAATCAGCACTAGGGTCCTCGCATTCCTTCCAAATTTTGTCATGTTCTTGTTTTGTCTCTATTAGAATAATGCTATTTTAGTGTTTAATGCTCATTTATGTATTTTATTCGAATAAGATCGTCTGTGATCTTATTAGCAGTTTCTTATTCGAAACTTGTTGTTTCTGTCTCTTAGTAGAAACTTGTTTTTTCTGTAAATACATTTATATTATTTATTGAGCTTCATTGCTCATTGTAAATTCAATTCATTCATTGATTATGGTATCAGAGCACGTGTATTTTTTTCGAAATAATTTTTTCATTGTTTGAAAAATTTTGTGCTTCATTTCGAAATTGCTCTCTAGGAGTCTGAAATTTTTTTTACTGGGCGTCACAATTTCTGAGCCGCAGATTTTTTTTTTTAATTGGGCATTGTGTTTGTTTTCCATTGGAGTTTGACAGGTGCGAGTTAGTTTGCGATTTGGGATTCGAAGCAAGCCTTGGCAAACACCACGGGAGCCTCCGCAGATATCATCTTGACATTCTCGTCGTCTGACTTCATTATCGTCTTGATTCTCGCGAGAAGGAGACTGTGATTTCTGAAATCGACAGCGTGCTCGATTTCCTGCATCTGGTTGGCCCAGAAAACCTCGATCTGCTGCTGCTGGTGGTGAGACAGCTGTCGTTGGTGCCTGTTGCTTCGAGGTCGGATTCTGCTTGGAGTTTCAGCGTTGCCCTTGTGACCCACATAGTACTCCTGCTGCCCGGAGGTGCCGCCACGCAAGCTCATATTCAAATTCGAATCCAGCATGGACGGGATACCTGCTGCGTCCAGACTGGCGTATCTGATATCGGGATCTGACGGCGACGGAGAGAGGGTCAAGAGGCTCCTGCGGGCGATTTATCATCCGAGGAATCAGTATCTCTTGCACTTGGACAAGGCGGCTCGCGATGCCGAGAGGATAAGTCTCAGATTACATGTGCAGTCGATGCCTGTTTTTGTAGCGGCTGCAAATGTCAATATAATTGGACGTCTGCCATTGCCGTAATTCAATCGTTGGTCGGGTTTTTTGCGAGGGATTGGTCTTGCTACTCTCAACTACGTCTGGTATCGCTCCCAATTTGCCCCTGACAATTCTGGTAGCTCTAACTTTCAAAAATTATCCCACGCCTGCCCGTATCAATCTCTCTCAGTATATGTTTTTGGTTCTTCAGAAAACATAGATTTTGTGCATACACGTTAGTTTCTGGGCATGCAATTATCCTCCAATTTTCTCCCTACCTAAGCTTCTCAAAACGATTTTTGGTTCTATTTCATATTGCACCAGCACCTATCAGATTTTGCCCAGATTAGCCGGCATCTGCATTGAAATCCGTGCCAGACTCCATTGTTGTTTACTGTGTCTTGGGAAAAGTGCAGATGGCCTCGCTAACCAACCTGATGTTGGAAGGCAGTCAACGCTTTAATGGCACCAATTATAACATCTGGAAACAAAGAAGGTTGACCATTTTTGAATATAGGCGTTTTGACCAGCTCGTTTTGGGAAAAGAGCTCAATCCTAGTACACCTGGTGCAGATCAAGATAAGTTTGATGATCGAAATCGAGAGGTTGTTACGCTTTTCAAACTCTTTGTAACTGATCATCAGTTACCACAAATTCCTTCCGGCAAGACAGCTGCCGAAATCTGGCAACATTTGAAGGAGTTGCACGAGACATCCGACAAGAGCAGAGCTTTCTATCTAAAGAATTAGTTGTTCTCCATCATGATGGATGAACGTATGTCTTTACAGGAACATCTTAACAATATTAAAGATATTCGAGATCAGCTTGAAGCCATTGGTCGGACCATGGAGGAAGAAGATATGGTAGTCATCACTATGAAAAGTCTACCAAAACCTTATGAGCACTTCATAGAAACACTCAACATTACTCCACTAATGTTGATCCTAAGTTTCTGGAGTTATGCGCCAAACTCCTGCAGCAGGATCGTTGGAAACAGCAGTTTGGTAGTGGTGCTTCATCAGCCTCCTCAAAAAATGCTTTTGCTTCCAAATATCATTCCTCTCAGTGCTTTCAGCAGAAAGTTTCTTCTCGGCGTTTTGATCCTGCTAAGAAGAAAAATGTGCAGTGTAATTACTGTCACAAGTTCGGCCACATGAAGAAAGATTGCCGACAGAGGATTACCTCTGAACAGAAGAAGCAAGGAGGGTCTCATCAGAAAGCGAATGTTGCAAAACATTCCGAGCAGAAGGAATCTGCCTTTTACGCCTTTATGGCTAAGAAGTCCTCGCATCATGCCCCGTTTTCTGCCTGGTACATTAACTCTAGTGCATCACGTCATTTCTCTCACATGTGTGACTGGTTTACTGACTTCTCATCTTTCAGTGATTCTGTGGTATTCGGCGAAGGTTAGGAGTACACAGTGGTTAGCAAAGGTACAATTCAGATCCAGTCTGATGGGCACACACTCATCTTCCTGAATGTGTACAATGTTCCTAGTATGGAACTTAATTTGCTGTATGTTAGCCAGATTATGAGGAACTCTCCTTAGCTCGATGTGGTGTTCAGTGCGCACAAGTGCTACATTATTGAGAGGGAAACTCGTCTTACGGTTGTTGTTGGCCTAGAGGATCATGGCCTATACAGGCTTCTTGACACTGGTGATTCTCCAAAAGTGGCTCTAGCAGCTCGTGTTTCTCCCATCAGCACTCTGTGGCATCAGAGATATGGGCATCTAAACATTCAATATCTCTCTCAGCTATCTCAGGAGGGACTTGTGTCAAGGTTACCTGATATTCAGACTCAACATTTGGGAGTGTGAAGCGCCTGTCAAGCTGGCAAGCAACATCAATCTTCATTCAAGGATGGAGAATCTTGGCGCACATCGAAGGCACTCCAGTTAATTCCTGCTGATATTTGCAGTCCTATGAATACATCTTCAGTTACTGGTTGCAAATATTTTTTGCTTATTGTAGATGACTTCAGTAGAAAGATGTGGGTGTACTTTCTAAAACATAAATCTGATGTATTTAGTATCTTTTAGAAGTTTAAGTCCTTAGTCGAAAAAGAGCCTGGCTGTAATATCATAACTCTTAGGACAGATAATGGGGGGGGGATTTTGTTCTTTTGCTTTCTCCAACTTCTGTGATACCCATGGCATCAAATGCTAGTTAACTATAGCCTACACTCCTCAGCAGAACAGCGTTGTCGAACGTCACAACCATATGGTTGTTGAAATGGCTTGTTCCATGTTACAACACAAAAGTGTTCCAAACAAATTTTGGGCTGAAGCAGTGTTTACTGTTGTCTATCTTCTTAACCAATCACCTACTCAGGCTATTAAGGGGAAGACTCCAGAAGAGGTTTGGTTTGGCTGTAAGCCTAAGATCAGTCACCTCAAAGTGTTTGGCTCGGTTGCATATGTATGGATTCCAGCTACTAAGCGCTTTAAGTTGGATTCCAAAAGCCAGAAACTCATGATGATAGGGTACAGTGATCATCACAAGGCCATAGGTTGATAGATATAGACACTGATCGTCTTATCTTCAGTTGGGACGTAGTATTTGATGAAAACAGAGGGTTCTTTCAGCCCCCTCCTTCTGAGCAGTGATCTGAGGATCAGCCTCACAGTGTTCTTCTTCCGTTAGGTCCACCTGATGGGAGGGATGATGTAGCATCAATATTTGATGATGCACTACCTGAGTTTCCTCCGAAAAATAATCCTCCTCTCGTTGCTCCTGTTGTTCCTGAGCCTCCTCCACCTACTTCAAATATTGGTTCTTCTACTCTCCAGCCTAAATGGTGGGCTAAAACTATTGGTGATCTCCGGGATAATGAGCTCCTTGAAGGTAGAACTTCCAGAAATAAGAGCAAACAGCAACCTACAGTAAACTTTGATCTTATGGCTAACCTACACAGTGTTTTTGAGCCTCAAACCTATTTAGAGGCTAAGGGTATACCTGAGTGGGAACAAGCTATTGAAGCTGAATTCCAGAGTCTTCAGAAGAATCACACTTGGACCCTTTCTGATCCTCCTGCAGGGAAGAAGCCCATTAGCTGCAAATGGGTGTATAGAGTGAAATACAAAGTTGACAGAACCCTAGACAAGTATAAAGCTCGCCTTATTGCTCGAGGGTTCTCACAGAAGGAAGGCATAGACTATGAGGAGGCCTTTGCTCCTACAGCCAAGATGAGTACCATATGGCTCGTCCTTGCCTTAGCAGCTCATTTCAGTTGGAAAGTCCATCAGATGGATGTAAAGAGTGCTTTTCTGAATGGTGACTTACAGGAAGAAGTCTACATGACGCAGCCTCCAGGATTCAAGGTTGCCAGTCAAGAACAGAAAGTCTGTGGATTAGTCAAAGCACTTTATGGTCTGAAACAAGCCCCTCGGGCTTGGTACATGAGAATTGATAAGTACCTAATAGATCATGGCTTTCAGCGGAGTCCATCTGATGCAAACTTGTATATCAAGCATACTAGTGATGATATTTTGTTTGTGGTTGTCTATGTGGATGACCTTATCATTACTGGCAGTTTAGCACACTTGATCCATGGGATCAAACAGGATTTGTGCATCACTTTTGATATGACAGATTTGGGACTTCTTCATTACTGTTTGGGGGTTGAAGTCTAGCAGACTGAGAACAACATCTTTCTCTCTCAGTCCAAGTATGCCAGAAGTCTTATGGACAGGTTCAGAATGCAGGATTGCAAACCTACCACGACTCCTATGGAACCAGGGCTCAAACTTTCAGCTCAGTCATCCTCACCACTTGTGGATGAATCTTTATTCAGGCAATTAGTGGGCAGCCTCATCTATCTTACTACCACTAGACCTGATATCAGTTTTGTAGTGAGCTACATTTCACACTTCATGACAGCTCCTAAGGCTAATCATTGGATAGCAGCGAAGCATGTGCTACGTTATGTGAGTGGCACTCCTGATTATGGACTTCTGTACACTTGGAGTTCATATCCTACACTCAGTGGTTACACAGATTTTGACTGGCCAGGTTTGGTTGATGATCGTAAACCTACAGTTGGGTATGTGTTTAGTCTGGGATCCAGTGTTGTCACATGGAATAGTAAGAAGCAGCAGGCAGTGGCTCTCTCCTCGATAGAAGCAGAGTATCGGGGAGCAATTAAGGCATCTTGTCAGGCAGTTTGGCTTCGACGTATGCTTGCAGATATGCATGTTTCCCAAGCAGGTCCTACTCCCTTGTTTTGTGATAATCAAGGAGTGCTCAAACTCGCCAAGAATCCAATCTTCCATGAATGAACAAAGCATGTGGAAACCCATTGTCACTACATTCGATAGCTTGTTGAAGACGGATCCATTCAGTTGTTGTATGTTCCCACAACGGAGCAGCCAACAGACATCTTCACCAAACCCCTTGGTCGTGATAAGTTTGTAAAATTCAGAGGGTCTATAGGTGTTGTAAATAGATTGAGCATTAAGGGAGGGTATTAGAATAATGTTATTTTAGTGTTTAATGCTCATTTATGTATTTTATTCGGATAAGATCGTCTGTGATCTTATTAGCAGTTTCTTATTAGAAACTCACTATTTCTGTCTCTTAGTAGAAACTTGTTGTTTCTGTAAATACATTTGTATTATTTATTGCGCTGCATTGCTCATTGTAAATTCAATTCATTCATTGATTAGTCTCGAGCCATAACTCTTCTTTTGCATTAGTTCATTACATCAATCACAAGTACATCATAGAGAGCCTGTCACAATTTTGCATCATAAAGAGACTATCATAAGTCCGCATCACACAAAGATACCATCACAAGTCTGCATCCTAGAGAGATATTGTAGCTCGCATTTCAGAGAGAAATATATCACAAAAAACTTCATAACACAGAGAGAGATATGTCTCCATAGAAAGAAAAAAAAATCACCGCCACAGAGACTTGCATTACGCATCCACCGGAGCTTGGGTTATCATAACAGAACTTCCATCATATATATAGGAGCAGAACTCAGTGTCTTCCTACAGCTCACATTTTGATTCAAATTTGATGTTCTATAACAGACTTTCACCAGAGAATTTGGATAAGTACTTTAGACTTCGGCCAAGATCAAACTTCTTAGGTTATTATTACAGGTGTCTCAAGATAAAGTAGGCTTTCGTGAGAGAGAGAGGACTATCTTGCTCCTTCGATCTTCCTTAGCTTTGATACCATGTTGAAATTCCAATGCAAGGGGAATTTCTTAACATGATAATTACTTGTGAAGTTATTTTGTGTTCTTTGATTTTCCTTTATTATTCATCAAGCAATTACCATTCAAAAACAAGAAAATAGAGATCATAGTACAAAAAACAAGAGACGCCAGAAATTAGGCTCCAAGCCAGGGCAAAACCCCGCAAGGGGAAAAATCGAACAACAATCCTTCTCTTATAGAATCAGATCAAAATGAGATATCCAAGAATAAGACCAACAATGCCACCAAAATGTCAAGTCAAACCTTCCTTCAAGTCACCTCCAATGTCAAAGTCAAACATGGTCAAACTATCCCAAATTTGGTCAATTGTTTAACTTTCGGGCCTACAATAGTGACAGAAAAATTTGGTTCTTCTCCCTCTTCTTTGTCCTGCAAATAGTCTCCTTCTTCGTCCTTTTCTCCATTAGTTATGTGTAGAAGATATGTATGATGAGATGAGTGAAATGTGCTCTAAAGCGATCGAACTATCCTCTATATATATCTGTTCAGGAGGTCAAATAGGTGGCTCTTGGAAGCCTAAGCCGGCTTTCTCCCACGTAGGGCCAACTTGTCCATTTTGGTGGACTTTGACTTAATGAAAATTCAAAATTCTTTTTTATTAAAAATGTCCAAATGGGACATGACTCAAGTACATTTTCTTTGAGTCAAAACTATTTCTTTTTCACTCTTTTTCACTCTATAAGCATGAAGATCACGCTTTGACCAAAATAAAATAATAATAATAATCAATATTTTGATGATAAAATCACATTACATTATGAAGACCGAGACTAGTTACATTTTCAACAATAGCAAGGGTGGGTCATCGAGTGCTCCATTATCAAGCCAATCAAATGAAGATGACAATACAATGTTAGCTTAGCCCAAAAGTGTTAGGGCATTCCATCAAGGGAATCATACATCAACATGTATCATAAACCATCCAATGATCGCAGGGTCTCCACAACCAAGTCTACTAGCATGAAAGGATACAATCATCTACCAAAGCATTAACATCATCATCCATCCATTAGTACATCACCAATAGTCTCAACAAATGCAATCACAACCCGTAGGCCATCCAAAGGCCAACCTATAGACCTACCTTGTGATGAAATCACAAGAATAGTCAAAAAATTCACTAACATAGACCTCATGCGAAATGAGGGGTGGCAATTGGCTCCACTTGGGGACATGTGTTCATCCTAGAGTGCATGAGAACCTCAACATCTTGATATGTACCTGCTAGTAATGACCACTAAAATCAAGCAAAAACATGTCGTGGGATGGATCCATATCAATATCCCTAAACACCACATCACAAGTCCATCATAGTCCATTACATCAACAATAGCTCAAATTGAATTTACAAAATAAGGCATAAGCCAACAATGCCAAAGAAAACATGAAATAGGGATAGGGAATCCAAGATAAGAGAAGTCGTAGGGGACCAGTATTCTTTGGGGACTGGGAATCAAAGATAAGAATAGTCCTGATGGAACACGCCCTGAGAACCCGGTGCGGTATGTTCCAACAAAGACAATGATGAGGGTGTCTATGCATCATTGATCTCGCCAACATTGTGCTTGTATCTCGTGGAGAGAAAAAGTTGTTAGTCAAGGCCTTGCTATGTGACAATGCTAGTTGATATGATGCTAAACAGATGGGTTACCAACCTGATTCTTCTTATGAAAAATTCTTCAGATTGAGAATGACTAAGTACCATTATGAATACCTACCTAGTTAAGAGGGAGTGTTAAAAAGTGTAACTATGTTTGCTCTTCATAATGACATATAATTGTGATTTTATGTGAAAGATGTAAAGAAGAAAAATAAAATTGTTGTAAAGCTTGCATCATGGGTTTCATGAGCAAGAGATTTTATTTTTAGTTAAAGCTCCCATTGTGAACTCTTAGGGATTTTGTCATCTAGTCACAAAAGTGTAAAGAGTCATTGTCATGTATTTAAGGCATGTTACACATTGTAAAAGTCAAATTTGTTTCTATAATTCACCCTCCAAGACCTTGTCACTAGTCCTCACTCAAGTCTGCCTACAATGAAAGGATAATTCTAGAGAGATGAATTCGGCCTAACTGTCATGAACAAACCACTATATATAGCAACGCTTGGCCTCATTTGGAGAACAACAATTCAGAAAATCAAGTCTCAAATAACAAGTGAGAAAATCATACTAGAAGGAGCCTCTACATCAACGAAGGAAGAAGAAAAGATAGTGAAGGAAGTGACATCATTGTGGGACTGTTTTGGGCTATTCTACCCTCACATGTCTGAAGATTACAAATTTGAAGGAGGCTGAAGGTTGCAGTCATACAAGGGTGATCGAGTTTGGGTGAAGACTTTGTTGAAGGAAGCCAAGTAGAAGAGAGAGGAGTCTCCCTCCAAAAGGAGACTATTCCAGGATCAAATGTCTTTTCTAGGGTTTCTGTTGTGAAGGAAAAGGGTTGAAAACCTACAAGAAGATGTCGAAATTCTAAAGGAAGTCGAGAAGAGTAAGAGGAAGAGCAGCATTGATCTAAGGGTGAAGAGGAGGCTTGTGACTTGGTCTTGGAAGGGCTCTAGTGTCAAGGGTCTTTGTCATGGTCTTGGTGTTCATCAATTGAAGGTTCTATAAGAAGAATTTGTTTGGGTTTTCCTCTCAAGGAGTGAGAGGTTTTGGCCTTGGCTGACAACCTATATACTGTGTCTCTTGTCTCTTTATTGTTCATGAATTGGTAATTGTCTGCTGAAAAGAACACAATAATAACATAAGCAAGAGAAGATCATAATCAAGAAGCAAAAGAATCTCACAAGCAATTATCAAAGTAGAGAAATCACCTAACTATTGATACCCTAGATTTCCCAACATGGTATCAAACCTAAGGTGACAAAATCGAGGGAGGGCATCTAATCAAAGAGACACACAAGGATCGATTTTCAAGAAAGGGATCAAAGCGAGTCGAAGAATAACAATGTGAAAGTTCAAGATCTGCATCATACTAAAACCCTCGATCAAAGAAATATACTTCAGCAAAAGTCTTGGAATCATCATCAAGAAGGGAGCAGAAAGAAAGACCAAAACCTTAGAAGCATTTTCGAGATCATCACTCAACCATCATCTAAGGAGTGGAAGCTTTAAAGACTAAAGAAGGCTAGATCGAAGAAAATTGTCATCATCTTCATAAGAGTTTGTGAAGCAAGCTCTCTCTCATTAAAGCAAAAGCTTTAACCTTTGAAGAACTTCATCAAAGTAATCTCTCTCCCAAAGGGATCAAGGATTACCCTTGTAGAAAGAATCTATCAAGAAGAAGTCCTCTACTATCTATATCACTATCAAGTTAAAGGAGGAAGCAAGTGGAGAAAGCAGCATCTACTCAAGTAAGTATATTTATGACTTCATCTGAATCTATCAAAATGTCTTTTTGCAAGGAGAGCAACAAATTAGTTGGGGCCTCAAATTTTCTTGCATGGAAGAAAAGAAAAGATCTAAACCCTATTGAGAATGAAGTCATGGAACACATCAAGGGGTCAATAACCCAATCTCCCAAAGAAGATGCTCAAGCACTTGCTAGATACATGAAAGTGGAAGTGAGGACCCAAAGGATTCTTATAGAATCCATCAAGGATTCCCTCATCCCATATGTATCAAAATTAAACACTTCAAAAGATATATATGACAAATTGGTAGATTTGTTTTCCGTAAGTATTGCAGGAGAAGTTATCTCTCTAAGGCAAGAACTCTACAAGTTCAATATTTCAAAAGAAGAAGGAATGGCCTCATATTTTATGAGGATTTCAGAAATAGGAGATCAATTTCAAAATCTGGGTGAAATAATGTCTGATAGAGAAATGACCATTGTAGTATTAAATGCACTACCAGAGGAATGGGGCAACTTCACTTCAAGTATTTATGGGAAGAAAGAAGCCACTCCTTTCCAGGATCTATGGTCATTATGCAAGATTGAAGAAACCAGGCTGAAGGCAAAAACTGATGTAGGATCAAATGAGCAAAATCAAGCATATGTTGCTATGACAAAAAGAAAATGAAAGTTTGGTAAATTTGGTCCTCAGAAGAAAAGGAAGAACATGGATGTCAAGAATATGGGCACTATAGAAGAGATTGTCCTAAACTTAAAAAGGAAAATATTAAGAGAAACAATGAAGAAGCCCATATTACCAAAGAAGTGGAAGAACATGAGACGAAGAAACATAAGGAGGGATTGAGAGATCTCTACTATGACTGAGATAACCTCCTTCCTTAAAAGGTTCTCTTTAGTTGTGTAAATTATAGCTATCTAGGTAGGAAGCATTGTAAATAAGATAGGATGCATCATATTAGAAAATGACATCATGGTAAAAGCACTAGAAGTAAGAGCTCATGACATCACCATAGGTAACATGAAGGATGTCTGGAACAAAATCTATGGCAGTCAACTATGAAGGATATAGCCCTTGGAAACCTCACTGAAAGCTCAAGTGACACTTATAAGGAAGAAGTCATCTAGGACAAGGCTCATCATACATCAAAAGACACCTGCTAGTTAGGGATATGCTAGATCCTCAAGATTCTTTGATGGAATCTTCACTGAAAGGTTCACCGATCGTGAGGAGAAGCAAATGTCTCATCAAGAATTCCAAACTTGTGGAATTCATGGGATGATAGTATGATGACATAAAGGTGAAGCAGATCAAGGGATTGAAGCTCTTTCATTCAAAGGAATCTGTTGCAGGAAGTCTAGATGACCCAAAGGAAAAATGAGGTATGTGTGCCTACATTTTATATTGTGGAAGTCATGTCACATGGTTGCAAATATCATAAACCAATGCTCTATATTAAGAGCATGATCAAAAGAAAGGATCTCCTCCCTCAAAGGATGCAGGAATGCATGGGTCACATATTCACTAGATGAAATCAACATAATATGTCCTCATATGAAGTATGAGGTGGTTGACTACAATTGAGGAACTCTGATTGGAAGCTCCTGGGAATGAAATGTGTGAAGAAAGGACGAAAGAGATCGTGGAATATGCAACAATGATAAAAGAAATAAACATCTGAAAGGCCAAGAATATTTGACCATGATATCTCCCAAGAAGATATGAAGACTCTGATGGAAGTCTGGAAAAGATGGAGACCATTGACGATACATATATTTAGGAGACGTGTCAACATGTATGCAGGATGTTGATGCCAATAGGAAGATGTCATGATGAAAGACCATCACAAAGGTAGCTGTGATTTAAGTGTTCAATTATTATTTTTGAACAAGTATCTGGATGGGTTTATGTAGGGCTGCCAAGGGAAGATCTATGTAGTATGGATGTCTTCCACCACTCATGCATATGTAATAGGATGAAAGATCCTTACGTAAACATGGCATGAAGGAAGGCTAGATATGGACTGATGGATCACTTTCCGATGATGACATGGTTGACTCATGAATGAAAGTGATGGATGGTCGGTGCCCTATGTAGAAGTCCCAAACATGAAGACTCCTAAATAATGAAAAGAAGTTCATGACATCGTGAGGAGGAGTTCTTCAAGCAACTAGTTGTCCCATCATCTCCACCTGAGAAGTTGTTGTAGGTCCCTAATTAAGAGGAAGCCTGGAAACAAGTTTCTTACTTGGAAGAAACTTGGAAATTCCTAAGCCAAGAGGGAGCTTAGGTACATTCCTTCTATATGAATGAGCACAATCCTTTATTAGAATAGATATGTCCTCCCTAATGAAAGGGAGAGATAGGCACACCATTCCAGTCTTGACTTGGGAAGACAGAATGGATCACTGTGTAATCATCTGGCATCCAATGCTCTTTAAGGATGAAATAGGGAATCCAAGATAAAAGTAGTCATAGGGGACCGATATTCTTTGGGGACTGGGAATCCAAGATAAGAATAGTCCTAATGGAACACACCCTAAGAACTCGGGTGGGGTATGTTCCAAGAGAGACAATGATGAGGGTGTCTATACATCATTGGTCTCGTCAGCATTATGCTCGGATCTCGTGAGAGATAGACTTGTTAGTCAAGGCCTTGCTATGTGACAATGCTGGTTAATATGATGCTAAACAGATGGGTTACCAATCCGATTCTTCTTATGAGAAATTCTTCAAATTGAGAATGACCAAGTACCATTAAGAATACCTCCCTAGTTAAGAGGGAGTGTTGAAAAGTGTAACTAGGTTTGAACTTCATAATGACATATAATTGTGGTTTTATGTGAAAGATGTAAAGAAGAAAAATAAAATTATTGTAATGCTTGCATCATGGGTTTCATGAGCAAGAGATTTTAATTTTAGTTAAAGCTCCCATTGTGAGCTCTTCGGGATTTTTTCATCTAGTCATAAAAGTAAAAAAAGTCATTGTCATGTACTGTAGGCATGTTACACATTGTAAAAAGTCAAATTTGCTTTTGTAATTCACCCTCCAAGACCTTGTCACTAGTCCTCACTCAAATCAGCCTAGAGTGAAAGGATAATTCTAGAGAGATGAAGTCGGCTACTCCAGTGATCATGTCGGCCTAACTGTCATGAACAAACCACTATATATAGCAATGCTTGGCCTCTACACCCTCCAAGACCTTGTAACTAGTCCTCACTCAAGTCAGCCTACAATGAAAGGATAATTCTAGAGAGATGAAGTCGGCTACTCCATTGATCATGTCGGCCTAACTGTCATGAACAAACCACTATATATACCAGTGCTTGGCCTCATTTGGAGAACAACAATTCAAAAAAGAAAGTCTCAAATAACAAGTGAGAAAATCATACTAGAAGGAGCCTCTACATTAGCAAAGGAAGAAGAAAATATAGCGAAGGAAGTGACATCATTGTGGAACTGTTTTGGGTTATTCCACCCTCACACGTGCGAAGATTACAGATCTAAAGGAGGTCGAAGGTTGTAGTCATACAAGGGTGATCGAGTTTGGGTGAAGAATTCGTTGAAGGAAGCCGAGTAAAAGAGAGAGGAGTTTCCCTCCAAAAGGAGACTATTCAAGGATCAAAAGTTTGTTCTAAGGTTTCTGTTGTGAAAGAAAAGGGTTGCAGACCTACAAGAAGAGGCCGAAATTTTGAAGTAAGTCGAGAAGAGGAAGAGGTAACAATGTAAACTTTGAAACGGGAACTATACACTTAGAATGGGAACTCTAGACAAAAAACCCCAAAAAAACATGAAAAACAGTGCTAAAAATGAAAAGTGTGTATACTGGAACGATTCTTTTTTTTCAGGTCAATTTTCAACATTTTAAAAAAATGGCAATAAAACCGATTTTTTTTGTGCAAAAAACAGTGGTTTTCGAGGAAAAAACACATTAATGTTTTTGGTAGAATAACATTTGTTTTTTCCAGGTATAATTTTAGCATTTTTTAGTAATGACAATAAAAATAAAATAATGGGATCCGAAACACATTAAAATTCCATTAGTTTTCATCCATGTTGTTAAACATATAATAACATGACACTAAAGATCGCTAAAATTCTAATTGTTTTCAACCATAACATTAAAGATACAAAAAAAATGGAAAATTTTCAACCATAGAATTAAAAAACTCTAAGTTTTCAACACATTATGAACAAATTACATGAATAAATTAATCAAAATGTCAATACTTGTAGATTGAATGAAACATAAATTATATCTCTAAGTTATTGTTGCATTGTAGATATTCTAAACAATAAAAATCATCATAATTAAAACATATAATCCAACAAACATAAAAATGACTCATAACTTCATTTAACACCATATGGGAATCAAAATTTTTATTTCAAGATACGATGCAAACATCAGTTATATAAATTGTCTTAGACAATTATTCAAAATCACTCATATTTTCTTGCACACCATCAGAATTCACATCTTCAGATGAATGACTGGATGCAGATGAAGATGTTCCATATTCTTCTCTTTCATCAACTAGTGCCCCATTTGAGTCCACATGCATGCCCACCATTTCAGGTTTCAAAATTCTTCTGGATCTACGACTGGTTTCAGCAGACTCCCATCTCAACATTGTTCCTTCTGGTAACAACCTCTTCAGAATCTCTATCATCTTGAAGCAAAGAGTTCCTCTCTTTGTTAAATTGAAGTCATAAACAAGTATGTCAACATCCTCCAATTTTAAGAGGTTTGTGCGGCGACAATTTATATTTGTACCCTTTCTTTTTCTCTTTCCGCCAATTTTTTATCAACTACCATCTCTGGCTTATACACACCATTGAATGGGTGTGTATTTGTGGCATACCAATGTACTTCAACACCTACAACATCTTCATTTTCTATATTGACCTTTTATCCTTAGGAACCCAGAATAAATAGCCATTGGGATCTCCATCTGCTAGCACTGCGATCATGCAACCCTCCTTAATATCCTGTATTGAACACCTGTAAAGGTCTTCCATGGCTTCACGTTGTGCACGAGATCTTTTGGAACCAACATACATTTCTCTTTCCTCTGCCTGTGAAGAATTAATAATATCTTGAGATTGTTGTTGTTCAAGAATATTTCTTTCCCCATGTTCATTTGACACATTTTGTGGCCAAATAAATGGATTTTTCAAAGGTATATCTTCATTTGTTGTTTTTGAAATGATATCACTTTGATTATTGAAAAAAGACTCCCAGCAAACTGAATCAACAATATCAGAGTACTCATATGTATATCTAATACATTTTTTAATTTCTTCTAGGCAATTAGAATAATTTATATCTCTATTCTACTTGCGTGCATTATGAACTTCAGCAACTAATTGTAATAACAATATATTTGACGCAAATATTGGATGATCTAGAATGAACTTCAAAAATGCCAAACCTGATAATGGCGCCCATTTTGTAGTAGTTGAATACTTCTTGCCCCATATTAGTGTTTTCCCATCAATTCTTTTGATATGAAATTGATGTTGGAAGCTAATGTCATTAAGTTGTTTAATGCATTTCTCCTCACCATCCAATCCCAAAATAAACCTTCGCATGTCAACAGTTTCTTCCAACACATCAAAAGTAGGCTCTGGCATGTATGATTTCTTAATACCTACAATTAATGATGGAAAGCTCCCAACTTTCTTCCTCCTCAATGTGATTGAAAAATGACTAAACATCTTATCAATATGGTCATGAGTGTGCCCAACAAGAAGGAAACCAACATTTACCTTCTAAAAAATTCTCAATTCAACAAACATGTTTAGATATCTAAAAACAATCTGATTTTTGTTTTCACGACAAGTGTTGTCCAGCTGTAGATGCAAAACTTCAGGAAGATTATCAGGGCAATGAAAAAACACATCGTGAATTATGGTTATTGTCAAATTTGCATCATTATGAATATTTGGTGCTGTGAAGTATACCCTTAGCAACATTTTCCCATTGAAGAACATACAATCGACCAAGTGATACTGAATAAAAATTTCCTCCTGTAAATTTTTGGATGTGCAAACAAAATGTGATAGAAGTGTTTTCTTCTGGTCCATACCATCAATTATCAAACCCAAATATTTATTTGGATTATCATAACACTTTTTTCGATGCTTGTACAACTTTTTCCTTTCATTTGTTTGTTGTTCACGATGCTCTTGAAGTGCTTTGACAATGGAATCTACACAAGATAAAAGAAAGTCATTAAAAATATGTTTTCATAGTTGATGACTATACAATTTTAAAAGTTAAAGTTATGAATGTTTACCTCTCTCTGACCCTTCACATTTATCCCTTTTTTATTTAAGAGAAGCACATGCACTGCAAATCCCCATCCTTGTCTTCTTAGGAATACGGACATTGTTGAATTCTTTCTTCCATATCTTCACAAAATATTGATATGTAATAAATAAACCGTGTCCTTCAGCACCTTTTGCATATTCTTTGTATAAGTTGTAGATTTCTCGTATTGAGAAATTATCTAGAATATGTATTGTCTCTCTATTTGGCATACACTCTCCATGCTTTGAAAAGAAATATTTCATCCATGACATTGCAGTGTTTGATAATGGCCCAAATTGTCATTTATGATGTACTTCTTAATAAAATGTGGGATCCTTTTCCAAATTTTCTTGGATTCTTGACACACGAAAATTACCCATTGAAAGAAACATTGTGAAAGCCTTTCTACAGATAAATAAATACATACCCAATATGATAATCATAACCTAACAATGTAGATTGCATGCACCCCACTAAATATGAATTTTGCATGCTTTTATTCATTGACAAATATCTCTTCCTTTTCTCTAATGCAAACTTGAAATCCATATGTTTCAAGCAATCTTTTTGACAACATTCACTTGAAATGAAAGCACTACTAGAACTTCTTCTCGTCAGATATTCTGCTCTAGCCCTTGTATAACTAGAACATCTTGGATTGATATGAAAAGGTTTGCTCCTACTCCTCGATACAATATTTCATGGCAACATCTCCATCATTGGATCATCATTTGTATAAGCATTTTCATCATCATTATGAGGAACGTTATCCTCACTATGATCATCTGTGCTTTTGAAATACTGATTTGGAGTATATTTTTCATCTTGCCCTTCTTTAGCGCTACCCTGATAGTCCTTAGAATTACGACTAAATGGAAAATTTGACTCGATGTTTATTGGATATTCTTCATCATGTGCATTGTTAGTGTTTCTCTCATAGTCCATAGGATTAGGACTACGTCGAAAATGTGACTCTTTACTTACTAAAAATTCTTCATCCTGCCCTTCGTCATTGTTGCTCTCATAGTCCTTAGGATTAGGACTAAGTGCTTCATCCTGTCCTTCGTCACTACTACTCTCATAGTCCTTAGGATTAGGACTAGGTGGAAAATGTGACTCTCGATTTATTGGAAATTCTTCATCCTGGCCTTCATCACTGCTGCTCTCATAGTCCATGGGATTAGGACTAAGTGGAAACCACGACTCTTTATTTATTTGAAAATCTTCATCATGCTCTTCATCACTATTGCTCTCATAGTCCACAGGATTAGGACTAAGTGGACACAGTGACACTATTCATTTGAAATTCTTAATCATGCTCTTTATCACTGCTGCTCTTATAGTCCATAAGATTAGAACTAAGTGGACATCGTGACTCTATTGATTTGAAATTCTTCATCATTGCTGCTCTCATAGTCCATAGGATTAGGACTAAGTGGACACCGTGACACTCTATTCATTTGAAATTCTTCATCATGCTCTTCATCACTGCTGCTCTCATAGTCCATAGGATTAGGACTAAGTGGAAATCGCGACTCTTTATTTATTTGAAAATCTTCATCATGCTCTTCATCACTATTGCTCTCATAGTCCATAGGATTAGGACTAAGTGGAAACCATGACTCTTTATTTATTTGAAATTCTTCATCTTGTCTTTCATTAGTGTTGCTCTCATAGTCCTTAGGATTAGGACTAAGTGGAAGATTTGACTCTCTATTCATAGTGGAAGAATTTCCGTTATATTCATCAATATGAATAGAGTTGTTACGCGACGAAGATGTTGATGCTTCACAAAGCGAAACTTCACTATCAGAAGAATCCATGCCTTTCAAACAAAAGAGGTTGAATGATACAAATGCACTCTCTCCTAATGATAATATATAGCTTAAAGAATGAAAATTTCCCTCCAAAGTTTCCCTCCAAAATTTTCACCGAAATTTTTCCCTTCAAAAATTTTGTTTCATGTATTTTTCTCCATAATTTTCTTCTACAATTTATTGAAAAATTGAACTAAAATTTTCTTATGAAATTAATCTTTTAAAATTTAAACTAAATATTTAAAGTGTAAACTAAATCTTTTACCTAAATTAATTTTTTACTTAAACTATATAACATTTACTAGACAATTGAATATTTTTTAAATTTTTATTATATCTTCTATCACACATTTAAAATAAATTGCTATATCGTCATTACACAATTTATATGTTAAAATTTTATAAAAAAAAAAATTAATACCACATTCACCATGCGGTAAAACAATTCCGTAATGTTCTCTTTATTATAATTTATTATATCGCCATAACAAGATTTATATGTTAAAGTCTTTATAAAAACAAATTAATTCCACATTCACCGTGCGGTAAAACAATTCCGTAATGTTCATTTTATCATAATTCCTTATATCGCCATAACCAAATTTACATGTTAAAGTTTTTATAAAAATCAAATTAATCCCACATTAACCATGTGGTAAAACAATTCAGTAATTTCCGCTATATCATAAATTTCATTATCATTATTCCTCACATCACATCAAGGCTTTTCGAGGTTCGTTAAAAGACTTGGAGCGAATTTGTGGAGCAGCTACATTGTTATCGACAACATATTCAACAGAAGATTATCACATTTGAAAGGTTAGTTTCCATTTTGCTGCGTGCAAGTTTTAAAATTCAATAGGTTTAATGAAATTTGAATATTTTTTTAGAAATTAAAAATTTAGATGAGCCAGGTTTACCCGACAGCCTCATAGCAAGCACAAGGCCACTACGTCCGCAGTGGGCATGGTGGGCCCAATCGTACTCCTCGGCGGCACCCACCCTATGGCCCAATGGGCTCATGCAAGTGGAGGCCTGATTCTCAAAATCGGGCCTCCATCCCCACAGACTCGTTGGGCCGCCGAGAAGGAGCAGAAAGGGGCTACGTGAGTTGGGCCGCGGGGGTGAGGTGGAGGGGGCTGCATTTTTCAAATATTTTTTTTAAAGGTTATGTTTTACAAAATTATTTATCATTTATCATTTTGTTTGATAATTTAAGTTTTTTTTTTTGTAATTTACTGATATATATATGTGTGTGTGTGTATTTTTTTTGCAGGAAATGGCATCAAAGAATATTTATGTGAATCTTTTTGGATCAAAGACTGTTAAAATTAAAGGTGGATCCTTAAAAAGCACTGTTGAACAAACCAAATCTGAGCTAATAACTACAAATCTATCAAGTGCCTCAAACGATAAAAAGACAATTTCAGACTGGAAGAAATCAAAATAAGTGAAGCTTACAGAAAATGTATGGTATGTGAAAAATAGGAAAGGCAAACATGTGCAGATATATCTAGATGCTGGTATCCCTAACAATAGTGGAATTTATGAGGTGTTGGGAAAGGTCATAGACATTTGTTTGATACCAAACACTGAAGTTGTTTATGTACTTACAAAACCGCCCAAGTCACATGACAAGATTAAATATCGGTTATCATTGTCATTGTATGACACGACAGAGAAATCTACAAAGTTGTGTAAACAAATTATAAATGACATTGCACATGATATGGTAAGTATTGTTATTTATATTTGTGTTTTGTATTACTGTAACTATTTCATTATATTTTTATAACTTAGTTTTTATTGACATACGATATTTTGTTTGACAGAATTTTATTGAAAATTTTTCAATTATGTTGAGAGGCATTCATTTCATAGAGCAAGATATTATGAATCTTGCCAGCAGTGTCTACTTAGGGTCAGAAGAAGATATGGAAAACAAGCAAAAAGTAGTAATTCATGATGCTACAAAACTACATCCAAGGGATCAGAAAAAAATGTCTTTAGTGGATAAATCTAGCAAAGGTAGATATGTTACTTTTGAAGATGAGGAAGTTGAAACTGACGCTGAAGAATATGTTGTCATTACTAAGGATGACATTAAAACTGATGTTAGAAAGGAGAAGAGCCATAAAAGACCAAAAGTAACAATGCCCAAGAATGTCTCTGTTCTAGTTAATGATGAGAATGTTAGGAGGAAGAAAATGAAAGTTGAACATTCTCAAGTAGTCATTGCCAACAGTGAAGATCCTAGTGAAAATTCAAAAGAAAGAAGGGAAATCATTACACCAAGAACTGATTTAGAGGATGGCATTATTAAAACAAAACAAAATTCCATTTGACATAACTTGACAAAGACACTTAATTGAGGGTGGTCGTACATTTTAGCTTAATGTGAGACAAATCTATAAGTTCAGTGAAAAACAACGTAAATATCAAATCAAAAAGCCACACCACCTACATGTTCACAACTTGAAGATATTGATGAGATACAAACCATATGCTCACGTGATTAATTATGTGCTTCTTGTTGATCCAGTTCAAGTTTCCAACACAGAAGCATTTGATAAGTCAAAATGTTTTGAATACAATTATTATGTGCTTGGGGGGAACCATTCTGTAGAAGCTCAAAGGCAATTGATGGAGGAATAGCCCTATAACCCAAGTTTTGAAAAAATGAAATGTATCATTTATGCTAGTTTATCGAATACAAAAGCAAAATTATTGGCATGGGATCATAATTCAGATAATGAATATAGGATGTCTATGAATTTCATCAAAAGGGTTAGATTTATTCATAATGAATTTGAAGAAAAATGTGGTGGGGATAAGATAAATGTTACTATAGAATTCTGAAAGGAATGTTGTATGGAAATAGGTTATCAAATTGAGGAGAAAATCAGTTCAAAAGGCGGCAGAGTAAATACTGATATATTCAGAAGTATTGATAACATTTTCCTGTTGGCATTTAGAACTGGAGAGATATGGGAATTAATTAATGAGATTTTTAGCATGTGGGAGAACATTGACATTAAAAACCAGAAAGTCAAAAGGGCTAAACCATTGATATGTAGCATCAGTAAATCAGGTCTTGAAATGAAGCAGCTTCCAGAAGATATGACTATCACACCCTGGAAAGCATTGCAAGGAGTAAAGGATGAAAAACTTGTCAAAGCAATATTATCTCGTATGAATCGGGGGAATTAACATTGGAAGGAATGTTTGCAGAATTTCAAAAGTAAGTTTGTTGAATTATTTTTACTTATTTCTAGATTATAATTTTTTTTTAAACATAACATATTGTTCTTGGTAGTATTTGTTTTACATATCACTATATTAACATTTTTTATTTATCTATTCAGTCACAAAGTTTACATGAAAATACAAGAACAAATGGTTAAATTGTTGAATGAAGATAGTTGGGATGATGTTGTACGCAACTATCCAAATTCAAGTTCTAGATCAACACTAAAATATTTTTATCTTTCATTTAAAAAGGTATTTTGATTTATATATTCATTTTTATTCATTTATATACTATTTTTATTTTATAACTTATACATATATTTGCTTATTTGATTAAAGATGAAGAAGAATGCAAATGGAGCACCACATAGCTTCAAAACTTTTATTAAAAAGATTAAGATGGAAAGACTGAAAAAAATAGCATCTTAGGAATGTTGAACTTGATCCAACTCTTACTCATTTCAATTGGAATGCGTTTGATACTATTCAATATCAAGTAATACAAGGTGACTATGAAGACATTGCTAAACTCATACCTAAAAAGGATTATTCCCTAGTTATTGTAGATATTCCCCATGGTTTCAATATCCCAAACATTGACTATGATATTGACCCTTATAATTATCAAGCTCTTAATAAAGTGGTTGCGGGATTTGTAGAAGTCACATCATCACCATTATGGAGATTTGTTACATTCCATTCAAACACACAATTGGCAATGTTATTTTCAAGCTTCAAAGGGAAAACAAACTCAAGGATGCAGCTTACATGGTAAGACGTTGAAAATGTATGTTTGATTAATGTTTAAAAATTCATTTATGTACAAATTAATTGAACTTTTACTATTTCATGTTACAAGCAAAAGTCAAATCTTCTTAATCGTGAAGATCAACCAATTATAAATGATTGTGAGTTCATCCATATTGATAGTTAGACAAAAGATGATGGCTATATGTCTATGTTTCTTAATCAGGGAGATGGAAAGAGCCATAGCCTAATACTAGTTTATGATGTTGTTGTAAAAAAACTAACATATGAAGATAAAGAAGCAAAAGGAGAGAGTTAACATTTATCAAAAACCATAGTCATTGATTAACTATCTTATAGACTTATGTTCAAATGAAGGAGATTGGGTTCTGGATTTATTTTCTAGCTCAGGTAAGTTTTGTTATATAGAAATGAATTTCAATATCTTCTTTTTTAATTTATGTCACTATACTAATTTACTTTATTATTCCTTGTGTGCTTGATAATTAGGTACAACACTAACATGTTGCCTACAAAAAAGAAGAAATTGCATTGCCATTGAAAAAGATCCAGTACAGTGCAAATTTATTCAGCAAATAATTAATGCTCTTCAATTTCTTCCAGATGCAATGCAAGAAATTGGGTTGAAGAAGGAATTTTAGTGAATCAAGTGTGGCAAAAAAGGCAAAGGAACTTCAACCACCAATACATGGAATGATTGGAAAGGCATATATTGGGAGATTCGCGGACATCAAAGATCCATTAGAAAAGGAAAACAAGCAAAATGAGGCAGAAATATTGTGGAAGAAGACAATGATGAAACTCTAGAGGATGAAGAGTTTGGATTACGTGATATTGTTGATTAAATTTAAATTATGCTTGGAAATCAAGCTCATTTTTTGTAACTATTAATTAATTATACTTGTAATGTTTTGACTTTGACATTTTATGAGAAGAAAAAGCATTCAATTAATATTGTAATGTGTTCAATATTTGTATTATGTGATTTTCATTTTAATTTTTATGTAAACCATTATTTTTTGAAAAGAACAATGATTATTATTATTTTTTGACATGAAATTCATAAAAAAAACTATTATTTAATCATTTTTTGTTAATTTTTTCCTATAAAAATTGTGATTTTGACATGTCATTTCTAGCAAAAAGTTATCAAAATGTGTAATTTTTTAGTTATATTTATGTTCAAAACAGTGATTTTTATGTCAATTGTTAAAAATTAGTGTTTTATAGAGACAATTATTTGATGTGCATTGAAAATTTAATTAACGATATATAAATATGTAGAATATCGAAAATTTAAAATATCGACCTTCTTATTTAACTATGCAAAAAAATAAAAACCTCACTATAAAAAAATAATTAAAAGAAAAACAAGAAAATATGAAGAAGAAGACCACTTCAAAAATTGTTAAATTTAGAAAATAATTATTCACATTTAATACATTAAAAAATTTAAAGTCAAAAAATAGGTCTTTTAAAAAAAGGGTTTGATGCAGAATCAATACTTTTTAAAATCAGCATGAAAATCACTAACATTCTAAAACCTAATGTACATAAAAAAAAAATTAAAGTGTCAAAAACTATGCTTTAAAAAATATGTGTATTCTACATCACTACTTTTCAAAATCAGTTGGTTTTTTTGCTACCTCAACGAAACGGGTAATGGTATCAATTCTTGTTTCAAAGTTTACATTGTTAGGAAGAGAAGCGTTGATCTAAGGGTGAAGAGGAGGCTTGTGACTTGGTCTTGGAAAGGCTCTAGTGTCAAGGGTCTTTGTCATGGTCTTGTATTCATCAATTGAAGGTTCTATAAGAAGAATTTGTTTGGGTTTTCCTGTCAAGGAGTGAGAGGTTTTACTGTGTCTCTTGTCTCTTTATTGTTCATGAATTGGTAATTGTCTTGATTAAAAGAACACAATAATAACATAAGCAAGAGAAGCTCATAATCAAGAAGCAAAAGAATCTCACAAGCAAATATCAAAGTAGAGAAATCACCTAATGAATGATGCCCTAGATTTCTCAACACTCCTAGCTCGTGTTCATTGTGGGACATGGACATCTTGCAGTGATAGGTGGAAACCCTTTGTGCCCTATGTTGGTCTTCATTGGAGCAGCGCAAGAAGACCATAGTGGGCTGAAGTCCCTGAGTCACTGAGGAGCAATAATGGGCCGTTGAGAGGTGTTCACAAGTGAAGCTACAAACAACTAGACAGGAGTCTCGATGTGTTGATGCGTTGATGGAGAAACGATCAACTAGTGAGCAAATTAGATAGTCGAGGTTCAATGGTCAAATGGACTTGGATCGTTGATAAAGGCAGTGCTGCAGATCGGGAGCCAAAAGAATAGGCAGGTACAAGGTATGACCAACAGGAGGTGGAGAGCATGCGACAACGAGATTGTCAGAGTATCTTGTTGAGGGTAGATTGCCTGTCAATGGATCGACACCAAGGCCCAGTTTGATTTCTTGTAGTAGTGGATGTATGAAGGCCATTATCCTTGGTACAGCAGCCCTAGACTGTTGTATTATATGTTGTTTAATATAACGAACTTGGGTTAAAAATTGTAAAAAGTTGTCTATATCATGTGCATGTGTGATTTACTATTGTTTATATTCCGTTGTGCAAAGTAGTTCTGTTGAGATTATTGGTTTGGTAGTATCAAAGATTTTAAGATTTTATGCTAGACCCAAGATCATGGAAATTCAACATGGAATTAGAGCGTATCAGAGCTACTTTGAGGGACATTATATTAGAGTGTGCACAGCGAAGCAACTCATAGGGAGTTGTGGCTATCTAAATCATGGAGCAAAGGGTTCAGTTGAAGACATGGAGATGTGGTCTTAACTAGCTTGGCAGCGAGATTGGTTGGGAGTTCTGCTGGATTGGTGGAGCGCCTGGTGAACAACAATTTGTTGTAGGACAGATTCTTGATCAAGGAATTCCGTTGATTTGCCATGGATGGTTGGGGCAGCTCAACGGTTTCTTTGGCATGGACGAGATCAGGTTGATCGAGATGGCTTCTTGTGATGGACTACAAGTTGGCATGCTAGAGTCTTCATCAGATTGTGATGTTGCATATCCAATATTGGAGGGATTTGCACGATTGGTATTTGATCCAGGATGATGAGTGCTTGCAAGACTGAGCCAATGGAGATCGTGTAGGCTCAGAGAGAGTCTAGCCTCAAAGGGAGCAGCCCTATGGAGGTTTTGGATCTTCAAATTCGGATGTGATGAGGCAGAGACACTACCGAGATTGTTGAGTTCATTCTACAGGGTATGTTGCAGTGATGGATGTCAAATGGGCTAGTGTCATCGGAGATGATGGCAGTTACTTCCTAGTCTTGGAAGTACCTTCCTCGCTAAGAAGAAGTGTTGATTTTTGTAGCTTGGGAGGTACTCCAAGCCTTGAGGATCGAGGGTTTGGAGGAAGGAGCTCCATAAATGGCCTTGTGGGTTTGGAACCCAAGCTTGGGGTTTTGCACCCATCGGTGTTTGGGCAAAAGCCATGATGAGATTGCGACATGTGATGGATGAGGATGATAGTAGATGTCGAGATGAATCCAACGCATCAAGAATTGTCCAATTCCGAGTTTTCATTGTTGAGTTATGAACTTTTGAAGTTATGTGTGGGCTAATTTGTCAAGGAATGCATGTCAACTAGGGTTAGCTTAGCCCTCTTGACAAATTCGTTGGAGACCTCTTATTGGATATAAATAAGAGGTAATCTTGGAGTTATTGGACACATCCTAAGAGCATCAATATCAAAGAATACTTTTGCGATTTGACAGCGAGATTAAAGGAGGACAAAGAAGGCTAGGAGCACGAGGTTGGGCCTGTTTTAGGAGTGCAGATTTCTAAGGAACAGGGTCGCAGGTTCGGGGCATGTACAGGAGCATTTGGGATGTGTCTTGACTTGATTAAAATAGTCCATAAGTGCAGACCCTAAGTCGCTATCACAAAGGTAAGTTAGGGATTGTTTGTGCATTGTTTAAGTGTGTTAGTACATACCGTTTGGGCCGCAGATCAAAGATGAAGCAGCAGCATTAAGGAGGGAGATCTGAGTGGGTCGAGAGGCCTAGGAAAGACCCTCTAACCCAGCTGCATTTATCCCTTGAAGGTTGCAACCTAAACAGACCTTTCCTCCATGCATTTGGGCATATTTGTATTGTTGGAAAGTATAGGCATGGTGTAGGGTGTTGTAAGGAGTATCCTCAAGCTCTACTACTGTGCCTTGATGCCTTAAATGAACAGCAAGTGGAGTAGCCTATTGGAGAAAGGTGAACGCATAAATTGGTCACTAGTGTAGGGTTGTTGGTGTGCCCTAACCAGTCTAGTACATGCATATATCTCGAGGCAAAGACGATAGCAGCAATGAGCTGCAAATGTCTACTTGGTTGATGGTTGGATGCTAGGTGGATGAGTATCCTAAGAGAGGACTGATTGGAGAAGTTTGTTGGCAACCATGTGTAAGGGTCTCCTAGATGATTGGATGCCCTAACTAGGAGCAGATGCTACAGCGAATATTGGTCACTCGTGGGATGTTGGAGGGCAGCGTGAGAGTGGACCAAGTGTGGACGTGGATTGGGCATTTATGGTTTGCTAGAGCACAACGTGATATTGCCCAAGTTGGAGCTCGGTATGCAACACTTTGATGCTCAGAAGTAGTTGCTAGAGCAGCAGTTGTTGGAGCTCAACGGTCTGATCAGTCAGGAGCAGTTTGTGGATCCCTAAACTTGTGTGTGGAGAAGGACTTCTACAACAGATGATGGATAGTCTTCCTAGTCCGTGTTCATTGTGGAAGATGGAGATCTTGCAGTGATAGGTGGCAGCCCACCGTGCCCTATGTTGGTCTTCATTGGAGCATCGCAAGAAGACCATAGTGGGTTGAAGTCTCTAAGTAGCTGAGGAGCAGTAGTGGGCAATTGAGAGGTGTTCACAAGTGGAGTTGTGAACAACTCAACAAGAGTCTCAATGTGTTGATGCGTTGATGGACGAATGATCAACTAGTGAGCAGATTAGATAGTCGAGGTTTAGTGGTAAGATGGACTTGGATCGTTGATAGAGACAGTGCTGCAAATCGAGAGTCAAAGGACCAAGCAGGTACAGGGTATGACCAAGAGGAGCTAAGAGAGCATGTGACAGTCAAATGGTCAGAGTATCTTGTTGATGGTAGATTGGTTGTCAATGGATCGACACCAAGCCCCAGTTTGTATTCTTGTACTAGTGTATGTCTGAGGGCCATTATCCCTGGTACGGGAGCCCTAGGCTGTTGTATTATATGTTGTTTAATATAACAAAGTTGGGATGAAAATTGTTAAAAGTTATCTATATTTTGTGCATGTGTGATTTACTGTTGTTTATATTTCGTTGTGCAAAGCATTTCTGTTGAGATTATTGGTTTGGTAGCGTCGGAGATTTTAAGATTCTATCCTAGACTCAAGATCATGGAAATTCAGCATTTTCCATTGCCCAAGAGGAGGAGATTTACCAATTTTGCGATGTCAATTTGGAGATTTTTCTGTGAAAAATCGGAAAACCCCAAATCCTACTATAACAATTGATTATGTTCCTTCTATTTGTTAAATGAACTGAACAAATTATTTACTTTGTTCTACGGTAAATGTCAAAACTAATACACTGCAGCCTTCACAAAATAAAATACTGCAGAAGAAAAATAACGCTAGAAGAATAAATGCACATACACACAAATATACCGTTATTTTTGGACTAAGTCCCCAGAAAAACCGAACTCGGGAAAACCGATGCAGCAACTGAGGGTTTTATTACTATGCAGTAGTAAATCTAAATACAGAACTATGGATGCTCAAATCTAGCAACCCATATAGAGAAATGGCTGACAATAAGTCTAGTGAAAAAAATCTCACTCCCATTGGCGATCCGACACTAACCTTGGCTCAAGATGAGTTGCTCTTTGTTGCCTCTACTCAATCCCTGCGTCAGCCTATGCAGCACTACATCCCACAACTCGGAACTGTGTCTCTCTTTCTATCTGATCAGTGGTTGTCTGGAAGATGGACTCTTTTGGCCTCCGAGCTCCCACTCAAGGTTCTAGCACTGAATCACTGCTTCTCCCCGACAAAATACGAATTCCCCTACGAAGATAGTGTTGCCTCTGCGCTGCCTCTCTGTGGCACTCACTGCCTCTCTACAATGCACTCACCGGAACAAGAAAATCTTCCTCCGACCTTACTATCCCTACCCCTCTCTCACAGCTTCGAGCTCACTAGCTCTCTCTCTAGCAACTCAGCGCTACTACTTTGGAGTTCGATCTGCCAGTAAGTTCGAATTGTTGGTGGCTCAAGTGTGTTCTCCAACGCCCATCGAATTTCTTATTATAATCTATCGTTGAGACATCAATAGCCAAGATTAAAACATAATTGATGGCTAAGATTAACTAGAACTCGATCCATGTATTTTTGTAGAAGATTCTCACCATGACTTAATTAATACCCTTTCATTAACCAGATTTCCTAAGTTTAGACCTAAGAACCATTAAACGGTTTCTGGGTGGAATTAAGTCGTCTCTAGGTGGAATTTCCATAAACAATTTCTGGGTTTTGGAGAATACATGTACATACACACAAATATACCGTTATTTTTGGACTAAGTCCCCAGAAAAACCGAACTCGGGAAAACCGATGCAGCAACTGAGGGTTTTATTACTATGCAGTAGTAAATCTAAATACAGAACTATGGATGCTCAAATCTAGCAACCCATATAGAGAAATGGCTGACAATAAGTCTAGTGAAAAAAATCTCACTCCCATTGGCGATCCGACACTAACCTTGGCTCAAGATGAGTTGCTCTTTGTTGCCTCTACTCAATCCCTGCGTCAGCCTATGCAGCACTACATCCCACAACTCGGAACTGTGTCTCTCTTTCTATCTGATCAGTGGTTGTCTGGAAGATGGACTCTTTTGGCCTCCGAGCTCCCACTCAAGGTTCTAGCACTGAATCACTGCTTCTCCCCGACAAAATACGAATTCCCCTACAAAGATAGTGTTGCCTCTGCGCTGCCTCTCTGTGGCACTCACTGCCTCTCTACAATGCACTCACCGGAACAAGAAAATCTTCCTCCGACCTTACTATCCCTACCCCTCTCTCACAGCTTCGAGCTCACTAGCTCTCTCTCTAGCAACTCAGCGCTACTACTTTGGAGTTCGATCTGCCAGTAAGTTCGAATTGTTGGTGGCTCAAGTGTGTTCTCCAACGCCCATCGAATTTCTTATTATAATCTATCGTTGAGACATCAATAGCCAAGATTAAAACATAATTGATGGCTAAGATTAACTAGAACTCGATCCATGTATTTTTGTAGAAGATTCTCACCATGACTTAATTAATACCCTTTCATTAACCAGATTTCCTAAGTTTAGACCTAAGAACCATTAAACGGTTTCTGGGTGGAATTAAGTCGTCTCTAGGTGGAATTTCCATAAACAATTTCTGGGTTTTGGAGAATACATGTATTCTAGCCTCTCCACCAAATTTCGTGGCTAGAACACATCCGATGCTACAAAAACCAACATTGTTCACTCCTCAACGTGAGAGACTCAGGGTGTCGATTTGTTGCTACCAAATATGTATTTTAATTTCTCTCTTAGTCTTTGCAACACAAATGGCTCCTTAAATCTTTCTATTAGTTTTTTTTAGCTTTTCTTTTCTTAGATTTGAATCAAAACATTGTTTAGAATCAAGATTGAATCAAAAATTCAAAATGTTGAGATTGTTTACATGTTTCAAGAATTAAAAATTCAAACCCTTGTTTAGTGAATCTGAGTGTGTTCAAGTGAGTAAGAAGAGGTGTTGTTGCACAAGGTGTCTAGGCACCGCAACAACACTCCAAGTAAAAGATGTCACTCTTAAATCCTTACTCACTCTGTTTAGACTCTCTCCTAGACAAGTCAAGGGGGGTAGTCCCTAGGTAAATGGATGAGGATAGCCTGTGGAACACAAGCTCTAGGAGATTTTAACGATGGACAACTTGATGAATCTAAACGATTAAATCAAATTGATAGATTAAACGCCAACGTAAACAAGACACGAACACAAGATAGAAATAATTATAGACTAGTGCCTTCGATATTTGAATTAACCATCAATAAAACAAGTTACCCAGAGCGATTTTAAATATGTGACGAAAAGTGGCAATCATAAATAATCCATATAAATGTCGAACATCGCATCACACAAAATATTCTAGATTTAAAATGATTATCGTTAATGACCAAGATCTAGAACAATAAATATGATTTATCGCGCCTTGACCATAGGAAAATCATGAAAATTGCATTTAATCACCAAATAACACCAAGGAACTTTAAATTAGAATTTTAATTATTCCTTAGGCAATTAGTTGAATGAAGAGATCAAAATCTTTTAATGTGACAGAAAAATGAATCAAAGTTAAAATGAATCAAAGGGTTAAAAATTTTAAGATTTTAATGGGCCATAGGCCACATTAAAATATTAAATGTAAAAGCGCAAATCCCCTTAGTTTATTTTATTCTCAGTCACAAAATATTTTGAGATTTTCTTAATCTTTTATAAATTTTTAATGTTTTAAAATTTTTCTAATTTTATATTTTTTTTAAATGTTTTTGGATTTTTTAAATTTTTTTAATGTTTTTAAAGACTTTTATAATTAAAAAAAATGAAATCAAATCAAATCAAAACAAAATCGAATTTTATTTTTTATTTTTATAAATTTTTATGACTTTTAATTTTGTAAAAAATAAAAATAAAGTTTCAAAATATAAAAGCAAAATCAAAAGTCTCACAAAAAATAAATAAATAAAACAAAAAAAGGTTTTTTTTTTCTATTTTATTTTTCTAAATGCTTAGATTTTTAAGTTTTAAGATTTTTTTAAAATGTTTTAGGTTTTTTCATTAAATGACATAAGCTAACCTAACTATATACAAACTAAATGAAATGAATATCAAATAAACTAACCCTAACTTAAATCATATGCTATACAATATAAAAAAAAGGGGAGTCGAAATGTTGCTTTACGCTTGTGCTTTGCAGGTTTACGGAGGTCGATGGCAAGGAAGGCTACGCGGGCTTGCAGTTAGGGGATGGAGGCACTGTTCGTGGAGCAGCAAAAGCATGGACAAGGATGCGTGGTTTAGAAGCGCTGCGAATAGGGTTGGAGCCTCGGACCAGGTTTGCGGAGTGGTAGCAGTTTGGAAGCAGCGAGCTGGATGGAGAGGGATGGATACGTAACAGCAAGGAGAGAGCCAAGCGAGGGGTAGCAAAAGGAAGAATGAGCTGACAGCGAGGCAAAGGCAAGCTCGACGAAGGCAGCGTGGAGGGATGCAAGTGCTTCGACGGAGCTGTTGAGAGCGAGACGGATGGGAGAATGGATAGCTGGACGGACGAGGAGAAATGCGGATGGAGGAAGGAGTTGAAAAGCGTTGGGAGGATGAAGAAGGAGGAGTTTCAAGCTTAGAGCTCGACGAACAGGAATGAGGGTTGTGAGGCAAGGTTCAATGCGGACGCGGGATGGCAGCGGAAGAAGGATCAACGACAGAAGGATGTAGCTGCGTGGAGAGGGTTGTTCTAGTAGCGATTAGACGAGGGGATAGCCACGGGCCAGGGATAAAACCCAAGGCAACAAACCCTTCAAAAAATAAATTCGAAAATAATTCTTCTTGAACATACCATAGGCAGCGAACAAAATGGGAAATCGCAACCCAATGAAACCGAGAAATTTCCAGATTAAATTTTATTTCAAATTTAAAATAAAAATAATTTCGAAATTTTCCAAAAAACAACAGTAAAAACAAATTCGAAATTTTCTGCTCAGGAAACCCCAGGCAACCAATCAACCTGCAAAATGGTGGCCCAGAACTTCCAACAGAACCTTTAAAATCTTTTTCAGAAATCTTAATCAAATTTTTAAACCGCTCTGCTTCAAATTTCTTTGAAACCCTTATGAAATTTCCAAATCTGAAAATAAATAAATTCCCTGTAAAAAAAAAGGATGTTGATGGACCTCCAGAGATCCAGATCTTACCCTCCGGGGCCTAGATCTGGACTCTGCACAACTTTCAGCTTCAGATCTGCAGCTACAGGACAACAAGAAACACCCAAACGATATATACAATGACCAAAAAAAAACTAAAACCCAGAAAAACCCAAGTTAGAAAGCTGAAGAAAGTTACAGATCTATGTACATAAATCGCAGATCTATCAGATCTAGGGAGTGTGATTCCGACTCCGCTCCAAGATCTGATGATCTGAGGCTCTCAACAGCCAGATCTAACGATTTAGCATAGAAAAATTAAAAAAAAAATGAATTTTAGAGGAGGTACTAAGCTAGAAACCCTTCATGCATCACCCATAAAAATATCTTATGATAAGCCCGGGATCAAATTCAAACTGGGCTCTTCAGAAAACACGGACTGAGAGTTGGCTGGTTCAGCTGAGAACTTCCCCAAATGCTCGATGATCTAATAATCAAAAATTTTCCTGCAAAACTCAATTTAGCCGTCAACATAGAGCAAGAAAACGATAATAAAATTCAGATTTAATAGAGATACCTGCTATTATATTCAAAACTTAAATTACCATTCAAACCCCAGCGATTGAGCAAGATACCTGTACTCAAATCGCTCTTTAGAAAGCTATATCAATGGGCAAAAAGAAATATATGCATGAAAATAATACATCTTACAGCATTTCCATGAAGAGTAACACCAGCAGAAGTTAACCCCAAAGTCTTTCTTTATTGCTCGTAAGAAGATTACAAGAGAACTTTTTGCTTAATACACAATCAAAAGATCGGATCCAACTGACTGACAAATAACCTCCTATTTAAAGATAAATCTTCCAATGGCTAGTTCAAGTGATCCTTGTGAAAATGATCTCGACCGTTGATAAGGATCAAAATTACTTTTAATCTCATCCGTCGAAATTTTAAATATTGAGGAAATTTCGAAATTTTCAATTAAATGCATTTTATTAAATTCAAAAATTAAAATTTTGCATTTTTTTCCTCAAAATTTTGACTTTGACTTAACCCTAGGGACCCAAGGCATAAAATTTAGCAAAATAATCAATTAACCTTAGTCCCTGGACCTGTTAAGATTTAATTTTTTAAAAGATCCACGAATTTTACCTCTAGAAAATTTAAATTTACCTAGGACCTAGGATCTATGAGGGGATAAATTATTTTTCTAACCCTCAAGACACTTTACATCATGATTTTTACATTTTTTACATCTCAAGGGGGAAAACCCATTTGCAAAAGACCCTCACAGACTACCCAGTTCTGTGACACAAATATAATCTAGCAGATCAAGCAATTTGTAATAAAATAACCTAACCAAATAGTTAGGATTATTCCCAAATCACTTTTACATAGACTCGATCTAGAACACTAGAACTCCCCTAAGATTCCAGTGATGAAATCCATTCCGGCTTTGGGGTAGGCTGAAGGAAAACTCTGTCGACCATCCGAGAATGGATCAGTGAGACAAAAAACCTCCCGGAATGTAGATCGTCACCAAAAAATTAGGTTTACCTAAGTGATTACATACACGACACAAATCTGCGGATATTATTTACATTATACACATGCAGACTCAGTTTACATTATAAGATGATCCTCAGGCTGACGATAATAACTGGATGGCAGGAACACGTCGATCAGGCGCTTTCCCTTTCACGAAAAAGGGGGTGTACTACTATGGTTCGTTGACACGTAGTGGTCAACATCTGGCTCTACTTCGAGACACAATGCTGCACTGGAGGAATGTGAGAACCCAGAATCTGCATCTAAGCAACACACAACAAAACATAAGTAGCGTCCATCCAAAAATCATCATATAACGTCAAGCACAGGAAAGATATAAGCTCTTCATTTATAACTAGTATAACAACATGAAAAACCAAATCTAACTACAAAATGAAACATTGAAATAACAGGGCATAAGATTAGAAATACAATACAAAGATGCCCCATGGTATCAGATGCGTTCAATATAGTGCATACTGAGCATTTGCCTACTTGCAGGCAAATCTGTCGGCTGTTTCTCGGATGTGCCATGTCCAATCCTGCATATAGTAGGACTTTTTCCTATCTAAAAATCAAACTGCTTACGGCCATCTAATGCATCAAATCGCTTTGTCATTTTCTTTCTCTTGCATTTTTTCTTTGTGGCAAGCTGTATCACCGATGACGTGGAACATTCTGCTTCAAAACTCTCAAATGAAATATGTAAGATATGCGTGACATGTCTTTCTTCATTTTGCATTTGATTTTTATCGTTTTCAATTTTATCTAGGTCATCTTCAATTAACCACTTTTCAATGAAACAAATGACCTCCTCATAATAAGATGGAGCTTGTTGCAGCAGATAAGGATGCTTCTAATCTATTAACGTCTCCTTGTTTCTTTCATCCTCTATCCGATGTTGAAATTTCTGTACCTGTATTGTTATGGCATCGATCTAGTTAGAGTGTTCAACCTTCACAACATCGACTTCCCTGGCATGGTTTTCCTCCATGGTCAATAACTTATTCTGAAGGCATATCTGACCAACTTCCACGTCTTTTATTACCTTTTCATTCTTTGCTTTCATGCCCATGAAAAAATTTTGCATATAGTTTATCTCTTTCTTATGATTTGCTTACATGGTAGCCAACTGATTATTATAATGGAATGTCATGATGGTCATTTCTTCATCCATAGTTAATAACTTGTTTTGCATAGAATTAATTTCCCTGTCATGATTAGCTTTCATGGTTTCCATCTCCTTATCTCGCCTTTCCAGGTGCGTGTATAAAGTTCTCATATCCTTGACGTAATCAGTTACAATTTTTTCTTGATTAAGCTCCATATTTTTTACCAGCTACATTAGTTCTTCTATAATTTGCCTATGATTTTCCCTTTCATTGTCGAAATTGATTTGACAACTTGTTCCTGTTTTTTCACTGTCATGGATTTGATATGCAACAGTACAAGTGGATGGCACATTCTGATATAGAGAATTGTCTTGAAATCTTTATCGACAGTTGAATCCTTCACAAAATCACTTTCATTCTGTTGCATAATTTTAGGGGCACCATATCTATCTTTAAAAGCATTGACGATGTCTTGTAAAGAAGCGAAAGAATCTTCAAGACAATTATTAAACCAATTCAAAGCATCACCCTCTAAAGAAAAGGAAAATAGACTCATTTTGAAATTATATGAGCATTATACGAGTAAACCTGCATAAATGCTTTCTAACAGCGTCTGAATCACCATCCGAGAACAAAGACAATTTATGAATGGCCACTTCTAGAATATCATGGAGAACATCAGTAAAATGACACGGGGTAAACGAATAATCCATGATGAATAATGAGGGACCAAATGGATGATAGAGAGAGACCTCTACTCAAGAAAACCAAGAGATCCACAAGACACGAGCTTCCAGTAGAAATTCTTGTAGAAATGAAAGAAGTGGAGTCGCCACTCGAACATAAATCTAACTCTAGGATCCAAAAGGCAACAAACAACTGGATATAACAGAGGGCTTCTTGTCTGAGAAAAAATAAATGAAAAGAAATGGAGTCGCCACCCAAACAAGAAATGAACCGAGATGTGTAGGTGCTAAAAATGCAGACGAAACGATTAACGAGATGACGAAAGATAGGGCGATGAAAAGATCAAATGACGCCAGGAAATGTTGTGCCGCTTGACAGGCTAATGAATGGAGGAAAAGATGAGATGATTGAAATGATGAAAGATGAATGTCGTTGAAACGCCGAGAATAAAATGTCCCCGGCAACGGTGCCAAAAATGTTGGCGTTGCCGGTAAAATGATAAAGATGATATGAGGAGAATGAAGATAAAATGTCGATGAAACGCTGAGAATAAAATGTCCCCAGCAATGGCGCCAAAAATGTTGTGGCCTTTAAGTACCGCGACAACACTCAGAGTAAGAGTTTTCACTCTTAAATCCTTACTCACTCTGTTTAGACTCTCTCTTAGACAAGTCAAGGGGGGTAGTCCCTAGGTAAATGGATGAGGATAGCCTGTGAAACACGGGCTCTAGGAGATTTTAACGATGGACAACTTGATGAATCTAAATGATTGAATCAGATTGATAGATTAAACGTCAACGTAAACAAGACACGAACACAAAATAGAAATAATTATAGACCAGTGCCTTCGATATTTGAATTAACCATCAATAAAACAAGTTACCCAGAACGATTTTCAATATGTGACGAAAAGTGACAATCATAAATAATCCATATAAATGCCGAACACCGCATCACACAAGATATTCTAGATTTAAAATGATTATCGTTAATGACCAAGATCTAGAACAGTCAATATGATTTATCGTGCCTTGACCATAGAAAAATCATGAAATTTGCATTTAATCACCAAATAACACCAAGGAACTTTAAATTAGAATTTTAATTATTCCTTAGGCAATTAGTTGAATGAAGAGATCAAAATCTTTTAATGTGACAGAAAAATGAATCAAAGGGTTAAAAATTTTAAGATTTTAATGGGCCATAGGCCACATTAAAATATTAAATGTAAAAGCGCAAATCCCCTTAGTTTATTTTATTCTCAGTCACAAAATATTTTGAGATTTTCTTAATCTTTTAAAAAAATTCTAAATTTATATTTTTTTATATGTTTTTGGATTTTTAAGATTTTTTTAATGTTTTTTAAGACACTTATATTTAAAAAAAAATAAAAAATACAATAAAATAAAATCAAAACAAAATCAATGTTTTTTATTATTTTTATAAATTTTTATGACTTCTAATTTTGTAAAAAATAAAAATAAAGATAAAAATAAAGTTTCAAAATATAAAAGCAAAATCAAAAGTAAAAAAATAAAACAAAAAAAGGTTTTTTTTAATTTTATTTTTCTAAATGCTTAGATTTTTAAGTTTTAAGATTTTTTTTAAATGTTTTAGATTTTTTCATTAAATGACATAAGCTAACCTAACTATATACAAACTAAATGAAATGAAAATCAACTAAACTAACCCTAACTTAAATCAAATGCTATACAATATTAAAAAAAGGGGAGTCGAAATGTTGCTTTACGCTTGTGCTTTGCAGGTTTACGGGAGGTCGATGGCAAGGAAGGCTACGCAGGTTTGCAGTCAGGGGATGGAGGCATTGTTCGTGGCGCAGCAAAAGTATGGACAGGGATGCGTGGTTCAAAAGCGCTGCGAATAGGGTTGGAGCCTCAGACCAGGTTTGCGGAATGGTAGCAGTTTGGAAGCAGCGAGCTGGATGGAGAGGGATGGATATGTAGCAGCAAGGAGAGAGCCAAGCGAGGGGTAGCAGAGGGAAGAATGAGCTGACAGTGAGGCAAAGGCAAGCTCGACGAAGGCAACGTGGAGGGATGCAGGTGCTTCGACGGAGCTGTTGAGAGCTAGACGGATGGGAGAATGGATAGCTGGACGGATGAGGAGAAATGCGGATGGAGGAAGGAGCTGAAAAGCATTGGGAGGACGACGAAGGAGGAGTTGTGGGTGTAGAGCTCGACGAACAGGGATGAGGGTTGTGAGGCAGGGTTCAATGCAGACGCGGGCTGGCAGCAGAGGAAGGAGCAACGACAGAAGGATGTAGCTGCGTGGAGAGGGTTGTTCTGGCAGCGATGAGAGGAGGGGATAGCCACGGGCCAGGGATAAAACCCAAGGCAACAAACCCTTTAAAAAATAAATTCGAAAATAATTCTGCTTGAACAGACCCCAGGCAGCAAACAAAATGGGAAATCGCAGCCCAATGAAACCCAGAAATTTCCAGATTAAATTTTATCTCAGATTTAAAATAAAATAATTTCGAAATTTTCTAGAAAACAACAGTAAAAACGAATTCAAAATTTTCTTCTCAGGAAACCCCAGGCAGCCAATCAACCTGCAAAATGGCGGCCCAGAACTTCCAACAGAACCTCTAAAATTTTTTTCAAAAATCTTAATTAAATTTTTAAATCGCTCTGCTTCAGATTTCTTTGAAACCCTTATGAAATTTCCAGATCTGAAAATAAATAAATTCCCTGCAAAAAATGATGTTGATGGACCTCCAGAGATCTAGATCTTACCCTCCAGGGCCTAGATCTGGACTCTGCACAACTTTCAGCTTCAGATCTGCAGCTACAGGACAACAAGAAACACCCAAACGATATATACAATGACCCAAAAAAAACTAAAACCCAGAAAAACCCAAGTTAGAAAACTGAAGAAAGTTACAGATCTATGTACATAAATAGCAGATCTATCAGATCAACAGAGTGTGAATCCGACTCCGCTCCCGAATCTAATGATCTGAGGCTCTCAACAGCCAGATCTAACGATTTAGCACAGAAAAATTAAATTTTTTTGAATTTTAAAGGAGGTACTAAGCTCAAAACCCTTCATGCATCACCCATAAAATTATCTTATGATAAGCTCGGGATCAAATTCAAATTGGGCTCTTCAGAAAACACGGACCGAGAGTTGGTTGGTTCAGCCGAGAACTTCCCCAAACGCCCGATGATCTAATAATCAAGGATTTTCCTGCAAAACTCAATTTAGCCGTCAACATAGAGCGAGAAAACGATAATAAAATTCAGATTTAATAGAGATACCTGCTATTATATTCAAAACTTAAATTACCATTCAAACCCCAGCGACTGAGCAAGATACTTGTACTCAAATCGTTCTTCAGAAAGCTATATCAATGGCCAGAAAGAAATATATGCATGAAAATAATACATCTTACAGCATTTCCATGAAGAGTAACACCAGCATGAGTTAACCCAAAGTCTTTCTTTATTGCTTGTAAAAAGATTACAAGGAAGAACTTTTCGCTTAATACATGATCAAAAGATCGGATCCAACTAACTGACAAATGACCTCCTATTTAACGATAAATCTTCCAACGGCTAGTTCGAGTGATCCTTGTCAAAATGATCTGGACCGTTGATGAGGATCAAAATTTTTTTTAATCTCATCCGTAAAAATTTTAAATATTGAAGAAATTTCGAAATTTTCAATTAAATGAATTTTAATAAATTTAAAAATTAAAATTTTGCATTTATTTCCTCAAAATTTTGACTTTGACTTAACCCCAGGGACCCAAGGCATAAAATTTAGCAAAATAATCAATTAACCTTAGTCCCTAGACCTGTTAAGATTTAATTTTAAAAAGATCCATGAATTTTACCTCTGGAAAAATTAAATTTACCTAGGACCTAGGACCTATGAGGGGATAAATTATTTTTCTAACCCTCAAGACACTTTACATCATGATTTTTACATTTTTTACATCTCAAGGGGGCAAACCCATTTGCAAAAGACCCTCACAGACTACCCATTTCTGCGACACAAATATAATCTAGCAGATCAAGCAATTTGTAATAAAATAACTTAATCAAATAGTTAGGATTATTCCCAAATCACTTTTACACGGACTCAATCTAGAACACTAGGACTCCCCTAAAATTCCAGTGACGAAATCCATTCCGGCTTTGAGGTAGGCTGAAGGAAAACTCTGCCGACCATCCGAGAATTAATCGATAAGACAAAAAACCTCCCGGAATGTAGATTGTTACCAAAAAACTAGGTTTATAGGTGATTACATATACGACACGGATCTGCTAAGATTATTTACATTATACACATGCAGACTGGGTTTACATTATAAGATGATTCTCAAGCTAACGACGATAGCTGGATGGCAAGAACACGTCGATCAGGCACTATCCCTTTTGCGAAAAAGGGGGTGTACTGCTATGGGTCATTGACACGTAGTGGTCAACAAGAGGCATTTAAAATTTAAAATTAACAATTACATTTGTGTTTGCTTCTTATGTGATGGGCAATTTTTAATTTTTTTCAAATTTTTTTGTGCCCTAGATTCAAATTCAAGTTCAAAGTTTCAAACAAAATGTCGAGGAATTTGGACCCTATGTGGGAATATGGTGAACCTAATCCTATACCTGACCGTGGGGGGGATCAATAGACAATATTTGTCTTGCAAGTTGTGTGGAAAGCATATGTCAAGGGGTGTCAACAAATTAACATTCCATTTGGGGAAAATTTCAGGGTAAAATAACTTTGCCATAATGTAACTCTGGAAATCATCTGGAAGACCATTAAATCGTTGCATGATAAAGAGAAGGGAAAAGACAAGAGGGCAACGGTAAAAATCCAACCTGTAGGGGCCTTAGGAGTGAGGGGAAGTGAGAGTGGTTCTTCAGCATGACATTCCACACGCACATGGCTCAACCCCTCAACTTTCTCATCTATTTTTGTTCGTAGAACCACACTTGGTGCACAACCTGGCATCAAATCAACACTTCAAAAAAAGGAAAAGGCAGAAGCTGACAGGATGGTCAATAAGTGTCTTCTATGGAGTGATGTTCCTTTCAACATTGCCAAGACCAACCCTAATGTTACTTGGGAGCGGGAGCGAAAGCGGGGAGCGAGAGCGAAAACGGGAGCGGGAGCGACATTTTCAGAAGCTCCCGGTTGAGGAGCGAATCCTGGAGCGTTTTTTATATAATATATATATATTTTATATTTTGATACATATATGTCAACAAAAACATGTAGAATAATGAATTATATATAAAAAACATAAAAAAACATAGATTGAACCATACAACAACAATCATCTAGAAGTTATAATCTTCATCAACCACGTCCACAAGTTAGTAACATAGTAACATACAACATATTGAGTCTCATGATTCATCAATCTTAAAGTTTCAAGCTTTCAAAATTCAATATATAACATTTATCATCATTGATCACCAAAGTTGTACTTGTAAGCTAAGTGTAACCATTACAACAAATAATATCTAACATGAAATGAAATGTTATAAAATGAAATGAAATGAAACAACTTTCAACTTTCATGAAGCATCATATTCATAAGTCACTACTAATGAGTTATAATTGCCAACTTCAAACTTAAATTGTCATATATTGTTTAAAAAAATATCATAATAAATATGAAAGAGACAATAGTTATAAAAGCTACTAGAAACTAGAAAAGAGAAGTAAATCTATTATCTATTTCTTATGCTTGGGCCTCTTGCCACCACGAGAAATGTCTAATTTTTTAGTCTTGTTGGAAAATCAGGATCTTTGTTATTAATATCACCCTCTAAGCATTAATATCCAGAGGTATCTTTGTCATTACCTCTGTATCTGTATAGGGATCTTTGTCATTAATATCACCCTCTAAGCATTAACATAAGATAGAACAAGCATAGCATGTCAAGTCAAGATTTTGTTTGAGTGATGCGTACATTTTTAGGAGGGTCATGATAGAAGAGTTCGACAACCAATGTCACTAACATCAAGGTACATAGAGGGATTGGTGCTCTTGATTAAATACGAGTTCCATACCCTAATACATGACAAAATTCAATGGAAACATTGCAATCCCCCAATCCTGAAATCCTGAAAAACTGATAAGTCTGCTGGATTTTGAATGAAATCTAAAATTCTACTTTCTCCATATGAAATCCAATGAGGTCGGAACCACTCTCAAACATCCTGAGTCATTTCATAGTAATGTTAAAAATTTAAGTAAAAGGATGAAAATGAATATTAAGGAAAATGTCACTTTTACTTTAAGAATTTAACATTACCATGAATAACATATCAATACTAGGGCCTAAACTTGATCATTAAGCTGCCCCACTCAAAAATTATTTGTTTCTTTCAAAAAAAAATTGCATTTCAAACATTACTACAAAAAAAAAATTGCAAAAAAGGCAAAACGCTCCTGAAATCGCTCCCGAAAAGGCAGGGAGCGAAATTTTTTTTAGGGAGCGCGCTCCCGACCCGCTCCCGAGTCACTCCCGCCCGGAGCGCGGATTGGGAGTGGGATCGAAGGGGAGGGGGCGCTCCCCAGCAACATAGACCAACCCATTCTACCAACCTATGTTTGATGTTGTTGTTGTTGTTGGCCTGGGGTACAAAGCCCCTACCTATGCAAAGTTGAGAGGGCCTCTTCTTCAAAATGAACAGGTTGATGGCACTACTAGATTAGAGGAGTTTAGGGCATCATGGGAACACATTGGATGCACAGTCATTTCAGATGGTTGGACTAACTAGAAGGGTAGGACCCTTCTTAACTTCTTGGTTAGTTGTCCCAAGGGGACAATGCTTATGAAATATGTTGATGCATCTGCACAAATTAAATATGCATGTTTATTATGTGAGTTGCTCGACACCTTCATTCAGGAAGTAGGTCCACAAAATGTTGTCCAAGTCATAATGGACAATACTGCAAATTATGTTTTTGCTGGCATGTTGCTTATGGAGAGGTATCCTAACTTGTTTTGGACACCATGTGCAGCTCATTGTATTGACTTGATGTTGGAGGATATAGGTAAGATTCCTTTTGTGAGGGATATTGTTGAATCGTCCAGGAGCATAACAAAATTTATATATAATCATGCATCTATGCTTAGTTTGATGAGAAGATTCATCAACAACAAAGACTTGGTGTGTCCTGCCATTACACGATTTGCCACTACTTTCATACCTCTTCGGTCTCAATTGAATTCTATGTGGGATATGAAGGGCATGTTTTTTTCACAAGATTGGTGTGCTTTATCTATTAGCAGCAAACCAGAGGGAGAGGGCATATGCAAACTAGTTTCATATGATCAAAGCTTTTGGGCAGGAGTGGAGGAGGTGTGTGCCATTTCAGAACCTTTGGTAAGGGTTCTTCAGTTGGTTGATGGAGATAAGCCCGCAATGGGCTACTTGTATAAGGCCATGGATAGGGCCAAAGAAGCCATTCGTGCCTATTATGAAGATAAGGGAGACGAGGGGTTTGAGAAACAACAGTTGGTATGGAAAGTGATTAATGAGTGATGGAACAATACCCCCTATCTCCTCATTCATGCAACAGGTATCTAACTCAACCCTGCATTTTTAACTCCTGTGATTTCAGATTTGATGTCGAGGTGATGGATGGATTCCTCACTTGTGTTGAGAGGATGGTGGCATTTGAGCAAGAACATGAATAAATTTCTAAAAAAATGGAGATATATAGAATGGCAGGTGGCACATTTGGTTTTACCGTGGCTATTAAGAATAGGAAAATCAAAATGCCAGGTAAGCTTCAGTTTGTTTCAACTTTCAAAATTCATAATTCATTGTCTCTTCCTAATTTGCTTCAAGTTTAGAATTTCAATGTTTCAACTTTTTTTTGTGTTTCTCATTTTTCTTTTAACTTGTAGATGCTTGGTGGACAAGCTATGGTGGCAAAGTACCCCATCTCCAAAAGCTTGCCATTCAAGTGCTCAACCAAACATGCAGTTCCTCTGGGTGTGAGCACAACTGGAGTGTATTTGACAAAATACACAGCAAAATGTGCAATAGGTAAAAAAAAATTGAACTAAATTTTTGAATTCATTTTATTATTTTTAATATTTAAATTTTCTAAGTACTAATTTATAATCATGACCCTAATACAGGTTGTTGTCACTTGTCCCAACACCTCAATGACATGGTGTATGTCTACTACAATCTCTGATTGTGGGTGAGACAACATCAAAAAACACCTGATGTGGAAGCCATCTCATTGGACAATATTGATACCACCACTGCATGGAGGGTTGAGACTAAGAGGCCTGCCATGGACTCGATCTCTAATTGGTTAGAGGTGGATCTAGAGGCACTAGAGGCAGAGGAGGTAGCAGCTGCAGGGGAGGAGAGCCAGAGGTAGAGGAGGAGGAGGAGAAGCAGGGTCAAGAGGCAAAGCCGGAGGAGGATGAGGAGGAGGAGGTACACCATCTAGGATGGGCAGCAGCAGAGGATAGAGGCCACCTCTTCTTTTTGCTTCTAGAGGACGACAAAGTCCATTTGTAGCTAAAAAGAACCAAAATACTTGGCATAAGATAATTAAGATAAAATAATTATATTAATGCCTGACGAATGACCACAGAAGTAGGTCAATGGGACTGAAGAGTACAACCAAAATGAATACAATGTGGGAGTGCAAGCAAAAAACTGTATAAAATATCCATTGTTTTTAATATTTATGTATTCAATAATTACATTCTTGATATATGTTTGCAATCTTTTTTATTGTAATTACATATTACATATATTTGTAGTCCTTTTCTGATTCATGTGCGTTCTAGAAACTTTTAACTTGCTAATTCCTAAAGTTCAGAATTCTGCTAAACATGCACCTGCAACCATGTTTTTTTCCTAACTTCAAAAGGAAGAACTTCAATCGACACCCACCTACAAAAAGCTATTCCATTTTCAGTAAGAAGCATTAAGATTAATTTACAGAAAACAGTTCCAATATTTTTAATCCCCTCACAAAATGGATCACCTCTTTTTTCCCTTGTATTATTAGGCTTATTTTAAAATGTATCTTTCATGTACAATGAAGTTGGGACTGCAAAGACAAATCCTTCCTCAAAACAAGCCATCATTCTTTCAACGTTATACGAACTTGAAAAATCAGATTGTCTTATGGAGTTCCATGCTCGGTAAGAGGCATAATGTTTAGGCAGAAGGATATCAGGTATTTGGTTGTTTTAAGTCTACTTTGAGGTCTGAACTTTTCATAATTAGGTTCCTATAATGATTCCCTTTTAGCACTGCAATCCTCACTGGTATTGGTTTCCAAGAAATAAAATGAAGCAAAAATAATTTATACCTAGGTTACAATATAACAAAGAAACTTGCAAAATAAAATAGTAGTTTATACTGAAAGAAATTCTGCAACCATTAAACCAATGCTACCTGCTCCTCTTCAAGGCCAAAATAGTCATGTTCCTCGAAAAGCAATTGGATAGATGGAATTTTATCTTCTGTAGCTGAAATAATGCAAGGAACTGAAAATTTTTCAACAGCAGCCTGTATTCACATATATTTTGCAAAACACCGTTAGAATCTAGCAGATGAGATTTAAACCTTGTATGCTCTTACATTTGCCATAAAACCATTAGCAGATTCCATACATAACTCCTCACTACCACCTTCGTTTCAAGAATATGGAATATGAGAAACTTGGTCTTTGAAACGAATTCCATCATAGAGATTTTATATGGAAACTATGAATAGAAATAAATCGCATTTGCTTCTATTAAGATAGGTAAATGATAAGACAATATGAAAAATGAGTATAAGTTTGAAAGAATAATTTCTTCTTTCTCTCTCATTTGCTATCTGTGTTATGATTTGCCCAATAAGCCTTAAGCCTTATCTGTGCCATCGTGTTATCCACAAGTCTTATATTACAACATTACATCATGTGCGGTTGAGATATTTACTCCATATTCCAGCCCAAGCCACAAGAGCTAACATGTCAGAGTCAGCCCCATAATCAAGATCCCTAATGTATTTTCTAAGAATATGATCTTTAAATCTTAGCAGCTATTTGAATAGCTAATTCAGTCTATGAAAAAACAAATTCCCTTGAGTAGCCCTTCTAACTTCAAAAGTACTTTTATATCAAAATAGATTAGAAAAACGAGAGTTTTCAATCCTAGTACAGACCAAAAGCGCCAACATACAGTCATGCACAAATCAGCTGCATGATTCACAACTAATCTGGTATGGTTTTAGTTCTTCAGAACATGAGATAAAGCAAAAGCTACCTTATATCAAGTTCAAGCTTTGGCCTAATTAAAAATTGCAGTTAATTAGATAGACACATAACTACCCTGTCCTCTTCAATGCTTTTGACTACCACTTTATCTGTCTGATTCTGACTACCACTTCTGCTTCAGAGGGAGCAAGATTGAGGTCACCGTGATTAAACATATCTGGGGGTACAGTTCTCAAGCCCTTGGCATTGTTTGAGACATGCATTTCAGCGCTGGCTCAGCAAAAGATACAACTCACTTTCCAAGCTTGAGCAGCAGTGTTTAATGATACAATTTCAAGGCCTTTTGGACACAATCCTCAAACCTATTGTACCTTATGGTTCTGAAATTTTGTATTATACCTAATATAATATAAATATTAAATCAAACCAAATTATATAATAATTAGTAATTACCATTAGGTAAAATCCCCAAGGTTATGACCTTTCATCATGACCCATCTCTTCGGCCCTTTAACTAAGAAATCCCGTTGTTCAATTTTAATCATCATGTTTCATATCAATCATATACTATCGTCTTTTGACATAATGTCTATTAGCCTTGTACTCTTTCACATAATCGTGATAGTGATGTCTACTTCATTAGGAAGAGGACGAATAAATACCAAAAGAGGGAAAAATGAATAATTAAATAAAATACATTTGGATCAGCAACAAGAGAAAAGTGAAATAATTCACCAACCATGAATGAACATGTTCATTACCTAAAAATATCCACCATAAGTAGGATAAAGGATTAAAATCAATTCATAACGATAACAATAAATGATGATTTACAAATGTGCATGATGTAAGTAAATATCATAGTTATCAAAACTGGAACTGATCAAGGGTTGAACCAAGAGCGACCAAAAAACTAGGTTGAAGAACTAGTCTACTGAAAATACATAAAATATGAAAAATATAGTAAAAAATATATATATTCATGTAAATCAATGTAAATCCAAACTATTAGACGCCAAATATGCAAAGTTTGCTCATGTATACAATATGTAAGCATGAATATAGATTATGGCATGATCTGCAATAATATGTGAAAGAAAATGCATAAACATTGAGGCTCTAAAAGGCCTCTGGAGTCCAAAAAACATCATGCTAAAACAAATAACTACATATCATCAAAAGCATCACCTATATTGGGGTCCTCATCATCAGTAGCATGCTCTAACACCTCTTATGTCCTCTGCATTCATCCTCTATGGACATTGCTAATAGTGCATAGTGCTACTTGTGGATCCAAGTCCATCTGCCCTATTGACCCTGCCTCTTACACCTACCTACAAGTTAGTGTGAAAAACATTCAACCCCACAAGGTGTGGCTGGTTGCATGGAACTCAAAGAAGGAGCTATCACACTAATCCTGACACTCTCCGTTTGAGCTATCTCCTAGGTTAGCTAAGGGGGGTTGTCCCTAATGAAAAGTTAAGTTAAAAGATATGAGTTTCTAGGAGAGTGTTATAGTGAAAATGGATTACTTTTAAGGATTTATGAGCAAATATCAAGTGAGCAACTTGAAATAACAATGTCAATCATTAATATGACAAAAACCATAAAACTAGTGCCTTATAAGGAATTTGTTCAACAATTTAAAAATATAATTACTCAAAGTAAAATGCAATGCTTTCAAAAGAGAAAGCAAAGCAACCCTAAAATGTAAACAAAAATTGTTAGCACAGGATATGTAAGATACAAAATGTTTTTGAGATAATACTCTTTATAAATCAAAACATGCGAAACTTATCTTGCCAAAACCCAAAAATTAGTAATCAACTTGGAAATGTAAAAGAAAGGAAGTGCTAAACCAAGACATCACTATGCAATTAGACTTGAAGCATGAAAAGAAAACATTTGTTTGAAAGGATTATAATATTTGCTTTTGTAATAGACTTTGCATATGAAAATTCAAACCATCAAGAGACAAGTAAAGTAAATATAATGGAAAGTGCTCTTGATTAATCTTATTAATTATCTCTACAACATGATTACAATTTAACTCTTCAATCATCAGACCTCACCCTCGCCCAAAGATATGAATCTCACAGTGAGGAGTCCATAGAGAAGTAGAGGATCCCTAAGATGTCTACTTCAACCAACTTATGTTGGAGGTAAAATTTTAATGAGGCTTGGGGCCTTCCTATATTAAAATGCCTAGATGAAATGCGTATGAATTGTTTCCCCAAAACAAAATAATGCTACATGCAAATGCTTCAAAGAGATTGATTTGCAATGCTTGAAACTGAAATAGTGTTCAACATAAGTTGTAATTATAACTTCAATTGGAGGAATAAAATTAGCTTACAAGTGTTGCATGCATCTCATCAATGAATTAAAATGATACAAGTAATTTGCTTGAAAGTAAAATTTGTTCCAAATAGACAATGACAATAAATTGTTCCAATATTCAAGATAACAATGTAGCATAAAAATGAAGCATGTATTCAAGTGCTCATGAAACAATTTACCAAGGTAAATGGAAACAAATCAAAGTTTGTTAAGAATATAAAATGCTTGCATGTAAAGGATGAATTGCCCAAAGTAAAGTGTAAGCTTGTAGCTTCAAGCAACAATGAGATAGAGAATGCAAAGCTCAAATGAAATTGTAACAAACTTTAACTTAATGAAATGTGATAGTGAGGTTGTGTTAATTCCCAATTAAAGTATACATGTAAGTGAATGAAGTATGAAAGCTTAAACCATGCAAATGTCAATCCACCCAAGAGAAACCTCCCTCTAAATAGGGAGACAGGATACCATGGGAGAAATCCCAAGCTCCCACAAGCAAATTAGATCTTTTATTAATATTACAACGAGAAGAGGGCCCCTCAAAATCCTCAACTAAACTTCAAGGAGAGTCTTCACAATAATTGCTTGAAACTTGGACACTAGACCTCCTTTCTTGAGAAAGTAATGACAAGATCTCACAAAACTTATGCAAGGGAAACAAGGTGTGAGTTTCCTCCAAATGTCCATGGCTTAGAGAGGAAATGGACAGCCCTCTAGTGAACTCAACTTGGCTAAAATAAGCCTCAAAAGGGCTCACGACATCCTTGGAAATCAAACCCCCAACATTTGACAAAGATCCTGCAAACACTTGTTAGATGTTGCGGGAGGTTGCTCTTCAAAATCTACCACACAAGAGTTAGCAAACAATCCAAACAATGACTGCAAAATAAGTTAAGTATTAATAAAAAAATCAACAAGATAAAATGTATATGTACAATTATGATTTACAAAAAGCTAAGCTAAAGAGTGAGAGTAAACTCTCGTCTTTGCTTAGCCATCTTCAAACTCTTAGATATCAAATGAACGAAATGAAGTACAATATTTTTTTAAAAGAGATTTAAATTTAAAAGTGCTTGGCTTGTGTACAAACTATGTACCAAAACCCCTACAAAACCACTTTGCAAGATAAGACTTTGAAGGCTCAAAGAACAAATGAGAGCTCCTTTAAGAATGTATCGAGAGTGGGTTGGTCTCTCCAAAGACTTCCCCTTACGCTTGATTTTGTGATCCCAACAAGATGTTCCCTCTACAAAACTCCAATCAAGAATTGGTTCCATATAGATTTAGTTATAAACAATGATAAGAAACTCTAGAGATTTATTTAAAACCAACTAGAGCATTCTATACCTAGAGCATACTTCTAAATCAAATGTCAATGCAAGATAGCTCTACATTAACAAATCTACAAGAGCATATGGAAACAAATTAGATCAAAGCATGAGTAAAAGGAATTATGCCAATGATCAACAATTCATCACACTTTTAAAGGAGGAACACCTCATGAATGAAACCCCAAAGTCTTTATTGATATTTTTGAAAGTGTACAAGGCATCAGCACTTCCCCAAGCACAATAGCTAGTAACAAAATGATACAAATGAGAGCTCAAGGCTCTATTATATAGAACTATGGGAGCCAATTTCAATGTAGAAGTGATTAAACAAGTGGCATGAGGTGACAATCTCAAAGAGAAGTTTGAATTTGTTGAATGGAGCTCTAATGCCAAGTGTAAAAATCGAATTTTGGCAAGTGGACATTATTTTTTTCTTCCCTTATGTGCCAAATTCGAATTTTATGATGGATGTCAAGTGTATATGGGTGGTAACCTATGTGGGGACAATTTCCCACAAAAATCTCCCCTAAATATTCTCCCAAATCCTCCCAAATGTGCATTAACTTTACAAATTCGAATTTCCAAGTAAGCAGCTTTCTCATTTAATACTAGAAATTCGATTTTATTTGAGCACATGCTTTCCTTGATTTTAGAAATCCACATCAATTCGGGACTTCACTTTAAGTCCTCCGTAATTTTCCACCTCATTTCCACAACTTTTAGCATGTGTGAATATTTATTTTTCTCCATTTATTTAATTTTTGACTTAATTAATAGACATATTTCCCACTAAACTTAGGAAAAGTGAGTTTTGAGGGTTCAAAACACATTTTTAACCCCTCAAAGTGTGTCATAGTTAAAACTTGAGGGTGAGAGGTGCAAATTTCATTAGGCATACCCCATACAACTTCTCTAGACATCACTTATTACATTACAAATACAGTTTTTATTGCAATTTCCACAGTGCGGAAAATCTAAAAATTAAAAAATGACTACCTAGACCTAACCAAATTACACGAAATTTTTGTGTGATCTAGTATGGTAATATACATCGACTCTAGACACTAATATGTGTTAGGGGATCAACCTTCAAACCATTGCCCCAGCTTTGGGGTAAAAAGTGAGTGAAAAACCCAGAAAATTATCCGCCTCTAAAAAATAAGGGATAATTAACTAGATAAAAAAAAACACTCCAAGGTGTACTCGTTTGTTGATTGAGTCACAACATCCTAGACCTGTTACAAACTCAAAACTCATCATTACTAGTATCACTTATTACAATTCCCCGCAGGGTGTGGAATCTGGATACAAGAAAGATGATGAGAAAATAGAAGTAGAGTTTAAAAACTCTGTTGACTAATGATATTTAATGATACAAGTGCCATTGATACATCCTTGCGCATGGAGTCTTCATACAATCATTAGGTGCCACTCCAGCGGTCAACACACCCTATCACTAACTCAAGTCATTACCCCTCTAATTTTGATGAAATCGGTTAATCCGTGAGTTAAAATAAGGAAAAAAGCTTAACAAGCCTAATCAATGGTTTTGGTGGGAGTGAAGGATACATTTTTACTAAAATCATAACAGATGGGTTCAATAGGGTACATAAATGGCTAGGTGTTCATGATTAAATCACAATCCCATACTCTCATACATGATAGAATCCAGGCTTGAAACATTGCAATCTTACCAGTCTTGAAATGTTGAAATATTAAAAACCATTAAGTCAACTAATAAATGGGATAAGAAATTAAATTTTCTTCATATGAAGTTTGATGAGGTTGGAACTGTTACTGCTGCAAATTGTGTGTTAATCTCATGAAAGCTCCAAAACACGGTGGACAATCCAAGTGGAAACTAGGAAGATCACCCATTGTCACCTTAGCGACCTACCTTGCCTCTTTATATTGGCTCTCCTCTGGCCTCAAGGGGTGCTCCCCTACAGATCACTAAAGACTTAAACAATATGGAGCAAGGTGATATCACAAGTAATCCAGTAACTGAAATGTTTTTTTAACAGAAAAAGGAAATGAGGGTGATGGAAGGATATGAAGACCAATGCCAATATTCAATAGGTGGGGTTGTGATCACAACCCCCTCTTTGTCGGTGCTTCCCTTAGGACTGGATGGGTGAGGAGTTGGGGAGTGAAACTATCCCACTCAAATCAGTCTAGACTAACCAAGGGACTTGGCTTCACTAGGAGGACCTACTCATTCCAGATGCCCCAACCACTATACCAATATCCCACACTAAGGTTGAAGATTCCCCCTACAAGGCTTGTTCAGCGAATCAGCACAATAGTATGTCTTCCTGATCGAAATTAAGGGAAAGATGAAGACCCTAGAGCCTAGACCTCCCCTTCCAAGTGACCATCTATCCCTCAAATGGATTGATAGACCAGAATTGTGATCACCAAATTATACATGTAAATTGGTCTTTAAAGCACAAATTATAGGTGAAAGTTGGGAAGAAAAGGAATACAAGAATCAACCAGAAATACCAATAAACCAAGAAAAAATCATTCAGTCCCCAGTGAGGGGAATACTCCCACTCTCCAACCATGTACTTCCATCAGGTACCTCTTCCCCATGAGCATTTGGTCCCTCCAATTTCCATCTCTGGCCATAGCTTATTCTGATCCACTGAAACCCATCCCTCACACTTCATGTCTACCATAATTCTGTCCTGGATATGAAGTATTATGTCCCGGCTGTATAGTCTTCAAGACATATAGCACAGGTTTCTGATGTATAGTTGTTGCAAGCAACAGAAATGAATATCAGGCTTGGTAATGCTTTCACTTGCAGAAAACCCATGCCATTTAACTCATCAAGACACAGGAGTCCATGTCTAGATTGTTTGATCCAATACAAGATGCACATTACAAGCATAACAGCCATGACAACTGGTGGGGCAAAACAAATTACCATGATATGTTCCTGAGGGAGGGATTAATCCAACATTCCATCTTTGAATCTCCAGCATATTTTAAAAGAACATGACCTACTGCCTCAAACACTGCATATATTGCAATTCACTTGGAATTTCCATTCATTGAAACCAAGTCATTGCTACCAACATCTTGTGCAATTTGAACTTTTATCTCAAAGCTGCATTTACCTGTTCCAATCAATACAAATGGTGAGTTTGCACCTTCTCCTGACACATCTTTGTTTGAAAGCTGTGAACATGCATCATATAGTTCTGCTACGTGGAGCATCCCACAGATTCCTGACCCTTTCATTTCTAGAACTTGCCATCTGTTGTGAAAGGCTACAGTATATACGGTGACAGGGAAGAGACCCAAAAGTAAAATAAAAAAACTGGGAATTGTAAGAAATTCCAGTCAAATCTTGCAATACTTCAATACAAGTCCAAAAATATCTGCATCTATAGATCATTCAAAAAAGATCTGCATGTTGACAAAATGCATTATCTTTGACCAAGAGAGGGAAAAGAGCACCCTTCAGCAATAACTTCAATCCAAACACCACTATCAACAATTTCTTCTAATTACTACAGCAGCTGCTGGAAGCCACAAAAAACGCACTTATGATCCCATAATTTCAGCAATTAATTTTTTGCACCCAACATATAAACCCTGTAAGCCCACAAAAGAAGATATTTGATAGAAACATAACCAAGTGAATCTTGCAAAACTATCTCTACTATCTCTACCACCTATTCATATTCAGTGCCTAGAAAAGCAAGTGGAAAAGTTTACTGAAGGTACCCCTGTTGGAAGGAGGGGGAACAGGAACCACTTTCAATCACCCTGGAACTATTAATTGTTATGTTAAAAATTTAAGTAAAAAGACAGAAAAGAAAAGACAAAGGACAAAGTCAACTTTTACTTTAAGAATTTAATATTACCAATGATGGTTGATTTGTCTTATTTCTCTTCTATTTCTTGTTTTTCCCCTAAAATAGTGTGTTGTTAGATTTGTGGATTGGGGTACAATTTAGGTTGGAAACGGCCCACTTCAGAACTGAACCTACTTGCTGATCCAATCCACAAGTTGGTTAAAGCTCCTCTAAGGGTGACCCGATCTAGACAAAACAGTTCTAATAATACTTACAGTGAATAGTCTCATACATGAATAGTTATGACCTTTGGGCCATTAATTATTCCTAGTGTTTATCAATATATGTTCCAACATGAGAGATGGAGCAAAGGTACCGGCATCTCAATTGGAGGAATGGTTCAATTCTGTAGCATGTTGGCAGAAATTTCTAGATAAATAGATAATATAGCAGCAAGAATTCTTGTCAACCCCACCAAGCTTACCTCAGTTTGAACAGAAGAAAATTTATTAGATGGAATCAAGTAAAAAGTTATTGGAAAGACATGAACAAGATAGTAAGGGAAGATATAAGAGAACTACTCAAACATTGTATTCAGTATTTACATAATGCCATATATATATATATATAAAGTAGAGCTACCCGGAAAAAGCATCTTCCCACCTTTAGAGCATTAGACACTTTTGGGCCTCATATCAACCTAATCTCTCTATCAAATAATTCACATAGACAAAAGAGGTAATCTATAGAATAGGTTCCACACGTTGACAAAGCTACCCTAAAAAGTGACATTGAAACACCAACAAATGAATAAAACTTATCCTTCAAGTGTACGATAATTGAATATTCTACAGCATATAAACACAATTGAAGAGCAAAACAAGACCGTAGAACAAAATAGATCAACACCTTACTTCTTCATCAATCTTCAAGCTTGATACACAAGAGAGTGTGAAAATTATATTGCAGTCACTGGTAATTATTCTTCTACCTTTAAAGATTATTTGTCTTATGTCAATTCGCTTACGGCAAATACTGAACAAAAACACAACTGCAATTTCACCATAGTAAATCATAGGAACTAAGAAAATAAAACACACATAAAAATTGGACACCGATATTTTTGGACAAAATAGTCCCTAAAAAACCCCAGTGTGGGGAAAACCAATTTTGCAAATGAGGGTTTTATTATTTCTTCAGCAAATTGAGAATACATAAACTACTTTCCTTTTACTGGCAAAGCTCTGGGAATTTAATGGATCTTCACTCGTTACCAAATCGAACTAGGAAATCAAGAATCTTCCTTGGAAAATCAACTCAACCTCTCCTAGGCAATCTACATTTCCTCCAGCAACTCGCACTGGCAAACTGAAAATTCGAATTAGCCATCCAAAAACTCGTATTTCCTCTAAGAAATCAATCTCGTGAGTAATATTGCCTCCAGCAACTCGACTAATCCACTTGCACTACCTCCAGAATATTGTTCTGACAGCTGGAAACAAAAATGAGTCTTCGGCAACTCATGTTGGATAAATTGCCTACTCACACTACCTAACTTGGCCTTCCTGTTGCAGAATAATTCGACCTACGCTTAGCTCTCGGCAAATTATAATCACTGTGAAGAAATTCTCCAACAAATCTCTCCTCAATTTCTCTTGTTGAAACCCTACTGCTGGTGTCTCCCACGCTATCACTATGCCCTTGTTATCACTGCAAATTTGTTCACTTGAACTGTTCGAATGATGTCCAAAGGCCCGTCGATCTCCTCTTATAATCTCTCGCTAACAAATCAACAACCATGATCTAACTCCAATCAATGGTTAAGACCATCTTAACTTCATAAAATCACTTTTCTAGAAGCTACTAGAGAAAAATCAATTTGTCTTCATTAATCCCGATTAATTAACCCATTTCCCGAAGTTCGACATAGGAAACTAATTAAAAATGGTTAATTAAATTTATTTAAGACATTTTCACTTAGAAACTTTTTTTGGATATTGGAGATAATTAATCCACTTGTGTTCCTAGCCTCATAGACGCCATTTAATTTTTAAGACAAGAACACATGTCCGAGCTACAAAAACTAGCACTTCCTCTTAGCAAGGAAGGTGTTCTCCACAACTCCCAACTTATCCCTGAAGAAAACAAACTTTGCTTTACCCAAGGCCTTCGCCAGAATACCTACAACTTGTTGTTCTATGGAAACATATGGTAGCCAAACTGATCCACGTTGTACACAGTCCCTGATGAAATGGGATTTGATGTCAATGTATTTCGACTTATCATGAAACACTGGATTCTCAGAGAACTTGATGAAATTTTGATTATGACAGTAGATATTGGTCAACTCCAGGCTCGAACCAAATAATGCCAATAGCATCTTTTGTAGCCATATAGCCTCACGTGTAGCCATGCTTGTTGCCATGTATTCTTCTTCTACGGAACTCAGTGCCACGAACTTTTGATTCTTGTTGTACCAAGAGACAACCCCTGATCCAATGTTGAAGCAACATCCTGAAGTGCTTTTTTGGTCCACTGCACTACCTACACAGTTTGCATATGTATACCCTATCAACCTGACACCATCGCCTCAAGTATATCTCAACCCATACTCGATTGTACCTCATAGATATCGTAGCACATGCTTCGTTGTTGTCCAATGCACACTCTTCGGTTCAACCATGAACTCACTAAGAGTGTTGGCCGCAAAGAAAATTCCTAGCCTAGTGTTGACCAGATACATAAGAGAGCCAATAAGTTATCTATACAAGGTGGGGTCCATTACTTACTGCTCTGACGCATCTATCTTCCTCAAATTGGTAATCATAGGTGTAGACATGGGTCTACAATCCACCATCCTAAATTTCTTCAAGATCTCCATAGCATACCTTCCTTGCCCAAGGAAGATCTCCCCATTTGTCTTCCATACCTCCAGACCTAGAAAATAATGCATCAGCCCCAAATCCTTCATCTCGAACTTTGCTACCAATCCCTCTTGCAGTCCTCTATGAGTCCTGGTGACCCAATCAAAAACAAATCATCCACATATAACACGAGAATGAGAGGCTTACCTCCTACCATCAAATAGTAGAGGTTTGAGTCTGCCCCACTCTTCAGAAGCCCATCTACTGCAAGTAACTATCAATCTAACCATACCATGCTACGTGAGCTTCCTTGAGTTTGTATAGCACTCTCTTTAATCTACATACATGGGTATCCCTCCCATGCGTCTGAAATCCCTTTGGTTGTTCGATGTACACCTCCTCTTCTATTACTCCATTCAGAAAAGTCATTTTGACATCCAGCTGATGAATTTGCCATCCCATCTATGCTGCTAGTGAGATCACATCCCTGATGGAAGTGTATCTAGCCATTGGAGGGAATGTCTCCTCATATTCTATTCCCTCCCTCTAAGCAAATCCTTTGGCCATGAACCTAGCCTTGTACTACTCCACACTGCCATCTACAGCGTGTTTGATCTTGTAGATCCATCAGGAACCAACCACTGCCCTATCCAACAGTCTAGGTATGACCTCCCACACATCAATGATGGATTTGTACTACTCCACCATTGCATCCTGCCACACCTAATGTTGTGCAACCTCCTGATAACTGGAAGGCTCACTGTCAATGAGCTCACTCATCAATGCCTTATACCTCGAATACCTTTATGGGTGTCTCCTGTCCCTGGTGCTCGATCTAGTAGATCCCACAAACTCCTGCGCATCTCTCAATGTATGTAGAAAAACTTTGTTTTTTTCACACTAGTGGTGGGTGGAGCTTTATTCTCCTCATTCTGTTGTTGTTGCTCCACCTGCTATGAACTCTCCTTTGCACCTGTACCTACACCTATACTGCTCATTGTACTCATGCTAGCGCCCTGAGCCTGACATCCTTGTTCATCCCTTGGAGATTTTGCTGGCTCACTTTAACCAACCATTGGCAACTTGCAAGATCTCTTGACGGCTTTCTCCTCCTAGAACTTTACATTTCGTCTCATGATAATCTTCCTGCTACCTAGAATGTAGATCCTGTATGTCTTGAACATTTCACTGTAACCAACGAAATATCCCTTCTCTGCAATGGAATCCAACTTGGTGCACTTTTCATCTGGAATGTGACAATAAGCTATACTACCAAAAATCCTGAAGCGTCCAAATTCTGGCTTCTTTCCTGTAAATGTCCCCTCAAGTGTCATCTTCCCCAACGCCTTGTGTGGGACCCTGTTTTGAATGTATATTGTTGTATTGCATGCCTCTGCCCAGAGAAATATAGGCATGTCCTGGTCATATAACATCGCCCTCATTGCTCCAACAATCATCCTGTTCTTTCTTTCAACAACCCCATTTTGTTGTGAGTCGTCATGTTCTTTCTTTCTACAACCCCATTCTGCTATGGGTTGTATGAAGTTGTCCACTCTCTCTTGATTCCTTCCTTTGCACAGAATTCCTTGAAGGGTTTCTCAATGTACTCACCTCCATTATCTATCCGAAGAACCTTTATCTTCCTTCCTATCAAGTTCTCCACAAGAGCCTTAAACTCTTGGAAGTGACTGAAGACGTTGTCCCTTGTCTTCAAGAATTAAATCCAAGTCTTCCCAGAGAAGTCATAAATGAAGGTCACGAAATACTCATAACCCCTAAGAGATTTTGTAGACAACGGGACACGTATATTAGAATGTATCAAATCTAGCACACCATTGGCTCTACTGTCACTCCTTGGAAATGTTGCCTTCGCAATTTCCCAAGCACACACCCTTTGCACATGTCATTGTGTTCCATGCTTATTTCTAGAACCCCTATCACAGTCTCTCTAAGCAATTTGAGTGCTCCATGATGGATATGTCCCATCCTCCTATGCCATAATTTTCCCATATATCTGCTATTGTTGAAGCTCACTAGTGCCTTTGGAGCATCCAACTGCAACCTGTATAACTTGTTGCTTCTCACCCTAATCTCTTTCACTAACTTCCAATCCTGGTGCTTTATGTACACCTTATTTCCTCGAAAGTGGACATCATATCCCTTATCCTGAAGAAAAAAACTAAAATCAGGTTCATTCCTAAACCTGGCACATGTAGCACATTTGTAACACAAGTATTCTTGCCTAACTCCCTTTGAAATGTAACTATCCCCTTCCTAGTTAGAGTGCACTTGGACTTATTTCCCATCTAAATCTAGAAGCCCATCTCCTCTTCTTGGTAACTTGAGAATTATTCTCTAACCTTGTCATGTGACATGACGCTCCACTATCGATATACTAGACCCCTGTGGAGGTAGAGCTAGATAAGCAAGCTTTGCGAACGAACTCATCCTCAAGTCTTGAAGATAGCTCATCAATATCCGTTGAAGCTATTGTCTATTGCTTCTTCTTCTTATCGCCCTTCTTTCTATTCGAACAATGACTTACATATTGTCCTTGCTGACTGCATCCAAAACACTTGATTTTACTCAAGTCCTTCTTGTTGAATGGTGTTGTCATTGATGCCAACGTCAATGCTTCAATGCTTTTAGTATATGTCCATAAATCACATTAATTGGAAGAATCAATGGATATGATGTCCTAGAAGCCCTAATGCTTGATCATATTGCCCCGCACTTGTTGAATAATTTGAGGATGAAGATTAGTGTTTATGCCAGATAGACCATCTTCATTTGATAGTCCTCATCGTGTTGATTCCAAAGGTAGGTGGCATGCCCTGTAACTCCTCACAGTTGAGGAGATATGCTTGATTGAATTTTGTGCCCCAAAAATTGGTCAAGGTCACCAAAAATGAAAGGATAAGGGGGGCAGCTTGATGACTGGTTTATTAGTAGTATTTATTTTCAAGCAAATTAAATTATATTATGATGAGCCTTTTCCAGCAAAATTCGACTTGTAAAAGTAGAGGGAAAATTAATTAAAAGGTTTGATTAATCATAAAATCTTGGAGATTAAGTCAGTTTCGGTGAAAATTTCACCACTGAAATTCTATCGCAACAACTAGAATTAATTCTTCTAACTATTAATTAATTTGGAAGTTTATTGCTACGGCAACAAGGAATTAATCACACTGCAATCTTCACAAACAAACAAAAATGCTGCGGAAGATAAACTGGAATCTGAGAAAATACTAGCACACACACTCATAAAATATGACAGTTAATTTTGGAAAAAAGTCCCCGGAAAAACCCAACTTGGGAAAACCAGTGCAGCAACTAAGGGTTTTTATTATTAAGCAACAGTGAGAAAATTCAGAGTACAATAAATATCATCAAACTAGTAAATCTTTCCAAGAGAAATATTGGCAAAAATTCTCTGAGGCAAATTACCCTCTCTTCGAGCAATCTCGTTGTCAGACCTCTAAAAACCTAGTCATCCAACCAACTTTGTGCAAGCCCTGCGTCACCCTAGCGCAATCCCTCACATGCTTTGCCTGAATCAGCTGCCAATCTAGTCGTCCTGTCTGCTGCTAACTGAGAAACTGTCTCTCTGGCACTCTAGAAAATATTCCCAACCTCTGGAACTGAGAATGAACTCTTCTTCAGTTGGATCGAATTGCCCTCTAAAGGCTCTACGTTACCTCTACCCAACCTCCTAGATAAATCTCGACCTCCTCTTTTTGACTCTCTAGAACTAGAAAAATTCCTCTGAACACACTATCTCTACCCCTCTCTGCTTCCCTTCTCTGGTTCGAACTTTTCCACCAACTGTTGCTGCTCTCTGGAAAATCGAACAGACCAAGGAAAACCGATCTCAAGTGTCACAAGTGTATTCCTCCATCCACCCATCAACTTCTTCTTATAATCTCATTGTGAGACTCCAATGGCCAAGATTAAATCTTAATCAATGGCTGAGATTATTTCCCAGTGGATCTGTGTGAGTTCACTTTTCTCAATTAGCACTTATTAATTAACCAATTTTCCTAAGTTTAGACTTAGAAAATATTTAAAAATTGGTTAATAATCTAATTGAGACACTTCTAGGTGGAATTTCTACAATCGATTTCTAGGTTATGGAGAACTCCTGTGTTTTAGCCTCTCCAAAAAGTCTTGAGACTAGAACACCTATGATGCTACAAAAACTAACAATTTCAAAGGGGGCTCAGATTTTGGCTCCAAAACACTGAGTTTTGAAATTCAAATTTTGTTAGGTCACCATGTCGGCTTCCCCCTTCGACTACTATAAATATGGACGTGTTCGCCCTCCAAAGAGAGATTAACAAGCTCATATTTTGAATTTTCTCTGTGATCACTGCGGCCTTTGAGTAGTCATGCCTAGCTGGAAGAAGAGGGTCGAATTTGGAGAAATATTTGGGTTTTCAACTTTTCTGTGGTTAAAGGATTTTCGCTGATCTTTTGAGGCCCATTCCAAGTTCTTTCTAAGGCAAATATGTAGTATGTTATGAGGCATTTTTCGTAAGTTTCTGAGGCAGAAATATCTAAGGTTTTTCGGCCCTCCAAGGCCACATCTTTGCGGCCTTCCTGAGGCTTCAATTCAAGGTTTTGTGGCATCATATGTTGATTATCTGAGGAAAAATTTTTCGTTGATTCCTCAGGTATATGTGAAATTTCCACGAATGCAATAAGCTAGAGTTTAATCTTCTATCTACTACAGATTAATTATCTTCTGAATTATACTTCGGCAAATAACGATTAAATTACTATTGCATTCTTCATAGATAAAACACTAAGGAATATAAAACTGGAACTGAGAAAATATGTACACACACAAAATATAACAATGTTGTTTTTAGACAAATGTCCCCCGAAAAACCCCGAAGGGAAAACTAGTTCAGCAAAGGGTTTTATTATTATCTTTAGCAAATTCAAGAGTAAAATAATCTGTTTGCCTTTCTAGCAAAGCTCCGACAATGTCTACTAGCAAAGTAAACTGCAAGATGTAACGAACAAAGTCCGTACTTGCTTTGATACCAATGTTATGAACAAAGTTCATAAATGCAACAGAATACTCAGAAGATCTGAAATATATAAATATCCATGATAGGAAAAATATATTTAGATAGAAATGTAAAGAAGATATGAGATGATGATTGTTACAAATGAGGGGGTTTGCTTATATACTTGAGTAGGTTCCCTTTCATGACTGGTCATGTCATTAGAGACCTGCCTCTTGAGTAAATAGTTATTGTTTAATTAACAATTATTACATTTAACATTTATTATTTATTATTTATTATTTATTATTTATTATTTATTATTTATTTATATATTTATATATTTATATTTTTATATATATTTTAATCATAACATTGCCTTTGTCTTCAAAAAGCTTTGTCCTCAAAGCTTATTGCTGACAAGGCGTGTCATTTGTTCTTTGTCTTTGTAATCTATTTGTATCTTTTGGAATTCTTCAATTTGTCAACTTCGTTGATGCAAGATAATAAGATCCTTGGAGTTATAAAATAAAATTGTTGAATTGAGAAGGGATTTGACCATCCTAGATAAATATTCTGTGGAATCTTGCGGTCACTAGAAACTTGTGATGAACTGTTATCATAGGATTGGATTCTACAAACTTCAGTGTTCCTCGAAACATAAATTTGTTTTTTATGCTCTAAGTGGTATAGATACGCAAACTAATTGAGATGTCCACTCTTGTGATTCGGATGTCGATAATGAGTTTTTGTGATCTGGTCTCCCTTAAATAGTTTGTGGTGATTTCTTGGTTTACTGGAGGTATCTGATTCCCTTCAAGAACAGAAGTCATTTGTTTAACTATTGGATCTTCGTTTGATATTTTTGTTGTTTGAACTGCAACATCTGAATATGTCTTCATTACAATTGGATTTGGATTTGTCTGAGTTGTGAAATCAATGGAATCTGTGTTGGTTCCTTTTTCTTCAACTTGGACTGTTACATCTGAAGACTTCGATACTTCTTTCGTGAGAAGTTCTTCTAATTTGTCTTTTAATGATTTATTATCATCCTTAAGTTTCTTAATTTGAATGAGTAGACTTTGATTATGGTTTTCATCTTTAAGTTTCTTAAGCTTTTCATCTTTTAAATTTCTAATTTGTTCTAATAACCTTTGATTAAGGGTTTTTAAGCACAAATTTTCTTCTTCTTTCTGAGATAAACTTTCAATGAGTTTCTTCTCGGAACTTTCATTTTCTTGCTTTAATTTTTGCTTCTTAGCCATGGATTTATTGATCTTTTCAAGTAATTTTTCACTATGATCTCTGAGGCGCAAAATTTATTTGTCTTTACTAGAGATGACTTCTTCAAGCTCTTTTTGCTTCTTAGATATTGTTTTTTTATTATCTTGAAACATTAGTTTCGAAATATCTTTAAAATTTTCTGATGAGGGCATTATTGTCTTTGACTTCGTTGTCATGTCTTGGAGTGTGATCAACTTCTTTTTATAATGAAACATCAAAATATTTTCCTCTATGTTTAACATGAACGTACCAAATTCTTTAAACCAAGGTAGACTAAGAATTATGTCAATCTCTTTCTTAACCATAGTTACGACATTGAATTGAGAAATGCATTCACAATGATCAATTGTCACTTGTAAATCATTAATTTCACATAAAATATATTTTCATTCACCAATGCTTAGCTCTTGAATTAATAGTTGATTCGCCAAATTAATGTTGATGTAATTTTTCTCATTGCTTGTGCTAATAGTGACATTAATATTTTTTCCCTTGGACACTTCCTTTAAATGTAATTAATATGTGATCTATAATTGAAAGACAGTTGTAGGATAATCTTCCTTCCTTCTTTTCCAAATTAGACTCCATTCTTCATCTCAAATATTTAAATACTTTTGAAATATTTTTTTTTAAATAAAAAAATACACTTTTCCTTTTCATTAAACTTAATATTCCTTTAATATAATTATGAAGATTTTCGACTTGTTAGAACTTCTATGAATAATCCCTTTTTTGAATCTCACTATTTAAGACAACTTTATATATATATGGCTTTCTAAATTATTAATATTTATTATTTTAATACCTTTTAGTTAGCACTACATATATATAAAATACCTAATACCTTCAATTCAATTCCATAGTCAATAAAAATTGGTTAATTCTTCAATAACGTATTAAAATACTATGCGCATCAAAATTAGATAAGAATTTCGGTTATATTGGCTTGATGGTTAACTATGTTATGAACCGATGCTATGTAGGGGTCGGGTTATGAACCAACACTATGCAGGGGCACAACCCGTTGCCCTGTTCACAAAATTATAATTTTTTTCATATGTGACTTAACCGAATTCTTCTATCGTTGCGTTGTAATATATGTGCCGAAAATATATCCTTATGACAGGATGGCTATACAGTAGCAAGTCAACAACATACAATTACCAGTCGACAACGAAAAATGGCGGCAATAATGGATACGAAAAAAATTTGCAATCACAAAGTTTGCAAGTAGTTATGGATGACAACTGTGGCGGGGTATCGTCGGTGACAGAGGCAATGTTTCATGGTTGCAACTAACAAGCAATTATGGCAGCCCATTAATAGCCTATTGAGCGGCAGCGGTGGCTGCAGAGACTACCACAAGTCGGTCTTTTTTTAAGACTTCGTTTTAATTTGTTTTTTCTTTGTTTTTTTATATGTTTATTTTTTTATAATTTATTTTTCTTTTTTTTTAATTTATTTTTTAACTCTTTTTTTTCCTACCTTATATATATATAATTATAGTTAGAATTAGTATATATATATATATATATATATATATATATATATATTTGTTTGACTTTTTCTTGTTTGAAAAAAATTATGGCCAAAGCCCTGATAGCAAGATGGAGAATTTCCAACTCTCTATAGCGAAATGCTTCGATCACGACAGTAACAATGTTGACGATAGGTTGATGGCTAAAAGTCGGATCAGACATGCTTTGATACCAATGTTATGAACAAAGTTCATAAACGCAAAAGAATACTCAAAAGATCTATAATATATAAATATCCATGATAGGACAAATATATTTATATAGAAATGTACAGAAGATATGAGATGATGATTGTTACAAATGAGGGGGGCGCTTATATACCTATGCAGTTTCCCTTTCATGACTGGTCATGTCCTTAGAGACATGCCTCTTCAGTGAATAGTTATTGTTTAATTAACTATTATTACATTTATTATTTATTTATATATTGATATTATTTATATATATTTTATTCATAACAGAGGACACCTTTTCTGCCTCTGCAATCGATCTGGCCCTCTTTCCTGGCTATTTGCACTGCCTGGCTGGAAATGCGTACAGTTGCCTCCAAAAAATTCATACTGCCATGGAATCACCTTCCTACAAATCGTCCTACCTCTGTCTGCCTTTGAAACCCACTCGCTCTTCCTCTAGGATACTGATACAACAACTGGAAATTGAAACGTGGCTCCTTCGCCAACTCGCACTGGGAAATCTGGCTAACTCACACTAGTTGTAGCGGCCTCCTCTGCAGATGAATTCGACCTCCTCTTCATGTCTCCCAGACACTGGAAAATACTAAGGAAAATTCCTTCAAACTCCTGCTCTCAAATCTCTACTGATCCCTTTGTCTTTGATGCTTCCCTAGTTTCAACTACGCCCTTGTTGAATACCTGCAACTGGATATTCAAACTGCTTGAACTCACTCGATCTCAAGCCCTTCGACCTGCTCTTATAATCTCTCGTTGTAGTCTCAACAGCCACGATCACATCTTAACTGATGGCTCAGATCATCTTGACCTCATCAATAGAAGTCTCTAGAGAAAAATCGAACTTCCTCAATTAATTCACTTTAATTAACCACTTTTCCTAAGTTAGACTACGGAAATATTTTAATCATGGCTAATTAAATTAATTGAGATGTCTCCATGTCTTTTCTCGCGAAACCTCTTCTATGTTTTGGAGATCTTATGTTCCTTAGCCTCTTAGAAAACATCGAGACTAGAACACTTGTCCGCTACTACCATAATCTAAAACTCCCTCTGAGTGAAGAAGGTGTTCTCCACTATACCCATCTGCTCCCTAAAGTAGACAACCTTTGCCCCCAAGACCTTCGTGATTATATCATTTACCTACTGATCTGTGGGAACATGTTATAGCCAAAGTGATCCATGTTGTTGGTATCTAACTTTTGTGATACCTCCTTCCTTTACATCTTCTAGTTGATCTGACTTCCTGTCACTGAAAATCACAGTGAAGAAAAATACTCTGGCAAACATTGTCCACCATGCTACTACGCACACTCTGATCTCACACCATTGATGCCTCCTGCGCTAGAGTGTCTATACAAAACTAAGTGTGATCTCAATCTCCCATTGAAAAATAACTAGGAAATCTCTTTTCCTTTCTAGCAAATCAACTCGGCCTTCTCCTTCTGAATATTCCTTGAACTACAACTAGATATTATTCTCCTAATTTTAACAGTTGATTTCTCTTTTGTACCTATTATTATGGCAAATTGTGAATAATTCACACTGCAATTCTTCACAAATAAAAATTCTTTGTGGAAATAAAAATGAGGAACTGAGAAATAGATGCACACACAATAAAAATGAACACTGTTATTTTTGGACAACTGTCCCTGGAAAAACCCCAAAGGGAAAACCAGTGCAGTAGATGAAGGTTTTATTATTATGCAACAATTTGAGAGAATTATTACAATTGGTTGCCTAACCAAGGTTGTGGAGGAGCGCCCACCCCCCTCGAATCAACCCCTGAAGCGCGCTCCCGCACAACAAAAAAAAAAAAAAAAAAATCGCTCCCTGGCTTTTTCGCAAAAGAAAAAACAAAATCACAAAGATGTTCTAAATGCAATTTTGTTTCAAAGAAACAAGAGTTTTTGAGTGGGGCAGCCTAATATTCAAGCCTATGGCCCTAGTATTGAAATGCAATTCAAGGTAATCTTAAATTCTTAAAGTAAAATGATGAAAATGAAAGATAAAGGAGAACATCACTTTTACTTAAATTTTTAACATTACGATGAAATGACTCGGGATGTTTGATAGTGGTTCTGATCTCATTGGACTTCATATGGAGAAAGTAGAATTTTAGATCTCACTCAAAATCCAGCAAACTTACCAATTTTTCGAGATTTCAGGATTGGGGGGTGTTGACACTTAATCTTTGGGATTAGGTAAATCCATGTAAATATTGTAAATAGTTAAATAAATGGAATTGGAAGACGAAGAGACATTGGGAGATGAAACCCAATAGTCTCCCTCTCCATGTATATATCCATGTTCTATCTTAATGCAAAATCAATCAAATTCATGGAGTTACCCTCCTAGCCTGACATGGTATCAAAGCCAGCCCCATTTTTAGCATTTTCTGCCCTATAACTCCTGTAGAACTCTGCCAAAATTCCCTATGTCCTCTGCTCTCAACCATATTCTCTACAAGAATTTGTGCATTCAAATCTCTTAGGGCTACATTGAAAATCCACTGTGAGCAACAGGTCCTTTTTTTAATTTTTTGTTATGTAACTCCTGATTATACGTTCGTTTGTGAGTATTATTGAATGTGATGATACATATCATATGCTTAAGTGATGCCTTTAAACTTTGCACATTGAAATGACTGTAACCCACTGCGAAAAGAGGGAGATTCTGCTTTTTGTTGGCGGTACTAAGCCATTGCTCTGTTTTTAATTCATTTTTTCTGCCTAGTGATGCTTTACGAATGAAGATACGATGAAAGGATACGCATGTTGTTGAAAGGCCATTCATATAACAGATCGTGTTTTATTTGTTCGCGGATTGACTATTTCCATTGAAACCTGAACTGTTAAGTGGGTATTGAAGTTTGATTTGTAATATTCAGTTGTTGTATTGAAGTTGGTCGAAACCGTTGTCGTGATGAACAGTGGTTTGAACTCTGCATACTTGTTAATTTTAGGTATGTTCTATGCTTAAAGCAATTTATTTCAATTTTCACAGTTAGCTCAATACCTTTTCTAGATTAGCACTCACATCAGCATTATAGTAAACTGCAGATAGAACATAAACATAAATCGTAGAAGACAAGCCAAGACAAGAGGACACAAGATGTGGCACTAGCCAGGGACAAACCCCAATGTGGAGAAACCCTTGATCAATTCTTCTTATATGTTCTTCAATAGTTCAGCAGAGAGAAAGAGATAGTACATTTACAACAGAGGTCAACACATTGACTTATCTAGATAAGAGCATAGATCATCTCTAAGAAGATGATACATGAGATCAGTTGAAGACATGTTGCTTCAATTGATTCTCCCAGATGACTCCTTCACCTATCATTGTGTTGCATCTCATCATCATGCTGCACCTCACCGTGTTGCACCATGTTGCACCCATCATCACAATGCTGGACCTAATGACCATGTTGTACACTTCATATTGCTACACTTGTCACTATGTTGCTCCCAATCACTGAGTTGATTTCATCACTGTGTTGCTCCCATCACTGTGCTACACCCATCATGTTGCATCCATCACTGCATCCAATATGCTGCAATCATTTACACTCACCAGTATTAGCTGCTTGCTATGGCTTACAGCCTAGCAAAGTAGCTAGACTCCTTCAACAGGTTCAAAGTGCAGTCAACTAACAGTCACAATGTTTGCCCAGATTTTTCTGCAATTGTTCTCTAAGGGAAGGTTGTCTCTGCCTTCCACAAGACTGTCCTTCAATTATCATCACAAGATATGGCATCATGGTACTGTTGTTTCATATAGCCATAAACCCAAATACCATTGTAGTAAGAACATTATTAAACACTAGGATCTCTGATCAATCATCATTGAATCTTTGTCCATTCACTACAGCATGTATATATCTAACATGCCATACATTAGACTAAAGATGTCACTGTCATGTGTTCACAAGATAACATACAACATAGTCATAACCTTATACTGAAGATAGTTTCCCACACAAACTATCCATCCAGAACTCAGATTAAGGTTCTGACCTTGCACTCCTAAACTTGGCCTACTGCCCAGCAAACTCAGCCTAGAGAGCAGACTTCTACAATGCACTGCTTCTTCTTATGACAGCGAATTCCCAGTCCTCAACTCATGCCTTGTAACTGTCTTATTTAACATGTTGTCACCTACAGCACACATAGATTTCCATGTTGTCACCTACAACACACATAGGGTCCTTCTTACGTGGCTAGGTCTCCTTTTCTGCTGCAGATTTTGGCTACGCTTTACAGTGGATTAGGACTTCCTTTTGATAGCGTATAGGAGCTCCTCTTGACTGTAGATTAGGCCTCCTCTCCTAGCTGCGTATAGGTCTCCTCAATTGCTGTGGATTTGGCCTCTCTTTACTGCGGATTTAGGCCTCCTTTAACTGCGGCCAGACCTCTTCCTTAACTGCTGCTAGAGCTCTCCTTCATCTGCGGCTAAGTCTCCTCTCCACCTGCAGCTAGGGCTTTTATCATGACTGCGGCTAGGGCTTGTTTGTAACCAGTGTTGCGGGGGAGCGCCCCCCCCCCCCTTCGAACCCGCTCCCGAAGCGCGCTCCGGGCGGGAGCGGCTCGGGAGCGGGTCGGGAGCGCGCTCCCAAAATCGCTCCCGGACGGGAGCGATTTTCGGGAGCGCGCTCCCTTAAAAAAATTTACGCTCCCTGCTCTGATAGGGAGCGTTTCAGGGAGCGATCGCTCCCGAGCTCCCGGAGCGTTTTTTAATGCCCGGGAGCGATCGCTCCCCGATCGCTCCCTAATCGCTCCCGGGCATTAAAAAACGCTCCGGGAGCGGTTCGGCGGAAAAAAATTCCGCCGGACCCGAAAAATTAAAAAAATTTAGCTAATTTTTTTTGTTTTATAAGCCCAATGGGCCAAAAACTTGTCATTACAACTTTGTTGAGCAAGTGATTGAGAGCTTGAGCAAGAGATTGAGAGCTGGAGCAAGAGCTGAGGAGCAAGGAGCCAGAGCTGAGGAGCGAGGAGCAAGTGCCAAGGAGCGAGGAGCAAGCTTGCAGAGGTATGTAACTTAATCATTTAGTTAGTTTAGCTGGTTAGGTAGTTAATTTGGTTAGTTTCATTTACCTGTTTGAGTTTAAAGATCATTAATTTAAATTAAATTAATAAATTAAATGAATTAATCCCAATAAACTAAATTAATTTGCAGATTCAAGACTCAAACCCTACAAACATCAAACACGATGAACCTGAGCATTTTTATTGGCATTTTCCTCTTCCTGGTCCCCTTTCTGGTTATTATGGTGGTGGAGAGTAGGAAACGGAGGGGGCCTGACCCTGAAGAGGTGGATGAAGAAGCCGGAGGAAGTCAAATAGGTGAAAACCCCAGTGAGGAGGATGTGGAGGGTGAACATGAGGGTGAAAAAACTAAACAAGACCAAACTCCATTGTGGAAATATGTTCAGAGGCCTGAAACAGGGAGAGGGGGTGGAACCACTAAATTTCATTGCCCCCATTGCAACACTGATTTCACAGGCTCATACACCCGTTTGAGAAGACACCTTTGCGGGAAAAGGGCATGGGATGGAGAGAAACAAATAGGAATCAGAACTTGCAACGGGGTGTCAACAGTTGATAGAGCCAAATACATAAAGGAAGAGGAGGACGCCCAATACAAAGCAAAAAGATCAAGGGGTTTCTTTGAACCAAGCTCACAAAGAACTCCTTCAGCATCCTCCCAAGGCAGTGGATATGGACATGGAGGCTCAGGGTCATCATCTTTACGCCGTAGAAGCATATCAGATTTCCTTGATGAGGGGTGTAGGAATGATGTGGATTCAAAAATTTACAGGTTCCTCTATGCAAATGGGATACCATTCAATGTTCTACGCTCACCTTATTGGCACGAAATGGTTTCTGCCATAAATGATGCCCCTAAAGGATACAAGAGCCCTGGGTATGACAAGGCAAGAACAGTTGGCCTTGATCATGAAAAAGCAAAAATATCACATTCTTTGAATAAAATGACAAGTTCTTGGACTGACAATGGGGTGTCCATTGTATCTGATGGATGGACAAATGTAAAAGGCAAGCCATTGATAAGTGTTCTTGCTGTGTCCCGAAGTGGTCCCATTTTTCTAGCTGCACATGATTACTCAGACAAGTTCAAGACCGCTATCAACATTGCAGAAGCATTGCTTGAAACAATTGAGCGTATTGGCCCATACAATGTCATCCAAGTCATCACTGATAATGCTCCTAATTGTAAGGCAGCGGGAGCAATTATTGAGGATAGATACCCGAACATATTTTGGTCTGGATGTTTGGTTCACACATTGAACCTTCTGTTGCATGATATTGTCAAAAACAAAAATGAACAATACCAATGGATTGGGGATTTGTACAAGAGAGGAAAAAAAATGATAAAATTTATTACAAATCATAGCAATACCCATGGCCTTTTCCGCAGTCACTCGAGATTGGAGTTGCTGAAGATTGCGAGGACTAGATTTGGTAGCTATTACCTCACCTTCAGGCGCCTTTTGAAGGTAAGAGAGGGTTTAGCTAGCATGGTATCAAGTCCAAATTGGCAGGTGTTAAAGGAAAGGGCTACAAATGTAGCTGACATTGCAGGTTTTGATACGGTGGAGGAGGCCGCTCTTGATGGGCAGTTTTGGACAGCTGTGAGACAGGTATTGGATTTCACCAAGCCAATTTATAACATGATTCGGTTTGCAGATACAGACAAACCGGTGATTGGCGAGGTGTATGAGCAAATGGATACCATGTTGGGGGAAATAAAAGACATTGTTAATAACAGAGATCCCGACTTGTACAATCTGATTCACGATTGTGTGTGTGAACGGTGGAAAAAGCTTAACCTTCCACTACATTGCTTGGCGTATATCCTTACGCCAAAATACTACTCAGATTCTTGGTTGGGCAAACCTGCAGCAGGGGGTGGTGTTAGGACCAAACCCCATTTAGATCGAGAGGTAACTAAAGGATATCTGGATGCATTAGAAAAGTTGGTGCCTGACAGGGAGGAATGTGCAGCTGTGCGCCTTGAAATAGGCAGATACTTCACTGGCAGTGGTTTGTATGGTAACTTCCATGCAATGGACGACAAAGATAAATTTGATTCTCTCACATGGTGGGAAACATATGGCGGCGACGGACTTTTGCGAAAATTGGCATTGAAAGTTCTTGCACAGGTTGTAAATTCTTCTTCTGCAGAGAGGTGTTGGAGCACCTACAGTTATATACATAATGTGAAAAGAAACAGGCTCAACGAAAACCGAGCAGAAAGCTTGGTTTATGTGCACTACAATTTGAGGTTGTTGAGCCATTACTGTGATCGGGCCAATGAAGATCCCACATATAAAATTTGGGACAGTCACCCTGAGGACGACAATTTAGAGGATGGCATTGTACATATGGAAGAACTAGAAGATGAGCTTGTACGGGATGAAGCTGAAGCAGCTGCAGCAGCCATGCCACCTCCACCATCCAGTAGCAGTTCTCGGGGCCCGAGTCTTGTTCCATTGCTGTCGCCACCTCCATCGACACCCTCGCGTGGAGGCTCGAGTTCTGGTCGTCGGTCTGGGAGGGAGACTCCTAGAAGACCGCCAAGACCTACTTATACTCCTGGAGACTCTCGTGGCAAGGGCCACTTGTAGATTTACAGTTTACTTGTCTTTTTTAGTTTCTATTAGACTTGTCACTTTAGTTTTCATAACTGTTCAGTGTTGAGTTTTGAGTCCTTGACTCTTGACTCTTGACTCTTTCATATCATTATGACATTATGATATTTTTTGTAAACATTATATCACTGTGACAATGAAAATTTGAAGTTTGAAGTTGGGCCTTGGCAATTATAACTCATTGGTAATGATTGTGAATTATGAATATGATGCTTTGTGAAAGACTAAAGTTGTTTCATTTCATCTCATTATTCATGTTTCATTTTATAAATTTTTAACATTTCATATCATGTTAACAGTTAGAAGTTAGGACTTAGAAATATCTTCGATATTACTTCTTGTAATGGTTAAACTTGGCTTACAAGTACAACTTGTTACTTTGGTGATCAATGATGATAAATGTTATTGAATTGAATGTTATTTTAATTTATTATTTTACTAAGGTTGATGACGATTATAATTTCTAGATGATTGATGTGATATGGTTCAATGATCAATTTATGTTTTTTTATGTTTTTTATGTCTATTTCATCATTCTACATGTTTTTGTTGACATATATGTATCAAAAATTAAAAAATATAAAAAATATATATATTTTTAAAAAATCGCTCCGGGATTCGCTCCCAAACCGGGAGCTTCTGAAAATGGTCGCTCCCGCTCCCGCTTCCGCTCCCGCTCCCCGCTCCCGCTCCCAAGTAACACTGTTTGTAACTATGGCTATGACTCCATTTAGATCTGTTGCTAGGGCCAGATTTCTTCACCTCAGCGTAGGGTCTCTTCTAGACCTGCGTTTAGGGCAGTTAGGACTTCTCCTTGCTGCACTATAGAAGTCTCCTCCATCACTGCGTTAAGGCTGGTTAGGGCTTCTTCATTAGGGCAGCGTAGAGCCTAGGGCACTCCCTCTAGATCTCTCCTTCATCAAAACCCAAAACAGAATGAAGAGAGAGATCACAAGAGTGTGAGTGTGTGTAAATGACTTGAAGGCTACCTCTATTTATACTAAAACGTTGAGCACAAGTGGGGGCAATTTGGTTTCTTGCCGACCTTGTCGAATTGTCTTATAACACAAATAAATTCATAACTACGTGAATACTTATCAGAATCGGATGATCTTTAGATCAATCCTACACCTCTCAATGAGAGGGATCCAAGAAAAATATCAGCTGCCATAAATAAGATGACCCACGTGGAGTTTGGCCCTAGTTTCCAATTTTAACAATACTATTGTGCGTTGGAATACTGAATGAAGTGATGGAGACTGGTGTGTGGTGTGTTGAATTGCCGTTCGCATGTTCCTCTCCATTGTTTGAGGTCGTGACATACGCTTTATATGGAAGCCTGATCGTGGTATGTAAATCCAAATCCAAGTTGCGTTAAGAATTTTTAAAAGGTCGTATGGCTGCCAATTTATAAGTGAGTTGGGTTCATGATGGTATATCATGTGTGATGTGCATATAATATATAAAGTGGCACATTAATATATATATTAAAGAGTGATGGGCACATAATATATTAAGGAGGCTTTTTAAATAGTGGCACATTAATATATATTAAAAGGTTACATGACATGGTATAAAGTGAGGGTTTTTAAAAGTTTGGTGCTTTAATGAAGACTATGGTATATACGTGCTCCTTTACTTTATAAAAACCATAAGTGGCATACAGTAGGGTATGTGAGCATTATGGAGAGCCTACATAATTAATTGATGTTGTTTTGAAGACATAGTCAGTCAGCGATATTACAAATGATGCATTCACTCATCTCCATTGTGGGACTAGTTGTCTCTGGCAACTCTGGCAAAGAGAACTACCATGACTAGTCCCGGAAGATAAAACATACATTGATTTTCAATGAGTTATGGAAAGGAGTTTGTGAAGGAGGAGACAATGCACCTGACAAACTCACTTCAAATAAGGAGTTTACCATTTGGGAAAACAAGAATAGCGAGGCCTATGCCTTGATTGCAATGTTCGTAAATGAAGAGATGAGTCGACATATTTTGCCATTTTCAAATGCCTTTAAATCCTTAAAGAAGTTAAAGGAATTGTATGACTCACACTCTGAACTTGAAGTTGTTCAATTGATGGTTGTTCAATCCCGAATTGAAAAATAATGACCCTCTTGCCTTAGCATTAGAAGTAAGATCCATTATGCATCACATAAAAGCCACTAGTGTTGAAATAGATATTCCTCCCATAGCTTATGTCAAGGCACTATATCCCACCTATTTACATTATCTTGAGTCATTGCAAGCAAGTAGCAACCTTAAGGAGATTACCTTTGACTCCCTTGAGAAGAAGTTTGCTGAGAAAGAGAAGGCTTTTGGGAAGAAGACAGCTCCTCAGCCTTTTGATTAGGTTGTGTGCCTTGCACAAAAAGAGAAGAAGCATGCACAATATTCTTCTAGAGGAAGAGGTGGTCAAAGAGTAAGAGGAAGGAAGAATTTTAGAGGTAGGGGGAGAAGACATTTCCAAGGGGAAAGGTTTGATCTTCATTGCATACGATGCAATAGAGATGGACATGATGCTTCCACATGTAAGCTGCCTTGGGACAGAATTGAGTAGGAAAGAAATGAAAAAAAGGGTAAAACACATGGTAAAGGGAAAGGAAAAGCACCTAAGTCCGCTCATTATGTTGTATCACATTACAACATTGGAGTAATTGAAGACTTATTCAATGCTTCACTTGCTTCATGGAAAGATGCTTGGTTTCTTGATTTAGGAGCAACTTGCCACATGACTTTCAAGAAAGATTTCTTTGAAGAATTCACTGACAATGTTGATGGAGCAATATACTTTGCAGACAAGTCAAAACTCAAGCCATCAAGGCTTGGCACCATCAAGCTCAAACTGTCTGGTCTTCCAAACTTTCTTCTACATGATGTTCTATACCTCCCGAAGTTGAGGAGAAACTTGTTGTCTTTGGTCCACATCCACCAGCAAGGACACTCCATTCACATATTTGATGGCAAAGTTGAGGTCAGAAAAGCATCAAATCACTCACTTGTCATGACTAGGATAGAAGAAAAAAGACTTCTGAAGCTGCAAGGAACCTCTGCTCATACACAAAACTTTTCATAAAGTTTTCACTATGATGAAGGTACATTTCCATCGAGTCTTTTATGGCATGCTAGATTTGGACACTTGAATTATGACAGCCTTCGTTTGTTGAAGAAAAATGGTGTTACTAGTTTGCCTACAATTCCTAGGAAACTTAAGCAATGTGATGCTTGTATCTTAGGAAAGCACAACAAACAGTGTTTTCATGATTCTCATTCTAGAGCACATAGAAAACTTGAACTCATTCATTCTGATTTATGTGGCCCAATGCATGTTTCTTTTGCAAATGGTAATAAATATATGATGACATTTATTGATGATTACACCAGAATGTGTTGGGTTTATTTATTGAAGAACAAATCTGAAACTTTTGAAACATTCAAGAACTTTCATGCATGGATTGAAAATGATGCAAAATCTCATATTGGATCTATTCATACTGATAATGGAAAAGAATACACATCAAAAGAATTTGAAAACTATCTTCTCCAACTTGGGATCAAACATCAAACAACCGTGCCTTATAATCCCCAACAAAACGGAGTAGCTAAAAGAATGAACAAGACAATCTTAAATATGCTACGTTCGATGATGTTTTTCAAGAATGTTAAGCTGATGTTTTGGGTTGATGCAGTTTTATGTGTTGTGTATATAAAGAATAGGTATCCATATAATGCTATCAAAAACAAAAGTCCCTATGAAATGTGGTATGGCCACATTCCTTCAGTGAAACATCTCAAGGTTTTTGGTTCCACCTGTTATGCCTTGATACTTAAGAAACAAAGAAACAAACCTGGTGCAAGGAGTCGCAAATGTATCTTCTTGGGCTACTCAAATACCTCCAAAGCATATCGTCTCTATGATGAAGTGAATAAGAAGTTCATAATATCTAGAGATGTGATCTTTCTTGAATCTTCCAAGATTGACAATGTTGTTGAGCAGCAGCTTGATAATTTGGATAGATTCGAACATGCAAAGTCTTTTCAAGAGACAAAATAAATTGTTGTTGGAATACTCTCCAGGTATTCCAAGTATTCCAGGTATGCAAAGTCTTTTCAAAAGATTGGATACTCTAATTCAAATTTTCATGGTGATAAAGAAACTAGAGTATCTACTTCAGGTTATGTTATGAGTCTTGGATCAAGAGTTGTCTCCTGGAGGTCGTGCAAACAATCAGTTCCAACAAATTCCACAACTGAAGCACAATATGTAGCCGCAACTAAAGCAACAAAGGAAATTGTGTGGCTCAGGAAAATCCTGGAAGATTTGCAAGAGAAACAAGTGCATTCAACTAGAATAAAGTTGGCCATTTACCCAAAGTTTCATGATCGGACCAAGCGCATTAATACAAAATATCATTTGATTCAACATCATGTTGAGGCCAAAACAATCCACCTATGACATTGTTCCCAAAATGAGCAGATTGCAAACATCTTCACCAAATCACTTGGAACGAAAAAGTTTGAAAGATTCAGAATGATGCTTGGACTCACCAACATCTGTTCAGATTAAGGGGGGGAACGTTGACACCTAATCTTTGGGATTAGGTAAATCCATGTGAATATTGTAAATAGTAAAAATAAATGGAACTGGAAGACGAAGAGACATTAGGAGATGAAACCCAATAGTCTCCCTCTCCATGTATATATCCATGTTCTATCTTAATGCAAAATCAATCAAATTCGTGGAGTTTCCCTCCTAGCCTGACAGCGGGATTGAAATGTTTCCATTGGATTTTGTCATATACTAGGGTATGGAACTCATATTTAATCAAGAGCACCAAGCCCTCTATGTACCTTGATGTTAGTGGCATTGGTTGTCGAACTCCTCTATCATGACCCTACTAAAAATGTACCCATCACTCAAGCAAAATCTTGACTTGACATGGTACGTTTTTTCTATATTATGCTAATCTTTTGAGGGTGATATTAATGACAAAGATCCCAAGATAGGCAATGAGTTTTATGATATGTAGGTATTTGTAGTAGCATGATTTTTTTGGATGCTAGATGCCATCTAGAACCTACTGGTTGTTGTAGTTTTGGTTTAGAGATGGATTGCAGTCGATGGTATTTGGTTAAGTGCACCCTTACATGTTATATAAATGAGAACTTGTAACTTGCGACATGTGGTTGATGAAGATTATAACTTCTAGATGATTGATGTTATATGGTTTAATCCATGTTTTTATGCTTTTTATATCTAATTCATCATTCTACATGCTTTTGTTGACATATATGCATCAAAATATATACAAATATATCTTATATAAAAATTCTCTCCCAACCAACGAGCTTTTGAAAATGTCGCTCCCTGCTCCCACTCCCAAGCAACCTTGTGCCTAACTGGCAAACCGCCAGCAATCTACTCACAAAATAAATTGGAGACAACCTTGTCTCCTCTGCAACTGATCTGGCCTCTCTCTGGGCAACTCACACTCCTATCTAAAATTCGCACTTTCTCCAAAAATGCACACTACTACTCAAACTAATTTCGCACAGCCTTGCAAATGCCTCCAACCGAGACGTCTAGCCTCCCTCTACCTTTGGAATGAATTCACTCTACCTTCCGGACATCGATCCAGGCTCTGGAAACTGAAGCAAGCCTCTTCCGGAAACTCGCACTGGGGTTTCTAGCTATTCGCACTACTCTCTGCAGATAATTTGACTTCCATTTTCCTGCCTCTCTGACACTGGAAAATCACTAGGAATCTCTCCACAATCTTGCTACTCCCAAATCTTTGTTGCTCCCTATACTATTGTCTCTCCCTGGCTCGAACTGCACCCTGCTGAATACTATGAACTAGGTAGTTCAATCTGCGTTGCTCATTTGATGCAAATTGTGTCTTCTCCAATCCCTTTGACCTGCTCTTATAATCTCTTATTGGAGCAGCAACGTGTTGATTTGGGGTAGCATCGGATGTGCTCTAGCCACAAAATTTGGTGGAAAGGTTGGGGCACATGAGATCTCCAATACCCAGAAAGGGTTTGGGCAGATTCTAAACAAATCAGGAGATATTAAAATAATTAATATTTTTAATGAAGTCCCTAAAAGTCTAAACTTGGGAAAAATAAAATATTAATGTGTATTAATATGAATCTATGTTAGAGTGGTCCAAAAGACATGGATCAAGCCAGATCTAATCTTAGTCGTTGATTAGGGACTTAATCTCAGTCGTTGATATGTTAATATGAAAAGTATAAGAGGAGGCTTGAAGGTCAGTTGAAGACAACACCAGATGATCAGTTATTTTATTCTCTAGAGCAAGGTTTGCTAAGAGATATAGAATCAGTGATCGAGAGAGCAGCTTAGGGGCATTAAGTACAGAGGAACATAGAAGGCAGAGATTGTGCTGTGAGAGTAGCGTAGAAGCCAAGGAGGGTGATGCAAAGCCAGCAAGGGCTTACACAGGGCCACGCAGAGGCAACCAAGTGTTGCGCAGAGCACCAGAGGGGACAACGTAGCTGACACAGAGGTTCCTAGAGTTGATGCAGGGCCTCCTAGAGCTGACATGGGGCTAGCGTGAGACAGAGAGGGGCTGACGCAATCCACATTGGGCAGACATTGGGGTTGCAAGAGCAGTTTTGTGCTGAAGAGCTGCCGGAAGGATTCTCTGGGGTTTCAGCCAGGAGATTTCTCTCAAACTGTGAGGTATAGCTGCAAAGGAAATTCTCTGTTGGGTAGGCCAGTTATGGCACCCAGATTGTACTCTGATATTGCTTAATAAGAAAACCCTCAGATAGTTGTACCGGTTTTCCCGCATTGGGTTTTTCCAGGGACATTGGTCCCAAAATAATGGTGTCATGTGGTGTGTTTGTTCTTGTTTCTTTTAGTTGTTGATCTGTAATATGTTGAGCATGCACTGGTGTTTATTTTCAATATTTACTTTGTAAATAACTTGTTAAAAAAAAATAACAAGCAGGTAGGAATAAACCAGAAAAAGTGCATGAAGGGTTTCTAAACTAAGTAAACTTAGAAACTTCAACACAATGACCAAGATCTAATCATGATTGATGGCTCAGATCATCTTAGAATCTGTCAAGTCACTTTTCTAGAAGTCTCTAGAGCAAAATCGATTTTCTCAATTAATACACATCAATTAATCATTTTTCCTAAGTTAGACTTGGAAATTTTTTAATTATTGATCAATTAATTTTATTGAGAGGTTTCTAACTGTTTTCTCTCGAAACATTTTCTGGGTTTTGGAGATCTCATGTTCCTTAGCCTCTCTGGCACCTTAGAGACTAGAACACTTGTCTGATGCTACTACAAAAAACAGCATTACATCTTAGCGAGGAAGGTATTCTCCACTCTCCATTCTACTCATGAACTGTAGTTGGACTACTCCATGTTGTTGATGCCTGACAGCTGTAATACCTCCTTTCTACACATCTTCAGGTTGTTTTGACTACCTATCGCTAATAACCACTATGAAGAAAAGTGCTCTAGCATAACTCTGTCCAGCATACCACTGCATATACTCTGATCTCACACAATTGAAGCCTCTATGTTGTTGCCTCTGCACTGCTACTATGCTACCGCACCTGTGTTTACTAACCACCTCAAAACCTGAGATCAAGCTTTCATATGGCTGCTCCCTTTGAAGCTAGACTCCCTCTGAGCCTCAACCTCATGTTGATCTACTGAATCATGGCAACTGGCCTTGCAATTCTCCCTCTATTTTCTAACTGCAACTAGCTCTACACTGTCTACCAAGCACCTGACTGCGCCCAACTGGCTCAACAACTAACTCTCGGGAATCTAACTGCAACTAGCTTTGCACTATCTCTCAAGTATTTAACTGTGCCTTGATAACTCTTCAATCCTCCTGCTACTATAATATAGTGGGCTCATGTAGCATAGGTATTGATCCATGTGAAGAATGTATAGCAACTGGATATGAGCTAGACTTCCTGTTCTTCCCACAGACCCTGCCCAAACTGGCAATTTGAAGCATCATGCTCCTCCATCTAGAGGTATTCCCGCTACCAATGTGAATTCCTCCAATCTGGAGGTAAACTCATTAATCTTTGTCGAAGTTGTTATTTGCTGCCCCTTCTTTTCCTTCTTCCTCTTCGGACACTAGGTGACATAGTGACCAAACTCACCACATCCAAAGCACTTGACCTTCGACAGGTCCTTCTTCTTCTCTCCCTTTGAGTTTTGTCCCTGATTGGGACCCTTCTTCGCCTTTCCCTTTCCTGCAAGGGCTACATTTTCTTCTTCCTTCTCCACCTTCAATCCCTTGCCTCTATTGTTGGTGGCACCATCAATGAGACTAAGCCTCAAATTCTCCTGAGTGAAGTCACACCATAGGCGCTCCCAACCAAGAAGTGTGTCTCGTCCAGAAATCACTTGGACAAATATATGACACACCTTGGAGAACTTGTTGAGTGTGTGCGCACTAGCTCACTATCTGATGATTTCTCTCCTGCAGCTGCAAGTTCGTCTCTGACACCCTGAATCCTGGTGAGGTAGGAAGAGGTAGGAAGTAACATTCTCACCCTTATGCATCTTGACCATCCTCAGCTTCTCCTTGAGAATCATTAATGGATCCTGGTACAGCGTCAGGACAACATCCCTCATGTCCTTCACTATGTTCTTGTCTGCAATATGCAGGATAATATGATCTCAAACTCTGTCTAGGACCATCCTCTTGACTTTTCCCATGTCCTTCATGAATTCCCGTAATTGGACAAGATATGTTGGTTCAACGATAATTGTTGTCAAAAACTCTTTCAAATCGTGCTCATCTAATAGGAATTGCATCCTGGCCTTCTAAACATCAAAGTTAGAGGCTTCATCAAGTCTGTTATGATCTTTAAGTCTTGTTGTGGCCATCCCTGTGAAACTCAAATAAAATGGAGAACTATATGTTGGAAATCTCCTCCTTTCGACCAATTAACTCGGCCTTCCTCCTGCACTTGCAAGCCCTACTAGACATGCGCAGATCTGCTTCTAGATGAATCGCACTTACCTCTCGACTCCTTCCCAGAACTCGCGCTGCATGTTATTCCTCCTCTGGGCAACCTACTCTACCTCAAGATGTTCTTCTCCGGTACTAGCACATTCACTACTAACCCTGAAATGCATACTACTTGGACTGGCAAGACTACTACAGCCTTTTGCTGCTGGAAACTTATGGCCTCCTTTCTTGCAACTAAAAAACTGGAAACCTTCTACAAATTTTACTAGGAATTCCCTATGTGTGCTTTTATGTTGCCTTGCGCTGATCTATTGTTGCAATAACCGTTGCTGCAAAACTTTTGCGCTAGATCTGCTCATCTAAAACCCTCTCCGCCAATCCTACTGCCTACTACTACTGCTCCCAAGGCAAATCGAACTTTTCCTCCACTCTGGATCTAGAAATCGATTTTTTGCCTCTCTACAATTCGCACCACTTGCGCAGATCTGAAATTTTGTGCTTCAAATCTCCCTCTAAACTACACAATCTCACTTCCTTCGCTTCTAAGCCTCTGATATGATCTTCAATGCTCTGATACCATGTGAAAGTTCCTTGAGCTGCAACAATTGGATATTATTCTCCTAAGTTTAACAGTTTATTTGTCTTTTGTAACTATTATTACAACAAATAGCGAATAATTCACACTATAATTCTTCACAAATAAAAATACATTACGGAAATAAAAATGTGCAACTGAAAAATAGATGCACACACACAATAAAAAAGAACATCGTTACTTTTGGACAATTGTCCCTGGAAAAACCCCAAAGGGAAAACCAATGCAGCAGATAAGGGTTTTATTAGTATACAGCAATTTCAGAGAATTATTACAACTAGTTGCCTAACTGGCAAACCTCTGGCAATTTAATGGAAAAATATATTGGTGACACCCTTGTCTCCTCTGCAACTAACCCAGCCTCTCTCTGGGCAACTCGCACCCCTATATGGAATTCACACTTCCTCCAAAAATGTGCACTGTTGCTCATAATAATTTCGCACAACCCTAACACTGCCACCAATTGGGACATCTAGCCTTCCTCTGCCTCTGGAATGAATTCGCTCTGCCCTCTAGACACTTATCAGAGATCTAGCAACTAAAGCAAGCCTCTTCTGGCAACTCACACTGGGGTTTCTGGCTATTCGCACTGCTTTGTATGGCCTTCTCTACAGATAATTTGGCCTCCTTTTTCCTGCCTCTCTGACACTGGAAAATCACTGGGAATCTCACCACAATCCTGCTACTCCCAAATCTTTGTTGCTCCCTCTACCACTATCTCTCCCTAGCTCGAATTGTGCCCTGCTGAATATTGCGAACTAGGTAGTTCGATCTACCTTGCTCACTTAATGCAAACTGTGTCTACTCCAATCCCTTCGACCTGCTCTTATAATCTCTCGTTGGAGCATCAACAGCCAAGATCTAATCATAATCGATGGCTCTGTTATTTTTCATAGCATCGGATGGTGTTCTACTCTCAGAATTTGTGGAGAAGCTAAAACACATGAAATCTCCAAAACCTAGAAATCGTTTCTGGAAATTCCTCCTAAAGACAGCTCAATTAAATTAATTGGTCGATAATTAAAAAATGCCTAAGTCTAACTTAGGGAAATCGATTAATTAATAGGAGTTAATTGAGAACGATGAGAATTCTCTATAAACTCACATGGATCAACTTTGTTAATCTTAGCCATCTATGAGGACATAATCATGGTCGTTTTTGATCCAACTGGAGATTATAAGGGGAGGTCAATGGGGTTGGAGAAGAACACACTTAGAGGTTGAGTTCCTTGGCAAAGATCGAGGTTCCCAGCCGCAGTGATTCAACAGAGAGAAGTTCGAGCCAAAGAGGAGTTGCAAAGACAATGAGGGGCTGAGAAAGTGAGTCTGGAGGAAGTTTTCTAGTTCTAGAGAGTCAGCAGAAGAAGGGTCGCATTTCCTAGAGAGGTTGCGCAGAGCCTGCGCATATAGCTTTAGAGGGAGATCAATTTTGCTAAGAGGAATGGTGATTCAATAGCAGTTGACCCGAAAAATCTCCAAGAGGCCAAGCGAGTCACTTCCAGAGGCAAAGTTAGCCAAGACGTCATCTTTCTAGCAGTTCCGGGGCATAACAAGTTAGAGCCTGCACAAGCACTGCGCAGAGGCTCACGCAGAGGTTGTACAAACAGCTAGTTTTTCCAGTTGTCGGAGCAAGATCAATCGTGGTTTTGAGTTATTTGCCTCACAAATATTTTGGCTATATTATTTTTTTGATTGGATAGCTAGTTGGGCATCCAAAGATTGTACTCAGAATTTCACTACTGCATAATAATAAAACCCTCAACAGTTGCACCGACTTTCCCACATTGGGTTTTTCCAGAGACAATTGTCCAAAAATAATGTGTCAAATTTTATTGTGTGTGTGCATATTATTTCTCAATTTCAAGTTTATTTAACGCAGTGTTTTTAGGCAGAAAATTGCAGTTGTGATTTTATTCATTATGTGTCGTAGCAAATACACTGCTTAATAACTGTTAATTTTAGGCAACAATGGTATGTTCTATGCTTTAGAGCAATTTTACTTCAATTTCTTTATTAGCCCAATATCAATATCCAGTTTAGCAATCACATAAACATGATAGTAAAATGCAGATAGAACATAAACACAAATAGTAGAAGACAAGCCAAGACAAGAGGACACAAGATGTGGCACCAGCGAGGGACAAACCCCAATGTGGGGAAACCCTTGATCAATTCTTCTTTTAGTCTTCAATAGTTCAGCAGAGAGAGATAGTACAATTTACAAATTCTGATAATTTATAACAGCAGCAAAAGAGCCCTAACCATAAAAGTCAACGCTGGTCAACAAGGTAGATTTGACCCTCAAAGATTCGGTCAACTTCAGTCAACTTCGGCCTCCAAATAGCAAGATGAAACAACCCTCAAAACAGTCGAATTCAGCCTAGTCAAAGTTTGGTCAAACAGTCAACCTGCGGTCAACGCTAACCACAGTCAACGTTGGTCAAACAATCAATAGATTGCCTCGATTTCTGTGCCCAAAAATGCGGCCTGCCCAATCAGAGATAACCCTCACAAAAACGTAGTCAAACAGGTCAACGCTTGGTCAATGCAGCCCAAAACAGCCTTCTGAAAATTCGGTCAAACCTGGTCAACGCTGAAACAGAAAAATATATGTTCTTTCCTCCGCACGTGTGAAGAGAGGAGCTGCCCAGAAATTCGTACCCAATCAGATGAGGACAGAGAGAGATGTGTGAATATGAGTGATGTCCAAATGAGGATGAGGCATCATGTATTTATAGGCTAACGTTGAGGATGAATAGACGTGATTGTTGGGCTTCTGAACCTACATGAGTTTGTTGGTCGACCTTGACAATTTGTCCATAATCAAAATAAATTCATGACTTCATTTGTACATGTCAGAATCGGATGATCTTTAGATCAATCCTATACCTCTTAGAGAGAGGAATTCAAGAAAAATATCAATTGTCATAAATAAGATGACCCATGTGGAGTTTGGCCCTAGTTGCCAATTTTAACAATAATTAATAAGTTGGAAGAATAGTTTACATTTGTTGCAATATTTGAAATTTTCAAATGGTATCAGAGTGAGTTTGACAGGTCAGGGCTCAGAGATGAAGGAGAAATTCGCAACTTAGAGGGAGAAACAGCACAATTTAATCAGGGGTTACGCAGTGCCTAGCCAGCCAGTACGAATTGTTGGACAAGAGGTTGAATTTCCAATTGCAGAGTGCAAGAAGGGTTGATTTGTCCAAGAAGATGACCCATGTGGAGTTTGGCCCTAGTTGCCAATTTTAACAATAATTAATAAGTCGGAAGAATAATTTACAGTTGTTACAATATTTGAAATTTTCAAATGGTATCAGAGTGAGTTTGACAGGTCAGGGCTGAGAGATGAAGGAGAAATTCACAACTCAGAGGGAGCAACAGCACAATTTCATCAAGGGCTACGCAATGCCTAGCCAGCCAGTACGAATTGTTGGACAGGGGGTTGACTTTCCAATCGCAGAGTGTAAGAAGGGTTGATTTGTCCAAAAAGTGATTCCAGCGAGCAAAGTTCAACAGCTCAGTATTTTCGCAAACCAAATTCTTGCTTTGGGCACAAATAATTTGCAGCAGTGATTGCAGTATTAGATTAGTGCCCGGAGGAAGAGAAATTGCACACATAGAGGGAATTTTCTTAGAGGATTTCTATTCTAGGAAATTCATGATCTCTAGTTGCAGAGATAGTGTTGTCACCAAGATTGTACAAGTGAAAGTGATAACAACTCAAGGCAGGTGTTGTCACTCTAATCCCCACCCTCTTCGTTCTAGATATCTCCCAACAGCAGACTATGGGGGCTAGTGCCTATGAAATGTGTGGATGAGAGACTTGTCAGGAATCGACCAGGAGACACAACTGAATGGCCTAGCACCCTAGTAAATGATCATTTAGCAAGCTTAATTATTAGCACAATTAGATTAAATTATTTGAGAGACCAGTGCCTTATAGAGTCAAAATACTCAATGTTGCGAAATCGTGATTTAATCGCAATAACATCCAAAAATCGTGATTTTTTCATTTTCCCGATAATATCACCCGATTATTACGAACTTTTTTTTTAATCGCTGAAAAAATCGTGATTCGATGGGTAAAAATCGTCAGACTCCCGGAGAGCGCGTTTTATAAGGAAAAAATGAAATTTTTTTGTCATTTTGAGCAGACAACGACGTGGTTTGAGAGCTGAGGAGGAGAGGAAGGCGTCTACTAGGGCTAAGGAGGAGAAAAACAAGAGATTTTAGCATCCCAAGCAAGAGAACTTTGTCTTTGGATCAAATTTCTTAGGCAAACCATGGTTTCTAGGTATGAGCACCAAATTTGACCACTTTGTTTTGGTTTTTTTCTTGTTTTTGCTTGGGTTTCTATAACGCATTGATTATCAATGATTTTTGAGTGGATTTGATGGTGTTTTTTTTTTATTTTTGTTGCATAGAGTGGAGAGAGTTCATTTTAGATTGAGTTGAGGTTTTTTTATTTGTTTGTTAAAAATTCAATGTGTTGTGTCCATTGTCATGTATGTAAAAAAAAAAAAAAAAAATTGTAACTTGCAATTCTTATTGTGCCATAGGTTCAACTTCAAACTTCATCTTACATTAAAACTCAAGAGTTCAACCAAGTTACAAACATGCCAAGGAAATTGGACCCTCTATGGGAATTCGGTGAACCTGATGGAGGGTTTGGTAGAATGAACTTGTCTTGCAAGTTGTGTGGGCAGCATATGTCAGGGGGACTTTATAGATTGAAGTATCACCTTGCACAAATCTCTAGACACGATGTAGGGCCTTGCACCAATACAATTGCGGAAATCATTCGAAGAGCCATGAGATCATTGGAATAATTAGAGCAAGAGAAAGTGACCAAAGCATATCTGAAGAAGCAACTAGTAGGGAGAGTGTTAGGAGGTGAATATGGAAGTGGCACTGATTCTACTTCCGCATCAATGTCTACAACCAGCCCTGTAGATTCCTCGTCGTTTTTTGTTCCTAGAACCGCGCCTGATTCACAACCATCTATCACTTCAATGCTTAAAAAAAATGAGAAAGAACAAGCTGACAAGTTGTTGGGCAAGTTTCTCCTTTGGAGTGATAGTCCTTTCAGCGTTGTAAGGAATAATCCATTTTTCCAGCCTGTTGTTGATGCTATTGCAATTGTTGGCCCCGGGTACAAAATCCCTTCTTATGATGACTTTAGAAGACACATTCTTCAATATGAAAAGGTTGACTGCACCAAAAGATTAGAGGATTTTAGGGCATCATGGGCATGAACAGGATGCACTGTGATGTCAGATGGTTGGACCGACCAAAAGGGGAGAATCCTTATAAATTTCTTGGTTAGTTGTCCCAATGAGATAATGTTTATGAAATCTGTTGATGCATCTTCACATATCAAAGATGCAAAATTATTATGTGATTTGTTGGATGTGTTTATTTTGGAAGTGGGTGCAGAACATGTTGTCCAAGTCATAATGGACAATGTTGCAAATTATATTATTGCTGGCAAGATGCTTATGGAAAGGCATCTTACTTTATTTTTGTTAAGTTATGATATGTTCTAGGCTTAGAGTAGTTTACTTATCTTTCTTATTATTATCCATAGATTAGCAATCACATGTACATTAAGTAAAGTGCAGATAGAACATTTAAACGATCAACAGAAAACAAGCCAAGACAAGAGACACAAGATGTGGCAGCTAGCCAGGGACAAACCCCAATATGGGGAAACCCTTTGATCAAATCTTCTTTTATCTCTAATAATTCAGCAGAGAGAAATAGTACAAAGATCTGATTGATACAGCAGCACCAAACCCTAGATCAAACTCGTCATGTCTCCATCGGTGAGTCGTTCACCATGCACCAGTCCAAGACTTCGTCGTGCACCAGTCGAACACTTCGCCACGCATCAGTCCAAGACTTTGCCGCACATAAGTCCAAGACTTCGCCACGCACCAGTCCAACACTTCGCCGTGCACTAGTCCAAGACTTCGAACGACCTGTTTCGGCTCAGGTGAGAGAGAGAGCCTTTCTGCGCAGGAGAGAGAAGAGACTCTTTTTCTGCGCAGGAGAGAGAGAGAGATATGATGAGAACTGAGTGACCAAATGAGGAGGATTCATCCTGTATTTATATCCAAACGTTGAAGGTGAATAGATATGTCTATTGGGCCTCTGAGCCTACATATGTTGCTAGCCAACTTTGATAATTTGTCAATAATCAAAATAAATTCATATCTCCATAAATACTTATCGGAATCGGATGATATTTGGATCAATCCTACACCTCTCGACGAGAGGAATCTAGGGAAAATAGTATCAGCCATGAATAAGGTGACCCACATGGAGTTTGGCCCTAGTTGCCAAAATTAACACTCCCTCTCAACTAGAGAGAACTCCATCTGCAATTTGTCTGATCGTCGTTACTATTCATCGATCAAATGCACTGCCTTGTACAGCTTGACCCCTGCTCTGCTCTGCTTTGCTCTGTTCTGCTCTGCTTGAACTATGAAGAAGAAGTGATCGAGGATGTCTCATACCATCCTCCACTAACCCGAAGTCAATCTGGAGTGTGTACCACTTTCATTGGTCCCAGACCAGTTCTCTACTGACCCGAAGTTAGTTTCAGAGGGTGTACCACTCTCACTGGTCCTAGACCAGTATCATTGATCCCAGATCAATGGAGGTCATCCTAGCATAGGGAGTATGGTAGGTACACGATAGAACTACTATGGTCCCTATCCTCATTTCGCTGCTCATTGATCAGATGAGAAGTACTTCCCATGAGTCCCAAACTGCATGGGTAGGATGCCTTGACAGGAGAACGAATCATCCTATCCACAGGAGAACGAATCATCCTGTCCAGTGGATGCCACGGAGAACTAATCATCCTGGCCTACAGGAGAACGAATCATCCTGTTCCACAATCACCATGGAGAACGAATCATCCTAGCCCACAGGAGAACTAATCATCCTGTTCCACAGTCGCCATGGGGTGTCAGAGGAAGGTTGAACCTTTTACCTTGTGTGCACCAACAAGGGATGGTGAGTTACCCTGTGGTCATATGTTGCTCCAAGAAGTACCCCGTGCCCCCTGGAGCTCCCAGAGCTTAGTACATCATACTTGACCCTCAAAAGAGGGTCTCTGAACCATTGTTTTAAGATCCGGTCGGCTCGAAACCAACTCGGCCAAGTTGGCCCGAGCCAGAAAAAAAAATTTCAACCCAGCAGAAAATTCAGTTCGGTCGGCCGAGTTATGACTGACCCGGCCGAGTCATAGCATGACTCAGCCGAGTCAATCATAACTCGGCCGACTCGGCAAGATCCGTAACTACTCGGCCAGGTAGCTAACAGTGGCCAGTGAACCATAAAAACACGACTTTTTTTATTTTGTTTTAATTTTTCTAAGTGTGGGGAACTCCAAAGGGGTTTATGAATTAGTTTGCTGGTCTTTGGGGTCCATTCCCCTCTCCCAAACCCCAGTATTTGATCATATTGCCCTACCAAGGCTATGCTATTCATGATAATGTTAAATTCTTAAAGTAAAAATGACATTCTTCTTAATCTTCATTTTCATCCTTTTACTTAAATTTTTAACATTACCATGAAATGACTCAGGATGTTTGAGAGTGGTTCCGGCCTTATTGGATTTCATATGGAGAAAGTAGAATTTTAGATTTTATTCAAAATCCAGCAGACTTATCGGTTTTTCAAGATTTCAGGATTGGGGGATTGCAATGTTTCCATTGAATTTTGTCATGTATTAGGGTATGGAACTCGTATTTAATCAAGAGCACCAATCCCTCTATGTACCTTGATGTTAGTGACATTGGTTGTCGAACTCCTCCCGGATTCGCTCCCAAACCGGGAGCTTCCGAAAATGTCGCTCCCGCTCCCAAGTAACACTAAGCCAAATGATGTTGGCAACTCTAGCAGTAGCCAATAGTACTGGTCACAGATTTTTGTTGTAGAGGCCATTTCTAGCCTCCTTGGTTATGTGTTTTTGCTTTGATCTCTATATCATCATCGTGTATGTATTGGACAATGCACTGGGTGCCATTTTAATATAATGGATATATTCATGAGCCTACTTTGATCATATGTTGTCTTCTATCTATATTCTAATGTTGTGAGTTTGGAAACATGAATGAAAATCTTTAAAATTATGTGTTTTTATTAAAAATAAATATTTAATGTATTTTTTACAACGACCGAGTCATTGAAATCGAGCCGGCTGAGTCAATATTGAGTCAGAGTCGGAGTCGAAGTTGACCCTCGGCCAAGTCGGAGTTTTAAAACATTGCTTTGAACAACTCCAAGTCGTTCTTGGAAAGTCAGAAATTTGACCTTTCCTAGGCGCTTTGTCAAAATGTTAGCGACCTGTTCATCTGTACCAATATGTTGGAGCCGTATAGCTCCTCGCTGCACCATGTCACGAATATAGTGGTACCTGATATCGATATGCTTGGAGCGACCATGGAATACGAGATTCTCTGATAAACGAATCCCGCTCTGGTTGTCACATAAGATCACAGTGGTATCCAATGTAAATGTAAACAGCGCACTGAAGAGCTTTCGTAACCAGACTACCTCACAGGAGGCCATGCTAGCAGCAATGTACTCTACCTTGTTGATGCTCGAAGCCACAGACTTCTGCTTCTTGCTCATCCAGGATATCGAAGCAGATCCCAAGGAGAAACAGCACCCAGAAGAACTCTTACGGTCCACCACATTGCCTGCCCAATCAGCATCAGTGTATCCAAGTAGTCTCACATTTCTGGCAGTGTATCTTAACCCATAAGTAATTGTCCCACGAAGATATCTCAGCAGATTCTTGGCACCAATCCAATGTATGTGATGAGGTTCAACCATGTGTTGACTCAACTTGTTGACTACAAAGCATATATCTAGACGAGAGTTCACTAGGAACATCAATGCTCCGACGAGTTGACGATACTCGGTGGTATTTCGTAAAACAGATCCAGCAGCACTACTGCTTAACTTTTTGAAGTCAAGCTCCATCGGGGTGGTTACGGGCTTGCAGTCCACCATGCTGAATCTCTCCAATATCTTCACCACATATTTTCCTTGAGATAGGAAAATCTCCCATGGTTTCTCCTAGACTTCTAGTCCTAGGAAATAGTGCATAAGTCCTAGGTCTTTCATCTCGAACTCAGAAGCCAACTCCCTCTTACATTCGTGAATGAGAGGGTCTGCACCTGTTAGAAAGAGGTCGTCAACATATAGCACCAATATGAGAGGCTTGTCATTTATAACCTTAAAGTAAAGGTTAGGGTCGGCTTCACTCCTAGTGAATCCCAACTTCATCAAGTAGCTATCGATCCTCTCATACCATGCTCGGGGTGCTTGCTTTAGCCCATATAGGGCCTTCTTCAACCTGCACACATGAGATTCTCGATCATGAATCTCAAATCCTTCGGGTTGCTCCACACAGACCTCTTCTTTGATCGAACCATTTAAAAACGTAGTCTTGACATCCATGTGATGTAGGTTCCATCCTTGCGAAGCAGCAAGGGCTATGATCGAGCAAATGGTGGTATATCGAGCAACAGGTGCAAATATCTCGTCCTAGTCTATACCTTCCTTGTAGGAGAAGCCACGAGCGACAAAACGAGCCTTATACTTTTCCGCACTTCCATCAACTGCATGCTTTATCTTGTAAATCCATTTTGAAGTGACAATTGTCTTGTCCTAGGGTTTGGGGACTACATTCCAGACATCGTTCTTCATAATAGACTCATATTCTTCGGTCATAGCATCCTTCCATACTTTATGCTTGATGGCATCTGTGAATGATGAAGGCTCATTTTGGATGATCGTGCTCATGATGGTCAAGTATCCCTGATATCTATTCGGTTTCTTACTTTCACGGAAGGTTCCTCGGGGTGCTGTGTGTCCTTCAACATCATCAAGTGTCCCCCTAAGCCATGAAGGCCTCTTCCTTGAAGAGGAGGGCTCAGGCAGAGGAGGATCAATAGGATCCAGGGGTTCTTCCACATTGAGCATTGTCTCCTCTTCTTTTTCTTTCGGTTCCCTGGTGTCAGCTTCTTGAGTGCTCCTCAAAGTAGGAAGATTGTCCACCTTGCTAAGGGCCATATCTTCGTCAAAGGTGACATCATGACTAATCTCGACTTCCCTTTGACCAGCTACATAGATTCTATAGCCCTTAGTATTTTCACTATAACCCACAAAGATTCCTTTCTTTCCAGATGCACCCAATTTATTCCTTTTCTCTTTCGGCACATGAAAATATACCGGGCTTCCAAAAATTCTAAAATGAGATATGTCAAGTTTCTTACCGGTGAACATTTCTTCAAGAGTTTTGGAACCCAATGCTTGATGAGGGCATCGGTTTTGTACATGTACAGTGGTGTTCGCAGCTTCGACCCATAGAAACTTCGGAAGTCTTTGATCATGGAGCATAGCACAGACAACTTCCACAATCGTACGGTTCTTCCTTTCTGCCACACCATTCTGCTCAGGAGTATAGGGTGTAGTGGTCTCCCTCTTAATGCCAGCGTCTTTGCAAAAGTCATGAAACTCATTGGATTCATATTCAGTCCCATTATCAGTCCTTAGGATCTTGATCTTCTTTTCAGTTTGATTCTCGATCAAGGCTTTGAAGTGTCGAGACCAGGAGAACACTTCATCCTTCTTTTTCAAGAGATATATCCAAGTCTTGCGAGAATAATCATCTGTAAAAGTGAGATAATATAAATATCCTCCCAAATAGTTCACAGGGATCATACCGAATATGTCTGAGTGAACCAACTGTGATATATCGGAGGTCTTGCTTTGGCTTGAGGGGAATGGTCCCCTTTTAAGCTTCCCTTCGACACATCTTGGACATACACGTTCTTGCTCTAATCTGAACTCCAGCATCCCAGTTACCATTTTTCTTACATCAGGTAGAGCTTTATAATGAAGGTGAGCAAACCTCCGATGCCATAATTCGGACTAAAGAGATGTGTCACAAGTCATGACACGCAACGGACTTCCTCCAACCTGATATAATGAATCAACTCGAAACCCAAGAGTAAAAGCATCTTTAAAGTTCTTTTTCCATACACGTACCTTGCCATCGCTGAAAGCCACCTTGTAGCCATTGTCTTCCATTGCCGAAATGGACCCCAGGTTCTTTTTGAGATCAAGTACATATAATACATCTTGTAAGTGAATGGTATTACCCTGATTTAGTTGAAGAGTGACATTTCCTATGCCTTTCACGGGATATTTTGAATTGTCTCCAAGGACAATTTCCAAGTTGGTTTCTTTCTCTACCTGATTATAGAGAGCTTCTTTGTAACCAGTGAAGTGCCTTGAGGTACCACTATCAATAAGCCAATTTCCCAGTGAGTCCCGAGGAGCAGTGGTAGATAGAGCAGTTGGTAGATAATATTCATCTTGCTTATTGTCAACAGTGTTAGATTCATTTATGGAATTTTTTGCCTTCTAGAATGGTTGTCCTCTTGATTTCTGGCACTTCTTTTACCTCTGCCATTTGACTTGCCATTCCTTTGATTGCTTTGAGATGGATTTTGATCATCGTCCCAGTGTGAGTCCCTTTTATCAGGGCACTCCCTTGCATAGTGACCCGTTTTATTTCAATTGTAACATCGTCCTTTTCTTCCACCCTTTGGTCCAGCCTTTCCTTTGAATTTAACCCAGGAATTGTTTCTTCTTTTAGTATGAGAAGAAAAGGCAGAGGGATGACCTTTAAGTATGGGTATTTCTTGCTCTTCCATCCTTGTTTCTTCTTGAATGTATCTGGCCATTAATTCCTCAAAACCAGGAATTACGTTATTGTTGAGAAGAGTAGTCCTTAATATATATCATTCAAATGGTAGTCCTCCAAGAGTGGTGAGTGTCATTTCCCTGTTAGGAATTACTTCCCCAATAGATAGGAGATCGTTCTTGATCTCGGTGATTCTTAAGAAGTATGCTTGCATACTCTCATCTTTGCCCTTCTTAATTTCCTTCAGCGTATTTCTAAGAAACAAGACTTGATTTGCATCATTAACTTTAAATAAACTCACCAGTCTATCGTAGATTTCCTTAGAGGTGTTCAGCTCAGAAACATAGGCCACCAAGCATTTGTCGATAGAGTCCCGGATGATCTTCTTTGCTTTGACTTCTCCCTTGGTCCATTTGTTCCTAGCAACAGCGGATGCATTTGATGGAGGCTCAACAATTCCACCTCTCACATGGTCCAACACTTCCTGTTCTTCTAATGTTAGATCGAGAGACATCTTCCATCTGTGATAGTCAGACTTCTCACAGAGTTTGTCTTCAGCAAGGAAGTGTGTTGAGGACCCCATGATTTCTTTCAGATAGCCTTGCCAACATTCTCTTTGGTGATTGCTCTTGCTCTTGGCTTTGTCTTCACCTCAGCTATGATACCATGTTAAGTTATGGTATGTTTTAGGCTTAGAGCAGTTTACTTATCTTTCTTATTATTATCCACATATTAGCAATCACATGTACATTAAGTAAACCCCAATCACAAGATGTGGTGGCTAGCCAGGGACAAACCCCAATATGGGGAAACCCTTTGATCAAATCTTCTTTTATCTTCAATAATTCAGCAAAGAGAAATAGTACAAAGATCTAATTTATATCAGCAGTAGCAAACCCTATATCAAACTCGTCAAGTCTCCACTGGTAAGTCGTTCACCATGCACCAGTCCAAGTCTTCACCGTGCACCAGTCCAAGACTTCGCCGCACATCAGTCCAAGACTTCGTCGTGCACCAATCCAAGACTTCACTGCGCATCAGTCCAAGACTTCGTCGTGCACCAATCCAAGACTTCGCCGCGCATCAATCCAAGACTTCGCTGTGCACTAGTCCAAGTCTTCGAATGACCTGTTTCGACTCGGGTGAGAGAGAGAGCCTTTCTGTGCAGGAGAGAGAAGAGACTCTTTTTCTGCGTAGGAGAGAGAGACATGATGAGAAGTGAGTGACCAAATGAGTAGAAGTCATCCTGTATTTATATCCAAACGTTGAAGGTGAATAGATGTGTCTGTTGGGCGTCTGAGCCTAGATAAGTTGCTAGCCGACTTTGATAATTTGTCAATAATCAAACTAAATTCATATCTCCATAAATACTTGTCGGAATCGGATGATCTTTAGATCAATCCTACACCTTTCGACGAGAGGAATCTAGGAAAAACATTATCAACCATGAATAAGGTGACCCACATGGAGTTTATCTCTAGTTGCCAATTTTAACAATTTTGGACACCTTGTGCTGCACATTGTATTGATTTGATGTTGGAGGACATAGGAAAAATTTCCTTTCTCAAAGATATTGTTGACTCATGAAAAAACATTACAAAATTTATATATAATCATGCATCTGTGCTTAGCTTGATGAGAAAATTCACCAACAACAAGGAGTTGGTGCGCCCTACCATTACACAGTTTGCCACCAGTTTCATATCTCTTCAATCCCTCTTGAATTCTATGTGGGATGTGAAGAGAATGTTTCTTTCAGAGGAGTGGCATGCATTAACATTTATCCGCAAACTAAAAGGAGAGGCCATATGCAGATTAGTTTCATACCAGGAAAACTTCTAGGTGGAAGTGCAGGAGCTGTACATTGTTACTAAACCTTTGGTGAAGATTCTTCGATTAGTTGATGGTGAGAAGCCCGCAATGGGCTATTTGTATGAGGCCATGAACAGGGCCAAAGAATCCATTCGGGCCTACTATGATGATAAGGGAGATGAGGGGTTTCAAAAACAACTCCTATGGAAAGTGATTGATGAACGATGGAACAACACACTCCATCGCCCCATTCATGTTGCAGGGATCTACCTGAACCCCGCAATTTCTTACCCATGTGGGTTCTTACCTGAACCCCGCACTTTCAATTTCATTTTTTTCTTACGTTTATCATATTTGTAATTTTGTTGTAGATGCATGGTGGACTCGCTATGGTGCCAGAGTACCCCATCTGCAAAAGCTTTCCATTCGAATCCTCAGCGAAACATGTAGCTCCTCAGGATGCGAGCATAACTGGAGTGTATCTGAAAAAATATACAACAAGAAGCGCAACAGGTTAAACTTAAAACTTAAAATATTCCAAATTTCCAATTAACTTTTTGAATTCATTAAATAATATTTTTTATATAGTTATTATTTTATGATCTTTGTACAAGTTGGAGTCCCAGCAACTTAATGACATGGTCTACGTCTACTACAATCTTTGATTGTGGGTGAGGCAACTTGAGAGGATACCTGATATGGATGCCATCTCATTGGATGGGATTGACACCACTGTTGCATGGAGGGTTGAGGCCGAGAGGCCTCTCATGGAGTTTACAAATGATTGGTTAGAGCAGGAGGTAGTGGAAGGCGTAGAGGAGGAGGAGGAGGAGGAGCAACAGGAGGAGGAGGTGACACCACCTACCCAGGCTACCCCTACCACCAGTAGAGGACGTGGTCTACCTCCTCTAGCTCCTACTTCTTCAGCTTCTAGAGCACAGCAGAGTCCACTACCAACTCCACCGGCATCTACATCTAGAGGGAAAGGGAGAGCTATTGCATTTTCTCGCAAGAGGGGCAGAGGAAATCAGTAGTATTAGTTATTTGGTTCATTTACTTGTATATGACATTATGACTCGTGATATCAAATACATTATTATATTTTTTGTTGATATTTTGAGGCTGAGTTGGGACTCAGGAGTTAGAACTTACTATTCAGGACAGGATTCACCGTTATGTGTGATGTAGCACCAAAAATGATATTACACATCTTATATATTAATTTTTTATCATATTTATGTGTCAATGTATTTATTTTATGTCGCAGCAGATTTGGCTCAGCTACAGCCATATTTCTCTTCTCTTTTCTGGCATTTCGGGGTAGTTTCAGCCACAAAAAATTAATTTGGGTAAGCCACATTCATTTTGTTAGTTTTTTCTTACTATTTCTTCAATTTTTCTAGGGTTTATGCAGCCAAAAATATGAAAAACGTTTTTTATTTATAGATTTGTTTTTTAAATTTATTTTTGCAGCAGATTTGGCTCAGCTACAGCCATATTTCTCCTCTTTTCTGGCATTTTAGGGTAGTTTCAGCCACAGAAAATTAATTTGGGTAAGCCACATTCATTTCTTAGTTTTTTCTTACTATTTCTTCAATTTTTCTAGGGTTTATACAGCCAAAAATATGAAAAACGTTTTTATTATTTAACTTTTTTATTTACAGATTTGTTTTTTTAATTTATTTTTGCAGCAATGGCTTCCAGCCAAAGTGCAGCTGCAAGTTCAAGCCCTAGGGCCAACCCAAGGGCTGAATATTATCCTCTTTGGAGGCATGTGACGAAGCGTCAAAGATGTGGAGGTGGTGGCTCATGGGAATGGCGATGCAATCTTTGCAATAATACGTACAAGGGCTCCTACCCAAGAGTGAAGGCACATCTATTGCATGGAGGAGGACAGGAGATTTCAGGTTGCACAAAAACATCAGATCCATCGGCACGGAGGGCATATCAAAGAGAGCAAGATGAGGCGGATGGTACTAAGAGAAGGCATGATGACCTTACTCAAGCTCCATCTAACATTGAGCCAAGGATTGTAGCTGAAGCAAGAAAGAGGAGAGCTGGTCACACTCAACAACATGAACAACCAGCACCCAAAAATACCAGAGGCCCAGGGGCATCCCCTTCAGTTCAGGATAGCAAAATTGCTAGATTGGTGAATGTGCAAGCAAGAGAAGAAACTGATTCCAGAGTGGCTAGGTGCATTTATCCATGTGGTATCCCATTCAATGTTGTTCGCTCTCCTTACTGGCAAGATATGATAAGGGCAGTTAACAAAGCTCCTCAACGGTACAAAGGGCCCAACTATGAGAAAGTCAGAACCCAGCTTCTCAAAAATGAGAAGGACCTTGTGGAGGACATTTTAGCTCCAATTCGTTCTTCCTGGAGTAGCTCTGGGGTTACCATAGTCTCAGATGGTTGGACAGATATAAGGCGCAGAACATTGATAAATATCATTGCCACTTCCCCCAAAGGAGCAATGTTTATCAAGGCAGAAGACTGCTCAGGAGAGGTGAAAGATGCACAGTACATTGCTGATGTTATTATAAAAGCTATTGAACAAATAGGGCCTAACAAGGTGGTGCAAGTTATCACGGATAATGCACCGGTTTGCAAAGCTGCAGGTTTAATTATTGAGGGAAGGTATGACCACATCTTTTGGACACCATGCATTGTCCATAATCTGAATCTGATCTTAGAGATCGACAACAAAGTTTCCTGGATAAAGGAACTCACAGGGGAAGCAAGGGAGATTATCAAATTCATCACCAACCACCACCAGTCTCAGGCCATATTTCGAGAGTACTCCAAATTGGAGTTGTTAAAAGTTGTTGAGACAAGATATGCCTCAAACTTCATGATGTTGCGCTGCCTTGTTGAGGTTAAGCATGCATTAGTTTCTATGGTGGTGAGTCAACTTTGGATTGAGTGGAGACAAGCAGATTCAGAGCGGGGATCTATGGTGCGTAGATTGTGCCTTGATGAGGATTGGTGGAGCAAGGTAGATTTCTTGCTAAAGTTCACAACCCCTGCATTTGAGCTTCTCCGGAGTGCTGACACTGACCAACCTTTCTTGGGAGAGGTATATGATGGCATGGATTCCATGGTTGAGAAAACTATGGAAATCATTTCGCAGGAGTCTCCACGACTTTTGTTTGTTGATGATCATTTTGCTGGTTTGATCAAGAAAATCATTGTTGATAGGTGGAACAATTTCAATACTCCATTGCACACTTTAGCACATGCTTTGAACCCCAAATTTTATGATGAGGAGCTTATTGCTAAAAGCAATGGGAAGAGGAAGGCACCCCATAAGGATAGAGAGGTGGCTACTGGGGTGAAAAAAGCCCTTATGAGAATGTTTCCTTCTCATCTACATAGGGAGGTAAAGGAGGAATTTGCCAGTTTTGCTGCAGGAATAGATGATTATGCAGATATATCAGCTTTGGAGGAGAGAAGCACCATGAATCCAGTTAGGTGGTGGATTTGTCATGGAGAAAATGGTGTACATTTACAAAACCTTGCCATTCGTATTCTTTCACAAGTGGCAAGCTCTTCATCAGCAGAAAGGAATTGGAGCACTTATGGTTTTCATTCTGTGAAGCGCAATAGGTTGGGCTCACAAAAAGCAGAGGATCTTGTTTATGTGCACTCCAACCTTCGCCTTGCATCTCGTAGGGGTCCAGAATACAACGGTGGTCCTTCTAAAGAATGGGATGTGGATGCAGAAAATCCTGATTTGGATCTCTCTCTTGCTGCCCTGAATATTGAGGCCGAATCTGGAAGTGGAATTGGTGCATCATCTTCTTCAGCACTACCATCCACTGTTGAGCATTGTGCTGCTTCTATTTTTGATGAGGATTAGTCTTTTGTGACTTGTCTCTATAGTTCTTGCAGCCTTATAGTCTTTATTGTACTTGCAGCCTCATATACTAATATAAATAAAGGCTGATTTTGAGATTTTGCCCTTGGATATATAATAAAGGTTGCTTTTGGATTTTCCTATATTTTTATTTTCATTATGTGATCATTCATGACTCATGAGTAAATGTGATGTAAATTTAATCTTAATGTTTAAATGTAATAAATTATAATGTATCATTAATGCTTTATGATTGCACATATATATAATAATAATTTTTAAATATTTTTAATATATATATATATATATTCGCATTTCCCCGTTTCCAAAATTTGGGGAGGTCGCGTTTCGTATCGCTTCCCGTTTCGGAAACTCGTTTCCGTTTCCCCGTTTCGTGCAACTTAGCTTTAGATATTAAAAAAATTGAAAAAAAATGAATATTTTTGTATTTTACGATTTTTTCCCGATTATTTTTCGATTTTTACGATTTTTTCCGATTTTTTCCCCTCGCTGATTTAATCTTGACAACGATTTCCGCAACATTGAAAATATTTGCTTAAAATAAATTGGTTACCAAGTTACTAGATGAACAGTTGCTGCTTAGGATGCACACTATCCTATATGAGATGTGACACCTAAATCTATGTGAAATGCAAACTCTTTGTTGATTTTAAATTAGATGCCTACCTAAGTGAGTCCTTTCTCTCCACTGTTTTAAAACTAGTCTCAGGTGTAGGTTGTGGAGAGAAAACCCAAGAGAAGATAGCAAAGGCTGTATAAATGATACCTCCCCTGGAGTTCTAACCACCCGATGCCTCCGACTCCGGCGCTGCAAAGACTGTGGCTTGGACGATTTCAAGGTCACCGTGTTAACCACAAATGAGGGCCTAGACTTCACAAGTTGGGTCAGAGAGATGATCCTATCGTATTTCAACCAAGCTTATGCTTGGAGGTAAATTTTAATAATGCACTATTCTTCCTAAAATGCAGGTGCAAGATGAAATCCTTAGGTGAGATTTGTTAAATGATTTAAGTACCTTGAGACAAATTAACTTAACCATATTCAATTTAAAGCAATGAAAGAAAGTACCTAACAATTACAAGACAAATCTTAACCAAAGCAGTGCTAAATAAACCAATTAGACAGTGCTAGAAAATGTTGTATTAAGTAATTCAAGATAAACACACAAATCCAATGCTTCTCTTTCCAAGATAAGAATGCCAAATAGAAAGCGATAATCTTTCAATACAATTAGCAATTTCTTGAGATTTTGATGCCAAAATTGCTCTTAACACAATATGATAATCGATTAGGTGCTTTAAGAGTGAATTGATATGCAAACTTATAAATGCAGACGTGATGCTCACTTGTAAACACAATGTTAGTGCTCTTATTACAAAAATAAACTTGCAAGAAATGCTTATTCCAAAATAACAATGAAGATTAATGTAACTATCTATCCAATAGCTAACAATGACAAGTAAGAATTCCTTTATCACAACAATCTTAGATATCCTTTAGGCAACCAATGTATCAATGCCTCGCGATGTCAATGAGAGAAGAGAGCATAACATTCATCAACAATATTACTCTTTAGATGTTAATGACAATTAGGAGAGCAAGAGACAACTTGTGGTAGCCGTGAGATATGTTAATTCTATCAAGAATGCTAATTGACTTTAGAGCACTTATCGTGTTAGTTAGATGTGGATGCCAAATGCAATGAGATGCAAATGTATTGAAAGTGCAATGGATGCAAGAGGTGGAAGCCAAGAAGATGATCATGCAAAAAGAGTTATAGTCGTACCTCACAGATATTTTAGCCATATTATTTTTCTGATTGGATAGCCAGCTAGGCATCCAAAGATTGTACTCAGAATTTCACTGTTGCATAATAATAAAACCCTCAACTGCTGCACCAATTTTCCCGCATTGGGTTTTTGACAATTGTCCAAAAATAACTGTCAAATTTTATTGTGTGTGTGCATATTATTTCTCAGTTTCCAGTTTATTTTTCGCAGTGTTTTTAAGGTGAAAATTGCAATTGTGATTTTATTCGTTATTTGTCATAGCAAGTAAATTGCTTAATAATTAATCAGTTAGAAGAATAATTTACAGTTGCTGCAATAGTTGAAATTTTACAAGCTCAAATCATCTTAGAATTTGTCAAGTCACTTTTTGGAAGTCTCTAGAGAAAAATCGATTTTCTCAATTAATACCCATTAATTAATCATTTTTCCTAGGTTAGACTTAGGAACATTTTAATTATTGACCAATTAATTTAATTGAGAGGTTTCTAAGTGTTTTCTCTAAAAACCTTTTCTAGGTTTCGAAGATCTCATGTTCCTTAGCCTCTCTGACACCATAGAGACTAGAACACTTGTCTGATGCTACTCCAAAAATCAACACTCCCTGCTACTCGCACTCCTACCTGCAACTACACTGTCTAACTAGACTATGCAGTACTACTCTAAGAAACTAGTTCTGCCTCTAGAAATTCTTTCCAGCAGTCACTCTGCTTTCTGCTACTCACTGAAGCTACTCGCTCTACCTTTGGATCACCTTCCAGTACTAGCACACGATCTATAACCTCTACACCACAATCTGGCTGACTGTCTAACACAAACTGGCAACTGCCTGCTTTGACCTTCTTTTGTTGGAAATCTCAACCTCCCTTCTTGACACTGGAATGCTAGAAACCTAACTGGCTGGAACTGCGCCTTGCTCTTTGTAACTAGCCAATTCACATAGCCTCCCTCCTGTTTCTGTGTTGTTGCTATCACTGTGGCTATATGAATTGATCTCTCAAAACCTAAATATTCAAGCTTCCATAGGTTTGCACCCTCTGAAGCTAGACTTCCTCTGAGTCTCAAACTCTCATTGATCTATTTTGTCACAGCCATAGTTTTAAAATTCGGCCGATTCGAAATGGAAACGACCGAGTTGATCCGTTTCAATGCCCAGAATTGTGACTCGATGGAGGAAACGATTTGGGAGGTCGAGTCAGCCATGACTCGGCCAACTCGGCCGTTTCCATATTGACTCGGTCGAGTCATAACCTGCGGCCCGTAACCCCATCAAAACAGCGATTTGTCATTTTTTTAATGAAATTTTGAAGTGTTTGCTGATTGGTTTGGACTCCAAGGTGTTTTCTAAATTAGTTAAATGCTATTTGGGGTCCATTCCGCTCTCCTAGTATTGAAATGCTATTCCAATTTCAAATTTCATGGTAAAAGTGGCATTCTCCTTAATCTTCATTTTCATCCTTTTACTTAAATTTTTAACATTACCATGAAATGACTCAGGCTGTTTGAGAGTGGTTGCGGCCTCATTGGATTTCATATGGAGAAAATAGAATTTTAGATTTCATTCAAAATCCAACAGACTTATCAGTTTTTCAGGATTTCAGGATTGGAGGATTGCAATGTTTCCATTGAATTTTGTCATGTATTAAGGTATAGAACTCGTATTTAATCAAGAGCACCAATCCCTCTATGTACCTTGATGTTAGTGACATTGGTTGTCGAACTCCTCTGGGATTCGCTCCCAAACCAAGAGCTTCTGAAAATGTCGCTCCCACTCCCGTTTTCTCTCTCGCTCCCCACTTTCGCTCCCGCTCCCAAGTAACACTGAGCCAGATGATGTTGGCAACTCTAGCAGTAGCCAGTAGTACTGGTCACAGACTTTTGTTGTAGAGGCCATTTATAGCCTCCTTGGTTATGTGTTTTTGTTTTGATCTCTATATCATCATCGTGTATGTATTGGACAGTGCACTGGGTGCCATTTTGATATAAGGGATATATTCATGAGCCTACTTTGATCATATGTTGTCTTCTATCTATATTCTAATGCTGTGTCTTTGGAAACATGAATGAAAATCTTTAAAATTATGTGTTTTTATTAAAAATAAATATTTAATGTATTTTTTAGCACGACCGAGTCATTGAAATCGAGCTGGCGGAGTCGAAGTCGGAGTCGGAGTCGGAGTCGGAGTCGACCCTCAGCCGAGTCGGAGTCGGAGTCGGAGTTTTAAAACATTGGTCACAGCAACTAGCCCTACACTTGTCGCCCGAGTATCTGATTCTGCATTGTCTCTCAAAAATCTGATTGTGGCTTACTAACACTTTGATCCTCCTGCTATTTTACTACTTGGACACCCATAGCAAAAGTATTGATCCATGTGAGGAATGCTCAGCAACTAGGTTTGATCTACTGATCAAGCCCTCTTTGGTTGTGATCTAGATCTCCTTGTTGATCCTAGCTACGACCCTATCCACACTGCATATTGGAGTGTCATACTCCTTCCCCATCTGAGGATAATGCTACAAACATAGCGAACTCATTCTCCAATCTGGCGAACAAGTCATCATTCTTTGTCGATGTCATTGTCTGCTTCCCCTACTTGTCCTTCTTCCTCTTCAGACATTGGCTAACGTAGTGACCAAGATCACCATAATCGAAGCACTTGACCTTCAACAGAGCTTTCTTCTTCTTTTCTGCTTTTGAGTTTTGTCCTTGGCTAGGACCCTTCTTCGCTTTTCCCTTCCCTACAAGAGCTACGTTTACCTCCTCCAACTCTACCTTTGGTCCCTTGCTACTGCTACTGGTAGTACCATCAACAAGACTGAGCCTCATCTCCTCCCTAGTGAAGTCACTCCACAAGCGTTCCCAATTTAGTAGCTTATCCCATCAAGTAATCACCTAAACGAATGTTCACCATTCCTTGGTGAACCCATTTAGAATTGTACGCACCAGTTCGTCTTCTCCTGGCTTCTCTCCAACTACTGCAAGCTCATCTCTGACACCTTGAATCCTAGGGAGATAGGATGTTAAGTTCTTGACCTTCTGCATTTTGACCGTTCTCAACTTCTTCTTGAGAATCATCTTCCGACGAAAGGTTCCTTGTACAACTTGCTAATGACATCCCACATCTCCTTTGTAGTTCCCTTCTCCGCAATATACCAGACAATATGATCTCGTACTCCGTCTAAGATCATCCTCTTGGCCTTAGCCATGTCATTCCTATAATCATGTAACAAGATAGTATATGTTGGTAGAGCAACAACTGTTGCCACAAACTCCTTCAGACCATGCTTATCCAAAAGTAATAGCATCCTGGCCTTCCAGATGCCAAAGTTGGAGGCTCCATCCAACTTGTCCTAATCTCTGAGTCCTGTTGTGGCCATATCTAGAAAAACTGCAGATCTCAATAAACTGGGAAATCTTCGTCTCCTTCCGACAATTTAACTTGGCCTTCTCCTCTGTAGCATGCACTAGCAAACTACTACTGGGAACTCACACTAGTCTCCAGAACCTCTTCAAGAAATTTTCATTCCCTGATGCTTCACTCCTAGGCAACTCGCTTTACCTTTGGAACCTCATCCGATATTGGCACACGCACTATTGGCCCTGAAATACACATTGGCTCGACTAGTAGACAATTTGGCAGTTCGCAATGCTTCTACTCGGCCTCTATTGCTAGAAATTTCGGCCTTCCTTCCTAATGCTGGAAAATTGGAAACCCTCTGAGAATTTTCATGGAAATTCCCTCTATGTGCTCTCTTTCTTGTCCTACGCAAATCTACATCTACAAAACCCTTGTTTCAAATATTTTCACTAGATCTGCTCTGCAAATCTTTGATGTACTTACCGAAAACCATTTTTGGCCACCTCACTGCATACTGCTACTGCTCTGAGACAATTCGCACTTTTCCTCCAGACTGGACTAGAAATCAAACTATTGCCTCTCTGCAATTCGCACTGCCAGGTTGGCCTGCGCATATCTGGTTCTCTATGGTTTAGATATGCCTCTGAGCTACACAAGCCTCGCTTCTAGAGGCTCTGATCCGATCTTTATTGCTCTGATACCATGTGAAATTTCCATGAATACAATAAACTGGAGTTTAATCTTCTATCTACTGCAGATTATTTGTCTTCTGAATTATTATTCGAAAAATAATGATTAAATCACTATTTCCTTCTTCACAAATAAAATGTTGTGGAATATAAAACTGGGATTGAGAAAATATGCACACACAAACAAAATATAACACCGTTGTTTTTGGACAAATGTCCCTAGAAAAACCCCAATGGGAAAACCAGTGCAACAGATGAGGGTCTTATTATTATCTTCAGCAAATTCAAGGGTACAATGATATGCTTGTCTTTCTGGCAAAGCTCAGGCAATCTTTACTGGAAAAATAAACTAGAAGACACCATGTCTCCCTCTGCAATCGATCCGGCCCTCTTTCCCAGCAACTCTCAGTTCTTGGCTATTCGCACTATGTGGCTGAAAATGCATATTGTTGCCTCCAGAAAATTCATGCAGCCACAGAATCACCTTCTTGCAAGTCATTCTGCCTTTGAAACCCACTCGCATTGTCTCCGAGATACTGATCCGGCTACTGGCAACTAAAATGTGGCTCCTCCAACAACTCGCACTAGGAAATCTGGCTAACTCACACTAGCTGTAGTGGCCTCCTCTTCCTGTCTCCTGGACACCGGAAAATATTGAGGAAAATTCCTCTGAATTCTTACTCTCAAATCTCTGTCAATCCCTTTGTCTTTGATGCTTCCATAGCTTCAACAGTGCCCTTGTCAAATACCTGCAACTGGATAGTCAAACTGCTTGAACTCACTCAATCTCTGATGTCCCCTCTCCAAGCCCTTTGACATGCTCTTATAATCTCTCATTGTAGTCTCAATGGCCATGATCACATCTCAATCGATGGCTAAGATCATCTTGACCTCATCAATAGAAGTCTCTAGAGAAAAATCAAACTTCCTCAATTAATTCACTTTAATTAACCACTTTTCCTAAGTTAAACTTAAGAAATATTTTAATTATGGATAATTAATTTAATTGAGGCGTCTCCAAGTCTTTTCTCGAAAAACGTTTATGGGTTTTGGAGATCTCATGTTCCTTGGCCTCTTAAACACCATAGAGACTAGAACACCTATCCATTGCTACCATAATCTAACAGTATATGTTTGAAATTCTTGGCCTTCTAAAACATGTTGATTTTTGGAGTAGCATCAAACAGGTGTTCTAGTCTCTAAGATGTCAAAGAGGCTAGCGAACATGAGATCTCCAAAACCCAGAAAAGGTTTCGAAAGAAAACTCTCAATTACATTAACTAATCAATAATTAAAAAGTTCCTAAGTAACTTAGGAAAATTGACTAATTAATAGGTATTAATTGAGGAAATCGATTTTGCTCTAGAGACTTGCAAAAAAGTGACTTAACGGAGTCTAACATTATCTAAGCCATGGATCATGATTAGATATGGGTCATTGATGCTCCAGCGAGAGATTATAAGAGCAGGTCAAAGGGATTGGAGAAGACATGGTTTTGTATCAAGTGAGCAAGGCAGATTGAATTACTCAGTTCGCAGTATTTAGCAGGGCACAATCGACCACACATATCACTATAAAGTTATAGATGTGAAGGAAATGCAAGTTTCCACTAAAGAAGACATGATGGACACTATGAAGATGAAAACTCACCAAAAATGTCATTAGCATCAATCACCTCCATAACACAAACTCCTAAGGCACATTTGAGATAACTCAAAGGAATTATTAGAAGGAGAAGACACCCAACCCCTATAGTTCGATATACTCCACCTCATTTAAGAAAGAAGAATATTGTCCGTTGATTTTCTTAGTGCAATTACGATTAGCACAATATTTCTGAACTTTTGATAATTACTTTTGATGTAGATCTTCTTTTAACTTGTTCCAATATATCATTCAACAATTATACTTTAGAAATTCAACCATAAAGATCAATAGAACAGTAGAGATCACAATACATAAAAGAAGACCAGATTTACCCTGAGAAAACCCACAAAGGGGAAAACCCAACAAACTTTTCAATAGAGAAATTCTTCTTGTTCAATGAGAAAGACACCTAGACCTATGCAATGTCACATGGTTCGGGTTCGAGTTTGGGTTCGTCAATGATTAGGTTTGGTTTGAGTTCGAATTTTTTGATGAGGTTCGCCATTAGGTTCGTCTATATATACATATATTAATTTAAAATGAATTATATGATAAAATAGTAAGCAACCAACATCAGTAAACATCAAAAACGCCATCACGGACATGGAAACTACAAGGATAAATTACAAGCTTGAGTTGTGACATGAAGTTATGAGTTTTGATCTATGGACTTGGTCAAGGGCTTTGAGGTTCGATGAGGTTCACCGAACCTCAATTTTTTTTTTAAGGTTCACCAAAATTCGAACTTTAGGGTTAAAGTTCGACGAACCTTGTGACATAAGACCTATGGTCAAACCTGGTCTTCTCCTCCAAGTTAAGTCACCCAATCTGATCGTGCAATTCACTCTACCTATCTGACCTAGAATTTCAGCCCTCTTGCAATTGCCAATTGCCCCAGAGTTTCGGCCCTGCAACAATTGCCCCAGTTACCCAAAAAAATTCAACTGCCTGCAACAAAATGCCTAGAAAACTGTGAATCACAGAGAGACTAGTCCACACATGTGACTTGCACGAGAGGGAGAAAAGAGAGATTTCAGCCTCCTTCTCCATCCTACTTGTGAAAATTTGGAAACCCAAATCCCCTACTACAACAAACTGATATTACTTCTCCTACTTGTTAATTCATGCAAGTTATTTACTGTGTTACACTGTAAATATTGAAGTAAATATGACTACGGCCTTCACTAATAAAATTATATGGGGAAACAAGAACTGAGCAAGAAGAAATAACACATACACAAGTGACATCGTTGTTTTTGGACAAATGTCCCCGGAAAAACCCAATGTAGGAAAATCGGTGCAGCAGCTGAGGGTTTGTATTATTATGCAGTAGTTTCTGAATACAAATCTTCGAATGCCCAAACTGGAAATCCTATACAGAGATCTAACTAGACAAAAGATAGTGAGATGATCTCACCCTATCACGCGAAAATCTGGCACTAATCTGCACTAGAGATGAGCCTCTGTGTTGTCTCTGCGCAGCACTGCATCACACCTACACAGTTACTACATCACTGCTGTTGGGACTGTGCTACACCTCCTCTTGATCTCCTACTAGCTGGAAACTTCGGCCCTCTGGCCTTCCGATCTCACACCTTGGCTCCGGCACTAGATCTCGACTGTTCCCCAGCAGAAATACGGACTCCCTCTGAAGCTCTGCGCTACCTCTCCAGACTACTCTCTGCCCTCTCTACCTTGCACTCTCTAGATTAGGAAAACTTCCTCTAGAAAACTATCCTTGCCCCTCACTGCAAGAATCTCCTCGATGATCTCTCCAGCTGCTCTCTTGAGAAATCTATCTCTTGATCCCACTCGATGTGTCTTCCAAATGCCCATCGAAGTCCTTATAATTTTCTCCTTGAGTAATCTATGACCTAGATTAAATTCTAATCAATGGCTCAGATCATATTGACTCAATCTCCGTCTTCTTCTAGAAGATTCACACCCAGTTTTATTAATACCCTTTAATTATTTTAATTTCCTAAGTTTAGACTTAGGCATCCATTAAAAATAATTAATTATTTTAATAAAACTGTCTCCGGGTGGAATTTCCCAAAACGATTTATGGGTATTTTGGAATACATGTGTCCTAGCCTCCCTGCAAATTTTGAGGCTTAGAGCACATCTGATGCTACCAGAAATCAACACTCCCTCTTAGCAAGGAATGTGCTCTAGTAATGCAACCTATTGAAGCATCACCCTGACTCTGTAACATCTCCCTCTGCGCTACTAATGTCTGACATCACTGCCCACCAACTGTGCAAATGTTGCACCTGTGCTACTGTTGACTCTGCATGTTGTTGCCAACTGCATATGCACTACCAATCTGCTGATGTTGCAACAAAAAAAATCCAAAATATTGAACCAAAGGTGTTCAACATGATGCATCTGTTAGAGTTTTGACTGCTGCTAGTCTCTGCGCTAACCCTCTGAAGTCTCTGCGTTGTTGCTGACTCTGCACTACTGTCAATTTTGCTCTGCATTGCTCAGTCTTTGGCGATCCTAGCCACTGCAACTGTCACTCCGGCATTCCTCTGCACCAATTGACACTGGTCCATCCTACTACTTCTGATAAGGGTTCTCGTAGCAAGGTATTGATCCAAGAGCTGGATTCCTCAACGATCTTGCCTATCTACAGTTCTTTCAAACCACAGTAATAGATCACCCCACCTCTGCCCTAAAGGTATCTGGGCAATCATGGCAAACTCCTCCTTCTCGATCTTTGTGGTTGCAGCCTGTGGATCATGTTTCTTGTCCTTGTCCTTCTTCTTGAGAGGACACAGCATAGCGTAGTGACCAAATTCACCACACCAGAAACATTTGATCTTAGAAATGTCCTTCTTCCTCTACTTCCCCCTTGATGCAAGGGTTGCATTCTCCTCCTCCTCCTTGGGCTTCATCCCGCTGCTGTTGTTGCCATCAAGTTTGCGCTTGACTAAGTCTCGCCTAATCTCTTCCTGTTGAAAAGCAGCCCACATCCCTTCCCAATCCCGCAATTTCTCACTGCCCAAGATACTCTGGACAAATACTTGCCATTATTCTGAGGCTGAATTAAGGGCCAACCTCACCATATCTATAGGCTGAGATGATGATCCTACAACTACCAACTGATCCTGGACTTCCTAAACCTTCAATAGGAACGAATCAATGCATTCCCCATTTTGCATCCTCGCGGATCTCATTTTCTCCTCCAAGTACATCTTCCGTTGCTCAGAAGATCCTTGATACAACGTAGCCAAGGCATCCCACATCTCTTTGGTCGTCCCTTTGCCAGCAATGTGACATACAATGTGATCCCTCACTCTGTCGAGGATCAACCGTTTGGCTTTCACCATCTCAGCTTTGTACATCTTGAGTGGATCTGCATCGGCGGGTACAACTACCACACTATCAACATAGGCTTTAAGATCATGTTCATCTAGAAGGCAGGAGATCCTAGCCTTCCAGATCACATAATTGAATTGCTCCATCCAATCAATCTTGATCTCTCAGCCCATTAGTTGCCATCTCTGCCAACAAAAATCGAACTGCTCCCTCTCTCCTCTGCACAGCTACTAGGTTGGCCTATGCACATCCTGTTGGATTTAGTAGATCTACTCCTCGCTACTGTTGCTCAGCAACTGAGAAATAGAATTCCTTGGCTCGAAATTCACTGAGGAAGAAATTCCCTAAAAAAGTGTCTTCTTCCTTCTTCTGTTGCTTTTTTGACACAGCAAACACTGCAGAAAATTGTGTCCCACCTGAAGATTGTTCTGCGTTGAATTTGTTGCTGCGCTGCTCCCTCTGCCACTAACAAATCACGAATTGGAAATCTTACCTCTCTGTCAACTCACACAGAGAGGGATTTTCCTCGAGAATCTTGCCCTCCTAGCCTGGACTATGCAATCCCTCTAGGGATTCGATCTACTGCCTGTACAGCACTTCAATCTCCCTCCTCTTCAATGTTGGGCTCTTCTGTTCTGCTCTCTTGCTTCACCTGTGCTCCAATACCATGTGAAAATTTGGAGACTCAAATTTCCTACTACAACAAATTGATATTACTTCTACTTGTTAATTCATGCAAGTTATTTACTGTGTTACACTGTAAATATCGAAGTAAATACGACTGCAGCCTTCACAAAATAAATTATATGCGGAAACAAGAATTGAGCAAGAAGAAATAACACACACACAAGTGACACCGTTGTTTTTGGACAAATGTCCCCAAAAAAACCCAATGCAGGAAAACCAGTACAGCAGCTGAGGGTTTGTATTATTATGTAGTAGTTTCTTAATACAATTTTTCGGATGCCCAAACTGGAAATCCTATACAGAGATCTAACTAGACAAAACATAGTGAGATGATCTCACCCTGTCACTAGAAAATCTGGCACTGATTTGCACTAGAGATGAGACTCTGTGTAAAACTGCATCACTATTGTTGGGACTGCGCTATACCTCCTCTTGATCTCCTGCTAGTCGGAAACTTCGACCCTCTGGCCTCCCAGTCTCACACCCTAGCCTCGGCGCTAGATCCCGACTGTTCGCCAACAGAAATACGGACTCCCTCATAAGCTCTGTGCTGCATCTCCGGACTACTCTCTGCCTTGCACTCTCCAGATCAGGAAAACTTCCTCTGGAAAACTATCCCTGCCCCTCACTGCAAGAATCTCCTCGATGATCTCTCTGGCTGCTCTGTGCTGCTCTCTTGAGAAATCGATCTCTTGATCCCACTCGATGTGTCTTCCAAATGCCCATCGAAGTCCTTCTTATAATCTTCTCGTTGAGTAATCAATGGCCTAGATTAAATTCTAATCAATGGCTCAGATCATATTGACTCGATCTTCGTCTTCTTCTAGAAGATTCACGCCCAGATTTATTAATACCCTTTAATTATTTTAATTTTCCAAGTTTAGACTTAGACATCCATTAAAAATAATTAATTATTTTAATAAAACTGTCTCTGGGTGGAATTTCGCAAAACGATTTGTGTCTTCTGGAATACATGTGTCCTAGCCTCCCTGCAAATTTTGAGGCTTAGAACACATTCGATGCTACCAAAAATCAACACTACTTAGTCCTTCTTGTCCTTTGCTTGCTTGCCTAGAACTTGTCATGTGTGAGAGAGATCGAATGCCCATGTGGTGGAGGAGGTTGAATGGGTGACTTTTTGTGCCAAGGTCAATTTCACTTGGAGGGAAGTTGACTTGTCACTTTTGGAGCCAAAAATTACATTTCAAAAATTCAATTTTTCATCTTTAAAAGGTCGCAATGGAACTTTGACTCAAAATAAATTTTCCTTTGACTCTAGCATTTATGAATATGCTTTACCATGATAAATACAAGTACATCAAGTGACCAAATATACATTACGAAGACTAACCATACTCTATTTCTTCCCATCGTGACCTTAAGGCAACCATGAAGCATGACATCATTAAAAAGGACCATGATGAGGATGATATACCTAAGGTAGGCATTCATCAAAGGTTCATGAGCTTGATTGTTGATATCTCTATATTTTTGTTCGAAGAAAGGATCCAGTGGTGTGAGATGCATCCCTCTTTTCTTTCCTCATCCATGATCTTCCATATATGGTCATTTTATTTTTCCACCTCCCACCCTTGTGACTTAGCGCATGAGTGTTGTGCTTGTCATATGCATATCATGTTGAATCATAGGAGTAGGAAATCTGATATTGATTGGATGATATGTTGGTTGCATTGGCTTTATGATTACACTTAGCATTTGCATAATGTAGCCATGCATATTAGAATCGGATGCATTGCATATTGATTTTTCCATAGCTAACATCATCATATTATGTTCTCATTCTAGACTTACATTTAGAATAGATTTTATTTCATATAAAGTTTTATTATTTGATGAAAACATGGGCGATCAAAGTACGCCCAAGGCAGATGCTTCCAATACTTGTTTGTGATATGCAGGATAACAAGTTGGCGGTCCCAAAGGATTGTTGGTGTTCTCATGACCCCCCCGTTCAAGTACATGGTCCTACACTCCACAGAGAGCTCATGTCCTAGTTGGAGCCAGATGTTTCAAGAAGAGCATAACCATGCCATTCCCTTGATTCCAGGTTGTCAACCACCAAATATATGTCCTTATCAACACCCTTTTGCAAAAACGAACGAAATAGAAAATATCATACAAAAACTATTGGAGGTAGGGGTCATACATATCAGTACAAGCCCTTACTCATCACCAATAATCATGGTGTTAAAAAATGAAGGAACTTAGCTGAAGGAGGCCTCCTCTGAGCCTTTGACCAGTCAATCTAAGCTTTCCAAGAGATCTCCTCTTCCTTAGGGCGCATGGCGCAGTCTTGAAGGCTGAAACCTACCCACCACCAGTGAGTGACCCCATAGGAGATTGTTTCTCCTAGATTTGTCTTCATCTCACAACCAGCAACCTCTGACAGCCACCAGTGTAGTGGACATTGTGCTAGATGTCTCTGCTCCCTTAGCCAGTCATATGTCTCCTCTCTCATATGTTGAGATCGTATGTTTGAATGTGGGCCATCCAATCCTAAAGGTATGATTTTTCATTATGCAATTGGGTGCTTATGCTTCTTTTTATTGGGCACACTTGGGTATGGAGTAATGGGTGACTTGGAAGAAGGAAGAGTTTCGACTGTAGTCATGTTCCCTCACCTTAATTGTGGGGTTAATCCTCAACCCTAGTCCCGTAGCATCTCCCCTATTGGTTTATAGCTTTAGGATGGGCACTACTTGGGAAACCCTGATTTTGGTAGCGTCGCCCCATTTTCCTGTTCCGTATTTTTCACTTCCCTCTGCACATTACATGCCCTATTTTATCATCTTCCCCCTCTGGTTCCACATGACCACTGGGTCCACAAGGCTCTCGTACTCCCCCTCTGTTAAATTGGCAACTAGGGCCAAACTCCATGTGGATCAGTTTATTTATGGCAGCTGATATTTTTATTGGATCCCTCTCGTCGAGAGGTGTAGGATTGATCCAAAGATCATCCGATTCCGATAAGTATTTATGGAGATATGAATTTATTTTGTTTATGTAATTATTATCAAGCCGACCAGCATCTTACGTAGGCTCAGAAGCCCAATAGACGTGTCTATTCATCATCTACGTTTTTAGTATAAATAAGTGTGGACTTGAAGTCATTTACACACGCTCTTCATGTGATCTCCTCCTCACCACGTCTTGGGTTTTTGGTGAAGGAGAGACACACAAGAAGATACCTTGGATGATGCCCTAGCTTATACGTGGATGATGCCCTAGAAATATACGCACAAACATTCATACAATATAAGGGAAGGAACACAGCATGGATGGAAATACTTACACAGTTTATACACTGTCATGAAGGCAATATATACGCACAGTTATGGAACGCACAGTGATGAAAACCCTATATGCTGAGCAAGCAATGAAGACATCCACACAGTTCATACGCTGTCCAGATACCCTAGACGCAGTAATGCCCTAGCCGCAGTAAGCAACAGGCTTATGAAGAAATATAAACACAGTCAATGGGTCAATAAGACGCAGTGAGTCAACAAGACCTGTTCACGCATTCCTCTCTGCCATTCTATACATATATACACTATATATATACGGTATACAGGTATGGCTATTCTACGTGAAGTCTGGAACATGTGTGGCCTTTCTACGTGATACATATATACGCTGTATATGGAAATTATAACTGCGATAGCTGCAGTCAAGGAAAGGGGTAGCCGCAGTTGAGGAATAACGAAGCCGCAGGAAATGAAGTAGCTGTAGTCAAGTGAAAATGACGAAGCCGTTGGAAATGAACACGCCGCAGTCATGTATATGAAGTCGTAGTCAAGACATATACAACCACAATCAAGGAAAGGGTAGCTGCAGTAATAAGGAAGAGCTGCAGGGAGCTGTAAGTGGCCGCAGTAAGGTAATGAGGCCACTAGAACGAACTGCTGTAGCCGCAATCAATCAATATAAATCTCGGTGGTATCCCTGTGACAGTTTAGACGCAATGAACAACTCAGATTGCACAATGAAAATTACATTGGGTATCATCTCAGTCTCATTACTATTTCGACATAACTATAATGATGAAGCAGGTTTTAGTATTGATCAACAGCCTCTCAGCATACCTATAAAAGGAGACATATAGTGGCAATAGTCATCACAGTATTCAGATCTAGTATTCTTGATATGATCAAGTATCTCAGAGGTGCAGCAAGGATGATAATCCCAACAGCATGATGATGAATGAGATCATGAGCATGGGAAACTTGATGATGAATAAGACCATGGAAGATGCAGCATGATGAGCAACATGAAGATGATGAATGAGAGGCAGCATTATGATAGGTGAAGCCGTCACCTTGGAGAATCAGTTGAAGCAGAATGTCTTCAACTGATCTCATTGTTATAGAAGATGATCTATGCTTAGATCTAGACAAGTCAAAGTGTTGACTTCTGTTGTAAATGTACTATCTCTCTCTCTCTCTCTGCTGAACTTTGAAGATAAAAGAAGATTTGATCAAAGGGTTTCCCCACACATTGTGGGGTTTGTCCCTAGCTCGCGCCATATCTTGTGTCCTCTTGTCTTGGCTTGTCTTCTGCGATTTTATATTTATGTTCTATCTGCAGTTTATTGTAATGTTGATGTGATTGCTAACTATGAAAATTTAAATAAATTGCTCTAGCATAGAACATACCAAAAATTAACATGGTATCAGAGCTGAGGTGAAGACAATGCCCAAGCAAGAGTGAAAGAGCAATCACTGAAGACAGTTGGGACAAGACAAAAGGATCAATGGGTTCCTCATAATTCACCTAGGGTGAAGTCAAAGCAGAGAATGTTATCAAAATGGCGCAGCGGAAGATTCTGATGGTCCATCTTAAGATCACTTCATTGGAAAGTTCGTATCTAAGGGTGGAAGGAAAGGCGGATGCCTTGTTGAAATAAGTTCGGCCGTTATGCGAAGGAGTGGCAGAGACACATCTCTTGATGAAGATAACAATCATCCCTAGGACATCCTCAATGATCAAAAGAATGACTGGTAATGCAGGTCATCAAGGAAATGGTTAACTCTTCCACGAAATCAAGGAACCCCAAAATCTCTTTTATATACCTGATCGAACTTGGTTACAGGGTGGCACTTATCGATGGAAAGGTACGTGTTTGAAAATAGATCTTTTAAAGATGTTTTTGAGTTCAGGGTTGTATCAAGTTACAGGAAGTCCATTGGGGACCATGTCCTTTGACTCAACTCCGGAGGTCTGTGAGTCAGATGGTCACTAGGATGCCTGAATTCAAAAAGAAGCATGAAGGTACATGTTTGAAATGTACCGAAGGAAAATATTATAAGGGGACCATTCCCCTCTTACAGCAGGTCCATAGGCTTGGAACAACCCAAGGAGTTTGAGACTCATGATCAGGAATCTCATGTATGCAGGTGGAAGAAAGCCCTTTATGGCTTGAAGCAAATCACCTCAGGCGTAGTATGAGAGGATTGATATCTGTCTAATGCAGCTGAGATTCACTAGGAGTGAAACCGATGCAAAACCATTACTCGAAGGTTGTGGATGCTAAACCTCTCGTACCGGCACCTATGTCTGACAGGTGCAGACCCTCTCATTTATAGGAGACAGAGGGAGTTGGATTCTGAATGTGGGAAGATAAGTTGCAAGCCTGTGACTACCTCGAGGATCTTAACTTTCAAGAAGTTATATGGTAGTGATGTCGGACCTGATTTGGGAATGCCTTTGAAATTCATAAACTCATTCGCATTGATGTTCTTGGAGTACCTCCGTTCGGACATGTGTTGCAGTTAGCATGGTGAGCTCATATTTGGTTGAGCCTCACTGGATTGGTGCCAAGAATCTTCTGAATTGAGATACACTGCCGAAAATATGAAACCACATGATTATTCGAATGATGAGTGGGCAGGCAGTGTGGAGGATCACTAGAGCACTTTTCAGTGTTGATTCTCTTTGGATTCTGCTTCGATGCAGGAAGCAAAAGTCGGTCACTATAAGCACCGCCAAGACCGAATACATGGCTACGAGTATGATCTCGTATGAAGCTGCATGGTTGCGGAATTTCTTATGTTAGTTGTTTTTCTCTATGACAACCAGAGGTGTGATTCGATTATTGAGGAATCTTGTATTCGACAATTGCTCCAACAAACAGACATCAGATACTGCCTTATCTGGGATATGGAAAGTCGATGAGCAAGGAGGCTCCATCGCACTAAGATGATATACAGGTCGCTAAAGCCCCCGGGGAAAGATCAAATTTGTGATTTTCCTGAATGACTTGGAGTCATCAAGAGACCTTTGTAAAAGGGTTCTGCATGTTGCATACATTGAGCTCTGGGAGCTCTGGGGGGCTTGCAGTTCTATTGGAGCAACATACGACCACAGGGTGACTCACCCTCCCTTGGTGGTGCGCACTGGAACAAGATGATTCGCTCTCTTGTGGGACAAGATGATTCGCTCTCTTGTGGAACAGGATTTGCTCTCCTGTGTAGTAGGATTGATGTGTTCTCTTGTGAGGCCTGGATTGATGTGTTCTCCATGGCGGCTTGGATTATGTGTTCTCCATGGCGATTGCAGCAGGATTGATGTGTTCTCCTGTGAGGACAGGATTGATTAAGTTCTCCTGTCGAGGCATCCTACCCATGCAGTCTGGGACTCCTGGGAAGTACCTCTCATCTGATCAATGAGCAGGGAAATGAAGTTAGGGACCATAGTAGTACCGATGGACGCATCATTGTATCTACCGTACTCCCTACGCTAGGATGTACTCCATTGATCTGGGATCAATGATACTAGTCTGGGACCAGTGGTAGGAGTTGTACATACTATGACGCTGACTTCGGGTCGGCTGAGACTGGTCTGGGACCAGTGGTACATACTCCGAGACTAACTTCGTGTCAGTGCAGGACTGGTCTGGGACCAATGAGAGTCGTACATACTATGATGCTGACTTTAGGTCGGTTGAGACTGGTCTGGGACCAGTGTTATGCACTCTGAGTCTGACTTTGGGTCAGTGGAGAATGGTATGAGACATTCTCGATCAATTCTTCTTCTTCATAGTTCAGCAGAGCTGAGCAGAGTAGAGCTAGCAGAGCCAACAGAGCTGAGCAGAGCAGAGCTAGCAGAGCCAACAGAGCTGAGCAGAGCAGAGCCAGCAGAGCTGAGCTGAGTAGAGCAGAGCCAACAGAGCCGAGCAAAGCAGAGCAGAGCTAGCAGAGCCAATAGAGCTGAGCAGAGCAGAGCTAGCAGAGCCAGCAGAGTTGAGTAGAGCAAAGCAAAGCCAGCAGAGCTGAGCAGAGTAGAGCAGAGCCAGCAGAGCTGAGCAAAGATGGGCAGAGCAGTGCAGGGCACTGATGGCAGAGATAGTACAGTCGTACATATGGATCAGCGGATGGAGTTCTCCCTAGTTGAGAGGGAGTGTTAAATTGGCAACTAGGGCCAAACTCCATGTGGATCAGTTTATTTATGGCAGCTGATATTTTTATTGGATCCCTCTCGTCGAGAGGTGTAGGATTGATCCAAAGATCATCCGATTCCGATAAGTATTTATGGAGATATAAATTTATTTTGTTTATGTAATTATTATCAAGCCGACCAACATCTTACGTAGGCTCAGAAGCCCAATAGACGTGTCTATTCATCACCTACGTTTTTAGTATAAATAAGTGTGGACTTGAAGTCATTTACACACGCTCTTCATGTGATCTCCTCCTCACCACGTCTTGGGTTTTTAGTGAAGGAGAGACACACAAGAAGATACCTTGGATGATGCCCTAGCTTATACGTGGATGATGCCCTAGCAATATACGCACAAACATTCATACAATATAAGGGAAGGAACACAGCATGGATGGAAATACTTACGCAGTTTATACACTGTCATGAAGGCAATATATACGCACAGTTATGGAACGCACAGTGATGGAAACCCTATACGCTGAGCAAGCAATGAAGACATCCACACAGTTCATACGCTGTCCAGATACCCTAGACGCAGTAATGCCCTAGCCGCAGTAAGCAACAGGCTTATGAAGAAATATAAACACAGTCAATGGGTCAATAAGACGCAGTGAGTCAACAAGACCTGTTCACGCATTCCTCTCTGCCATTCTATACATATATACGTTATATATACGGTATACAGGTATGGCTATTCTACGTGAAGTCTGGAACATGTGTGGCCTTTCTACGTGATACATATATATGCTGTATATGGAAATTATAACCGCGATAGCTGCAGTCAAGGAAAGGGGTAGCCGCAGTTGAGGAATAACGAAGCCGCAGGAAATGAAGTAGCTGTAGTCAAGTGAAAATGACGAAGCCGTTGGAAATGAACACGCCGCAGTCATGTATATGAAGTCGTAGTCAAGACATATACAACCACAATCAAGGAAAGGGTAGCTGCAGTAATAAGGAAAAGCTGCAGGGAGCTGTAAGTGGCCGCAGTAAGGTAATGAGGCCACTGGAACGAACTGTTGTAGCCGCAATCAATCAATATAAATCTCGGTGGTATCCCTGTGACAGTTTAGACGCAATGAACAACTTAGATTGCACAATGAAAATTACATTGGGTATCATCTCAGTGTCATTACTGTTTCGACATAACTATAATGATGAAGCAGGTTTTAGTATTGATCAACAGCCTCTCAGCATACCTATAAAAGGAGACATATAGTGGCAATAGTCATCACAGTATTCAGATCTAGTATTCTTGATATGATCAAGTATCTCAGAGGTGCAGCAAGGATGATAATCCCAACAGCATGATGATGAATGAGATCATGAGCATGGGAAACTTGATGATGAATAAGACCATGGAAGATGCAGCATGATGAGCAACATGAAGATGATGAATGAGAGGCAGCATTATGATAGGTGAAGCCGTCACCTTGGCGAATCAGTTGAAGCAGAATGTCTTCAACTGATCTCATTGTTATAGAAGATGATCTATGCTTAGATCTAGACAAGTCAAAGTGTTGACTTCTGTTGTAAATGTACTATCTCTCTCTCTCTCTCTCTCTGCTGAACTTTGAAGATAAAAGAAGATTTGATCAAAGGGTTTCCCCACACATTGTGGGGTTTGTCCCTGGCTCGCGCCATATCTTGTGTCCTCTTGTCTTGGCTTGTCTTCTGTGATTTTATATTTATGTTCTATCTGCAGTTTATTGTTGATGTGATTGCTAACTATGAAAATTTAAATAAATTGCTCTAGCATAGAACATACCAAAAATTAACATGGTATCAGAGCTGAGGTGAAGACAATGCCCAAGCAAGAGTGAAAGAGCAATCACTGAAGACAGTTGGGACAAGACAGAAGGATCAATGGGTTCCTCATAATTCACCTAGGGTGCAGTCAAAGCAGAGAATGTTATCAGAATGGCGCATAAATGCATAATATGCATAATAATATGGCCACATGCAAAAGGAAATAATACCACAAAATGCAAAAGATAGTCGAGACAATAAAATTTAAAACGTGGGCAAAATCCAAACATGAGCTCTACCCCTTATCATTATGGCCATCACCCTAGTTCCTACGGCCCCTATGAGTGCCCCCAACATCATTAAGGAACCCATATATGTCCCAACCCCTGGTGGGCGATGAACTGCGCAATCTTAAGGGGGTAATCACTGCTATAGCATACACATCATGCTCTTATCCCTTAGAACCCTGAGCAATAAACTAAAAGAAAAATCAATAAAAGGAAAAAGGCAAATGAAGAAGGTTGGAAAAATAAAGGTCCAAGTAACTCATGTACCACAATTGCTCCCTCCTGCATTCATACACCCAAATATGTGGACACCCCTCATCATTACCACCCTTGAGCCCATGTCATTTGGCCTCGAGATCCCTGCGTCCCCATCCACCTCATCATTATCCACATGGTACCTACCACTTGAAGGATGTAACATGTCCTTCCCTTTAGGGGTTGGGAACACCTAATAGAGTGGTTTATTAAATACTCCTACCAAGGGAGGTAACACCATTACACGCTCAAAGTCCCAAATCTGGAAGGGAATTCCACTGAGGTGTCCATTTCCACCTTTGATTAACGGGCTTATTCACTCAAATGCACTAATGAATTATTGTATTTGAAGGTGAGGAAACACATAGGATCTTATACAGGATTGGCAGGTGGTTTCACTTGAAGGATGTACCTTGGACATGTCCTTCCCTTTAGGGGTTGGGAACACCTAATAGAGTGGCTTATTAACTACTACCAAGGGAGGTAACACCATTACATGCTCAAAGCCCCAAATCTAGAAGGGAAACCCATTATGAAGTGTCCATTTCTTCCCTTGATTAAAGAGCATATTCATTCAAATGCAATAATGAATTATTGTATCTGAAGGTGAGGAAACACATTGGATCTTATACAGGGTTGGCAGGTGATTTCACTTTGGGATTGGCCTCCCTATACGGGATCCAAGCCCACCAAAGGATCATATCGACACTTGTAGGGGAAGTGTTGAGAGCCATGGGTTTCCATCATGTGACAGAGCATTATCTCATGCCATGGGCAGCCTCAGCACCTTCAGCAGTTTGTTCATTGCCCCACATTATATGTGAGATGATGCACTTCAACAAGCAGTGCCCCCAATCGACTTAGCATTGTATACAGGGATTGGCAGTTGATCTGAGGCCAAGAGGAGGTTTGTCTCATCTTTGAGACATGGGAGGGCAAGCACCATATTCTGTGCCCTCATTTGGAGCAATCTACAGGCTTATTTTACACCAGGAGACCCATGAGACCACTACTTGTGCCCCAAAGCCACTTTGGAGCACCACATAATGTTTTACTTGGAGATCAAGGGGCCACCCCATTGACCATCATTCATGGAGCCCTCTTCTTCATCATGGCACTTGAGGACTCGATTAGGCCTTCCAACGGCCCTCCTACACCATTGCTACATTATTTCGGCTTCATTTTGGATGGCTTATCTTACACTTTATGAGCTATTTGGTGGGCCTGTCACCAAAGTGATGTTATTTTGCACATTAAAATATTTTTAGGGGCATCTTAGGCTAATTCGAACTCTTAGAGGGTCATATAAATAGAGTTAAGCCTCATTTGTATCAAACGTCATCATCACACTTGGATATCTCCCTCTTGAGAATTTTGCACTTTTCTTTGGAAGTCTATTGGAGCTCTTTTGATGCATTTCAATATATTTTGAACTTGAAGTCTTGTTCTTTCTTGGAGATGCTATCTTGATCTTGGATTAGATATATCTCTTTTTATCTTGTAAGTGATTTTGATGAATATTTTCTCCATGTAATAATGTCTAATGTGTGGAAATGTTGCAGCAAGGTAGTTCTTATTGTGCCCTAATTACTGAATATCATTGTTAAATTGTTAGATTGCAAATTTGTGCATGTTACTCATTGAATAACAAGTAGATGAATGTTCCTAGTGGGTTGAAATCTAATTTTCTTTCGTAAAAGTCCATATATCTTGGGTGGGTAATTGTTGAAAAGTTGGTGTTATGGCATCACTTTTTAGCATCCTTGAAGACAACTTCGGCCAAATTTAGAATCACATCGACTGCATAGCCCAAGGGTAGGGAACTAATCCAACTAAATTTGTTGATCACCCCTTTTTCCCTTCTCTTTTTGTTCTCCCAAAAATTCCGACCTCCTTCCTAGACAGCTTAGCTAGGGTTGCCTGCAAATTCCGATAAAGGGGGAATTTTTCAGCTCTATTTGGACAAGTTACTGCATTGGTGCCTCCTCTAGGAATCCTCAAAGTTTCAGAAAATTCCCACAATTCAATTGTGAGAAAACTCAAGCCCTAGCATTGTTTTTTGAAAGCTCATCTTGAACGTCTTAGGTTGGTGGTCTTATCAAGGGTCATTTGCACTCAAAGCTTTGAGGAATCAATCATCCTTGACCCTTTCCCTTCTCTTGCTTGACCTAGTGATCACATTGGAGGACATCCTCCCACAATTGATCAAAAACCCTAGATCTCGCTTGGGCTTCCTTCTAGGTCTCTCTAGTGGAGCGAAAACCCTATGTTAAAGAAAAGCCATCTTGCAAAGCCCCTGGAGAGGTCTTGCCTCATCTTGGAAGTCTTGATCCTAGGCATACTCATTATTATTTAAATATCTCTAACCCTAGGTCTTGGTCTTCCTCATAGGTCTTTCTTGAAGATCACTTAGCTTCTCTTGAAGCATTGAGCCCTTATTTGAGCCTCTCCTTGAATGGGCCTTGGAAATCACATCATACCTTGTCATTGATCCTATCATTATTAGTGATTTCCCCTCATACTAGGACTCCTCCCATCCGTGAAAGTCTGTAAAGAGAAGAGGACACTGACTAAGGTGACAGTGGGTCTTTCTCCCATTGTTGTCTTTGGTCTAGTAGTTGTCCCTTAGGTACACCTCCTAGGACCCCTGCTAGATTGTGTGCCACTAGTCTTGTAACCCAAAAATCAATGCAAGATAGCTTACACTAATTGATCGAATAAAGGTAGATGAAGCTAATGAATTTAAAATCAACAAGTGTAGAACATTAAGCACAAGAAGTTGCAACAATATTACCTCACAAAAATGGAAGAATAACACCACATCAAAGTTGTTGAAGAATGTAACTAGTATCAGTCTTCATTCTTTTATTTAAGTCATGATGTAATATATTTGTCAAAAGAAAAGAAAAAGAAATTGACTTATTAGAGCATGGGTTTCATGCTTGGGTCAATTGTTTTTAGGTCAAAGCCTCCATTGAAGGCTTCTAGGGTTTATGTCAAGTGTTCTTGTCCATGTCATATTGTAAAAGACCCTTCTTGGGATTTATTTGTCAAAGAAGAAATTTATTTTATTGTAAGATATGTCAATTAGGCCTCCTCCGCCAAGTAAGCCTCAAATTGCACAAGTCGGCCTAAACTAAGGGACAGAATCACTATCTAAAGACAGCAACTCGACCTCATTTATCACTCACTCACAAAAAGCTCGATTCGCAACTTATGGGGCCAGAAAAAAGAGCGAATTTCAATGAAGAAGAAGAAGAAGGATAGGGAAGGAGGAGGTCTCTCACAAAGCATAAGAAGTCGAAATTCTCTCTCATTTTCCCACACGTGTGAAGTTGTGAAGTTGCTAGAGGGGCCGAAATTTTGAAGTCGCTGGTCAAGCTAGGGCCAAAATTTCTGGGTTGATGTTGGGTTGTAGAAGCTGAACAAGAAGAGACTATTGGAAGGCTGACTTGGTGGAGGAGGAAGTTCTATAGGTCTAAGATCTTGGTCCATCTCATTTTGAATTACTGAAGGAAGAGTTCTTTGACAGGGTTTTCCTCTATATAGGGGTTTTAGCCCTGGCTGAGTTCCTACATCTAGTGTCCTTGATCTTTATATTTTGATTTTAGTAATTTCTTGATGAACTAAAATAAAAAGAAGAACATAAGAAACATAATAAAAACACAAAGAAATCACAAGTAATTATCAACAAGAGAAAATGTTTTTGTCTTTCCAATTTTCTAACATGGTATCACAACTAAAGGTGAAGAAGAAGGAAAAAGGTAGTCTAAAGATCTATTGAAGAAAAGGAGATTGAAAGGTCATTAAAGAAAAAGACTATATAAGAAGAGAAATCTACTATCTACGGAACTATGTCAAACTCGATGAAGCAGAAAACAAATTAGAAGGAGCCTCCAACTACAAGGCCTAGAAAAAGAGAATAGATCTCATCCTCAAAAACGAACAAAGTTTTGGATCTTGTTCTAGGAAAAATCAAGAAGCCTACAAATGAAGCAGAGAAAGCAAAGTTCAGAGAAACTAAAAACTTGGCCATGAACCTAATAGTGGATGGAGTAAAGGACAAACTCATTCCAAACATTGGTTAAATAGAAAACTTCAAGAACGAATTAAGAACTATTAAGATGATGAAAGACGATATTGTGGCATCCTTCTTTATAAGGATATCTAGAATTAGAGATGAACTTCACGCAATAAATGAAATTGTACCAGAAAAGGAGCTCGACATTACTGCTTTTCTACATCTACCGAAATCTTGGCGTGCTTTTGCATCAGAAATCAACAGTAGGAATGATACTCCAACATTCGACTAATGTGGAATGCATGTAGTTAAGAAGAAGCCAGAATATCGTTAGTAAACAACAAGAAGGAAGATGAAGAAGAAAACATTTCAAATGCCTATTCCACTCATCATAAGAAAAAGGGAACCTTCAAGAAGTTCAAATGACAAAAAACGAAAGTAGACCTATCAAAGATTGAATGCTACAATTGTCATAAGATGGGTCATTATAAAAATCAATGTCCGAAGAATCCAAGGAATGGGAAGAGAGAAAGAGAACATGCGAATATAGTCAATGAAGCTCCACCTAAGAATTGGAAGTCAAGGACTTGTTGTCGCCCAACACTTAGGAGGGGAGTTGTCACTCTGATCCTTGCCCACTCCATTCTAGATGTCTCCCAACGGCAAGCCATAGGGGTTAGTCCCTATGTAATGAAGTGAAAAAAAGCAAGTTGAGAATCAACTTACTTAGGAGACACGGATGAGTGGCCTAGCCACTTGGTTGAATTTAAGCAAGATTATTGATTAAATTACATTTTCTATTAGGAAACCAGTGCCTTAATGGAGTCACAAATTCTTGTTTCTTATGAACTGAAACCAAAGGACTGGATGGACACCCATTGCTTGAATGAATGACTAACCTGTATGATGTGCAAATCCTAGGACCTATGTGAGATGCAGTGATCTTGGTAAATTTTAGTTAAATCCCTAGTCTAAGTGTAACCTTCCTTTAACTATTTTGAAGCTGGGCTCCAAGATAGGTTATGGGAAAGAGGCTAACAGGAAGCAAATTAGGGTCTGATTAACGATACCTTTTGTTAGGCTTCTATCACCCGATGCCTCCGGCGCTACAGAGATTGTGGCTCTAACGACTGCAAGGTCCCCGTGTTAACCACCAAAGAGTTGTTGAAACCCCTCAAGCTAGATAAGAAGGGTTGACATATATCTCTATCAACCTAACTTATGCTAGGAGGAAATTATTAATGCAAATCTAGATCTAGAATGCTTATGCAAGAGATTATGAGTGAGATTTATCTTCAATTAAGATTTTATTAAGTTGTTTAAGTACTTTAATTAAAAACTTTTTAAGAGTACTTATCACTAGTGAAATGCAATCTTAAACAAGATAAATTGCTTACAGATACAAATGCAAATTTCAAAAATATTTCACAAGATACCCAAGATGTCAAATGCTAACAATAGTCAATCAAGATGTTGATCACGGATTTATGGCAGTTTATATCAACAATACTACTTCAGAAAATTCAAATCTACCAATGTTGTAGCAGTAATGCATAAACTACTTCAAATGACGAAACTTACTCAACACATTGAAACATAAAATTTCCAATTTGACCAGCAATGTAAATTAGCTTCTTTAGCACACTTTATGATGGTGTATTCAGCAATATTTCAGATCTGATTTTAAGATTACGGCAGTAAGTAAAGACAAATCAGCAAGATAAAATTTCTCAAGATAGACGTCCAATATGCCCAAAAATGGCAAAATGCACCAGAACTTGAAAATTTCAATTTTGGGGCTTTTGGTGAGTTTGACTTAGCAATTTCTAGATCTGATATGATTATTACAGCAGTGAGTTAACTGTAGATCAGCAAATTAATCCAGCCAAAAATAGATGCCCAATACTTCTAAAAATAGAAAAATTTCACCAAACTTGAAAAAAATAATTTTTTGAGTTTTTTTGAGAATGTGACTCAGAAATTTCAGAACTGATAAACTAATTACAGCAGTAAATTAGTTAGAGATCAGCAAGCTAAAAGTACTGAATATGTTGCCCCAAGTGTCCAAAAAACGTAAATTTTTACCAGGGAACCGAAAATTCAAAACTTTTTAGTCCTTATCAAGTATATGCTTCAGAAATATTTCGGACTTGAATTTCACAGTTATGCAGTTAATTCCAGCAACCTAAAATGTTAGATCTAGGTCAAATTAGAGATGCTCAAATGGCCAAAACTTGCGAAAATTTTAGATTTTGCAATTTTAATCAATTTTGACCAATTAGAATATGATTTTAGGGCTTAGAAATTAATGATTTAATTGTTGTAATGAAACTGAAGCAAAATAAGGGTTTGGAAGTCAAACCCTAGGCCCAAGGCCTTGAAGATCCCACCATTGAAAATCGTTGAAACTTTTGGATTACCTTGCCGCTTGCAAGATATGAATTTTGGGACCTTAATCCTGCAAAACCACTAAGTATTTAGCCTTAAAACTTCATATTAGGGTTTCAAGTCAATTTTAGGGCAAAAGAGGCCAAAAATTGGAGAACAAGGTCAAGGGAAGCGAATTTGCAGGGATAAATGGGCTAGGATGATAGATCGGGGCACAAGGATGGAGAAAATGGCCAAGAAGGGCCAACGCTTTGCCCAGTGAGGCTAGCGATTGGGAATGAGGGTTTAGGGGCTAAGGCCTAGGGCCTAGGGCCTAAAGGCTCCACAAGGGAGCCGCAAGCCCTTAGAGGGTTGCGGCCAAGGAAGAGGAGGAGGTAGGGCCAAGGAAGGAAGGCCAAATGGAAGAGGGGAGACTGAGAAGGCTAGGAGAGGAAGATGCAAGGGAAGGAGGCCGAGAGGAGGAAAGGATAACGGCTAGCCTAGGAGATCGAAGAGAAGAGGAGGAGGGAGACCGGAGCCTCAAAACCCCATGGCAAGGCTTAGAGAGGCCCTAAACTAAGACGCAGAGGACAAAAGGGGAGACGCAGTGCTAAGGAGGGCAGAACCAGGCTAGAAGCCCTGAAAAGTTTGAAACCCTTGTTCCAAAAAAATTATTCTTCAGTGCCTTGATTTTCTGAATTTTTTTGTGGAAACCCTACAAAAAATTCCAAGAGACTATATCTCACCCTCAAGGGCTTAGATCTAGCTCTTCTTCCACTTAACTCTTTGATCTGACCTACAAAAATGAAAATAGAGACCCCCAAACCCCAAATATATACAAAATAAATCTAAAACCCCAACCCAAGCTAGAAAAAATAATTTATAATTTATAATTTTATTTACAAAATATAGAAGGGTTTTCAAATGGATTTTGAGAAATTAATTTTTATTATTTTTTTACTTGAAAGAATGGCTAAAACGCTTAAGAAAAATTAATAATCACTATAGCCCAAGCGAAGATTAAATCCACCATATAAAGACTAGACATCCAAGCAAAGTAACCCTTGCCCACAGTCTGTGAACTGAGAGACCAAGGATCAAGTACCTGCAAACACCATGTATTATCTCAAAATAATAATCATAAAGCACCACATAGGAAGCCCGTAGTCAATACATACCACAGATCAATGAAACAAGAACACCTCGAGTTGCACCCCAAAGTCTTTATTATGGTAGAAAAAATAGTTCCCAGCAGAACAATAGTTTACAAAATGCTTCAGCAACAATTCTAGCCAGAGATCAAGATGACTAGAGACTCAAATGACTCTCTAATTGATAGAAAAACCCTCCAAATGGAAAAATAACGGCTATTTTCTTTGATCCTTTTAAAAATAATCTTGGTCGTTGATAAATACTTCAAAATCTTTTAATCTTGGCCCTTGTTTTTTTATTTTTGAGGAATTTTCGAATTTATCATTTAATTCCATTTTATTTAGCTCAAAATTAATTATTTAGAGTTACTTTCCTTAAAAAATTAACTTTGACTTAACCACCAAGGTCCAAGGGTCCAAATTGTCTTGAAAAAGACAATATTCCCTTGGTGGAAGACCTTTAAAAATTGATTATTTCAAGACCCACGAATTTTTCCATTTGGAGAATTTATTTTCCCAGACAATTTTATTTTGACTCTAATTAATTAATCTTCTAGCTTAAGATTTAATTTTATTTTGCCAGAAAAAATAATTAATTTACACATGAGGGTATTCATTATTTTTTCAACTCTCTAATACATATGATTTTTCCATTTAAAGACTCAAAGAGGGAATACCAATGTTGCATTAATTGTTATCGGGATAATATCGGCGCGAGGAAAAAATCAGAAAAAATCGTAATTATCAGGAAATAATCAGAAAAAATCGTTTAGTACAAAAAAAATCATTTTTTTTCATTTTTTTCAATTTGTTTAATATCTAAATCATCTACAACATAAAATAAATACATTGACACATAAATATGATAAAAGAACTAATATATAAGATGTTTAATATCATTTCTAGTGCTAAAATCACACATAACATTGAATCATGTCCTGAATAGTAAGTCCTGACTCCTGAGTCCCAACTCAGCCTCAAAATATTAACAAAAAATATAATAATGTATCTCATCATGTCATAATGTCATATACAATAAAATGAAGAAAATAACTAAAGTCTAATCCTATTGATTTCCTCTACCCCCCTTGCGAGAAAATGCCACAACTTTCCCTTTCCCTCTAGATGTAGATGCTGGTGCTAGTGGAGTTGGCAGTGGAGTTTGTTGTGCTCTAGAAGCTGAAGAGCTAGAAGTAGGAGCTATAGGAGGTAGACCACGTCCTCTGCTGGTGGCAGGGGTAGCCCGGGCAGCTGATGTCACCTGGAAACAATACAATCTCCCAATCTTGAAATCCTGAAAAACTGATAAGTCTGCTGAATTTTGAATAAAATCTAAAATTCTACTTTCTCCATATGAAATCCAATGAGGCCGAAACCACTCTCAAACATCCTGAGTCATTTCATGGTAATGTTAAAAATTTAAGTAAAAGGATGAAAATGAAGATTATGGAGAATGTCACTTTTACTTTAAGAATTTAACATTACCATGAATAGCATATCAATACTAGGGCCTAAACTTGATCATTAAGTTGCCCCACTCAAAAATTATTTGTTTCTTTCAAAACAAATTGCATTTCGAACATTTAGCATCCCTTGTAAAATCATGCTACCCCGACCCTCGGCGATAAATTGGGAAAAAATCACAATTTTTTTCGAAAAAATCGCGATTTTTTCAAATTATCGGTATTTTTTTCGAAATTATCGGATATAAAAAAAATCCGCGGTTATTACTCGCGATAATATCGGCTTCGGGAAAAAATTGCGATAAAACGATAATATCGCGATTTTCACAACACTGGGGAATACACATTCTTCTTAGTCCCTCAAGACACATAACTCATCTATGACACAATATGATCTAGTAAACCAAGTGATTTGTAGTAATATAATTTAGTCAATTAGCTTAAATTATTTTCAAACCACTTTTACATCAGACTCGACTAAAACACTAAGACTCACCTAATAATCTGACAATAAATTTCACCCTAGCTTTGAGGGTTTAAGCTGGAGGGGAAAAACTCTTCTAATTAGTCGTGTCGAAAAACACAAGTAATCAATGACGTTAAAAAACCTCCTAGGATGGAATTCGTCATCAAATTATAGGCTTACCTAGGTTGTTACATAGACTCATGGTTTCACTAAGATCATTTACAATATATAACTTGCAAAATGGGATGACTATGATACACAGACTGCTGATATGTGATCTGATCCTTGATGAAAAGAGTTGGCACTTCCGCTTCCTTGGAACTTTGACAATTTGAGTGCAACAGGACTTATAGTACTATGTCTTCTCTCTCTTATCCCTCTTAGTCTTCTATTTCAGTTTTGAATTGTTTTCCTTTATATCTTGACTTCTAGAACTTGTAGGTCTTACATGTTTTGTTAGAACACTTTTTATTTTGAAAAGTTGTAGGTATCCCTCAAGATTGGATTATGAGGGAGCGTCCACCATTTTACAAAAAGATAAGTATTATGGTCTTTGTTTCATCTTTTCATGTTTGGTTTCCTCTTACATCAAGACTTGTTTGAATTCTATGCTAATAACCTTTTATATTTTCTGTGGTAGGAAAGATTGCAGAATACACAAAGTTATGAAGAAGGCCTCAGAGGATAGACTTATAGCATGGAAGATGTTATGTTGCAAAGGAAGCCCTTCAAACCTAATGTCTTACAAGGTTTCTTAAGGAACAACTCAAGGTATGTCTCAAATTATAAGTTTTGTTATAAAGTTCTCTTTATGTAAAAGGTATGATCATTCTTCTTTTGAAATTTTCTTTACATTACTGACATCATTATGTCTAGGATTTTGAATCATAAAGATTCTTGTTAGGGTGATTAATCATTAGATTGAATCTACCCTCATTATATTATCATTTGATCATTCTTGTGGAACCCTAAAAGGTTCACTGTAAAACCCTAACCTAAGGGTGTGTCAATATTAATTATGAAACCATAGTCTACTTAGGGTTGTTAATGAAATCTAGAAAACCTATTCATTTTATGTTTAGGGTTTCGGTATTGTTATGATAAAAACCCTAGTCCTTTACGGTTTGCTGGTAATGTCTATGTTATGTATTAAAACCCTAGATCTTTAGGTTTTGGTGAATTAGGGTTTGTGAACAAAACCATTGCAAGTAAGATCCTAGGAATGGAACCCTAGGTGTATGCTTGTTCAAAACCCTAGCTTGTAAGGAAAATTGTTGTATTTCTAACTTTGATATTTGTGTCTTGTGTTTACCTACTCAATATTGAGGTAAAATGCTAGTGCATGAAATCCTAGTTATGTATATGCAAATATGCTAACCTAATTGATTATGTCTTAGTTTGTGAATTCTAGGTTTTGAAACAAAGACCTAGTAGAAATTGATATTCTAGGATATTGTTAGTTTTTATAGCATTGGAAGTTTCTAGCCACGAAATTTGGTGGAGAGGCTAGAATGCATGAGATCTCCAAAACCCAGAAATCATCCCTGGAAATCCCACCTAGAAGTGTCTCAATTAGATTAATAGTCATTTTTAAATATTTCCTAACTCTAAACTTAGGGAATATGGTTAATTAATCAGTATTAATTGAGATAAGGTGAGAATCATCTAGAAACTCACACGGATCGATCCGGAAATGATCTAAGCCATCGATTAAGATTTAATCTTGGCTGTTGGAGTCCCAACAGGAAGATATAAGAAGGGATCAATATGGCGATGGAGAATATACCAGTGCAGATACTCAGTTGCCCAGGCAGTTCAATTTTCTCAGTGGCAAAGATTAAGCAGAGAAGATAGAGCCAGAGGATGAGTAGTAGGAGGTAGAGGGTAGCAGCATTCCAAGAGGAGACATTCTAGTCCCGGGAAGAGGCAGTGAGAGGAAGGCTGAAATCCCCAAAGATTTTGCGCAAGCACTACGCAAAGGGTGACGCAAAAGGCTTAGCATGTGGCTAGGGGGGCAATTTCGGTGGCAGAAATTAACTGTGGGGTGAGAGAAAATTCTCACAATAATTTTGCCAGTATTTTCCTCAAATTAGATTGCCAGTGGAGCATTGAAATTATTGTACTCAGAATTGTTGCTGAAGAATAATAATAAAACACTCATCTACTACACCGAATTTCCCACATTGGGTTTTTCTGGGGACAATTGTCCAAAAATAACTATGTCAAAATTATTACGTGTGCACTAGTATTTTCTCAGTTCCAGCGCTATTTATTTTTCGCAGTTTTTATTTGTGAAGGTTGCAATCTGATTTATTCAGTGTTTGTCGTAGCAAACTGCAAATAAATTGTTAAATAAAATTAACAATTGGGAGAATAATTTTCAGTTGCTACAATAGGATTCCAATATTGGAATCTGAACATGGTATTAGAGCGTGATTGATCAGCCGGGAAGTTCAAAAGCAAAGGAATTTCACTGCTCAGAAGGAGTAGCAGGCCGAAATTCTTGAGGCAACGCAGTTCATTGCCAGGCAAGCCAAGTTGCTTGGGGAAGTTTGATTTTTCAGTACAGGAGTCAGAAAAAGTTTGAATTTCCCAGATCAGTGAGTCCAGCAGGCAGAGGGACTAGCAGCAGCTCAGTTTTTGCTGAGCAAATTCTTGGTTGGACGCAGAGGGTTTTGTTGCAGGTTGCAGAAGCAGAATTAGCGTCGGGAGGGGAAGAGGAATAGCACACAGTATGGCCATGGATCGATTTGATATTCAGGGAGCTTCAGAGTTATCTTCCAAATTGGAGGATGAATTTGCTTGCTTATCAAGCTCAGCTTCACAGGGTGTTTGGTATATAGACAGTGGAGTGTCAACTCATATGACAGGGGTTAGAGAATATTTCTCTAGCTACAAGGATGAGCAGATGGACTTCCAGATTACGATGGGAAATAGAAATAAGTGTACTCTAATAGGGAGAGGTACCATCGAATTTTAGAGGGAGGCAAGAGCAAGCACCAACGCTACAAATGTACTACATGTGCCAAGATTAGGTATGAACTTGATTTCAATATCCCTGTTATAGGATAAGGGATATGATATCCACTTCATAGGGAAGAGAGTGTTTATTAAACACTCAAGCTGGAAAAAAGTAAGACAAATTGGAGTCTAAAGCAATAGATTGTATAGGTTGCATCTCGATTCTTCAATGGCACTGATAGGAATGAGATATGGCATAGGAGAATTTGACATCTACACCATGGAGCACTCAAGATGCTCAAGGAAACAGTAATAGGGGTTCCAGAACTTGGCACGGAACACAATGATGTGTGCAGAGGATCTGTACTTGGGAAGTATGCTAAGGCGGCATTCCCAAAAAGTGACAGCAAAGCAGATGGCGTGTTAGGACTTATACATTCATATATTTGTGGCCCGATGTCCACTAGACCTCTTAGTGCTGCCGAATAGTTCGTGACCTTTATTGATGACCATTCCAGGAAAACCTATATCTACTTCTTGAAGACCAAAGATGAGGTCTTAGATCATTTTAAAGAGTTTAAGGCTCTTGTGGAGAATGCGACATGCAAGAAGATCAAGGTGCTTCGCCCAGATAATGGTGGAGAATATATTGATTAGGACTTCACTAATTTTTGTTCGAAGGAAGGAATCAAAAGAGAATGGAAAGCCCTATATAATCCTCAGTAGAATGGGGTAGTGGAGCGAAAAACAAAACCATAGTTGGGGCTACAAAGGCTATGTTATATGACCAGGATTTGCCCACTTTTCTATGGGCAGAGGTAGTGTATATTCAAAACAAGACTCCTGATAGAGCATTGGAGAAGAAAATGCCAGAAGGGTTCTTAATAGGGAAGAAGGCAAAAGTTAGTCACTTCGGGAACTTTGGTAGCGTTGCTTATTGCCATGTGCCAGACGAAAAGCGTGCCAAATTGGATCAAACTGTTGATAAGGGCTTTCTCGTTGGGTATAGTGAAACCTCAAAGGCAACAGAATCTACATTCCTAGCAGTAGGAAGATTGTGGTGAGACGAGGCGTGAAGTTCATGGAGGATTGAGCTTTCAAGAGATCTTGTGAGATGCTTGCAGGTGATCTAAATCAATCAACAGAAGCTCCTTTAGTCCAGCAGTAGGGGCAGCCAGTGGGACTAGCAAGAGGACAATCACAAGGATAGAGTACAGTGACTAGTACTAGTATTTCCTCAAGTGCAAGAGATCTGGGGAGTTCTCATCAGACGGAGTAGCAGAGGCAGGATGAGGAGGAGTTGGTTGAACCTCCCACCACTAGTGATCGAGCCAGCAGAGAGGTTCGTTAGACATTGAGAGATGCGGAGTTTACTAGAACTCCTAAGACGAACAAAAGATAGCACAGACAGCTTGACAGGTAACAAGCATTGGTGGCTCAGGTTGCAGAACCTTCCAGCTTTCAGGAGGCCGCACAGCATTAGGTGTGGGTAGACGCCGCGGTAGAAGAGTATAGCTCTCTCATGACGAATGATGTTTGGGAGGCCGTGCCAAGGCCTGAAGACAAGTCATTTGTAGGTTTTAGATGGATCTATAAGATCAAATATCCTGCAGACAGCAGTGTCGAAAAGTACAAGGCCAAATTTGTGGCAAAGGGGTATGCACAGAAGGAAGGGATAGATTATGAAGAGGCCTTCGCCCCAACTGCCAGATACACCTCTATTCGGTCAATTATATCCCTAGCAGCTCAGATGGAATGGCAGATTCACCAAATGGACGTCAAGACAGTTTTCTTGAACGTGGTGATAGAGGAAGAGGTGTACATAGAACAGTTGGAGGGCTTTGAGACTCATGAGAGGTGTACTCATGTGTGCAAACTGAAGAAAGCTCTATACGGACTCAAGCAGGCTCTCAAGGCATGGTATGGTCGGATTGACAGCTACTTGCAACAGATGGGATTTGTCAAGAGTGACACAGATCCCAACCTTTACTATTTGATGGTAGAGGGTGAGCCACTCATCCTAGTTTTGTATGTGGATGATCTTTTTCTGACAGGATCATCAAGGCTCATAGAGGACTGCAAGAGGAACCTAGCAGCAGAGTTTTGTATGAAGGATTTGGGGTTGATGCACTATTTCCTAGGATTGGAAGTGTGGCAGAAGGATGGGGAGATCTTCCTTGGGCAAGGAAGATATGCTACAGATATTTTGAAAAGGTTTAGAATGCGGGATTGTAGACCCATGTCTACGCCCATGATCACCAACTAGAAGAAAATAGATGTATCAGATGACAAGGATGTCGACCCCACCTTGTATAGACAACTTATTGGGTCTCTCATGTATCTAGTCAACACTAGGCCAGATATTTGCTTTGTAATCAATACTCTCAAGCAATTCATGGTAGAGTCGAAGACGGTACATTGGGCAACAGCAATGCATATTCTGAGGTATGTACGCGACACAGTCGAGTATGGGTTGAGATATACCCGAGGGGATGACGTCAAACTATGGGATTCACAGATGTAGATTGGGCAGGCAATTCAGTAGACCGGAAAAGTACCTCCGGATACCGCTTCAGCATTGGATTAGGGATGTTTTCGTGGTGCAGCAGGAAGCAAAAGTCGGTAGCTATGAGCTATACAGAAGCAGAGTACGTGGCAGCAAGCACAGCTACGTGTGAAGCTATATGGCTTCGCAAGCTGCTAGAAAGCATGTTCAGGCAGAGGATGGAGGCGACCAAAGTCTACTGTGATAATCAGAGTTGCATCAAGCTCTCTAAGAATCCATTGTTTCATGTCAGGTCGAAAAACATAGATATTCGGTGTCATTTCATCAGAGATTGTGTACAACATGGTGCGGTCTAGCTACAGTATGTTCCCATAAAAGAGCTGGTTGCAGACATACTCACAAAAGCTCAAGGTGAGCTAAGTTCGTCTATTTCAGAGAACAGATGGGTATGGTAGAGAACTCGTTCCAATAGTAGGGACAGATTTTCAATTGTAGATGTTGAAGTTGAAGCAGCAACAGATGAGAGGCAGTGTCAGCAGCAACACAAATGCAGCATCAAAGTTGCACAGTGGTTGGTAGGCAGCAGAGCTAGAAATCAGTAGTGTGACAGAGATGATACAGAGACAAAGTGTTGTGGCAGAGTGTGCAACACTTGAACACATTCCTCGCGAAGAAAGAGTGTTAGATTTTGTAGCATTGGAAGTGTTCTAACCACAAAATTTAGTGGAGAGGCTAGAATGCATGAGATCTCCAAAACCCAAAAATCGTTTCTGGAAATTCCACCTAGAAGTGTCTCAATTAGATTATTAGTCGTTTTTTAAATATTTCCTAAGTCTAAACTTAGGGAATATGGTTAATTAATCAGTATTAATTGAGATAAGGTGAGAATCATCTAGAAACTCACACGGATCGATCCAAAAATTATCTAAGTCATTGATTAAGATTTAATCTTGGTCGTTGGAGTCCCAACAGGAAGATATAAGAAGGGATTGATGTGGTGATGGAGAATACACCAATGTAGATACTCAGTTGCCCAAGCAGTTCGATTTTCTCAATGGCAGAGATTCAGCAGAGAAGATAGAGCCAGAGGGTGAGTAGCAGGTGGTAGAGGAGGGTAGCAGCATTCCAAGAGGAAATATTCCAGTCCCAGGAAGAGGCAATGAGAGGAAGGCCGAAATCCCCAAAGATTCTGCACAAGCACTACGCAAAGGGTAACACAGAAGGCTCAGTGTGTGGCTAGGGAGGCAATTTCGGTGGCAGAAATTCGTTGTGGGGTGAGAGAATTCTCACAATAATTTTGTCAGTATTTTCCTCAAATTAGATTGCCAGTGGAGCATCTAAATTATTGTACCCAGAATTGTTGTTGAAGAATAATAATAAAACACTTATCTGTTGCACTGGTTTTCCCACATTGGGTTTTTCCGAGGACAGTTGTCCAAAAATAATTGTGTCAGAGTTCTTATGTGTGTGCTAGTATTTTCTCAGTTCCAACGCTATTTATTTTCCACAGTTTTTATTTGTGAAGGTTGCAGTGTGATTTATTCAGTGTTTGTTATAGCAAACTGTAATAAATAGTTTAAATAAAATTAACAATTAGGAGAATAATTTCCATTTGCTGCAATAGGATTCCCGTATTGGAATAGGTCAAGCACATTTTGAAGTGCTTCTAGAGAGTCAAAGTCAAAATGTAATTATGATAAGACCCTTTGAGGGCATGTACATCATGTAAGTCATCATACAAGGTCATGGGAACACCTCCAAGCATGGTCACATCCTCTCCTAGCAGCAACAAAGTCTACAAGTAGGAAAACAATGGGTAAAAAATTAAAATGAATTATAGAGAAAAACTGTAAGTTGGCCTTAAGGACAGTGATGTCGGCTTGAAGAAGAGGGACAGACCTTGTCCACTCCTCAAAAGGACATCAACTCACTCTAAAATCTGTGAGGGTACAAGGAAGAAAGAAAGATTAACGAAGGAGGTAGAGAAGCCTTGTAAGGGCAGCACAAGAAAGGAGAAACGAAGATTGTCTATAAGATGAACCTACAGCCACGTGTGCGAAGGGAAGGGTCTATCTGCGGCTATAGGAGAAGAAAAGTGCAGGTCATCATATCGCAATATTTTTGGGTGCAAATTAGGCCTACAAGGCCTCTCTCATCAGCGAGGAAGGAAGAAAGGGTCAGCGAGAATAAAAGGATTGTTTTAGGGCTCCTGTTCACACGTGCAGCAAGACAACACTTACATATTTTACAGTAGTTTAAGGCAGCAACATGAATAGCCTCATTCAGATGTATACCTAGGCCTACAAGGTATCAAAGGAAAGCAAAGGAGCCTCTATCTATAACGAAGTAAAGAAGCCCTAATATTCTAGGGTTTCCTAACCTAGAAGACAAAGTGCTGGAAGACAAAGTGCCAGAAGAAGTGCCGGAAGTGACAGTGCAGAAAGAGGAAGGATTTGACTGATGCTTGGAGGATATCCTAGTCAAGGGTCTAGGGTTTGGAAGTTGTTCAAATAAGAAGCTTCAATAAGAGAAATCTTACAAAGGGTTTTCCTCTCAAGAGTGGAGAGGGTTTGTCCCTGGCAGAGAGCCAAATTTTGTGTTCTTGTTATTTTGTTTTTGGTAGCAGTTTGATAAAGCACACACATATGCACTAATAAGAAGAAGAAGAAGAATAAGGTAATAAGAAGAGTAAAAAGACTTCACAAATTGTTATCAAATCACAGAGAATCATTACAACACTACTTTGCCCTAGACTCTCTAACATATATATGTATTTGAAAGTTTATCACTGATTGGGGTTGTGTTTGAACAAGTAAATCTCTCCATAAAGGACAAACACTTGGAAAGCATGCTTGGACAAATGGATATATCTAGTTTCATAGGGAGAGATGAAGCATCTAATGGCGGATGCTTGGGAGGACATCTGGTCGACCTATGTGTTGATGTCTAGATCCCGAAGAGGGAGGGTGGTGTTGGTCATGGAGCTTCGACCTTGGATACGCACCTAGATCCTTGGGTTGATGGTTAGCAAGTAAGCTTGATGGTACCTAGACTGGCTGAAAGCTTGAGTCCATCTTAGTCCCACCTGAATAGATTACCCTGGTCAGGTATCTAGTCCGCAGCACTGAGTGTGCTAGAACTCTTCGTAGTTCATTTTGGAGATATTCCATGTACCTCTATAAATATAGGTAATTATGAATACCTCCCTAGTTAAGAGGGAGTGTTGAAGAATGTAACTAGTATCGGTCTTCATAATTATATTTGGGTCATGATGTAATATATTTGTCAAAAGAAAAGAAAAAGAATTTTTATTATTAAAGAAATTGACTTATTAAAGCATGGATTTCATGCTTGGGTCAATTGTTTGTAGGTCAAAGCCTCCATTGAAGGCTTTTGGGGTTTATGTCAAGTGTCCTTGTCCATGTCATATTGTAAAAGACCCTTCTTGGGATTACTTGTCAAATAAGAAATTTATTTTATTGCAAAAAAGGTCAATTAGGCCTCCTCCACCAAGTCGGCCTAAACTGAGGGACAAAATCACTATATAAAGGCAGCAACTCGACCTCATTTGTCACTCACTCACAACAAGTTCGATCTGTAACTTATGGGGCCAGAAAAAAGTGTGAATTTCAAGGAAGAAGAAGAAGGATAGTGAAGGAGGTGGTCTCTCACAAAGCATAAGAAGTCTAAATTCTCTCTCTTTTTCCCACACGTGTGAAGTTGTGAAGTTGTTGGAGGGGTTGAAATTTTGCAGTCGCTGGGAAGGTCGAAATTCTGACACTGTTGCTGAAGCTGGGGCCAAAATTTCTGGGTTGATGCTGGGTTGTAGTTGGTGAACAAGAAGAGACTATTGGAAGGCTGACTTGGTGGAGGAGGAAGTTCTATAGGTTTAAGGTCTTGGTCCATCTCATTTTGAATTACTGAAGGAAGAGTTTTTCGACTGGGTTTCCCCCTATATAGGGGTTTTAACCTTGGCTAAGTGCCTACATTTGGCGTCCTTCATCTTCATATTTTTATTTTCGTAATTGCTTGATGAACTAAGATAAAAGAAGAAAACAAGGAAATCACAAGTAATTATCAACAAGAGAAAATATATCAACCTTTCCAATTTTCTAGCAAAAGTAACCCCCAATGTCTTGCTTTATTGATCAATGAAAGAAGTGAGTACAAATTTTGCTAGAGTTTCACTAGCCCAATAGCTTGTTTAAGAATAGAATAATAGAATGAGGAGCCCAAGGCTCATTTAAATAGGAGAATGGGGGAAATCCCAATGTGAAACCCCAATGACAAGTGGAGCAGGAGGAAATCTCAAGAAGCCAAGTCGAATTTCTATGTGAAGAGCTCTCAGCCAAGTGTAGGTCGAATTTCTAAGAGGTGGGCAGTGTTTTCTTTCTTCTCCATGTGCACAATTTGAATTTCCTTATTGTTGTGCCAAGTGTGGATGATGGTAGGTATGAAAGGGGAATATTCCTCAAAGAATCCTCCAACAAATGCCACATTTTCCAATGTGATGACACTTCTACAAACTAAGCCCAATCTGCCCTGCGTAGAAGATGCCATCATTGTTGTGTGTGTAGTTGATCGCTGCTACATGGACATGGAAAGGAGCTACTACGTACAAGTGGTAAGGTGGGTGAGTATAAGTGTAGACATAATCCCATAGTTCTGTCAATCAAATATTTCCCAAATGATTCCACGTTATGTGTTAATCTCGAAGGAAGTCGAGCTACCACATTGTGCCCCAATCTGGGCCACCAAACAATTTTCCCATGTGCTTTAATCCATGTGCCAAATCATGTGCCTTTGACTTGTCTTTTATCTTGACTTTAATTTCCAAGTCATTTCCACCTAAATTGGCATGTGGAATTTTTTTATTTTTTCTCCACTTTATTTTTGGGCTATTTTATTGCCACATTTTCCCCTAGACATAGGAAAAGTGAGTTTTGAGGGGTAAAAACACATTTTATGACCCCTAAAGCGTGTCGTAGTAGAAAGTTGAGGTGTAGGGGTCTAATTTTGATTACTCATACCCCCTACAACTTCTTTAGAGCAGTGATGCGAAAATCGCGATAAAATCGCAATTTTATCGGAAAATCACGAATTCCAAATTTCAACGATTTTATCGCACGATTTTTAAACGGTTTTCGGTGATTTTTACAAAAAAAAAAGGGTTTTTGAAAAAACCACGATAACTTCCAAAAAATCGTGATTCGATGGGTTCTTATCGCTAGGCCGATGGACAACGCTTTTATAAGACCAAAAAATGATTTTTTGAAAATCATTTGGATAGACAGCGGCAACGAGGTGGTTTTGGAGTGACCTAGGAGAAAAAGCTTGGTCGTTTGGGAGCTGATTGGAGGAGAAAAATGGATTGAGAGCTAAGGAGGAGAGGAATTTTCTCCAGCAAACCAGTATGGGCACCAAAATTTTGTGTTTTGTAACTTTGTTTTGGTTTTTTTTTTATGTTTTTGGTTGGGTTTGGAATCTGGATAACCCATTGTTTATCAAATATTTCAATGGGTTATCAAATATTTTTGAATTGATTTGATGGGGTTTTTGTTTGTTAAAAACTTAAATTGTCAAAAATTCCATGTGTTTTGTCATGTTACTCATGTATGTAAAAAAAATTTAGATTTTGTAATTGTAACTTGTAATCCTTATTTTGCCATAGGTTCACCATTCAACTTCAAACTTCAAACTTCATCTTACAAATTTAAAACTCAAGAGTCAAGAGTTCAACCAAGTTACAAACATGCAAGGAAATTAGACCCTTTGTGGGAATTTGATGATCCTGATGGAGGGTTTGATAGAATAAACTTGTCTTGCAAGTTGTGTGAGCAGCATATGTCAGGGGGGGTTTATAAATTGAAGTATCACCTTGCACAAATCCCTGGATTTGAGGTAGGGCCTTGCAAAAATTGAAATCCGGAAATCATCCGAAAAGCCATGAGATCACTAGAAAATTTAGAGCACAATAGAGAGGCCAAAGCATAAATGAAGAAGCAACTAACAAAGGCTATGTTAGGCTCAGGTGAACAAGGAAGTGGCACTGGTTTTGCTTCAGCATCAATATCTACAACCAACCTGGTCGCTGCCTCATCATTTTTTGTTCCTAGAACCACGCCTGGTTCACAGCCACCTATCACTTCAATGCTTAAAAAAACTGAGAAAGAACAAGCTGACAAGTTGTTGGCCAAATTTTTCCTTTGGAGTGATATTCCTTTCAGCGTTGCAAGGAATAATCCATTTTCCAACCTGTTGTTGATGCTATTGCAACTGTTGGCCCAGGGTACAAAATCCCTTCTTATGATGACTTTTTAGAGGCTAGATTCTTCAAGATGAAAAGGTTGACTGCGCCAAAATATTGGAGGAGTTTAGGGCATCGTGGGCGCAAACAGGATGCACTGTGATGTCAGATGGTTGGACTGACCAAAAGGGGACAACCCTTAGAAACTTCTTGGTTAGTTTTCCCACGGGGACAATGTTTATGAAATCTGTTGATGCATCTTCACATATCAAAGATGCAAAAACTTTATGTGATTTGTTGGATGTGTTCATTTTGGAGGTGGGTGCAGAACATGCTGTCCAAGTCATAACGGACAATGCTGCAAATTATGTCGCTGCTAGCAGGATGCTTGTGGAGAGGCATCCTACTTTATTTTGGACACCTTGTGCTGCACATCGTATTGATTTGATGTTGGAGGACATAGGGAAAATTTCCTTTGTCAAAGACATTGTTGAGTCATCAAAAAGCATTACAAAATTTATATATAATCATGCATCTGTGCTTAGCTTGATGAGAAAATTCACCAACAACAAAGAGTTGGTGCGCCCCGCCATTACACGGTTTGCCACCAGTTTCATATTTCTTCAATCCTTCTTGAATTCTATGTGGGATGTGAAGAGAATGTTTCTTTCAGAGGGGTGGCGTGCTTTGACAATGAGCCGCAAACCAGAGAGAGAGGCCATATGCAGACTAGTTTCATACTAGGAAGACTTCCGGGCGGGAGTGCAGGAGGTGTGCACCGTTACTGAACCTTTGGTAAAGGTTCTTCGATTAGTTGATGGTGAGAAGCCCGCAATGGGCTATTTGTATGAGGCCATGGACAAGGGCGAAAGAATCCATTCGGGCCTACTATGATGATAAGGGAGATGAGGGGTTTCAGAGACAACTCTGCCTATGGGAAGTAATTGATAAACAATAGAACAACACACTCCATCGTCCCATTCATGCTGCAAGGATCTACCTGAACCCCGCATTTTCTTACCCATGTGGGTTTGTATTTGATGCTGAGATCATGGATGGATTCTTAACCTGTGTTCAGAGGATGGTGCGATCTCCAGCAAAACGTACAGAAATCTCCAAAGAAATTGAGACATACAGGATGGCAAGTGGCACATTTGGCTTTGATATGGCTGTGACTGATAGGACAACTAAAATGCCAGGTATTTTTTAGTTTGCTTCAAATTTCATTGTCTCTTCAAGTTCATAACTTCATACTTTGCTTCAACTTTCAAATTTCATTTTTCTTCTTATGTTTATTTAAAATTTTATTTGTAATTTTGTTGTAGATGCATGGTGGAGAATGTATGGTGTCAGGGTACCCCTTCTGCAAAAGCTTGCCATTCGAATCCTCAGCCAAACATGTAGCTCCTTAGGATGCAAGTGCAACTGGAGTGTATTTGAAAAAATACACAACAAGAAGTGCAACAGGTTAACACTTAAAATATTGCAAATTTCCAAATAATTTTTTGAATTCATTAAACAATATTTTTTTTTATAATTATTATTTCATGATCTTTGTACATGTTGGAGTCCCAGCGACTTAATGACATGGTCTACGTCTACTACAATCTTCGATTGTGGGTGAGGCAACTTGAGAGGATACCTAATATGGAGGTCATCTCATTGGATGGGATTGACACCACTGTTGCATGGAGGGTTGAGGCTAAGAGGCCTCTCATGGAGTCCGTTGATGTTGGTTAGAGCAGGAGATAGTGGAAGGGGAGGAGGAGGAGGCAGAGCAACAGGAGGAGGAGGTGAAACCACCTACGCGGGCTAAACCTGCCACCAGTAGAGGACGTGGTCTACCTCCTATAGCTCCTAATTCTTTAGCTTCTAGAGCACAGCAGAGTCCACTACCAACTCCACCGGCATCTACATCTAGAGTGAAAGGGAAAGCTATTGCATTTTCTCGCAAGAGGCGCAAAGAAAATCAGTAGTATTAAACTTTAGTTATTTGGTTCATTTCATTTATATGACATTATGACTCATGAGATACATTATTATATTTTTTGTTGATATTTGGAGGCTGAGTTGGGAGTCATGAGTCAGGACTTACTATTCAGGACATGATTCACTATTATGTGTTATGTAGCACTAGAAATGATATTAAACATCATATATATTAGTTCTTTTATCATATTTATGTGTCAATGTATTTATTTTATGTTGTAGATACTTTAGATATTAAAAAAAATGAATATTTTTGTATGTTACGATTTTTATCGATTTTTTCCAATTTTTTTCCCCTCACCGATAATATCCCAATAACGATTACTACAACATTGCTCTAGACATCACTTATTATAGTTTACATAAAAATTAATTAAAAATTCCCGCAATGTTGCGAACATCGGGATAAAATCGGCAAGGGTCTGAAAAACCAAAAAATCGGGAAAATCGGGAAAATATCGGGAAAAATCGGCAAAAAATCGGCAAAATCAAGATACCATCAAAATATCCGTAAAAATCGGCAAACATCGGCTAGGCCAAAAAATCGTGATTTCAAGATAAAATCGGGATGTTATCAAGATGTTCGCAACACTGAATTCCCGTCCTGAAGCGAAAATTTAATAATTAAAAAATGACCCCTAGACCTAATCAAATTCCATGAAATTTCACAAATGATCTTGCATGGTAATATACATTGACTATAAGCTCTAGGACTCACCTGTTGGAAATACTAGGAGGGGGTTGAATCAGTGTTTCCTATGCTTTTCACAATTGGTTAGTTTATTTCTTAATTAAACATCCAGAGCATTCATTAAGACAAAATCATAAACATCACATCAACAGTACACGAGATTTTGACGTCCAAACAAGCTTTGTATTATGTGTGGTTACATACACAATTTACCAAGCAAGCTGGAAGGAAGTAGAATACTCCCCAAGGAAGCTCATGCTCACCAAGTTCTAAAGATATTTGCAGACCTACTCTGAAGGAGTCTTCAGTCCCCCTTACAATCGACAAGTCAACCAATCACTGCTGCGGGGGTTGAATCAGTATTTCCTATGCTTTTCACAATTGGTTAGTTTATTTCTTAATTAAACATCCAGAGCATTCATTAAGACAAAATCATAAACATCACATCAACAGTACACGAGATTTTGACGTCCAAACAAGCTTTGTATTATGTGTGGTTACATACACAATTTACCAAGCAAGCTGGAAGGAAGTAGAATACTCCCCAAGGAAGCTCATGCTCACCAAGTTCTAAAGATATTTGCAGACCTACTCTGAAGGAGTCTTCAGTCCCCCTTACAATCAACAAGTCAACCAATCACTGCTGCCCACTGTTGCAATTACTAGTGCTATCGTTGCCCACAGCTGCAATCATTGTTGCTTCTGCTGCTTACTATTTCCACTGCTACCCTTTGATGCTACTGCTCTACTGGTGTCACCTACTGCTGCCTCTGTCTGCTGTCGTCCACTCTCTGTCACTGCCACTGCTACAACTGCCTTTGAAATCAACAACAACAATTTTCCACAAGAAATGCCAAGTCAAACACATCACAAGAATAATACTGTTGGAACAAGAATAGTACTGTTGTCACAGGAATAACACTGGTGTAACAGGAACTCTGTATGAACTGTCAAATGGTCTGCCACACATCCCTGCCACTATCATTGTCAAGGTCATTGTCACTGTTACGTATAGAATACTACCATTAAGCTAGGTCACTCTCTGCATTGAAGGCTTTGTCATCATTATGTATCGGTATAAAAGATCATTGTCTCCTAGGCACATTCATTTCAGTTACACTATCAAGGGGATATAGTCACAAATGCCAATATACAGAGGTCACTGCCAAATATTCTTCAAGGTCATACAAGAACACATCAAAGTCAAAACTCTCATCAAGATCTGGGCACTAGGGTCACTGTGTTGTCAATAGATTAAGAGTCGTGTTCACTCCAGCTCATTGTTACAAAGGTTACACGGTCTTGAGGCCATCACCATATTGCCATCATTGTTGAGCATACCGTCATAGAACACAACACCATGCTACATTCTAACTGCTCCAAACACTACTCAGGTTTGTGCTACAAGCAATAAGGTTTTTCAATACCTCCTAAAACAACCATTTCTCAAAACAGCCCCTACAAACAATGTCTTAGGTAATGGGTACAGGACCAAGGATTATACAGCAGTCACATGAGAAACTCAAGCCTTTTATGTATCAATAAATATACAAGAAAATTATCAAATACTATAAACACTTCTAGTCCTCTCAAAGATTCTGTCTCAAGAGTTTATAATTCTACACTTCAAATACACAGTGCAAAATTAATCCTACACGCAATCTCCAAGAGTCTACAGGTGACTGAGATCTTAATCCTTCGAAATGTCATGGCAAGTTTTGGATTTAGATTGCAAGAGTCCTGAAGTGTGTATAGCATACCAGCGATGTCCTCAATGAATCAAAAATCACAACCCAAGAATTCTTCGCCCATGTGAAAACGTATCCAGGAGCTGCCTTGTAAAACTTGAGTAGTTCTGACTTCAACTTTTTGTATGGAGTAAAGGAGAAGGTACAACAAATGGTTCATGGATTCAAAGCTTCTTCAATGAGTAGTCACTGGATCAACGTTGTGTTTCCAAGGATGCTATAGCAAACCGCAAACAAGCTTAAGGCAGCGAGAGTTTAGAGGAGGTTGGTCTTCAATATATATAGGTACTCCAGATTAGTTTTCAAGGTTTTTATAGAACACATCTTCAGGCACTATAACTGCTCAAACCTCCAGATCACTTAGTATACTCTGCATTGAGTTGTGAACTTAATTGATTCATGTTTTTGTTATCCAAGGATTTACACAGTGTTAAAGTTTGATATAGAAGGTCTGGTTGTAGAGCTTTAGACCATGAACAATGCAAATCCACCAACGATATCACTTCTGGTATGTTGAGCTTCAATTTGAGAGCTATTTGCACAGGATCAACTCCATATTTAAAAAATGGTTAGAGGAACTCACAAAAACATCGGATTTGCACCCAATCAATCCCAAAACATAACCCTTGTTGTTCATGCAAAATTGTTTCCGATCTCCTCGACAAGTCCGAGCAAGTTGATCAAACTTCATTTTAATGCACGTGTGCCTAGAATTGAGTCAAGCCACAAGCCTTCATAGATGCACATTATATTTCAAATTTTCGACCTCTTTGAATCATTTCAAAAGGTCAACCTCCTTAGAATCGCAAGCAAGGTTACTTGGCAGCGGGAGCGGGAGCGGGGGCGGGGGCGGGAGCGGAAGTGGAAGCGGGAGTGGAAGCGACATTTTTAGAAGCTCCCGCTTTGGGAGCGAATCGGAGAGTGAATTTTTATATAATGTATATTTTTTTTATTTTTTTGATGCATATGTATCAACAAAAGCATGTAGAATGATGAATTAGATATAAAAAGAATAAAAACATAGATTGAACCATATAACATCAATCATCTAGAAGTTATAATCTTCATCAACCACGTCCACAAGTTAGTAACATACAACATATTGTGTCATCAATCTTAAAGTTTCAAGCTTTCAAAATTCAATATATAACATTTATCATCATTGATCACCAAAATTGTACTTGTAAGCTAAGTGTAACCATTACAACAAAGAATATCTAACGTGAAAGGAAATGAAATGAAACAACTTTCACGAAGCATCATATTCATAATTCATTACCAATGACTTATAATTGCCAACTTCAAACTTCAAACTTAAATTGTCATATATTGTTTACAAAAAATAACATAATAAATATGAAAGAGTCAACAGTTATTAAAACTAATAGAAACTAGAAAAGACAAGTAAATCTATTATCTATAGCTTCCTCTTGCCACAAGAAACGTCTAATTTCTTAGCAAGTCGTGGTGCTCTTCTAGGAGTCTCCTCCCGCATAGTCGCGCGACCAGAACCAGAAGGCACATGCCCTCCACGTGAGGATGTAAATGGAGGCGGCGGCAGCAAAGGAATAATAGCTGGAACTCGAGCACTGGCACTGCTACTGAATGGTGGGGGTGGCATGGTTGTTGCTTCATCATCTTCTCTCAAAAGTTCTGCTTCCAATTCTTCAAGATGTATAGTGCTATCCTCCAAATTATTGTCCTCTGGGTGGTTGTCCCAAATTTTATATGTTGGATCTTCATAAGCTCGACCACAATAATGACTCAACAACCTCAAGTTGTAGTGCACATAAACCAAGCTTTCTACCAGGTTTTTATTGAGTTTATTTCTTCTCACATTATGTATGAAGTTGTAGGTGCTCCAACACCTCTCTGTAGAAGAAGTATTTGCAACCTGTGAGAGAACCTGTTTTGCCAATTTTGGCAAAAGTTCCATGCCGCCATATGCTTCCCACCATGTGAGAGCATCAAATCTGTCTCTATCTTCCATTGCATACAAAGAACCAAACAAACCAATGCAACTGAAGTATTTGCCTAATTCAAGACATAAATTAGCACACTCCTCCTTGTCAGGTACCAACTTGTCTAATGCTTCCATATATTCTTTAGATACCCCTCTGGATCTATATGGGGTTTGATCCTAACCCCACCCCCAAGTGCAGGTTGGCCCAACCAGGATGGAGAGTAGCATTTTAGCATAAGGATATACACCAAGGCATGTAGTGGAACATTAAGTTTATTCCATTGTGCACACACACAATTGTGAATCATTGTATACAAGTTGGGATCATTTTCCTGAACAATATATTTTATTTGCCCCAACATGCTATCCATTTTCTCATACACCTCCCCAATCACTAGTTTATCTATATCTGCAAATGAACTGTGCTATAAATGGGATTTGCATTGTGCTATAAATGGGCTTGGTGAATTGCTATACTTCTCTCACACGTGCCCAAAACAAACCATCAAGAGCAGTCTCCTCCACCTCTTCAAAACCTTGCTTGTCAACTGCATTTGGAGCCCTGTCCTTTAATACATGCTAGTGTTGACTTGATACCATGCTAGCCAATGACTCTCTTACCTTCAAAGGCTCCTGAAGGTGAGGTAATAGCTAGCAAATCTAGTCTTCGCAATCTTCAATAGCTCCAATCTTGAGTGACTGCGGAAAATCCCATGGGTATTACTATGATTTGTAATAAATTTTATCATTTTTTTGCCTCTCTTGTACAAATCACCAATCCATTTGTATTGTTGGTTTTTGTTCTTAATAATATCATGCATCAAAAGGTTCATTGTGTGAACCAAACACCCAGACCAAAATATGTTGGGGTATTTATCCTCAATAATTACTCCTATTGCCTTACAATTAGCAGCATTATCAGTGATGACTTGGATGACATTGTATGGACCAATACATTCAATTGTTTCAAGTAATGGTTCTACAATGTTGATGTCGGTCTTGAACTTCTCAAATAATCATATGCTAAAAGGAAGATGGCACCACTGACAGACACAGCAAGAACACTTATCAATGGCTTGCCTTTTACATTTGTCCATCCATCAGATACAATGGACAACCCATGCTCATTCCAAGAATTTGTCATTTTACTCAAAGAATGTGCTTATTTTGCTTTTACATGATCAAGTCCAACGGTTCTAGCCTTGTCATACCCAGGGTTCTTCTATCCTTTGGGGGCATCATTTATAGCAGAGACCATTTCATGTCAATAAGGTGAGCGAAGAGCATTGAATGTTATCCCACATGCATAGAGAAACCGATAAATTTTTGAATCCACATCATTCCTACACACTTCGTCAAGGAAATCTAATATGGTTCTACGCCTTAAAGAGATGTTTGTTCCTGTGCCTCCATATCCACTGCCATAGGAGGATGCTGACAGAGTTCATTGTGCATGAACTATGTTCAAAGAAACCCTTTGATTTTTTAGACTTGTATTGGGCTTTGTTGGGTCCCTATAATACTAGTGATTACCCCATTACTATTGTAGTTATACCCCTTATTTATATTGTTGTGCCCCTATTACCCCCATATTGTTATTTCTGTGCCCCATAGAATCCCTCTATTGTTATTTTTGTGGCTTTATATTATTATTGTTAGGTCGGCTGGATTATATTGTGACTCCTTAGACTCCTATATATAGAAAGGAGGTTTTGTCATTTGTATCATCCAAGAATTGTTCATTTATGTAATGTAAAGGAGGTTGCCCCCTCGAAGAGGCTGAATTCTAAGGCGTTGATCTATCTTTTCTATCTTTTCTTGAGCTGGTTTCATAACATTTGGTATCAGAGCTTTGGATTCTAGGGTTTCGCTGCTCCAAACAGGTCATCGTGGCATTTTCGCTATAACTTTTTTTCTGTGATGTTTCAGAAGTCGCAAAAAAAAACCCATTTGAGAAGAAATCGCGCTGAACCTTGGGTCCGAATTTCAGAGCTTTTCACGCGATATTTGCGGAGATATGATCTGAGGAAGTTGGTCTTTTTGCAGACTCCTGAATTACATTCAAAACAGGTGACCTGGGGAAAATCGTCATAACTTTCTCTCTGGGGATCGGATTGAAATTTCGTAAGAAGGTACAGAAAGAGGACGGACTGTAGTTTCTTGTGTGTGTGTTTCAGATTCAAAGGTTGAAACAGTGACTCGTGGCACGTCGTACAAGTTCGCTCTACTGAACCAGTCTAAAAGCAAGTCACTGTGGGAGATTTCACATAACTCTTCCTTGGAGAATCCAATTTGGATCAGACTTGTGGCATTGGAAAGAGGACGCAGAAGGCTACTACAGGTAGCAATTTCAGAACTGGATGATCCGAAATTACAGAGATACATCAGATTCAATATCAGGCTTCTATAAAGTGAAAAAAGGTGTGTAGTTTTTTTTTTAATTTTTGTGTAAGCTTGGTTTAACGGAATTCAAAGGGCATAGTAAAGCATTATTATCGGTAACTGATGCCCCGAGGAAAGAAAATGCAAACACCTAGTAAGGAACCTGAAAGCTCTAGCATGACTCATGAAGAAGAGGAAGAAATGCTACATGATATATCAAAATTACAAGAACAAGTGCAACAAATGTCACGCTCACAAAAGCTAACAGAAGCTAAGATAAGTGGCGTGGAATCTAAGATAAATGGCGTGGAATCTAAGATAAAGGGCATGGAAGCTAAGATGGATGATTCGAAGACAGATTTGAAGAGAGACATGGCAGATTTGAAGATAGATTTGAAGACAGACATGGAAGAATTGAAGAAGTTGCTACAAGAAAGGGTCACTAATGGTGAAAAGGTAGTAAAGGAAACTCATGATGAGAACAAAAGAAATGTTAATCATGATTCCATAGATGCTAATGTTGGATCGAAGAATCACCATATTCCAAAAATCGATATGAGGAAGTTTGATGGCAAGGATCCCGCCACATGGATATTACAGATGGAGCAATTCTTCGATCTCAATAATGTGCAAAACACACAAAAGGTACGTATGGCAACTGTATATTTGGAACCAAATCAGTTTGTATGGTATCAATGGCTTTGCTCTCGTAAACAATTTATCACTTGGGCAATTTTTACGGAAGAATTGATAGCACATTATGAAGATACAAAAAGCAACACTTTTTTTAGCCAATTGATAAGTCTCAAACAAAAGGGTTCAATAATGGAGCACATTGAGGAGTTCCAAAAATTGAACATAAGGGTAAAAGATATTCCAGAGGAGCATAGGATTGATGTGTTCATAGGGTCTTTAAAGGATAATATCCAACATGATGTTCGCCTTTGGGAACCTGATTCATTAGAGAAGGCATTCAGGTTAGCAAGAAAAATGGAAAGCAAAATTATGGCAACCAGGAAGCATACCACTCACAACTATAAAGACGGAAGTGTTGTTGCCCCTAGTCTTCCACAACCTATAAGGTTGACACCACAACAATTGGAAGAAAAAAGAGCAAAAGGGCTTTGTTACAGTTGTGATAGCAAATACACTAAAGGTCATAAGTGTGCTGAGAAGAAATTATTCTACATAGATTGTGAAGAGGAAGAAGAAAAGGAGCAAGAAAGGTCAAAAGAAGAAGATATACTCCAGGAACAAAGCCTAGATGAAGAACAAATAAATCCGACCATATCTTGTAATGCATTGGCGGGAATTACCACTCCTCAAACCATCAAGATAGAAGGACAAATCAAGAAGAAAAAGGTAATAGTGTTGATTGATTCAGGAAGCACCCACAATTTTATTCATTGTAGGGTAGCAAAAGAATTGAATTGCTTCCTATATCCAGCACCAGAGTGTCAAGTGATGATTGCAAATGGAGGAACAATAAATTGCTCTGGAAAGTGCCATAATATCAAGCTATCCATGGGAGAATATGTATTGACTAGCCCAATGCTTTCCATTCCAATGGGAGGTGCTGATGTTGTACTAGGAGTCCAATGGCTACAATCCTTGGGTACAATAGCTTTTAATTTTCAAGAACTTTTCATCAAATTTTCTACGGAAGGAAAGGAAGTTGAATTAAGGGGTATTGCAGGGAAACCAGGAAAGATAATCAGCTCTAATGGCATGACAAAGCTTCTAAAAAAGGAGCAAAGAGGTGTAATTGCACAATTATGTTCGCTAGATGTTTCCACATTGGAATCATCTATTTCTCCAGATCTCCAAAAAGTCCTGGACAATCATTCCAAGGTATTTGAGACTCCAAAGGTCTCCCACCTATGCGTGATCATGATCATGCTATTCATCTGATTCCAGGAAGTGTTCCTCCAAACATCAGGCCGTACAGATATCCCTATGTCCAAAAAAGTGAAATTGAACGTATGGTTGCAGAAATGCTAGAGGCTGGTATAATTCAACCGAGTCAAAGTTCTTTCTCAGCTCCAGTAGTATTGGTGCACAAGAAGGATGGATCATGGCGCATGTGTCCGGATTATAGGGAGCTCAACAAGCTCACTATTAAAGATAAGTTCCCCATTCCTGTCATTGATGAATTACTGGATGAATTGCATGGATCAATTTACTTCACCAAGTTGGATCTTCGTTCGGGATATCATCAAATCAGAATGAAGATTGAAGACATTCCGAAAACGGCATTTAGAACTCATGAGGGTCATTATGAATTTTTGGTCATGCCTTTTGGCCTTACCAATGCACCTTCAACATTTCAAGGTTTGATGAATTCAATTTTCAAACCATTCCTTAGAAAATTTGTGTTAGTATTTTTTGATGATATACTAATCTACAGCAAGTCTTGGAAGGATCATGTTGAACATGTTGACAGGGTGCTACAACTATTGGAGGAGAAACAATTATATGCAAAAAGATCCAAATGTTTCTTTGGAGTCCAGGAGGTGGAATATTTGGGTCATATTGTATCTCATGAAGGAGTTAAGGTAGACCCTAGCAAAATTAAAGCCATTAAGGAATGGAAAATCCCCACATCCATAAAGCATCTGCGAGGATTTCTTGGGTTGACAGGGTATTATCGCAAGTTTGTTAAGAATTATGGGAGAATAGCAGCACCTCTAACAACATTATTGAAGAAAGATTCATTTTCATGGACTCCGGAAGCAACAAAGGCCTTTGAACATCTTAAAGAGGCAATGTGCCAAGCACCGGTCTTAGCTACACCGGACTTCACAAAAACCTTTATTGTGGAATGTGATGCTTCAGGAAATGGAATTGGTGTTGTTCTAATGCAAGATGAAAGACCCATTGCTTTTGAAAGTCGTCCAATCAAGGGAAAGTTTTTAAGCAAAGCTATTTATGAGAAGGAAATGTTGGCAATACTCCATGCACTTAAGAAATGGCGACCCTACCTAATGGGAAGACACTTCAAGGTAAAAACGGATCATGATAGCCTTAAATACTTTTTAGAACAAAGATTATCCTCTGAAGAGCAACAAAAGTGGGTCACAAAGATGTTGGGTTATGACTTTGAAATCATCTACAAAAAAGGGAAGCAAAATGTGGTGGCAGATGCACTCTCAAGAAAGGATGAGGATGTGGAAGCATTGTTGTGTGCCATTTCTATTATCCAACCAGATTGGATAAACGAAGCAAGGGAGGAATGGAAGAATGACGAAGAAGTGTGGGCACTTATTCGAAAGCTACAACAAGATTCCAGTACTTCTGATACATTTAGCTGGCAAAATGATTCGTTATGGTACAAAGATCGCTTATACCTCTGTAAGAATTCCCAGCTAAAACAAAAGATTCTTATGGAATTGCACACTTCTCCCTTAGGAGGGCACTCAGGATTTTTAAAAACTTACCACAGGGTTAAGAAGGAATTTTTTTGGGATGGCCTTAAATCAGATATTCAAAAGTTTGTGGCGGAATGTTTGGTTTGCCACAAAATAAAGTTGAAACAATTAAGACACCGGGTCTATTACAACCTTTATCCATTCCAAGCCAACGTTGGGAGGAGGTTTCAATGGATTTTATCACAGGTTTACCCAAGTCTGAGGGAAAGAGTGTCATCATGGTGGTAGTTGACAGACTTACCAAGTATGCACACTTTTGTGCATTATCACATCCATTTAAAGCCAGTACAGTTTCTACTGCATTTATGGAAACAGTTCAAAAGCTACATGGAAACCCAAAGATTATTGTAAGTGACAGAGATCCCATTTTCACTGGAAATTTTTGGACAAAATTATTTTCTTGTCTTGGTACTCAGTTAGCTCATAGCTCATCTTATCATCCTCAATCTGATGGGCAAACTGAGATAGTAAACAAATGTTTGGAAGGATATCTTCGTTGCTTTGTATCTGATAAACAGACACAATGGGTCAAATGGTTGCCTCTGGCTGAATGGTGGTATAACACTTCCTTCCATACAGCAACAAAAATGACCCCATTTATGGCACTTTATGGGTATCAACCACCATCCATCACATCATATTTAAGAGAAAATTCTAAGGTTCAGGCAGTGGAACATCACATCGAACATCAACAACAAGTCCTCCAACTCTTAAAGGATAACCTCGTGTTGGCACAAAATAGAATGAAACAACAGGCAGATCAACATCGCAGTGAAAGAAGTTTTGATGTAGGTGATTGGGTATTCCTACGGCTACAACCATATAAGCAAATGTCCCTAAGCAAGCTAAGAAGGATAATAAATTATCACCAAAGTATTATGGTCCGTACAAGGTGTTGCAAAAGATTGGTACTATGGCATACAAATTGGAGCTTCCTGCAGCTTCTCGATTGCACCCAGTTTTCCATGTTTCATGTTTAAAGAAGGTTATAGGTGACAAGCTCCCAATTCAAACAATATTGCCAGAACTTGACGAGGAAGGAAAAATTATATTGGAACCGGAAGCAGTCACAGAAACAAGAACTCGACAGCTACGAAATCGATCAATTTCAGAGTATCTTATCAAGTGGAAGAACTTATCCGCTGAAGATTCCACATGGGAGGATGAGAATTTTATGCAGAAGTATCCAGAACTACTCAAGCGTTGAGGACAACACTTTTTTGAAGGAGAGGGGCATGTTGGGTCCCTATAATACTAGTGATTACCCCATTACTATTGTAGTTATACCCCTTATTTATATTGTTGTGCCCCTATTACCCCCATATTGTTATTTCTGTGCCCCATAGAATCCCTCTATTGTTATTTTTGTGGCTTTATATTATTATTGTTAGATCGGCTGGATTATATTGTGACTCCTTAGACTCCTATATATAGAAAGGAGGTTTTGTCATTTGTATCATCCAAGAATTGTTCATTTATGTAATGTAAAGGAGGTTGCCCCCTCGAAGAGGCTGAATTCTAAGGCGTTGATCTATCTTTTCTATCTTTTCTTGAGCTGGTTTCATAACAGGCTTCCTCCTCTTCCCTTATGTATTGGGCTCTTTCTGTTGTTGACACGCTTACACAAGCTTTGATTCCTATTTATTTATCTCCATCCCATGGCCTTCGGAATTGACTTCAACAAAAATCTAAGTGGGGATGGTTGTAGAAAGAAAAGAACTTTGGGGGGTTGGAAAGCATTTTATGCTTTCAAAATAGGTGTAGAGAGGCAAAGTTATGGGACTGGAAAACCACTCTAACTCTTTCTGGGATTTTAGTGATTCTGGTGATTCTCCATGGTTGTGAACTGTGGGTCAACAGTGCATCTGACATGCAGTGGAAACAAATTGAGAAAATTCAGAAGTGTTTGATTACAAACAAATTCAAAATTAAAAGTACAATTCCTTATGCTATCTTATTAAGTGAAACAGGGGCTGCTCCTATTGAAGCAGTTACTATGGTGTGAGTCATAAGGTATTTAAAAAAAATTGAGCAAAATGGAAGAGGGCAGATGGCCTAAGGTTGTCTCTAATAACATATTGTGCAAAAGAAAGAAGACTTGGATGCGACAAAATAACAACTAGTTTAGTAAATGGGGTATTTTCTTGAACATGTGTCCCATAAACAGTAAAGAGATAAAAGCTTTTGTTATAGATATGTTCCACAAGCGTATTTGGGATAAGGAGCTAGGGAGAAAGAAAAGGTACTATACTGAAGAGTTTAAACTCACTCATAATCATTAGCAAAAAGCATACATAGGGGCCAATATTTCTTGGAAGCCAAAATTCTTATTGCTCAATTAATGACTAATTCTCATCAACTCTGTTGTGAAACAGGGCGCTGGAAAAGGCCAAAAGAAGTGTGGGAGGAAAGAGTATGTATTTTTTGCTCTTCCGGAAAAGTGGAAACAGAAAAACATTTCATTTTAGAATGTGAGGCCTTCAAAGACATCAGGGAAAGTTATGCAGATATAATGGCAGCTAGTTCTTGGAATAACCTATTCAGCGAGGGGTTTGTCAAGAAGTTGGGAGTGTTTATTGTGAGGCTTCACAGGTGAGGCTTCACAGGAAAATGGCCGCATACAAGAACTAGATGGGAATCAATCTGTCCCATAGGCTATCTTTAGCCTTGTGGACATTAAAATAATTTCTTCTTCTTCTTCTTCTACAAGAACCTCACCAAACACTCAAAGCACAAATAATGTTGAAACCAAATAAAAGCCATCTACAGAAGCATCCTCAACTAGAAAAACTCCTTTTTATTATGCTTCGAGGACAAAGCATTTTTTTAAGAGGGCAGCAATGTTATAAACATAACAAATGATAATTAATTAATTAGTGAATAGACATGTCTTTTGTAAAGACATCCATTAGTGGAAAGGCACCCTGCCTAGGTATTTATAATGGGGCCCTATTGTAATATTCATCATTCAAATATTCAAGTCATTATATATATATACATTGTTACATAATATTGGTTAATATTTTTGCTTATGCTGAATAATTGTGTTAAGAACCTAGTATTGCTTTTATTCAGTATATCTGTAATAATCTACGAGGAACTAATTGCCAGCTGCTAGGTTCAGAATTTAACATGTGTTAGCTGCTGTTGTAATTTCTGAGAACTAGAGAAACTCTTGTGACCACTGTTGGAGCCTGTCTGGCTGTTCTGTGATTCCAGATTGTAAATTTATGAAGCTAAGCTCCTAATTATCTGTTGTTTTGTATTTCTCGTAGGATACAACATTTGAAGTCCTGAAAATTTCATTACAGAGTTTAAGTAAATGCAAAATCTTAAGTTTTGATAGTTGCAAACTTAGCTTTCTCTTTTAGGACCTGTGGGTTACATTTTGAGTGCAGATCTGCACTATGACTTAAAAATTGCTTATTTACTTGGCTGACTTTAACACTCATGATGATGCATATTTATTTATCATGTTGTATCTAGTTTCTAGGCCTATGCTTTTGGCTACTTTCTTCATTCAGTAGTTTATTTTATGTTTAACTTTTAGCTTTTATCTTTTGGGAGTCGCTTTGGCACTCCCACAGTCTGTCACTACTGGATTGTACTTTGAGTCCTATTAACCTACATTTTTTGGTCATTTGTGGACACTAATAAAATTATCTCATCTCATTTCACATGTTTGGGTCATACTAAGCCTAAATCATTTTCAAAGTTCACATTTAACGCCATGGTAGTGTAGCTTTTAGTTGCCAAATAGGGATTTTCAGAACCATACCGAGTTTGCAAGCTTCTGACTTGTAAGCAGTTTCTCTGCCTGAAGGTGGAACCTATTTCGCAATGCTAAATTCCTTTGATCATACATGTGTTCATCTGTGTTATCTCCTTTCAGTTTTTCTTCATCCACAAATATAATTACTGCAATCTGACCTTGGGCAATGAGCTCTAGGCCTTCCCTGTGTAGCTGTAATGTCTCAGAACTCACAGATTCCTTTTTCCATGACGCGACATGGCCTTTCCTGAAATCGTCTGAGCTTAACCACCAATTTTTTGTTAATTTGGTATCCATCAGTCGAGACAAATCAGACCTGTATTGACAGCAGATAGTAAATGATTTTTTCAAAACATATATATCATGCAAAGTATCCATGACAAATCATATGAAGTCCAGTGATCTAAAAGTGCTAAGAACTCCAGGCACCTTCCTAAATTACAAGTAATGTAAATACCCAATATGCATGATGCTGAATGACTTCAAAAATATTTTAATTGAGCATGGCTTCTCAGTTCACACTTCTGGCTTATTTCTAGTGAAGCTCATGCTAGTATGCACAGTAAAGATAAAACATCTGTCTGAATTAGTTTACAAGGTTACTAGGCCTCGTTAATTCATCAGAATTATTTTTCCACTACACCTCTACTCTCCAGCTTACCCTAAAGTGAAAAAGGGAATTATATCATGTATGGGAGGAACTTTTCAGGATGGCCCATAAGAAGGTGTCAAAGTTTGTTAGGTGAATGTATAGCCCTTGTTATTGAAGCTAAATGAGAAACAACACACCATAGGAAGTCAAATATAAATATGTAGCAAAAAATAATCAGCCAAAGAAACAGATCTGCGATACAAGATTCCATTCATACATAGATACTATTTCTTATGCTAATTGTAAATAATCATGATTCAAGATCGCACCATTATAGTCAACCAAATTTCCCTCTTTCCACTTATATCTGCCACTGGCATTAGGGTGCCAGACTGCCAGTGAAACAATCACTACTTGCTGACTGTGACCTGCTAGACAAAATCCAATTTTTTGTTCTTAAGATTATTATTGGAGGTTTATAAAATCTGAGCCATTGACATTAAGAAAACTAGAAATCTGATGTTGTTTTAACAATGGATAAAACCAAAGCATGGTACTTCATTGATGTTCAGTTAACAGGATTAGCTTGAAAGGCTCTAAAGCTGTTGCATCGTTCCTCTTGGATAGATTTAGAAAACAGTCATTACTTACGTAAATAAATACAATACAGAGTACAGAACAAAAAGCACAGAAAATTCTTTAGATTGAAGCATGTTAGAGGTTTTCAAAATTTATTCAGTCGGAGTCCTCTCAATTTAATCTCCACACTAAATCACCTATATCCTTTTAGTGAAATACCACCAAATTGGATACACTGTACCCCATTTAGAGTCTATTTTGTACGTGCAATCACTATGTAAAAATGATCATTCAATATATACCACCTTGCCTTCATAATTTTCTAGATGTGTTTGAAAATTGAGAGTTATTGCAGTAAACAATTCATATTGCATGACAAGTTGATATTACCTACCGTGTCGAATCTAACCCTTCCAACTAGCATGTTGATCATCAATTCATCTCATTATATTGTGAAGGACGTGATAGTCCCCATATTTCATCACCTATATAATATATTGCATCAATTTAACCTTAACACAAATACTTAAAAGATTTCTTGCATGACAGAGTCAAGCCGAGCTTCTCAAAACCTGCCAATACTTATGTGCAACTAACCATCTTCTAGTCGTTCTAAATCAAATGGAAAACCAAGAGTTGCTACCTTTGATAAGTCTCTGATGAATCTTGCAATGCATGTTTGAAAAGCTTGAAGTCAAAACTCAAAATTTGATCTAAAAGAGCTTGCTTCTGGGCCTTGTCCCCAATAGAAAGTCCAAAAAGAACATGCTCCTGTCCAATATCGAGCAATTTTTTTCTAATTGCTGCAACCTTTTGGCGTGCTTTTCTTCTCTGCTTCCGTTCCTGTTTGTGGAAATGTTAGCCCCTCCACTTTGTGAATGTCAAAACTTTGCATATTATACCCAAAGAACCAAAGAATAGAAAGTGGAACATATTACAGAATCACGCATGGCTTTTCACAATTAAAACTGAGCACTGAGTATTGAGATTCACAACTGCCATAGGAACATAGATGAAAAAATGGCCAAGAAAACTCCAAAACCACATAAAATCACAATTCCAAACCCTAAATATAAAATCACCATTTTTTAGGGATTTTTCTTACAATCTTTCCTCAAAAATCGCCAAGGTTTGAAAAAAAGGCCAATATAAACCTGAAATTTGATTTTTTGGAGTCACATCTCTAACTTTATTTTTTGTTGGAAACCATAACAGGCAATCTTAGTTAGATAAATGGCATCATTGATAACATTGAAGTTGATCTAATTAAAGATGTTTATATAACTTAATAGCAATATCCATATGAAATAAATAATGATGGAAAAATATAAATTTTAAACTCAATATTACAAGCTAATCACCATACAGAGAGGCAAGCTTATGAATGTTGTTAACTTAGGATCATAAAATTTAGACATATGAATATTTCATTATTTGTTTACAACTTTATCAAAAACATACATTTACACTCTGGAGGACCTTGAGAAGATCATCCTAAGGCTATAATTGTTTGTTTACATTTAGTGAGCAAGGAAATTTGAATAAAGTCACAAATTTTATAATAATTTCTATGAGAAAACATTGACATTGTTAGGTTATACAAGAGTAATAACTGGGAAAACAAAGAACAAAAGTTTAATCATCCCATTACAAGTCACAAATAGACTTTTTAAATATTATTATCTGAGCAACAATTTCTCTCATGGCAATGTTTATCAGATATTAATTACAACTTTAATATGTTGTCATTGAAAGTATCTTCCAAGTAAGTTGTCAATTTTTCCTTTTTACATGAATTAAATTATGTCGAAATAATATTATTACAAGCTGACCCGATGTTACAAATAGGATGGTTCATAAATCCATATTCTGTAAATGAAGTGCAGAATAAATGCACACAAAGCACACAACAACTGTTAATTTTCCATAAGCCCTAGACCTGGTCTATGACTAGACTTAGCACATAAACACACTAGGAATTTTCAACCAACAACGTTACACTGTGGAACAAATCAGCAGTGAAATCAACAACAGTACACAAGAATATTGGGCCAAAACTTGACTTATCAATCCTTCAATAAAACAATCATAAGGCTCTCGTACTAGGGATCATGGCCCTTCAGAAAACCCTGATACAAATGCACAGTATTCAATAAAATAAACAGTATGTCCTTAGACTGAAATCTAGGGCTTCAGATCTAATCCTACAGACACTCTCTAATTCACATGTGACCTGATTTCCCATAAAACCATTGCACATGAAGCAGATTTGGCTACAGATAAAACTTAACTCTGTTAAATTTTGGGTAGCTCGGAAGGTATTTCCGAGAGAGGACCACCCACAATAAGTCATTTGTTGGGTGATTTGCCCAAAATGAGCTTTTGGACCCAAGATGGGGTTTAGGACCAAAGGAGAAAACAATAATTTATTATAAGCGTCAAAGAAGCGAAAACCCTAGATCTAGAACTTTTCCTAAGTGACCTAAGGAAAAGTATAAAAGAGGCCCAGTACACACCAATGAGATGAACTTCATTGAGTGTGGAGGCTAGAAAGATGTAGCCCTAGAGGAGCAAAGCTGCAAGGCTGAGTAGGGTTGCTCAAGGAGCCGAGATCTAGAGACAGCGAGGGTTTATGTTGGAGGAGGATCTACGACATTTCTTTTGTGCAAGGGAAGGAGGATCGTGGAATATTTATGAGCAATGAAGGTCGCGACAGAGATCAAGTTTATAGCTGCAACCCACCAAGAATCTGATCTGTAGCAAGGATGGGGTAAAGAGTCTAGCCATAAGTGTAACGTGAACTGATCTAGGGAAAATCTCAAGGTCGAGACCTAGATCAAGTGTCATGGGTTGGTAAGAAGGGTCTGTTGATCAGGCCGAGTACCTTAAAGACTACAACGAGAAGGATAATGCATGTGGGAGGTTGGAACGAAGGGTCTCATGGACTGCAATTCGTCATATGAGAAGACAAGAGCCTAAGTTGTATAAGGTTTTGGGCATAAGTTCCTTTGTATATCTCGAAGTATAGGGCTAAGAGGATTTTTGGTGTGTAAGTTTTGTTTTTCCACGATACTGGAGTCTAGGATAGAATCTTAAATCATTGACGCTTCCAATCCAAGAATCACAACAGGATTACTGTGAAAATTTCATCTATCATAGCAACTGGATATTACTTTTCTAATTGTTAATTTGTTTAACAATGTATTTGCAGTTTTCTACGACAAACACCAAATAATTCACACTGTGATTTTTACAAATTAACTGCCGAAGAAAATAACGCAGGAAACTAAAAAAATCTAACACAAACACCTAAAAATGACACCGTTATTTTTGGACAAATGTCCCCAGAAAAACCCAACTTAGGAAAACCGATGCAGCAGCTGAGGGTTTTATAATTATTATTATGCAGCAATGAGAAATTATTGGCAAAAATATCTAAAGGGAATTTACCCTCGCTTCGAGCAATTCCGGCATTGGATTGCCTCTAAAAAGCAAGCCGTCCTACACAGGCATTGCATCGCTCTGAAGCCGCTTGCTTCTATTGTTGCCCAAACTAACTGCTAATCGAGCCATGCTGCCTGTCGCTGGTTGGGAAAACGTCTCTCCAACACTATGGAACCTCTGTTTAGCCTCTCGAACTGAAAACGTCTGCCCTCTTCAGCAATTCAAACTGACCGTCTAAGGCTCTGTCCTACCTTTGTGCAACCTCCTAGAGAAATCTCGGCCTCTCTACAAATTCACTCACTGGATCTAGAAAATGTTGAAATTTGGTACCGGAGGACAGGTGGTTCCCTAAGGCTTTGATCTTTGGCCTAGGGAAAAGTGTCCAAAAGAATTTAATTTTTCTCCTAAAGTGACTTTATAATTTTTATAAAGTCAAATCTAATTTAAAAGTGACTTTAAGTGATAAAGTTACTAAAGTCTAATTTTAAAGTGACTTTAATAAAGTCAATGTAAAATTAGAAAAGAAAAGTGACTTTGGAAATAAATGACTAAGTGGGTCTTTATTAAAGTGGGGTGAATTAAAAAATAGAAAGTGAGATTTAAATGAGCATTTAATCTCAGCCCTAGATCTCAATCTATTTCAGCCATTGGATTTAGGGATTCCCCAAAAGTCACTTAGGGTTAGATTAAAGGAGGAAAAGGAGGAAAAGGTCATTCATTCTTTCATGAGCAGATTGAGAGAAGGAGAGCAAGAGAGCAAGGGAGATTTCTGGACAGGGAGGAGAAGGAGGCAGCAACTTGGCACACATTCCAAGGCAGCATTTTAGCAAATCCGTACAGCTGAGTTAGCACACAGTGAAAGGCAGATATTGGGCACGATTTTCTAGAAATCCGTACAGCAAGTGCACAGAAATCGAGGAGCAGAAATCCATACAGCAAGTGGCTGTACCTTGGCATGCAAATCGAGGCAAATCTGTACAGCTGTACTGCTGGTTTTTTCTGCACGCAAATCGAGGAAATCCGTACAACGTATTTATGGCAGCTTGCACGCTTTTCTAGGAGGCCGTACAGCATTTATTGCTGTTATGTTTTGCTGTTTGCAAGTTTTTCTAGTTGGCTGTGAGGCACGGAAAACGAGATAAGTTGTAAAAGTTTGCTTACTGATTTTTTTGCTGAATATTTCTCACTGTAAAAAGCATTTTCCAGAAATAAGAAGGAGCTTTCGAACTGGTTTTCCCCAAGAGTTGTAGGGGGTTTTTCCAGGGTCACCTTGACCAAAAATCACTGTGTTTAAGTGTGTTGAATCGCTGTTTGTATGCGCTGATTTTTATTTCTGCATTTTCCAGCATTCTGTAATTTTTCCAGAATTTGTGTTTTCAGCAAAATTTATTTTTCAGTTGTTAAATGTATGGATATGAGAAAGGGAATTTAACTATTTTGGAGAAATAAGGTGAAACTGAAAACCAAGGTGGGAAATGAGAAATTTTTACATGGTATCAGAGCTTGAGTGCTGAAGTGCAATTTGGGACAGCAAGGAGGAAAATTACAGCCTGGTGATTTTTCACTCAGAAAATTCCAGCAAGCTGATTTTTCACAAACAACAATTTTATTCTTACTACAGCAGTGCTATTTTTTCAGTTTTAGGACAACAGGATGTCATTGGGATTGAGGGTGGAGGATAGGTTGGATGGGCATTCCAATTACAGTGTTTGGAAGGAGAGAATGCAGAGTATCTTTGAGGAGGCAGAAGTCTGGGACATCATGGTGCATACCACACAGAACCTTGTTGTTGTGCCTACTGATGCCACTCAGTTGGCTGATTATAATAAAAAGAACAACAAGGGTAAAAGACTAATTCTAGACGGAGTCAAAGACCATTGCATTCCTCATGTGAGAGGAAAGAGAAATGCCCATGAGATGTGGACAGCATTGTCCAATCTCTACCAGAGTACCAATGAGAACCGGAAAATGGTCCTGAAGGTGAAGCTGAAGACCATTAAGATGGGTAATGATAGTGCAGCTGGATATCTCACAAAGATTACTAATGTGAGAGATGAGTTAGCAGCAGTTGGAGAGGTCATTCCATCCACTGAGTTGGTGCGGATTGCAGCGAATGGTCTGCCCCGTTCATGGATGAGCTTTGATGATGGGGCTTGTGCACGTGAGACCCTTCCCACATGGGAGAGGTTTTGGGATGATTGCATTCAGACAGAGATCAGGAAAGGTCAGCTTGGGGCAGCCAAGCCAGTTGAGCAGGATGAGGATGTAGCACTGTTGGCAGGAGGCAAGAAACGCAAAGGGAAGAAGCAGGCTTCCACAAGCAATGGTGGGGGCAAAGGCAAAGGTAAAGGTAAACAGGATAACACACAGAAGGACTATTCCAAGGTGAAGTGTTGGAATTGTCAAAAGATGGGACACTATGCAGTTGTGTGTCCGGAGAAGAAGAAGAAGAAGGGGAAGAACCAGAGCATGGCAACATCAGCAGAGGTTAAAGACTTTGCAGATCGTTTTGACCAGGAGTTTGCGTTCACTGCGTGTAAGTCCTCTAGTGCAGGATCACCTGCCACACAGGTTCAAAGGGAGCATGCTTTTCCCTTGATTAAGGGAGCATCTTAGGGTATCTGGTATGTGGACAGTGGGGCTTCACGTCACATGACAGGAGTCCGTGAGTACTTCTCAGAGCTTTCAGAGAGTGGCACTGATATAGAGGTAGTACTCGGTGATGACAGAGTTGTTAGAGCAGTCGGTGTGGGGACACTGACATTTCAGAGGGAGTCCAAACCTCCATTGAAGGTGTCAGATGTTCTTTATGTGCCAAGGATGAGGAAGAACCTCATATCCGTCTCAGCTTTGGAGGACAGAGGATATGAGGTACTGTTCAGGGGAGGACAGGTGTTGATGTATCCCAGGGGCACTCCAACTGATTCAGCTAGAGTGATAGGTGTACGCCATGCAAAGGTGTACAAGTTTGCATTCCAACCCCTTTTGGCATTGAGCAGTAGTACCGACAGCAGAGCTAGTAGTTCTGAGCTGTGTGAGATTTGGCACCGCAAGATGGGGCATATGTATCATGGAGCCTTGAGGACCTTGCGGGAGATCACTACAGGTGTGCCAGATTTCAGTACTAATCACTTTGATACTTGCAGAGGATGTGCGATGGGCAAGTTTGCCAAATCCCCTTTTCCCAACAGTGACCGCAGAGCAATTGAGATTCTTGATTTGATTCATTCCGATGTGAGCAGTCGGATGTCTCATGTTTCCTTGAGTGGATATGAGTACTATGTTTTATTCATTGATGATCACTCCAGGAGGACCTGGATTTGTTTCTTGAAGACCAAGAGTGAGGTCTTCAAGCGGTTTCAAGAGTTTAGAGCTCTTGTGGAGACACAGACAGGTCGGAAGATCAAGTCCTTGAGGTCGGACAATGGGGGAGAGTACACCCTTGGAGAGTTTGTTGACTATTGTGCGAAGGCAGGCATTAGGAGGGAGTTCACTGTTCCTTACAACCCCCAGCAGAACGGGGTTGCGGAGAGGAAGAACAGATCCATCGGAGGGGCTGCCAAAGCCATGTTACATGATCAGGGGTTGCCATTGTTCTTGTGGGCAGAGGCCTGCAACACAGCTGTTTATTTGCAGAACAGGAGTCTGCATCGTGCCTTGGGGCACATGACTCCGGAGGAGGCTTTTTCTGGGAAGAAGCCTGATATTGGTCATCTTCGTATCTTTGGGTGCATTACATACTCCTACATACCCAAGGAGAAGAGGACCAAACTAGAGCCCACCGTAGAGAAGGGTATCTTTGTGGGCTACAGTGAGACCTCAAAGGCCTTTTGGATTTACATTCCTGCACGGAGGAAAGTTGTTGCCAAGCGGGATGTGAAGTTCGAGGAGGACAGGGCCTTTAGGAGATCACGGGAGTTAGAGTATCTGGATCAGCCAGACCCTCAGCAGTAGTTGAGTCAGTCGTAGGGATCCAGTGGGCAGGGATCAGGAGGATCCGGAGGTACATCTATGAGGATGTCAGGTCCGTCAGTGAGCAGTGGCTCGCCGAGCCAGAGTGGTGTTGCTCCGGGCAACATGCAGAGCAGTTCACTAGGGAGTCCACTGATGGACAGTTCACACGATACCTCAACTTCTACAGGTTCAGGTGCAGGCAGGAGGACAGCAGACAGACAGTCAGGAGTTCAGGCTCATGATGATGATGAGGAGGAGTTTCATTCTTCCATGGGAGAAGTGCGCTCAGGGAAGAGGAAGCCCAAGTGGCTTCAGGACACCTTGAAAGATGCCACATCTGTTGCTGAGCCTAAGAGGCCGGTCAGAGAGAGTAGACCACCTGAGAGGTTTTGTAGTTATATGGCAATGGTTACCAGCATCCTTGACTCTGAGCCTTCTAGCTATGAGGAGGAAGCTAGCCAGCAGGTCTGGAGAGAGGCCATGCAGGAGGAGTATTCTTCTATCATGAAGAATGATGTTTGGGAGGTGGTGCCGAGGCCTGAGGGCAAATCCATGGTTACTTCCAGATGACTTTACAAGGTAAAGCATGCTGCAGATGGCAGCATTGAGAAATTCAAAGCGAGGTTTGTGGCTAGAGGGTTCTCCCAGGTAGAGGGAGTTGATTATGAGGAGACCTTCGCTCCTGTGACTCGATATACTTCGATCTGCTCCATTATATCGATAGCAGCAGAGATGGGTTGGAAGATCCACCAGATGGATGTGAAGACTGCATTTCTCAAAGGCTTCATACAGGAGGACGTGTACATTGAGCAGCCACAAGGCTTTGAGGTGCATGGGAAGGAGTCCCATGTGTGCAGACTGAAGAAGGCCCTTTATGGCCTGAAGCAAGCTCCCAGAGCTTGGTACTCCAGGATAGATACGTACTTGCAAGGGATGGGTTTCACAAAGAGTGACGCAGATCCGAACCTTTACTATATTGTGATAGGTGAGGAGCCTCTCATTCTGGTGCTGTATGTGGATGACTTGGTCATTACAGGTGCAGAAAGACTCATAGAGCACTGCAAGAGAGATCTTGCGGCGAAGTTTGAGATGAAGGACATCGGCTTGATGCATTACTTTTTGGGTTTGGAGGTGTGGCAGGAGGAGGGGCATTTCTTCCAGGGGCAGGGGAAGTATATTGTGGACATCCTTGGCAGATTGCACATGGAGGATTGTAAACCCATGTCGACACCGATGATCACCAATTGGAAGAAGCTTCATGCTTCGGATTCTGAGTTGGTGGATCCCACATTGTACAGGCAGTTGATTGGTTCCTTGATGTATTTGGTCAACACTAGACCAGATATTTGTTTTGCAGTAAACATGATGTGTCAGTTTATGTGTGAGCCAAGGAAGGTTCACTAGGTGGCTGCAAAACACATTTTGCAGTACTTGCAGGGGACAGTGGATTATGGTCTGGACTACAGGCAGGGGGATGGAGTGAGATTGGCAGGTTATATTGATTCTGATTGGGCAGGTTGTGCTTCCGATAGGAAGAGCACTTCAGGGTGCTGTTTTGGGTTGGGTTCGGCAGTAGTGTCATGGTTCAGCCGGAAGCAGCAGTCAATAGCATTGAGTTCAGCGGAAGCAGAGTATATGGCAGCCAGTCTAGCTAGTTGTGAGGCCATCTAGCTTCGCAAGATGTTGTTTGGCTTATTTGGTCAGCCGTTGAGACCTTTAGTGATTTACTGTGATAATCAGAGTTGCATTAAACTCATGGAGAATCCAGTATTTCATGACAAGTCAAAGCATATCGGGATCAAATATCATTTCATCAAAGACTATGTTCAAAAGGGAGCTGTGAAGCTTGAGTATATTCCCACTGATGAGCAGGTTGCAGATATTCTTACCAAAGCCATACCACGGGGCAAGCATGTCTACTTCAGAGACAAGATGGGTGTGGTGAGGAACACCTTCCTCAGTAAGAGGGAGTGTTGAAATTTGGTACCGGAGGACAGGTGGTTCCCTAAGGCTTTGATCTTTGGCCTAGGGAAAAGTGTCCAAAAGAATTTAATTTTTCTCCTAAAGTGACTTTATAATTTTTATAAAGTCAAATCTAATTTTAAAGTGACTTTAAGTGATAAAGTTACTAAAGTCTAATTTTAAAGTGACTTTAATAAAGTCAATGTAAAATTAGAAAAGAAAAGTGACTTTGGAAATAAATGACTAAGTGGGTCTTTATTAAAGTGGGGTGAATTAAAAAATAGAAAGTGAGATTTAAATGAGCATTTAATCTCAGCCCTAGATCTCAATCTATTTCAGCCATTGGATTTAGGGATTCCCCAAAAGTCATTTAGGGTTAGATTAAAAGAGGAAAAGGAGGAAAAGGTCATTCATTCTTTCATGAGCAGATTGAAAGAAGGAAAGCAAGAGAGCAAGGAAGATTTCTGGACAGGGAGGAGAAGGAGGCAGCAGCTTGGCACACATTCCAAGGCAGCGTTTTAGCAAATCCGTACAGCTGAGTTAGCACACAGTGAAAGGCAGATATTGGGCACAATTTTCTAGAAATCTGTACAGCAAGTGCACAGAAATTGAAGAGCAGAAATCCATATAGCAAGTGGCTGTACCTTGGCACGCAAATCGAGGCAAATCCGTACAGCTGTATTGCTAGTTTTTTCTGCATGCAAATCGAGGAAATCTGTACAACGTATTTATGGCTGCTTGCACGCTTTTCTAGGAGGCCGTACAGCATTTATTGCTGTTCTGTTTTGCTATTTGCAAGTTTTTCCAATTGGCTGTGAGGCACGGAAAACGAGATAAGTTGTAAAAATTTGCTTGCTGATTTTTTCGCTGAATATTTCTCACTGTAAAAAGCATTTTCCAGAAATAAGAAGAAGCTTTCGAACTGATTTTCCCCAAGAGTTGTAGGGGGTTTTTCCAGGGTCGCCTTGACCAAAAATCATTGTGTTTAAGTGTGTTGAATCGCTATTTGTATGTGCTGATTTTTATTTCTGCATTTTCCAGCATTCCGTAATTTTTCCAGAATTTGTGTTTTCAGCAAAATTTATTTTTCAGTTGTTAAATGTATGGATATGGGAAAGGGAATTTAACTATTTTGGAGAAATAAGGTGAAACTGAAAACCGGGGTGGGAAATGAGAAATTTTTACAGAAAAACTTCCTCCAACCTCACTGTTCCTGCCCCTCACTGTCTCTGCTTCGATCTCTGGCTCTCTGGCAACTGTTGCTGCTCTCTGGAAATCAATCTGCCAAGGAAATTGAACTGCTCAAGTGTCTTCTCCATCACCACATTGATCCCTTCTTATATCTTCTTGTTGGGACTCCAACACCCAAGATTAAATCTTAATCAATGGCTCAAATCATTTCTGGATTGATCTGTGTGAGTTTCTAGAGAATTTTCACCTTGACTTAATTAATTCTGATTAATTAACCATATTCCCTAAGTTTAGACTTAGGAAATATTTAAAATTGGTTAATAATCTAACTAAGCCATCTCTATGTGGAATTTCTAGAAACAATTTCTAGGTTTTGGAGATCTCATGCATTCTAGCCTCTCCACCAAATTTCATGGCTAGAACACATTCGATGCTACAGAAACTAACACTCCCTCTTTGCGAGGACTGTGGTCCCTATAGTGTTCCACATCTTTCCACAACACCCTGTCTCTGTATCACCTCCTGTCACGTTGCTTATGTCTGGCCATACTGCCTACCAACCAGTGCGCAACTCCAATGTTGAATATGTGTTGTTGTTGAGACTGCCATGCAGCTACCAACTCTGCATCTGCACTGCAACTAGCTCTCATCTGTTGTTGTTGCAACTGCAACTACTGCAACTGACAAGCATCCAAAATACTGAATCATTTGTGTTCAGTATGAGCATCTATCTCCCGAGTCTCTGACTGCTACTAGCATTTGCATTGTCACTGGCTGTTGCTCTCGCTCTCCCTGCGTCTGTGCTGGTCTCTCAGTATTGTCTATGCCTCTCTACCTAGTACTCACTGCCCTCGCTGCTGATCACTGATTCAACTTTGCTTAGCAACCCCGCTCTAGCAAAATGAATGACTGATCACTCTGGTGTATTCTCCAACTGACCCTCAAGCCTCTTCTTATACTTTTCTCGGTGGTCCTTCAATGGCTGAGATTAAATCTCTAATCAACGACTAAGATTAGATTTGGCTTGATCCATGACTTTTGGAACCTTCTAACCTAGTTTTATATTAATACCCATTAATATTGTGTTTTTCCTAAGTTTAGACTTAAGAACTCCATTAAAAATATTAATTATTTTATTATCTCCCAAATCAGGTACAATCTGTCTAAACCATTTCTGGGTCTTGGAGATCTCATGTGCTTTAGCCTCTCCACCAATTTTCTTGACTAGAGCACATCTGATGCTACCCCAAATCAACAGCATCCTGGGGAACTACTACCATATTGTCCACGTAGGCTTTTAGGCCATATTTATCTAGAAGGAAGGACATCCTAGCCTTCCATATGACATAGTTGGAGGCTCCCTCCAACCTATCCTGTCTCTAAGCCCTGTCGTGGCCATCACGAAAGTTGTCGAAAACTCCCTCTTTCTCTCTACTCGGTTGTTTCTCTGCTATACACACTCCCTTCTGGAGTGAGAGAATCTACACTTAGCTACTGCCAATCTATTGCTGGAAAAATCAGATTTCTTGGCTAGAAACCCTCTGAGAGACATTTTCTCCCTACTCTGTCTGTTTTTCTCTTCCACCCGACGCAGATTCTGCAACTATAAATTGCTACAAAAACCCTTTGTGTCCAACCAAGGAATTTGCTCAGTGAAAATCTGAGTTGTTGTTGCTCCCTCTGCATGCTGGAATCACTCAATCCGGAAAGTCGAATTTTTCTACCCCTCTACACTGAAAAATCGAATGTCCCCAAACAACTCAGCTTACCTGGTAATGGACTGCAATGCCTCTAGAAATTTCGGCCTACTACTCCTACTGAACAGTGAAATTCCCTCTTTCGTTTTTGAGCTTCTTGGATGATCACTCACGCTCTAATACCATGTGAAAAATTCACCACTGAAATCCTATTGAAGCAACTGGAATTAATTCTTCTAATTGTTAAACAATTTATTTGCTACGGCAAATACCAAAGTAATCACATTGCACCCTTCACAAGTAACACTGCGAAAATAAATAGCGTTTGAAACTGAGAAAATACTAACACACACACTTAAATTGACACCATTATTTTTGGACAAATGTCCCCGAAAAAACCCAACTTGGGAAAATCGGTGCAACAGCTGAGGGTTTTATTATTATGCAGCAGTGAGAAATTATGAGTACAATAATCTGGATGCCGAAATCTGGCTATCCTACAGAGAAAATACTAGCAAAAATATATAGAGGGAATTTACCCTCTCTCTGGGCAATTCCGGCACTGGACTGCCACTGAAAAGCAAGTTGTGGCACTGCGTCACTTTGAAGTTACCTGCTGCTACTGTTGCACGAACTAACTGCTAATCAAGTTGTCCTACCTGTTGTTGGTTGGGAAAACGTCTTTCTAGCACTCTAGAACCTTTGCCCAGCTTGTGGAACTGAAAACATCTCTCCAGCACTCTAGAACCTCTGCCCAGCTTGTGGAACTGAAAACGTCTGCCCTCTTCAGCAATTCGAACTGCCCTTTGAGGCTCTGTGTTGCCTCTATGCAGCCTCCTAGAGAAATCTCGGCCTCTCTGCAAATGCACTCGCTGGATCTAGAAAAACTTCCTCCAGCCTCATTGTCCCTGCCCCTCACTGTGTTTGCTTTGATCTCTGGCTCTCCAACAACTGTTGTTGCTCTCTGGAAATCGATCTACCAAGGAAATCGAACTGCTCAAGTGTCTTCTCCATCACCACATCGATCCCTTCCTATATCTTCTTGTTGGGACTCCAACACCCAAGATTAAATCTTAATCGATGGCTCAGATCGTTTCTGGATCAATCTGTGTAAGTTTCTAGACAATTCTCACCTTTTCTTAATTAATTTTGATTAATTGACCATATTCCCTAAGTTTAGACTTAGGAAATATTTAAAATTGGTTAATAATCTAATTAAGCCATCTCTAGGTGGAATTTCCAGAAACAATTTCTGGGTTTTGGAGATCTCATGCATTATAACCTCTCCACAAAATTTCGTGGCTAGAACACATCCGATGCTACAGAAACTAACAACTACTTTGCACAACTAAATAGTATACAGCAGTAAATCTACTAGTGCACAGAATATACACAACCTTTTACACAATTTTACAACAACCCAACTTCATTATATTAATCAAACTAATAAAACAGCAGTATAAGGCTCCCGTATCAGGGATAGTGGCCTTCATACATCCACTAGTACAAGAATACAAGATACAAGATATATTGACAGTCTAGTTGATGTAGCATGCAATCGCCGCTGCTTTGTTGTATCCTGTACACTGTGGGTCCTTTGCTTCCGTTCTGCAATGCTACCTCTATCAATGCACCAACTCCTTTAGGCCACTGAACTCGGTCTCTACAATCTGCCTTCTAGCTAATCATAAGTCCATCTACAACCAACACATAATTTCTTCACGCTCACTAGTTGCTCCTTCATCCTTCAAGGATACAACACTTTGAGACTTTTGCCCATTGCTACTCCTCTGCTCTCTTGGGACTTTTCTTCCCACTATAGTATTCTTGCACTGCTCCAATGAAGACTAACATAGGGCAGGAGGGTTGTCACCTATCACCATCGAATGTCACTTCTCCAACAATTAACACGCGCTATACCAAACTGCTTCTGGTAGGCCAAACCTTGGGGCCTTCTTCACTGCCTCTCCTAGCAACCACCTTAGTTCGTCAAGGTGTTGCACTAGGCTACTCTTGGTCCACTCTCACGTTGCCCTCCAACAGACCACGAGCGTCCAATACAAATGTCCAAACTAAGACCACATCCACTAGCATCTAACTCAACTTAAATACATCTTCAACATACCTATTGAGTTGGGGTCACATAGTTGTAGGAACTTAGTCTAGTTAGGGCTACTTATAGTCCACAACAGTCCCACCTATCTGCTCCAAGACTCCTCTTCTCAGTTGTGGCTCCCCTTAACATGCAAGTCGTTGCCCTTCGCTGACCTTGAGGACTCATATGCACCCCAAATAGGCCTCTCGGCCCCCTGTTCTAGGCTAGTACAGACCCTTGGCCCCTCTTGCTCAAACAGATCTAAAGTGCGGCTTGATAAGGAGAGTGTTTCCACCACAAAACGCCGACCAATCTGCCCAAAAATACCACAGCAATGCTCGGCTTGCCTCCTACTCTGAATTCAGACTTGTAAGAACAAAAATACCACACAAATCTTAACTAGATTCATCCTCAAGACAGCGGTTGTCCTCCTGTAGCTTCTTGGCCCTGTTGTAGATGTGAAACTCACCCAAAACAGTCCCTTATACACTTCGTCGTCCTTCTCCTAGAGATTGGTTGCCTCAGAGATGTATTTCACATGAGAAGATGCATTTGGATGTGAGTTTTGCCTCCACAATCACTTCTATTTATACACTAACATGTGGTGTCATTTAACATGTCTTGTGGCACACCAACACACCAAGTCGACCTGACTTATGTGCCACAAAACCCACCAGCTACACATAAAAATTAATATCTCATCATAGACACCTCGAATTTGAGTGAATTTTGCTGCCTCTTTCTCCTCTAAGGGTCCTCTAACACCTCCATGTGTCAAATCACTCAAATGCCTCATGGTTTCACACCCACCAGCTTGGGTGCAAAGCCCACACCTTGGGTTCCAAGCCCACAAAGTACTTTTGTGGTCTCCAACCTCCAAACCTCGAACCCTATGGCTTGGAGCAAGGTTACTTAGGAGCGGGAGCGAAAGCGACATTTTCAGAAGCTCCCAGTTTGGGAGCGAATCCCGAAGCGTTTTTTATATTATATATATTTTTTATAATTTTTATATTTTGATGCATATATGTCAACAAAAATATGTAGAATGATGAATTAGATATAAAAAACACAGATTGAACCATATAACAACAATCATCTAGAAGATATGATCTTCATCAACCACATCCACAAGTTAGTAACATAGTAACATACAACATCTTGAGTCTCATGATTCATCAATCTTAAAGTTTCAAGCTTTCAAAATTCAATATATAATATTTATCATCATTGATCACCAAAGTTGTACTTGTAAGCTAAGTGTAACCATTACAACAAATAATATCTAACATGAAATGAAATGTTATAAAATGAGACGAAATGAAACAACTTTCAACTTTCATGAAGCATCATATTCATAATTCATTACTAATGAGTTATAATTGCCAACTTTAAACTTCAAACTTAAATTGTCATATATTGTTTAAAAAAATATCATAATAAATATGAAAGAGTCAATAGTTATAAAAACTACTAGAAACTAGAAAAGACAAGTAAATCTATTATCTATTGCTTATGCTTGGGCCTCTTGCCACCACGAGAAATGTCTAATTTTTTAGTCTTGTTGAAAACCAGGATCTTTGTCATTACTATCACCCTCTAAGCATTAATATCCATAGGTATCTTTGTCATTACTTCTAGATCTGTATAGGGATCTTTGTCAATAATATCACCCTCTAGGCATTAACATGAAATAGAAAAAGAATAGCATGCCAAGTCAAGATTTTGTTTGAGTGATGCGTACATTTTTAGGAGGTTCATGATAGAGGAGTTCGACAACCAACGTCACTAACATCAAGGTACATAGAGGAATTGGTGCTCTTGATTAAATACGAGTTCCATACCCTAATATATGAAAAAATTCAATAGAAACATTGCAATCCCCCAATCCTGAAAAACTGATAAGTCTGCTGGATTTTGAATGAAATCTAAAATTCTACTTTCTCCATATGAAATTCAATGAGGTTGGAACCACTGTCAAACATCCTAAGTCATTTCATGGTAATGTTAAAAATTTAAGTAAAAGGATGATTTGATGCGTACATTTTTAGGAGGTTCATGATAGAGGAGTTTGACAACCAATGTCACTAACATCAAGCTACATACAGGGATTGGTGCTCTTGATTAAATATGAGTTCCATACCTTAATACATTAAAAAATTCAATGGAGACATTGCAATCCCCCAATCCTGAAATCCTAAAAAATTGATAAGTCCGCTAGATTTTGAATGAAATTTTAACATTACCATGAATCGCATATCAATACTAGGGCCATAGACTTGATCATTAGGTTGCCCCACACAAAAGTTATTTGTTTCTTTGAAAAAAAATTGCATTTGGAATATTACTGCAAAAAAAAATTTGCAAAAAGGACTAAACGCTCCCGAAAAGGCAGGGAGCGTTTTTTTAGGGAGCACGCTCCCAAGGAGCTCCAGAGCCACTCCCGCTTGGAGCGTGAATTGGGAGCGGCAGCGAGAGGTGGAGGGGCGCTCCCCTGGAATCTTGGCTTGGAGTACCTCCCAAGCTACCAAATCTCAACATTAAAGAGGGTCGAGACCCCTAGTAGTGCTAGACAACGAGGCCGTAAGGCATGTGGTGTAGCAGAAGTGATAGTTGAGCCTCCTCAAGCAATGCGTAGAAGGTTAAGGGTTTTGAAAGTGAGGCATACGCTTAAGTGTTGAGGTTTGTACCTGAGGTCCGTGTTGACCACTACTGGTCAACTACCCATGCAGTACACCTCCTTTCTGTTGGCAGAGAAGGGTAGCTCCTGAGCGACATGTCCGTGCCAACCTACAGTCATCGACAGCTTGATCTTTCCTGTTGTAAACCCAGTCTACATGTTTGAATTGTAAATAATCTAAGCAGATCAGAGTCATGTATGTAAAGTTGCCTAGGTGGACCTAACTTTCTAATGACAATCTGCGTCCCGGGAGGTTTTTAGTCTCACCGATCCATGGATCGGCAGAGTTTTCCTTCAAACCCGACCCCAAAGCCGGGATGCATTTCGTTATTAGGACTTTAGGAGAATCCTAGCGTGTTAATCTGCTAGATTATAGTTGTGTCGCAGATCTGGGTGGTCTATGAGGGTCTATGTTAAAGTGGGTTCATCCCCTTAAGATGTAAATTGTAAAAGTCATGATGTAATGTGTCTTGAGGGTTGAGAAATGTTTAAATCCCCTCGTGAGTCCTAGGTCCTAGGTCCTAGGGGATGTTTCCAACGGTTTGGTTCAAATGATCCATTTAGAAAATAAATAAAATTTAAAAAAAAAAAAATTTAAAAAAAAAATAAAAATAATAATAATAATAATAATAATAATAAAAAATTCATAAAACAAAGCAAAAACCCTAAATAATAAAATAATAATATTTTTTGTGAACACATGCAAAATATCTTTTTTAAATAAAATCGACGGATGAGATCAAGAGATGTCTTGATCCTCATCAACGGTCGAGATCAGTTCTACATGGATCACCCAAAACTAGCCGTTGGGATCATTTCCTTCTTATAGGGTCTTAGGGGGTCATTTTACAGGTTTATCTGATCTGTGAGTCTGTACTGAAAGCTCTCTTGTAATCTGATTTCTGATTAATAAAGAAGACTTTGGGGTTCAAACTGGCTGGTGTTACTCTCTGGAATTGCTGTGAGATGTTTGCTTTTCTGCATATTTCAGTTTTCAGCAGTTAAATTAGCTGATTTTTCAGAGCATTGTGAGTACAGGTATCTTGCTCACGTGCTAGGGTTTGAGTGTTGTAGGTTTTCTGGAATAATGGCAGGTATCTCCATTATTTCTTGAAATCTAGCAGCATATCTTGCCCTCTTTACTGATGTTTGCTTGAGGTGTGCAGGAAAATATTTGTGGGCATTTGGGGAAGTTCTAGGCTGAACCAGCCGACTCCCACAGGCTTTTCTGTGCAGAGCCCAGCTGATTATGCCCCGGGTTAATCATTAAGAGTTTTATTTCCTGTTTTACATGAGAGATTTTCATTCTGCTTGCAGCAAAGTTCAAAGTTTTCTAAAATTCGAAAAATATTACTGCAATTATTGCTAAATTTGGCTGTGCCAGAGCTATAAATTTCTGTAACTTTTTGGTAAATTTTGAAGGGTTTCACTTTGAAGTTTTGCATATTATCTGTCGGGTTTTTTGTTTTTCATTTTTTTGCAGAGACAAGGCTTTTGTTTCCAGATCAGTAGATTCTAGTGGCAAAAGACCAGCTCAAAACGTATTGCTGTCGAGGATATCTGGGAATTTGCATGTCTTTGGTATAAATCGATTTATCAACAGCTGTGGCGTGTCTAATCTCCAATAGCCAGGTACGCTTTCACTTTCCCCAACGCTTGAAAACCAGGTAACAACGTAAATAGTACTCATCTCTCTGTTGGGTTTACAAGTCTGTCTTCATATGCGTTTTCCCTGTGGGTTTATCTGCATAAAAGGAGGTCTGATCCATAAAAACGCTGCTGTAAAAACTGCAGAAAGCACTTATCCTGTAGCTTCATCCCTCCAGCCGTCGTCTGCTATCAAATCTGTCCAGTTTCACGCTGATCCCGCAAACCATTTCAGGAACTGAGTTTTACACCATAGTGGCTTTGGCATGCTGTCATTTTGTTTATTATGAGCCGTTCTGTTCAAGGCATAGTCACAATCGCGTTTTCTTTCCTCATTTGGCTAAACGTATTCTCAAATTCCAGTTTGCTTTGCTGAACGTATTCTCAAATTCCAGTTTGCTTTGCTGAGCCACGATCACGATTGCTTCTGTCCCTTTTTTATTCTTCCCTGGGCATTCATTTGTGGAGTGGCTGCTTGCTTTAGCGTGCTGGGGTTTTACCTCACGCCATCCCTCTGCTCTAAACACCAGCAAAATCGAAACCTTGCCCCTGTCAGAGAAATCCTTGCTGCGTTATCATTTCGGTGTGCTGTTCTGGCTGCCATTGGTATCCATTTGCTCCCGCTATTTGACATACAGCTGCGTTGAAACTGTTTCCTCGCTGCCATCGTGGTTTTGTCTGCGGTTTTTTTTTGTGTAGTGAGATTATGCGTTAGTGTAGTTTCAATGTTTTAGAGTTAGGTTTTTTGTTAATTCTTAGTTTGTTTAATTTATTTCTTTATATTGTTTTATGAAAATAAAAAATAAAAAAATGTAATTCCGTCCCTTTTATTTTAACGTAGTTTTGTCTTTCTCTTATTTAAATTTTATTTAAGTTACATTTAGTTCAATGTTTTATTAGATTTTTATTTATTTTCTTTAGTTTAGTTTAGGATTGCTTTAGTTTGATTTTTATTTATTTTTAAAATTTTAATTTAGATTTTGATATAAAAAAAAAATAATAATAAAAAAAAAATTAAAAATAAAAAGGGTAAAAAAAATAATAATAGGATTTTAGATTTAGTTTTGTAGTTTAGTTTTAGATTAATTTTTTTAGATTTTATTTTTATTTAAAAAAAAAAAAAAAAAAAAAAAATTGGATTGGCATTTAGCTGGAAATTTTAGCTTTAAATCTTTTTGCCTGAAAATTGTGTGGAAAATTTATTTGGCCAGTTTCAGTCTTCTTTTATGCTACATCTTTCACGCTGAAATCTGAGCAAATTAGATATCTGGTTTCACTGTTATTTAAAGCAATTTATTTCTCTTAGTTTGCTGGATATCTTTGTTTGAAGAGCTTTGTGGTTTTACTAGATCTTTAAAGCATCGCTCTCTTTATCTGATGATAGATGATTGCTGTCTGTAGTTCATGTTATTATATCATCCAGCTAGTAATCATTTAGATCTTTTAAGGCACTGGTCTATCAAATTAATAAAACCATTTTAGTGCATCTCGTCTCCCGGCCCAACTGTTTGGCAGTTGGCCTTCATTTTCCCTCAGGGTCTACCCCCCTTAGCCGTGTGAGACAGGCTTAAACGGAGAGACCGGGGATCAGAGTGACAGCCCCCGGTCTGAGCGTTGTCGTGTCAGTTTGCGCGACAACATTTTTTGGCGCCGTTGCCGGGGATAGAGTTTTTCTGTCCTTGGTCCTTGTTTTTCAAGCTTTTCCGTGCTTAGCTTCTTGTTCAAGTGGCGACTCCACTTCCTATATTATCTGCAAGAGTGTACACTAGAAGACATCCGAGCAGTCTGTGCAATCCTACTCCTGATCCTGAAAAGGTTTATAGGGTGCGATCACACAAACTCGCTTCTCGTACACTTCTTGGAAATCTTGGACAAGAAGCCCTCTCCGATATTCATTTGCTCTTTAGAAGTCAAGTTAAGCGCAGCACCATGAGTCTGTTTGCCCCTTGTGATTTTTCCAACATTCCTGGAGCCCCCAATGATATTCCATCTGTTGGGATAGACAAATTGCCTAGCTTTCATGGAGATAATGCCATTACTGTTAATTCCCATTTGCGTGATTTCAACATATGGATGGCTAAGTATGCTAGATCTCCTGATTTTGATCATGAAGATGTCAGGATGACCCTTTTTATCTTGACTCTAGGAGGTGATGCTCATGACTGGTATACAGAAAAACCTCCTAATTCTTTTAACTCTCTACACTCACTCATTAGTTCATTTAGAGAAAAATTTGGAGATAAGAGAGAGGGAAGGCATCTTGTAAGAGCTCTTACTCTGATGAAAAAGAGAGAAGACGAAACTGTTGAAGAATTTAATAGAAGGTTTAATGGTATTATTAGAGAATTACCTCAAGACTATAAACCTTCAGATAAAACTCTCCAAGATTTTTACATTGATGCCTTTGGTCCTGAACCTTCTTATGAGTTAAGGCGTGCTAAACTTGGTGATTATCGAGATTGCCAAGCCTTAGCTATAGAACTTGAAAAGGACAAGGCAGCTTCGGGGAAGTCTGAAATCCCAGGTTATGATAGGGCTGCTACAAAACTAAAGGAACCTAAGGGAAAAGCAGCCCAAGAGCCTGAAAATGAACTTGTTCTCAAATTGCTTCAGAAAATTGAAACCATGGAAATCAATCATAATAAGGAGATAAACACTTTGCAGAATAGGTTAATTCAAATGGAAAGAGCGCAACCGCAAAATTTTCAGCCTCGAAATAATAACAACATTTTTTGGCGCCGTTGCCGGGGAAGTTCTGGGCTGAACCAGCCGACTCCCACAGGCTTTTCTGTGCAGAGCCCAGCTGATTATGCCCCGGGTTAATCATTAAGAGTTTTATTTCCTGTTTTACATGAGAGATTTTCATTCTGCTTGCAGCAAAGTTCAAAGTTTTCTAAAATTCGAAAAATATTACTGCAATTATTGCTAAATTTGGCTGTGCCAGAGCTATAAATTTCTGTAACTTTTGGTAAATTTTGAAGGGTTTCACTTTGAAGTTTTGCATATTATCTGTCGGGTTTTTTGTTTTTCATTTTTTTCTCTTGCAGAGACAAGGCTTTTGTTTCCAGATCAGTAGATTCTAGTGGCAAAAGACCAGCTCAAAACGTATTGCTGTCGAGGATATCTGGGAATTTGCATGTCTTTGGTATAAATCAATTTATCAACGGCTGTGGCGTGTCTAATCTCCAATAGCCAGGTACGCTTTCACTTTCCCCAACGCTTGAAAACCAGGTAACAACGTAAATAGTACTCATCTCTCTGTTGGGTTTACAAGTCTGTCTTCATATGCGTTTTCCCTGTGGGTTTATCTGCATAAAAGGAGGTCTGATCCATAAAAACGCTGCTGTAAAAACTGCAGAAAGCACTTATCCTGTAGCTTCATCCCTCCAGCCGTCGTCTGCTATCAAATCTGTCCAGTTTCACGCTGATCCCGCAAACCATTTCAGGAACTGAGTTTTACACCATAGTGGCTTTGGCATGCTGTCGTTTTGTTTATTATGAGCCGTTCTGTTCAAGGCATAGTCACAATCGCGTTTTCTTTCCTCATTTGGCTAAACGTATTCTCAAATTCCAGTTTGCTTTGCTGAACGTATTCTCAAATTCCAGTTTGCTTTGCTGAGCCACGATCACGATTGCGTCTGTCCCTTTTTTATTCTTCCCTGGGCATTCATTTGTGGAGTGGCTGCTTGCTTTAGCGTGCTGGGGTTTTACCTCACGCCATCCCTCTGCTCTAAACACCAGCAAAATCGAAACCTTGCCCCTGTCAGAGAAATCCTTGCTGCGTTATCATTTCGGTGTGCTGTTCTGGCTGCCATTGGTATCCATTTGCTCCCGCTATTTGACATACAGCTGCGTTGAAACTGTTTCCTCGCTGCCATCGTGGTTTTGTCTGCTGTTTTTTTTTGTGTAGTGAGATTATGCGTTAGTGTAGTTTCAATGTTTTAGAGTTAGGTTTTTTGTTAATTCTTAGTTTGTTTAATTTATTTCTTTATATTGTTTTATGAAAATAAAAAAAAATAAAAAATGCAATTCCGTCCCTTTTATTTTAACGTAGTTTTGTCTTTCTCTTATTTAAATTTTATTTAAGTTACATTTAGTTCAATGTTTTATTAGATTTTTATTTATTTTCTTTAGTTTACTTTAGGATTGCTTTAGTTTGATTTTTATTTATTTTTAAAATTTTAATTTAGATTTTGATATAAAAAAAAAATAATAATAAAAAAAAAATTAAAAAAAAAAGGGTAAAAAAAATAATAATAGGATTTTAGATTTAGTTTTGTAGTTTAGTTTTAGATTAATTTTTTTTAGATTTTATTTTTATTTTTTATTTTTATTTTAAAAAAAATATATATATATATATATATATATATATATATAATTTTTTTTTTTTGGATTGGCATTTAGCTGGAAATTTTAGCTTTAAATCTTTTTGCCTGAAAATTGTGTGGAAAATTTATTTGGCCAGTTTCAGTCTTCTTTTATGCTACATCTTTCACGCTGAAATCTGAGCAAATTAGATATCTGGTTTCTCTGTTGTCTGAAGCAATTTATTTCTCTTAGTTTGCTGGATATCGTTATTTGAAGAGCGTTGTGGTTTTACTAGCTCTTTAAAGTATCGCTCTCTTTATCTGATGATAGATGATTGTTGTCTGTAGTTCATGTTATTATATCATCCAGCTAGTAATCATTTAGATCTTTTAAGGCACTGGTCTATCAAATCAATAAAACCATTTTAGTGTATCTCGTCTCCCGGCCCAACTGTTTGGCAGTTGGCCTTTCTTTTCCCTCAGGGTCTACCCCCCTTAGCCGTGTGAGACAGGCTTAAACGGAGAGACCGGGGATCAGAGTGACAGCCCCCGGTCTGAGCGTTGTCGTGTTCAGCCTCGAAATAATAACAACAGAAATAGTAACTGGCAAAGAAAGGGTCAATCGAGTGAGCAGAGGCCCCCTAATCCGCTTACCAATCTGGTGGATGATGCTCCTCCTTACTGTCGTGCTTGTGCTGATTTTCACGAAGAATCCTCTTGTCCCATTATCAGAAGACTTTTAGATAATGGAATGATTGGGACAGGTGAGCAAATAAACGTGGTAGGGAGCAAGTTTCCTTTGCCCATGAATGGTTGGATAGAGGTTAAGGAAAGAAGCTATGATGTTGTGAATCCTCAATCTGCTTTTAGTATAAATAACCTTGAAGACGAAGATGACATTTTGGCTAGGTTATATGGTGAGAAGCCTTCTCCTGAGAAAATTCTAGAAATTGCTAGAGATAAGGGTTTGACATACCAGAGAAGGGATAAGGATCAGAGCGGGAATCAAATTCTTCCTCGAACTTTAAACCCTGGTATAAATTCGGGAATAGATGTCGATTTGGGGAGTTGGTTTAATAATGCTAAAATCTGGGTTCCCGTCTCTGAGATCGCTAAGATCCCTTCCCAAAGAGACAAATTACTAAAAGCAATTCAGGGTCCTCAAGTCAACGCTTCTCAACAGAAGATTCGTGAGGTTGACTATCATGATGCTCCTATTTATCTGCAAAGCGTGGATGCTGATAACAAGGATCATCAACCTTTCTTTATCACCTTGTTAGTCAATGGGTATAAATTGAATAACTGCATGTTGGATTCAGGTGCATCTGCTTGTGTTATGACTAAAAGGGTTATGGAACAGCTTAACTTAAGAGTTTCCAAACCCTACTATAATATATGTGCCATGGATTCTAAGAAAATCGAAGTTCATGGTTTAATCAAGGATTTGCAAGTCCATCTTTCGGTTTACCCAGACATCATGGTTGTTATGGATATTGTTGTCGTTGATGTACCTGATGCTTGGGGTATGCTGTTATCCAGAAAGTGGGCCTCTGATCTAGGGGGAAGCATTCAGATGAATTGGTCATATGCTATGATTCCTTCTCCTAGCGGTGACGGTTTTGTTAGACTAAATAGAGAGCCTGAGAGGAAATTTCATGTTGAAAATCCTAAAAAGCCTCATAACGAAATAATTAAAGAAAAATCTGACATCGGGAACTATGCTATCATGTCCAATTTCATAATTCCTCCCGATGATGAGATTAAAGATCTTAAGGATGAAGTCTGGTATATGTATTTCGATGGTGCGTCCTCTAGTCATGGTAAAGGTGCGGGAGTTGTGCTTGAATCTCCCCTCGGTCACATATTCAAGTCTGCCTATCGTTTAGAATTTGAAGCAACCAACAATGTTGCTGAGTACGAAGCTATATTGTTGGGTCTTGAATTGGCCAAGGCTTTAAGGGTTAAATTGCTTAGCATCAAGGGGGATTCCGATCTGGTTATCATGCAGCTTAAAAACAAATTCGCATGTAGAAATCAGAGATTAAGAAACTATCGAAATGCTGTGTGGGATACTATGGAGCACTTCGATGCCCTTAACCTTGAAGCAATTCCTAGAGGTCTAAATAGTTTGGCAGATGAGCTTGCCGTAGCTGCTACCACTTTCCAGTTGTCTGACGAGTTAATTAACGATAAAATTAAAATGGAAGTAATATTCAGACCATCTGTTCCAGACAACTCAGAGCATTGGCAAATTTTTAATGATGAAAAGCAAGTCGTTCGTTTTCTCAATAGTTTAGATGAGTTTGAGGATTTCCGGTTAGTTTCTGGCGAGGATGGGTCTTTAGATCAAGGATATATCATAAATCCCACTCCCAGAAATGTAGTTGCCTTAGAGCAATATTTTGATCAGCATGATGCCACGAAGCTGAGAGAAGAAGACAGGTCGGACCCAGACGAGTACCTTGAAGTTAACATTGGTACTTTTGAAAATCCGAAAATGGTTAAAATCGGTAAAGGTACTAGTCTGGAGGAAAGGAAAAAGTTAATTGATTTACTTCGTGAATATCGAGATGTTTTGGCTTTTTCCTATGATGAGTTGAAGGGCTATAGGGAAGATATTATGGAGCATACTATTCCCTTAAAAGACGAAAATGCTAAACCTTTTCGGCAGAAACTTAGGCAGATTAATCCTAAGTTAGCCCCCCTGGTCCAAAAAGAGCTTGCGAAGATGCTTGCAGCAGGAATCATCGCTCAAACTAGGCATTCGACATGGTGTTCGAATTTGGTGATTGTCAGGAAAAAGAATGGTACAATAAGACTTTGTGTCGATTTTAGAAACCTTAATCTAGCGTGCAAAAAGGATAATTACCCTTTGCCAAAAATGGAAACTTTGTTGCAAAGAGTAACTGGGTCTGGGATGATGTCATTGCTAGACGGTTTTTCGGGGTATAATCAAGTTTGGGTTAAAAAGGAAGATCGACACAAGACCACGTTCACAACACCATGGGGCACTTTTGAATACATCAGAATGCCATTTGGGTTAACAAACGCTGGAGCTACTTTCCAGAGGGCCATGGACTATGCCTTCAAAGGGTTAATCGGGAAAATTATCGAAATATACCAAGATGATCTTACTGTTTTCTCTAAAGATGGTATCACCCATATAGATCATCTTAGGAAAGTTTTCGATAGATGCAGAGAATATGGAATCTCTTTGAATCCGGCTAAATCTGTCTTTGGGGTAACTGAAGGGAAACTTCTGGGTCATATCATTTCTAAGGAAGGAGTCAAGGTCGATCCTGAACGAGTTGAAGCAATTCAAAAGATTCCTCTCCCGCATAACCTCAAGTCACTTCAGTCTTTCCTTGGAAAGATAAATTTTATTAGAAGATTTATCCCGAATTATGCGGAAATAGCTAAGCCCATTCAAAGTCTTCTGAAGAAAGGTGTGAAGTTTGTCTGGCAAGAAGAGGGCAAAAGGGCTTTCCAAGAAATCAAGTCTGCTATCGCGAAAGCTCCTGTCCTTGTTAGTCCTGATTACTCCAAAGATTTCATGATTTTTTCTTTCGCTTCTGAGGATACCATTGCCGGTGTCTTACTTCAAAAGAATAAAGATGGTCATGAGCAGCCTATCGCTTTCATGAGTAGAGCACTTCAAAACTCCGAATTGAAGTACAATACCATGGAAAAGCAGGCTTATGCCCTGGTCAAGTCTCTTAAGCATTTTAAAACTTATGTGGGTTATTCTAAGATCATCGCTTTCGTCCCACATTCTGCTGTTAAAGACATATTAACTCAAACTGATTGCTTAGGGACTCGTGCTAGGTGGGTTACTAAGATACAGGAGTATGATTTAGAGATTAGACCCACTAAGCTAATCAAAGGCCAAGGTTTAGCTCAAATGTTAGCTGAAAGTAATGAAAAGACTCTTGGTTTGTTCTGCCTTGACGATCTATCTTCACCAGAATTAAGAAGGTTAGCTGAGCATGAATGGTATAAGGACATAGTTTACTACTTAACAAATCTTGCATGTCCTAACCACTTAGTCACTCATAGAAGAAGGGCTCTTAGACTAAAAGCCACTAAGTACTACCTTATGAAGGATGGCCTTGGATGGAGAAATCCAGAGGGCATAGTGCTTAGGTGTGTTGACGATGTTGAGTCCAAAAGATTAATTTCCGATTTTCATTCAGGATTTTCTGGTGGTCATTATGCCGCTAGAACTACTGCCCACAAAATCCTGAGAGCTGGCTATTATTGGCCTTCGATTTTTTCTGATGTGCACAAGTATGTTAGAACGTGTCAAGCCTGTCAACTGTTCACTGGGAAACAGAAGCTTGCTGCCCTTCCTCTACAACCTGTTATTGTAGAGGCACCTTTTCATCATTGGGGTCTGGACTTCATAGGGAAGTTCCATGAAAATTCTAGCAATGGCTACTCTTGGATTCTGACTGCTACTGATTATTTCACTAAATGGGTCGAAGCCATTCCTGCTAAGAATGCCACTGAAAAGGTGATTATGGATTTCATTGAGAATAATATCATTACTAGATTTGGTGTCCCCGCTAAGATCACTACTGACAATGCCAAAGCTTTCAGTTCTTCAGAGTTTACATCTTTTTGTTTCAAATATGGCATCGTCTTATCTCATTCATCGAATTACTATCCTCAGGGTAATGGTTTGGCTGAATCAAGTAATAAAAATCTCATAACCATTATCAAGAAAATAGTAGGAGATAACAAGAAGTCTTGGGACAGCAAAATCAAGTATGCGTTGTGGGCAGACAGAATTACTAAGAAGAAATCTACTGGTAAATCTCCCTTTGAATTGGTTTATGGCTTGGATGTTACCTTACCTGTGCACCTAAAATTGCCAGCCTATCAGCTTCTCCAAAATTTTTCCACTGATAAAGATGTTGTTCAGAATAGGATAGATCAGATTGTGGAATTAGATGAGACTCGTCGGACAGCTTTTGAAACTATATGCAAAAATCAATCTAATATTAAGAAAAGCTTTGATGAATGCTCTAGATCTAGCTCTTTGCAGGTTGGAGATATGGTTTTACTTTGGGATCGCAAAAATGAAAAACCAGGAAAGCATAAAAAGTTTGACAGCTTGTGGTTGGGACCGTACATCATTAGAGACATAGCTGGACCAAACTCATTCCACTTGAGCAGATTGGATGGTGAGCCACTTCATCTACCAGCGAACGGCCAAATGCTCAAGCTGTTCTTCAGAGATGATATCTGATGCCATGGGGCATCTTTTGTATTGTATTTCTATCCCTACTCCTTGTCTTTTCAGCATTTCATTTCTGTTTTTAGGATTAGATCTACTTTTCATGTTATTAGTTAGTCAATAAATGAAGAGCTTTTATCTTTCCTGTACTTAATGCATATGATGATTTGGGAATGGACGCTACTTATTTTTATTTGTGTGTTGTATGGATGCAGATTCTGGATTCTCACATTTCTACCAGTGCAGCAACGTGTCCCCAAGTAGAGCCAGATCTTGACCACTACTGGTCAACTACCCATGCAGTACACCTCCTTTCTGTTGGCAGAGAAGGGTAGCTCCTGAGCGACATGTCCGTGCCAACCTACAGTCATCGACAGCTTGATCTTTCCTGTTGTAAACCCAGTCTGCATGTTTGAATTGTAAATAATCTAAGCAGATCAGAGTCATGTATGTAAAGTTGCCTAGGTGGACCTAACTTTCTAATGACGATCTGCGTCCCGGGAGGTTTTTAGTCTCACCGATCCATGGATCGGCAGAGTTTTCCTTCAAACCCGACCCCAAAGCCGGGATGCATTTCGTTATTAGGACTTTAGGAGAATCCTAGCGTGTTAATCTGCTAGATTATAGTTGTGTCGCAGATCTGGGTGGTCTATGAGGGTCTATGTTAAAGTGGGTTCATCCCCTTAAGATGTAAATTGTAAAAGTCATGATGTAATGTGTCTTGAGGGTTGAGAAATGTTTAAATCCCCTCGTGAGTCCTAGGTCCTAGGTCCTAGGGGATGTTTCCAACGGTTTGGTTCAAATGATCCATTTAGAAAATAAATAAAATATTAAAAAAAAATTAAAAAAAAATAAAAATAATAATAATAATAATAATAATAAATTCATAAAACAAAGCAAAAACCCTAAATAATAAAATAATAATATTTTTTGTGAACACATGCAAAATATCTTTTTTAAATAAAATCGACGGATGAGATCAAGAGATGTCTTGATCCTCATCAACGGTCGAGATCAGTTCTACATGGATCACCCAAAACTAGCCGTTGGGATCATTTCCTTCTTATAGGGTCTTAGGGGGTCATTTTACAGGTTTATCTGATCTGTGAGTCTGTACTGAAAGCTCTCTTGTAATCTGATTTCTGATTAATAAAGAAGACTTTGGGGTTCAGACTGGCTGGTGTTACTCTCTGGAATTGCTGTGAGATGTTTGCTTTTCTGCATATTTCAGTTTTCAGCAGTTAAATTAGGTGATTTTTTCAGAACATTGTGAGTACAGGTATCTTGCTCACGTGCTAGGGTTTGAGTGTTGTAGGTTTTCTGGAATAATGGCAGGTATCTCCATTATTTCTTGAAATCTAGCAGCATCTCTTGCCCTCTTTACTGATGTTTGCTTGAGGTGTGCAGGAAAATATTTGTGGGCGTTTGGGGAAGTTCTGGGCTGAACCAGCCGACTCCCACAGGCTTTTCTGTGCAGAGCCCAGCTGATTATGCCCTGGGTTAATCATTAAGAGTTTTATTTCCTGTTTTACATGAGAGATTTTCTTTCTGCTTACAGCAAAGTTCAAAGTTTCTAAAATTCGAAAAATATTACTGCAATTATTGCTAAATTTGGCTGTGCCAGAGCTATAAATTTCTGTAACTTTTGGTAAATTTTGAAGGGTTTCACTTTGAAGTTTTGCATATTATCTGTCGGGTTTTTTGTTTTTCTTTTTTTTCTCTTGCAGAGACAAGGCTTTTGTTTCCAGATCAGTAGATTCTAGTGGCAAAAGACCAGCTCAAAACGTGTTGCTGTCAAGGATATCTGGGAATTTGCGTGTCTGTGGTATAAATCAATTTATCAACGGCTGTGGCGTGTCTAATCTCCAATAGCCAGGTACGCTTTCACTTCCCCTAACGCTTGAAAACCAGGTAACAACGTAAATAGTACGCATCTCTCTGTTGGGTTTACAAGTCTGTCTTCATATGCGTTTTCCCTGTGGGTTTATCTGCATAAAAGGAGGTCTGATCCATAAAAACGCTGCTGTAAAAACTGCAGAAAGCACTTATCCTGTAGCTTCATCCCTCCAGCCGTCGTCTGCTATCAAATCTGTCCAGTTTCACGCTGATCCCGCAAACCATTTCAGGAACTGAGTTTTACACCATAGTGGCTTTGGCATGCTGTCGTTTTGTTTATTATGAGCCGTTCTGTTCAAGGCATAGTCACAATCGCGTTTTCTTTCCTCATTTGGCTAAACGTATTCTCAAATTCCAGTTTGCTTTGCTGAACGTATTCTCAAATTCCAGTTTGCTTTGCTGAGCCACGATCACGATTGCGTCTGTCCCTTTTTTATTCTTCCCTGGGCATTCATTTGTGGAGTGGCTGCTTGCTTTAGCGTGCTGGGGTTTTACCTCACGCCATCCCTCTGCTCTAAACACCAGCAAAATCGAAACCTTGCCCCTGTCAGAGAAATCCTTGCTGCGTTATCATTTCGGTGTGCTGTTCTGGCTGCCATTGGTATCCATTTGCTCCCGCTATTTGACATACAGCTGCGTTGAAACTGTTTCCTCGCTGCCATCGTGGTTTTGTCTGCTGTTTTTTTTTGTGTAGTGAGATTATGCGTTAGTGTAGTTTCAATGTTTTAGAGTTAGGTTTTTTGTTAATTCTTAGTTTGTTTAATTTATTTCTTTATATTGTTTTATGAAAATAAAAATAAAAAAAATGTAATTCCGTCCCTTTTATTTTAACGTAGTTTTGTCTTTCTCTTATTTAAATTTTATTTAAGTTACATTTAGTTCAATGTTTTATTAGATTTTTATTTATTTTCTTTAGTTTACTTTAGGATTGCTTTAGTTTGATTTTTATTTATTTTTAAAATTTTAATTTAGATTTTGATATAAAAAAAATAATAATAATAATAAAAAAATAAAAAATAAAGGGTAAAAAAAATAATAATAGGATTTTAGATTTAGTTTTGTAGTTTAGTTTTAGATTAATTTTTTTTAGATTTTATTTTTATTTTTTATTTTTATTTAAAAAAAAAAAAAAAAAAAAAAAAAAAAAAAAAAAAAAAAAAAAATTGGATTGGCATTTAGCTGGAAATTTTAGCTTTAAATCTTTTTGCCTGAAAATTGTGTGGAAAATTTATTTGGCCAGTTTCAGTCTTCTTTTATGCTACATCTTTCACGCTGAAATCTGAGCAAATTAGATATCTGGTTTCACTGTTATTTAAAGCAATTTATTTCTCTTAGTTTGCTGGATATCGTTGTTTGAAGAGCTTTGTGGTTTTACTAGATCTTTAAAGCATCGCTCTCTTTATCTGATGATAGATGATTGCTGTCTGTAGTTCATGTTATTATATCATCCAGCTAGTAATCATTTAGATCTTTTAAGGCACTGGTCTATCAAATTAATAAAACCATTTTAGTGCATCTTGTCTCCCGGCCCAACTGTTTGGCAGTTGGCCTTCATTTTCCCTCAGGGTCTACCCCCCTTAGCCGTGTGAGACAGGCTTAAACGGAGAGACCGGGGATCAGAGTGACAGCCCCCGGTCTGAGCGTTGTCGTGTCAGTTTGCGCGACAACAGTCCGAATCTGAAGTAATGTAGAAGGAAGTTCTAGGTTGAGTGACCTCAACAAGAGTGCCTTAGGACCAACACCTTTAGGACTAGGCAAAGTTCAAATAAGGGTATGTGGCATTGTTCTAAGTTGATGATTGCAAAGACTAGATGATGTAGATCTGTCCTTGAATGTGTGATAGGACAACAGTGCAATGAAGACTAATATGCAGTAGTTTGAGGGCAGACAAACACTGTAAGAACTCTATGTTATGGGGTTGCATAAGAACAGTGATCTAAGGAGCAGAATAGCTGGAAGTTGCAGACCTTGTTGAGGTGCCTATGTACAATTATGGTTGCAGTAGCAATCTACTGTTAGAAGGCAAACCTATGTAGCCCATGAATAGTGATCTAAGGAGCAGCATAGACACTGTGTGAAGGAAAACTTTTGAACCCTAAGATCAGTGACCTCTGGAGCAGCATTGTCACTATAAGAAGGCAGAATTGATGAAGCTGGTTGTGCAAGGAAATCTGAAGCAGCAGAGGACCTTGTGAACAGCTAGGGCAGAGGCATTGGAGCAGCATATTCTCTGCATGAAGAGGCAAAGGACCTGCCATATGTCAAGGACAATGTGAGCAAAAAGGGCTGATCTACTTCAGAAAGTAAGTTAAGTGTTTGTTCTTGTCTAGTTCCTTATGGGCAGATTGCCAATCTGAAGTTGCTGACAACAAGCCCAAGCCCTAGTTGTATACTATGTATATTGTTTGTATCAGAGGTCGAGGGCCATGATCCCTGGTACGAGAGCCCCGTGATTCTTTTATTAATGAAGTAATAAATAATTGAGCGTTGGATTCATATCTCTGTGCACTATATTGATTTCACAGTTGAAGATTTCCACTATGCAAAGTTCTAGTAGGTGGAGGTATCTTAGTGTGTATGATCGTGTTTTTAGACATAGACCTGATTCTGCAATACCAAGGAAAAATCAACAAGCTCGACCTCTTGAATGCTCTCAACCTCTCCCACATTTGGTCACCTGCTCTCTGTGTGCTTAGAAAATTTCCTTACTGCTCACTTTCTAATTTCTTCAGCCTCTTCACAAACCTGCAATTAGCTAATGCAAATCTATTGGACTCTATCCAAAACAATTGTCTCTCCATCCTTTCCCTTAGGCTTTGTTACCCATCAAAAGTGGGTGACCCCATAGGACATTTTTTTCTCCTAGATGTCTCTTCAACGGGCAACCAACAGCCCCTGACAGCCACTGATGTAGGCGATATATTGTGCCATTTGATAATTGATCTGTGCTCCCCACATCAGTGATATGTCCCCTCACCCATTTGTCGAGAGCATATGTTAAAAGGTGGGCAATCCAACCCAAAAGGTATGTTTTTCATTGTGTGATCGGGTGCTTATGCTTGTTTTTCTTGGGCATGGATTATTGGATGACTTGGAAGAAGGGTGGGTTTTGACCGTGGTTTTGTTCCCTCACCTTAAATGGGGGGTTAATCCTCAATCCTAGTCTCGCGGTATCTCCCTTCTTGACCTTTGGTTTTAGGAAGGGCACTACTTGGGAAACCCCAATTTTGGTAGTGTGGTCTTGTTTTCCCATTCCAAATTTTTCACTCTCCATCCGCACATTACAAGCCTATTACGAATATAAATTATATGAAATAAAATTAATATAAATAAATATAAATAATAAATAATCAAAATAATGATTATCTTAAATAGTCATTAGTTCATGAAAGGACACCTGCCTAGGTATATAAACAGAGCCTCATTGTAACATTCAACATTTCTTGTACATTTTCATATATTAATAAAATATTATTTATAAATACATTTGTGTATTTTATATTAAAAGCACAAACACTCTTAAGTTTTGTTGTTTCAGTGGTATCAGAGCCATGCGAGCCGTTGGATGTTATCCGTCGTACAATATGCCATTACGTTTACGTCCTGAAATCATTGAGTTGTTGAGTGAAATTCAAGAAACGTTTCAGCAATTAAAAAAATCATGTGCAGAATTTACAGCATGTCTGAAGGAAGAATACATTAACATGAAAGGATATAACATTAAAGAATGTTCTAAACAAGGAAATGTTGTTGAACATGTTGAATTACAAAATCCTCAAGGTGACATAGATAAGACAGTTGAAGAAGATGATAAAAATGAATGGACAGAAATTATTCATGAAAAATCACTACATTCTGCAGAAGACCAGGAAGAGGTTATGTCAATTTCAGATTATGATGAGAATGAAGATGATCTTAAAGATGAAGATGGCCTGGATTATAATAATGGTAAAGAACATTGTGATGATGCTTTTCAGCAACAACCAACAAGGCCGCCTTTGGTAAGAAGGTCAATGTTTCCAATTTCACGAAAAAGACCTCTCCAAGCCATGACTTTTAAAAGTGCAATTATGAAGTTTCTCCCTCCAAGAAGTTCATGTCAACCGTTAAATTGGATGAAGACTTGTAATTCCGAACTTTCATTACCTCAAAACCTTGATGATCACAAGCACAACAAGGGTTACACCTTCATGGAAAATATAACAAATGGTTCAGCTACACTAAAGGATTTGCAACCACAGTTTCCAGATATTAAGGGATTTTTAGTAGATAAAAGGTCAACACTCCTAAGTACCTATGATGTAGAGTATGAGAGAAATCCATTTGAGGGTTTAGTGGCAATTCCTAAGAAAAAGAAAAAAATGTTTAAATTTTGCTTCAGTTTTAAGTGGATATGGTTCAAAATCAGATTGGAAGGTGCTTATCATGGACAAAGTAATTGTCAAAGTGATGTCTTGTTCTTGCAAGATGGCTGATATAACCGAGGAAGGCATCTCATTGGTCGAGGACTTAAGTAATTGGAGGCAACCTCTTCCCACTATGGAGGTTGTCTATTTTATTCAACCAAGAAGGCAAAGTGTTTCTATGTTTATTTCTGACATGACAAGGCGGTCTCCATTATACAAAAAGGCATATGTGTTCTTCAGTTCACCTATTTCAAGAGATTTACTACAACTTATCAAAAATGATACAAGTTTATTATCCAGAATATCATCTCTGAGGAGGATGAATTTGGAGTACCTAGCTATTGATGCTCAGGGATTTTGTACAGACAATGAGACGGCACTTGAGCAACTATTTGCAGAGCAGAGTGATAAAAGTCAAGACTATAAAGTTTGCATTGACACCATGGTCTGCCGACTTGCCACTGTTTTTGCACCTATGAAAGAATTCCCAAAAGTCAGATTTTGTGCTCCCAAATCAGCTAAAGATACAACAATGCCGACCACTTTCCGTGAATTGATTTCGACCAAACTTGCTGCGGAACTGTTGGATTGCCTTGTCAAATACAAATCAGCAATACCAAATTATCCACAGACAGAAACTTGTGAATTGTTCATTGTTGGTTGATCAATTGATCCAATTGCTCCAGTGATACATGAATGGACATATGATGCTATGTGTCATGATCTATTGAATATGGAAGGAAATAAGTATGTTTATGAGATGATTACTCATAAAGAAAGAAAGGAAAAAAAGAGGTTCTTTTGAAGGAGCACAACCCAGTTTGGCTTAAATTGCGTGATCTCCATTTTGCAGAAGCAAACTTGCGGTTGCATGAAAATATGTCTCAATTTGGGTCAATGAACAAAGCTACACAAATTTGTCTTGGTTTAAGGGAGGGGGCACCTAGGAGGCTCTCCATATGCCTCTCTTGCTCATCGAGCAGCTCGTAAATGGCAACCAATTATGGCTTCGACAACTAGCATTGGCTGTCAACATTGATATGAATCTACGGAACTACATCCATGAAATAATCAAAATCTATGTTGAGCAATAGAACCCACATTTTATTAATGTGGATGAGTATGACTGGCTTCTTGCACTCAGCATTGCAAGAACCCTCTACCTAAATGTGAGGGCGCGGAATTCAAAGAGAATCGAGGAGTATAATAACTACATGTGTTTGCACCAAAACCTGATTTGTGAACATTCAGATCAAGTCACGAGATTCATCTTCAACAACAAGCTACAGTTTGTTGTTGTTTCGGGTCGGCTGCTTCTTGCTCATCTGTCCTGTCGTCCCACGCCTTGCTATCATCGTTTCCCTTACCCACCTACTACCATCGTTTCCTGCCTTGTCTGCAACCAGAGTCCTCACAAAATGTGTCAGCCCTGCATCCAGTCAGCAGGTCCTTGTTTGGTCGGTCTTCACACACCGACGTTGTTCCCTGTACACTGCCCCCTTGTCAAAAAACGACTGGTTGCATCTAATCTGCAACGACAACCATTCTTCCTTGTTGCACGGATTCCATCACACGTCATTGCTCACTATCGATGGTCGTTAACCCGACCCCCATCCCACTACCATCGTCTGTCGGCCTCAGTCCGTGTCCCCGTCGTGTTCATTCTCCAAACTGTCTAAGTTGTTACATTGTCCCGACACTGTCCGCTCCTGTCAGGAATCACGTTGTCGTTGTCTGCCTTGGTTGTCGGTCGACAGTCCCTTCCGTTGCATATATCATCATATCCGCTCTACACATATCACTCCCTGTCGTCAAACAACGTGACTCCCAATCAATGGTGTGGTCACGGGCTCGACTCTTTTACATATAAACATTATATATATCAAAATTATAGTCATAATACTATATGATTACAAGGAAATATATTATATTAATCAATTATATACTTTAATTAATTTAATTATATAAATAAAAATATAATAATAATAATATTATTATTACTAAATAACTAAATAAATAAATAAAGGAAAGGGGAATAGATAACCCTGGTTTCAAGACAGTGTTACTAGCTAATTATACAAGCTGAGGTGCCAATAACATCAAGTTACATATGCCGAGATGGCAAACGCAAGATGAAGAAAATTGTCAGCAATATAGCTTTGAGGACAAAGCTTTTGAAGGAAGGGACAATGTTACGAATATAAATTATATAAAATAAAATGAATATAAATAAATATAAATAATAAATAATCAAAATAATGATTATCTTAAATAGTCATTAGTTAAGTGAAAAGGCATGTCTAAAAGACATGCCCAATCATGAAAGGACACCTACCTAGGTATATAAGCAGGGCCTCATTGTAACATTCAACATCTCTTGTACATTTTCATATATTAATAAAATATTCTTTATAAATACATTTGTGTATTTTATATTAAAAGCACAAGCACTCTTTAGTTTTGTTGCTTCAAAGCCCTATTTCATCATTTTCCTTCTCTGGGTCCACATGACCACTAGGTCCACAAGGCACTGGCACACCCCCTTCCCTTGTCCACATATCTGGGTCAGGCCTGGAAATGTTGCCTCGGAGGTTGATGCAGCTAAAAGAAAGTTAAAAGCATATCATGGCCACAAGCAAGAAACAAAAGAAAAAGAATATTATAAAATGCAAAATATGGTCAGGACATTTAATATAGCACGTGGGCAAAAAGCCAAACATGAGCTCTACCCCTTATCTTTATGGCCATCACCCTAGTTCCTAGGGCCCCATGAGTGCCCCCACATCATTAAGGAACCCATGCACATCCCAACCCCTAGTGGGCGATGAACTACCCCACCTTAAGGGGGTAATAATTGCTTTACATCATACACAGCATGCTCTCATTTCCTAGAGCCCCGAGCAATAATACAAAGAAAAATCAAGAAAAGGCAAAAGGCAAATAAAGAAGGGTGGAAAAACAAAGGTTGGGGTAACTCATGTATCCATGATTGCTCCCTCCTACATCTATACACCCAATATGTGAACATCCCCCATCATTTCCACCCTTGAGCCCATGAAATTTGGTCTTGAGACCCCCGTGTCACCAGCCATTCATCATCATTCACATGACAACTATCAACTTAAGGATGTACCAAGGACTCGTCTTTTGCATTAGGAGTTGGGAACACCTAATAATGTTGTTTATTAACCCTCATGATTCTATAATTACTCAACTAATCTCACTGTACCATCGTTATAAAAGGGTAGCAAATCCTTGCTCTAGTTGTAGCTTTATAGCTTGAAGCAGTTCCATCCGAAAGCAATCTCACTACAGAAGGAGCCTTTTTCATGGTCACAGTCCCCGCTATTATAATGAGGTAAGCTCATCTAGGACCAAATCTTGGTACCGGACTGTAATGATCGGAGTCGAATCGCGACGTAAAAGCCCACTTCAAGGTACCTGAACTGGAAATTGATACTGAAAGAAAACCCTAGATAATGCCCACTTCACGGTAACATCTATATTGTCCTATAGATAGAGAAAAGGATGACCTTTATCTAACCATCTAAACATATAAAACATCTAGCCCATCCATTATACTCATGCTTATACCGCTTATACCGCGGCATTTGCGTGTGTTTGATCGCTACTTTCACCCTTCGAAAGGGTAGATCACTCCTACCTAGGGAGGTAACACTGCTTCAAGATCAAAGCCCCAAATTTGGAAGAGAAGCCCCATATGAAGTCTCAATGTGCCCTTGATAAACAAGCTTGGTTCATTTAGATGCGCTTATGAATTATTGTACTTGATAGTGAGGATGCAGCACTGGACATTATATGTAATTGGTAGGTGGTTTCATCATCAATGGGGCAACTTAATTTGGACCCAAGACCACTAGAGGATCATATTGACACCCCCAGGAGAAAGCGTTGAGAGCCATGGAACATTATATGTAATTGGCAAGTGGTTTCATCATTGGTGGGGCAACTAAATTGGGGCCCAAGTTCCACTAGAGGATCATATTGACACCCCCAAGTGAAAGCGTTGAGAGTCGTGGGACTCCTACTATGTGCAGAGCATAATTTCACGCCATGGGCACCTTCAGTACCCTCAACAATTTGCGCGTTGCCCCACATTATTCACGAGATGATGCACTTGGACTAGTTTGCCCCAAGCAGCTTAGCATTTACCACATGGTATGGAAGCTTATCCAAGGCCCAGAGGAGGTTTGTCTCATCCCTTGAGACATGGGAGGGAGAGCACCATCAAGCTCAGTATTGGAGCATTACAAGCTATTATGTCATCAAGAGACCCATGAGACCAGTTTTTGTGCCCCAAACACAAATTGGGGCCCCACATGGCGATTGAGGGGTTATCCCTTTGTTCGAGATTTATGGATCCCTCTCATACATTTTGGCACCAAGAGGACTCAACGTGGCCCTCCAACAACCCTACACCAGCATGACGTCATCATTTTGGCTTGCATTTGGATGTCTAATTCATAATTTTGTGAAGTTACTTGGTCGGCTTGTGACCAAGGGATATATCTTGCCCATTTTTATAATGTTAGGGGGCCTAGGCTAATAATTCAACCTAGTAGGACTCATATGAATAGAACATAACTTCATTTGAATTTGATCATGATCACACTTCATAATTTTGTCCTTCTTGGCAAAATCACGCTTGTTCTTGGATTGAATGACCTTGGATGCATTTCAATATTTGGAGCTGAATTTTGATCTTCTTTAGACCTATCTCTTGAATTGTGGATGGATATATCATATTGTCATCTTGTAAGTGCCTTTTGTTGAAATTTTGCCTTTGAAAATGTCTAATGTGTGGAATTGTTGCAACTAGATTAATGCTATATTTTGCCCTAATTTTGTGAAGATAAATTTTGAAAGCTATTTGGTAACTTTGGTTGGCAATTGCATATGTTACTCATTACATGACATGTGATGAATGTTCCTAGTGGTGAAATAGTATTTTTCTCCATAAAACTCCATAATTCTTGAGTGGGTAATTGTTGAGGGTTGGTACCTAGGGCATCAATTCTTGACCTCCTTAAAGACATACTTAGCTAATCTAAAGCATCTAGGACTCCATATGCCCAAAGGACAAGGCACTGGCCCAAGTCTTCGGTGATCAAATTAAATTCTTCTCCATAAACTATTTCTCCTAAATTTTGGTCCCCTAAAGTAGGACAGCTAGGCTAGGGCATAGAGTGAATTGCATTAGAGGAAAAATTGGTGGATTCTGGGAGCATAGACACCAAGCCTAGGGTCCTATCTACAAGACCTCAACGTTTGGCAAGCATCCCATAGGTTTTCATCCATAAAATCTCCTGCCCTAGGTGTGCCCTAAGAAGAAAACCTTGGCTAGTATTTCATTGACTAGGGGACTTCTTTGAGGGTTGTATGAGCTTAGTACTTGATGGAGTAAATCATAAGAATCTCTTTCTACTCCTTGCCTTGACCTCGGGAGTACCTTTGTCCACGATAATTCACGAAACCCTAGGTCTTACGCAAATCTTTCCTAAGTCTCTTAAAGGGAGTGAAAAACCTTTGAAAGTGTCACATTATCACATAGAGCCTCCCTTGAGAGGTCCTACCTCATCTCCTAACACCATAATCCTTAGAATTGTGAAAATTCCTAGATCTAACAATCTCAGGAATCTTACTGCAACCAACTGAATCTACTTCACCTAGATCGTAAATTACATTACAAACTTATTTCAAATTTCTTCTTGAAACATTGAAGTAAATTATTGAAGCAGCTACACCAAATTAAGTATGATTCTGTAACATAGAAACTGAGCAAGGAAATACAAACACATAGGACACCGTTATTTTTGGACAAATGTCCCTGGAAAAACCCAATGCGGGAAAACCAGTGCAACAGTTCTGAGGATTTATTATTATTAAGCAGCAATGAAATCTGAGTGCATATATGGATGCCCAACTAGTAATCCAAATAGAAAGAAAACATGGCAAAGATATTCCCTAAGCAACCTCGGCACTCGGGCTGCTTGCACTCGGGTTGCTTGCACTCACGTTCCTGCACTCGCACGTTCTTGTACTCGCGTTCCTGCACTAGCGCGTTCCTGCACTAGCGAGTTCCTACACTAGCGCGTTCCTACACTCGCAAGTTCCTTCCCTCATGTTCTTGCACTTGAGCATCGCTACATTCTCGAGTTCCTCACTTGTGCATTCCTGCACTCATGCGTTCCTGCACTCGTGTGTTTCTACACTCGCGCGTTCCTGCATTGGGAATAACTCGGCCTCTTGCTACTGCCTCTCTGGATCTGGAAATCTTCCTCCAGATCGTTGTCCCTGCCCCTCCACTGCAAAAGATCTCTTCGATCAGAATTCCCTCTTGAGAACTTCTCACTTTAGAACTTCGATCTCTTGATCTCTCGGTGTATTTTCCAAATGACCCTCAATCCCCTTCTTATATCTTCCTATTGGACAACCAACAGCCTAAATTAACTCCTAATCAAAGGCTCAGATCATTTTGACTTGATCTTCAACTTTATCTAAAAGATTCACCCACAATTAGATTAATACCCATTAATATTTTAATTTTCCTAAGTTTAGACTTAGGAACTCCATTAAAAGTATTAATTATTTAATAAAACTGTCTCTAGGTGGAATTTCCCAAAACAGTTTCAGGGTTCTCTGGAATGTATGTGCCCAAGCCTCCCTGCAAAATTTGAGGCCTAGAGCACATCTGATGCTACCCCAAATCAGCACTCCCTCTTAGAGAGGAATTACTCTAACAATACACTGCTACTGCATGTTCTCTGACTCTGAAGCATCGTCCTCTACGCTGCTGATGTTTAACATGCTGTCCACCAACTATTGTGTTGTTGCCGCTACTGTACTAATGCCTTTGACACTGCACTACCAATGCTACATCTGTACCACAGCGCCCTCTCAAATGTTGCATCTACTATGCTGCTAGCACTACCACTGCTAACACTGCATCCATACTGCAACTCAATTGCTAAGAGAAGCAAAAGAAAACACCCAAAACTGGATAAGTATCCTGTGGATACACCTCGGTGTTGAAAGCCTAACTGTTGCTAGTCCCACGCTATCTTCTAAAGCCATTGCGTTGTTGAAGCTCTGCACTGTGCCTCCATGTATTGCTGCCTCTCTACTCTGTGTTGCTCAAGTTTTGGCGCTGCTAACTACTGCATCTGTTGCTCCAACACTCCATGGCACCAACTAAAAACTCCTCCATCCTGCTACTACTGATCATGGGCTCACGTAGCAAGATGATGATCCAAGAGGTGGGCTCCTCAAGAATCCTGCCCATCTGTAGCTCTATCGAACTACAATTCTATATCATCCCACCTCCCTCCTAGAGGTATCTTGGTTGTCATGGCGAACTCCTCCTCCTGTTCGATCTTTGTGACTGTAGCCTTAGGATCGTACTTCTCATAGTTGTCCTTTTTCGTCAAGGGACACTAGGATGCATAGTGGCCCATCTCGCCACATCTTAAACACTTCACCTTGGAGACTCCCTTCTTTCGTCTATGCTGCCCCTTCGATGCAAGGGCTGCATTATCCTCCCCCTCTACTTTGGGCTTCGACCCACTGCTGTTGTTGCTTCCGTCAAGTTTGACCTTGACTAGGTCTCTCCTCAGCACTTCTCGTTTTAGAATTGCCCACATCTCATCCCAATTAGGCAATGTTGCTCTGCCCGAGATATTCTGGACAAAGACTTGCCACTCATCCGAGACAGAATTTAGGGTCAGTCTCACTAACTTCGAATCCTGAGGTGTATGCCCCGCAGTCAACAACTCATCACGGGTCTCCTTCAGCTTCGTGAGGAATGGATCCATACCTTCTCCCTTTTGCATTTGCGCAGATCTCAACTTTTGTTCCAAGTACATCTTCCACTGCTCAAAAGATCCCTGATACAATGTGGCCAAAGCATCCCACATCTCCTTTGCAGTTGCTCTGCTAGCAATGTGGCACACCACGTGATCCCTGACTCCAACCAAGATCATCCTCTTGGCCTTTGCCATTTCAGCTTTGTACTTCTTCAGCAGATCTACATCCGCAGGGACAACTACAACACTATCAACATACATCTTGAGGGCATGCTCATCTAGAAGGAAGGATGTTCTAGCCTTCCAGATGATTTAGTTGGAAGCTCCGTCCAACCTGTCCTGATCCCTCAAGCCACTAGCTGCCATATCCTCCTAAAACTATCGAACTACTCCCTCTTTCTCCTTACTGCGTAGCTTGTAGGCTAGCTTATGCACTCCCTGATGGAGTTGGTAAGTTCGTTGCTCCTCTGCTACTCAGCAAATGAGAAATATTGATTTCCTCAGCAAGAAATCACTGAGGAAGTATTCCCTCACTATGCGATATGCTTCCTTCTTCTGATGGCTTTTCTACCCAACACTCCGCTTGCAGAAAAATGCGTCCCTCTAGCTCGCGCTGATGCTCTACATGGTTCCCTCTGTCTTGGAAAATTCTCAGTCCAAGAGTCTTACCTCTCTGTAAGCTCACTCAGAGAGAGACACCCATAAATATAGAGCCCTCCTGGCTAGAACTGCGCAATCCCTCAGGGGATTCAAACTGTTGCTTGCTACAACAAGTTGGCCCTTGCTTCAGTGCTAGATCTGCTCTTCCCGTTTCACATCAACAGCTCTGATACCATGTGAAAATTCCTAGATCTAACAATCTCAGGAATCCTACTGCAACCAACTGAATCTACTTCACCTAGATCGTAAATTACATTACAAACTTATTTCAAATTTCTTCTTGAAACATTGAAGTAAATTACTGAAGCAGCCTACACCAAATTAAATATGATTCTAAAACATAGAAACTGAGCAAGGAAATACAAACACATAGGACACCATTATTTTTGGACAAATGTCCCCGAAAAAACCCAATACGGGAAAACCGGTGCAGCAGTTTTGAGGGTTTATTATTATTAAGCAACAGTGAAATCTGAGTACATCTATGGATGCCCAATCGGCAATCCAAACAGCAAGAAAATCTGGCAGAGATATTCCCTAAGCAACCTTAGCACTCACGCTTCCTGCACTTGTGCTACCTGCACTCACATTCCTGCACTCAACAGTGCTTGTACTCGCGTTCCTACACTAGGGTGTTCCTGCACTCGCGAGTTCCTGCACTAGCGCGTTCCTGCACTCGCGAGTTCCTGCACTCGCGTTCCTACAATCATGCGTTCCTGCACTCACGCGTTCCTGCACTCACGTGTTCCTGCACTCGCATTCCTACACTCACGCATTCCTGCACTCGCGTTCCTGCACGGGGAATAACTCAACCTCTTGCTACTGCCTCTCCGGATCTGGAAATCTTCCTCCGGACCATTGTCCCTGGCCCTCTACTGCAAAATATCTCTTCGATCAGAATTTCCTCCTGAGAACTTCTCACTTCAGAAATTCGATCTCTTGATCTCTTGGTGTATTTTCCAAATGACCCTCAAGCCCCTTCTTATATCTTCCTGTTGGACAACCAACGACCTAGATTAACTCCTAATCAAAGGCTCAAATCATTTTGACTTGATCTCTGTATTTATCTAGAAGATTCACCCACAATTAGATTAATACCCATTAATATTTTAATTTTCCTAAGTTTAGACTGAGGAACTCCATTAAAAATATTAATTATTTTAATAAAATCGTCTCTGGGTGGAATTTCCCAAAACAGTTTCTGAGTTCTTTGGAATGCATGTGCCCAAGCCTCCCTGCAAAAATTTGAGGCCTAGAGCACATTTGATGCTACCTCAAATGAACAAGAATATCTATCAAAGGTGATTATCTATCTTACCGGGACTCCTCCCATCGGTGAAAATCTGTAAAGAGCAGGGGACATTTGTTGTGGTGACAGTGGGCCATTGTCCCATTGTTATCACTTAGTCTAGCTTCTTGTCCTATAGGCTTTCCCTCCTTAGGGCTTGCTAAATTGTGTGGTAACATTTTTGGCGCCATTGTCGAGTACGAGGAACATGTGTCTTGTTCCCATATGACAATATAGATTCTCATTTGGCGACTCCATTGGAAGAACGAAGCCCGTGTTCTTCATTGAACCTTAAAGTCAATGCTTCTAGGGTGAAGCAAGCATCTTTCACGGTATTTTGAATCACCCTGGCGGCTCCTGCATGATTGATATGTGTAACCTAATAGAATGTCTTACCTTGATGAAATCCTTGCCTTAGACATCGCTAGCATTCCTGGGTGCCCGAATCATGTGACCTTCAGCACGATATTTAGGGTGCCCAAGTTTGATGGTGATCCATCTTCTGCAATTAATCATGTGGCAAGATTTGCTACATACACCTCAAAAGCTAATGTGGTTCATCAAGATGTTCTCATAATGTTGTTCATAAGGTCCCTCCAAGGTCATGATTCATGGTTATATAATTGCAAGCCTAGGAGTATTTCATCAATTGAAGCACTCTTTGATAACTTTTTGGAGCATTCTCGAACTAAGGACTAGGCTTGCCAAACATTAGATATTGATTTTCAAGAGGAAGCCTTCATTGAATATCAGGATCATGAGGAAGAAGAGAATCCCTTTCTAGATCATCAAGATGAGATCATTGATGAAGACATTAAGGGAGATCTTGAATGGGAGCGTGATAAGGATTTTGATAAAGAGGGTTCCTTAGAAAGTAGAGTTGAAGATAGCCCCATATTTTTCCATGACATAACTCAACATTGTGCATATCAAGGACCTTGAGAAAGATAACCCCATTAACCCCTTGGACATTGACATTGGTGATTACTTGCATATTGAAGAAGGGAAGTGGGAGATCACTGGCCATCGTTTTGACAAGGACCCTATCTATGATATCGATGATGATATCAATAGAAACCTTGTCTTTCCCTACCTTCCTTATGATCCTGGAGGTGTATTTAAGTCATCCATGGACCCTCCTATCATTTCTCAATGCACGATCATTAATGATGATGAGCCTAGGTCATTTCCCCTTTTGAATATGATTATGAGGAAAAGCAACCTATTTGTTGTGATCCTTCATGTCAGCCATCCCTTCATCCTTCTCATCATGTTCCTAAGGACCCCATGAAGCATTGCACCACTAAAGAGACTTTTGAGAAGTGCTTGAGCTTGGTCGTTGATTTTTCCATATTCAAGGTTGAGGATATGATCAAATGGTGTGGTCCTAACTCATGTTCTCCTTCCTCCCTTTTTCATAATTCATGGTCATCCTCTTATTTTCCCACCTCCCACCTTCATGGCCCGATATATAGATCTTGCATGAATGATTGTGGTGTTTCCTTCTCCCATGTCTCTTCTAATCATAGGGGAAAAAGGTATTATATTGATCTATTTATATGTTGGTTACATTGGTTTTCTGACTATACGTAGCATAATAAAACATACATGGTAATATAGGATGCATTGCGTATTGATTTTGCATAGCTACTATCATCATATCATATAACCATGCTACAATAGGTGCATTTAGAATAAATTGCATCTTAGAAATAGATTTTCTTTTTTGTATTGTTTTATTATTTGATGAAAATATGGGCAATAAAAGTACGCCCAGGACACATGCTTCCAGGATTGTTTGAGATGTGCAGGATACAAGTCTATAGTCCCATAGAATTGTTGGTGTTCTCATGACCTCCCCGTTCAAGTATAGTGATCATGCACTCTACAAAGAGCTCATGTCCCAATTGGAGCCAAATGTTACCCACCAAAAGTGCGTGACCCCATAGGACAATTTTCCTCCTAGATGTCTCTTCAGTCAACAGCCAGCATCCCCTAGCAACCAACGATGTAGTCGATATATTGTGCCATTTGATCTTGCTCCCCGCATCAATGATATGTCCCCTCGCCCATCTGTCAAGAGCATATGTTAGAAGGTGGGCAATCCAACCCAAAAGGTATGTTTTTCATTGTGCAATCAGGTGCTTATGCTTGTTTTTCTTAGGCATCTTAGGCATGGATTATTGGATGACTTGGAAGAAGGAAGGGTTTTGACCATGGTTTTGTTCCCTCACCTTAAATGGGGGGTTAATCCTCAATCCTAGTCCCGTGGGATCTCCTCTATTAACCTTTGGTTTTAGGAAGGGCACTACTTGGGAAACCATGATATAGGTAGTGTGGTCCCATTTTCCCATTCGACATTTTTCACTCCCATCTGCACATTATAAGCCCTATTTCATCATTTTCCTTCTTTGGGTCCACAAGACACTGGAAAACCCCCTTCCCTTGTCCACATATCTAGGTCGGGCCTGGAAATGTGGCCCCGGAGGTTGATGTAGCTAAAAGAATATCATGGCCACAAGCAAAAAACAAAAGAAAAAGAATACTATAAAATGCAAAAGATGGTCGAGACATTTAATATAGCACGTGGGCAAAAGCCAAACATGATCTTTACCCCTTATCTTTATGGCCATCAACCTGGTTCCTAGGGCCCCAGGAGTGCCCCCACATCATTAAAGAACCCATGCACGTCTTAACCCCTGGTGGGCGATGAACTACCCCACCATAAGGGGGGTAATAACTACTTTACAACATATACATCATGCTCTCATTTCCTAGAGCTCTTAGCAGTAATACAAAGAAAAATCAAGAAAAGGCAAAGGCAAATAAAGAAGGGTGGAAAAACAAAGGCCGGGTAACTCATGTATCCACGATTGTGTGAAAATTCCACAACCGGAATCCCTACTGCAGCACACTGATATTACTTCTCCTACTTGTTAACCCATGCAAGTTATTTATTGTGTCCTACGGTAAATATCAAAGAAAATATTTTTGCAGCCTTCACTTAATTTACATATATGCAGAAACAAAATACTAAGCAAGAAAGGAAAATACAACACATAGGACACGGTTATTTTTGGACAAAACATCCCCGGAAAAACCCCAAGACGAGAAAACCGGTGTAGCAGCTCTGAGGTTTTATTATTATTATAACCAGTAGCAAAATCTGAATACTGTGAAAATTTCCAAATACGAAATTCTACTGCAGCAACTAATTTATTTCACCTACGTATTTCTCACATAAGTTATTTACGAAATCCCTTCAATAAATATTAAAATATATTCTACTGCAATTATCACATAATTACATAGAGAAAATAACAGTGATATACAGGCACAAGAACCAATCACATCAACGCAGTTGTTTTTGGAATTGTCCCAGGAAAAACCCAATGTGGGAAAACCGATGTAGCAGAGGAGGGTTTTATTAATCTTCAGCAACAATTGCTTTACAAAGAATGATTTTACAGAGAAACTGAGACACTACTGAGAGAAAACCCCTGAGACAAGGTTCATTCCTCTACTGGAAACATTCTAACACCCTGGAGACTCTTCTCCCACTTCTGCATCACTTTTGCGTCCCTCTGCGTCAGCCTGTGTGAGGACTGTGTCTTCCCTCTACGTTGTCTCTCGATATCCCTGCATCACCTCCTCTTCAGACACGGATTGTTGTTGATGCCCTTCTCTTCCTCCACCATGCAACTCTCCCTTTGAAATCGATCTCCTTCTCTTTGAGAATCGATTTTCCTTCGGATACTGAGTATCTGTCGATGTGTCTCCAAATGATCTCAAGTCTTCTCTTATACTTTCCCTGTTGATGAATCAACGGCCGAGATCAAGTCTGTAATCAACGGATAAAAAACTAAAACAGACTTGATCTTCATTTCTTAGAAGCTTCTCACCCTTATCTTTATTAATACCCATTAATATTTTTATTTTCTTAAGTTTAAACTTAGGAACCCGTTAAAACTATTAATTATTTTAATGACTCCTCATCCAGATGGAATTTCTCCAAATGATTTTTGGGTCTTGGAGATCTCATGTATTCTAGCCCCTCCACAAAATTTTGGAGCTAGAGCACATTCGATGATACCCAAAATCAACACTCCCTCTTAGCGAGGAATGTGCACTAACAGTGCTTCTCAACAGAAGCACCACACTGATCCATGGCATCGGTGCTCTACCCCTCATCTACTGCATTGTTGCAACCTATATTGCTTCCCATGACACTGCAATTGTCACTGCTACATCTGTACATGCTGCCCATAGCACTGCCACTGGTAACTGTTGCACTACAACTACCAATACTATCCATTTCTGCTACTGAAATGGATTCTTTACCATCCCCATCTTCTCCCTGAAATAAACAAACTTTGTTATTCCTAGAGCCTTAGTGAGGAGGTCTGCCACATGTTCTCCTATTGGAGTGTACCTCCACTGTACTGCCCCTCGTTGGACACAATCTCTAACAAAGTGACCCTTGATATCAATGTGTTTCGACCGATCATGAAATATTGGATTCTCAGAGAGATTGATGCAACTCTAATTATCACACAAAATCCTGGTCGCTTCCATCCTTCTACTATATAGATTCACAAGCAATTTCCTAAGCCATATGGCTTCGCACGATGTTGTGCTAGCTGCCATATATTCTGCTTCAATTGAGCTCAGAGCCACGGATTTCTGTTTTCTACTAGACCAGGAGGTCATTCCTGATCCAATGTTGAAACAATACCCAGTTGTACTTTTCTAATCTACTGAACTTCCAGCGTAATCTGCATCAGTGAACCCACTCAGCCTGATGTCATTACCTTGGGTGTACAATAGTCCATGCTCGATTGTTCCTTGTATATACCTTAGAACATGTTTGGTTGCTGCCCAGTGTGCCCTCTTGGGTTCCACCATGAACTGACTAAGGGTGTTGGCAGAGTAACAAATGTCTAGCCTAGTATTGACCAGATACATCAGAGACCCTATAAGTTGCCTGTACAAGGTGGGATCGTCGTCTTTATCTTCGGATGCATCAATGTTCTTCTAGTTGTGATCATTGGAGTAGCCATAGGTCTACAGTCCTGCATCCTGAATCTTTTCAAGATCTCTGTAGCATATCTCCCTTGTCTAAGGAAGATCTCACCCTTCTGCAGCCAAACTTCCAACCCCAGGAAATAATGCATCTGTCCCAAATCCTTCATGTCCAATTTTGTGGCTAGGTTCTCCTTGCAGTCTTTGATGAGCCTAGATGATCCTGTCACGAAAAGATCATCCACATATAACACCAAGATTAGAGGCTCATTCTCTATGACAAGATAGCAGAGATTAGGATCTGCGTCATTCTTGACGAATCCCATCTTTTGCAAGTAGCCATCAATTCGACCGTACCATGCTCTAGGTGCCTGTTTAAGCCCATACAAGGTTTTCTTCATACAAGGCTTTCTTCAACCTGCATACATAAGATTCCTTCTCATGTGTCACAAAACCTCCTAGTTGTTCAATGTATACTTCTTCTATCACTCCATTCAAAAACGATGTCTTGACATCCATCTGGTGAATCTTCCACCCCATCTGTGCTACAAGGGATATCACGATTATAATAGAAGTATACCTAGCTACTGGGACAAAGGTTTCTTCGTAGTCTATCCCTTCCTTCTGAGCATACCCCTTAGCCACAAACTTGGCTTTGTATTTCTCCACACTACCATCTGCAGCATATTTGACTTTGTAGATCCATCTTGAACCTACCACTAACATGTCCTAAGGCCTAGGTACCACTTCCGAGACATCATTGACCATTATAGAATTGTATTCCTCCACCATAGCATCTACCCATACTTGATGCTGAACGGCCTCCTGAAAACTAGAGGGTTCCCCAACCTGAGCTACTAGGGCCTGGTATCTCTCTGGTTGTCTTCGCTCCCTTTTATCATTCCCGGGTGCACCAATGAAGTCCCTGTATCCCATAGAATCTGTCGGAGTTCCCGGCTCATCTTTCCACAAGTAGTGGGTACATCTATCACTTCTTCCTCTTCTTGAGATTCCTCCTGTTCTGAAGCTTTGCCTTTAGGAGAATTGTTGGTACTAGTTTCTACTGGTCGAAGTGGTTGGACCAACGGATCGTCTTTTGACTGCTCTTCGGAATACATTTCTCGGGATTTCCTTAAAGCTCTGTCCTCTATGAACTTTACATCCCGCCGAACTACTACCTTCCTATTCCCTAGAAGATAAACTTTATATGCCTTAGCATTCTCGCTATATTCCACAAGATATCCTTTATCAGCAGTTTGATCTAATTTTATTCTCTTTTCTTCGGGTATACGGCAATACGCCAAACTCCAAAATACCCTGAAATCACTGACTTCAGGTGTCTTCCCGGTGAAGACACTTTTCGGAGTGATCTTGCCCAATGCCCTGTGTGGAGTCTTGTTCTGGACATAAACTGTCATGTTGCATGCTTCTACCCACAGGAATTTGGGCATATCCTAATCATACAACATCGCCCTAGCTGCTTCCACAATAGTCCTATTTTTCCTTTCTGCTACTCCATTCTGCTTCGGATTGTAGGGAGTTGTCCACTCTCTTCTGATGCCTTCCCTAGAGCAAAAATTGGTGAAGTATTTGTCAACGTACTCTCCACCATTCTCTGAGCGCAACACTTTCATATTCTTTCCCGACAAATTCTCTACTAGAGCCTAGAACTCTTTGAATCGCCCAAAGACCTCATCCTTGGTTTTCAGAAAGTAGATCCAAGTCTTCCTGAAATGGTCATTGATGAAGGTGATGAAGTATTCGGCACCACTAAGGGATTTTGTGGATATAGATTCGTAGATATCTGAGTTTATCAATCCCAGAACACTCTGAGCCCTATTGTTACTTCTATAAAAAGTTGCTTTGGCATACTTGCCTAGAGCGCACCCTCTGTGTACATCATCTCATTCGGTACTTAATTCCGGAACTCCTGATACTGTTTTCCTGAGAATTCTCAAGGCCCCATGGTGTAAGTGTCCCATCCTCCTCTGCCATAGTTCATTCAAATCTTTATCCCCACTACTGCCTATCAGTGTCATTGGAGATTCTAGTTGTAATCTATACAACCTGTTACTTCTGATTCCAATTTGGGCCTTCTTTTTCCAACTCGGGTGTTTGACATATACTTTCTCCTTAATGAAGAAAACATCATAGCCCCTGTTTTGAAGTTGAGATACAGAGAGTAAGTTCATCCCCAATCCTGGCACATGCGGCACATCGGTTGCTCAAAGCCGATCTCCTGCTTCTGTTTGAAAAACTACAGTACCTCTTCCTACAGGGGTACATTTTCCCTTATTTCCCATGGTGATCTGAAAATTCATCCTTTCTTCCTAATAATTTTAAAACATTCTCATATCCTTGTTGTTGACCACTACGTGTCAACGACCCATCGCAGTACAGCCCTTTTTTTTTTTTTCCAGGGAAAAAATCACGACTTTTTATTAAGGCAATAAAAAGTTTTACAAGCTATTGTAACATATTCCACCATCTTTGGCTCATAAGACTGCTGCTCTGCTCAACATTTAAGGAGTTGTTCTGCTGTTCTGCTCAACAATTAAGGAGCTGTTCTGTTGTTCTGTGAGACACAGAACCTTTACAATCAACCTCCCAAAAACGAAGGTGCTATATCAACTGTGTATCGTAAATGTGAAAACAAAAAATACTGGGGCCTCCTTTTATAAGCAGGAAAACAGCCCCCCATAACAAAAAACTAAAATGTCTCAAAGCCCGAGGGCAGTTCCAAAACGGATATCAAGGACATACACTGTTTGCTGTGTAAATATAAAACTGCTACTGAAAAACATGGTCACTAAGAAAAAAACAGTGCTGGAAAATACAAGGAAAAAACATATATATTATATAGTGCCGCTGCAAAAACTGTTTTCAAAAAGAAGCTGGACGGCCAAATCATAGAGACTGTGCATAGGGAGGCATATTTGATCTGACTGTATGCCCCTGTCTGAACTCTTCTATGATCCAATTGCCCATATCCTGTTGTACACCAGCTTTAGATAGCTGGTCTGCTTCTTCATTCTTGTCCGTGTAAATGTGGCAGATAGAAAAAGTGTTAAAAGATGCCTTTAATAATAAAATTTCTTCCACAAGAGTTTTCAATATCTGATTATGACAAGATGCTTTTCCATTGACCCAATTAATGACATTGAGGGAGTCCCCAAAGATCTGTATCTTGTTTATGTTTCTGTGAAGAAGCCAACATAGAAGGTAACGAAGAGCTGATAATTCCGCAAAGTTATTAGTGCCAGAGCCCAGCCCAACAGAAGCTTTTAATGAATGATCAGGATCGATATGAAAGTACAATCCAGCTCCTGCCCTGTTATTTTGTGAGGCTCCATCAAAAAAACCCCAAGGAATGCCTTCTTGTATGGTGATTGGTTTTTGCTTTTGTTTTTGTTCTTTTTGTTCAGGAGGTGGTAATGCAGAATAAATGGCCGCAATGTTAGTGGCAGTGACGAAAGAAGGAGTATCATTGTCTTGAAAAGTGCTTTTATTCCTGGCAAGCCATATTCCCCAGCAGTATATGAGTGGCAAGTTTCTCAGGTTTCCATCAGGGAATTCTTGCCACCAATTTCTCCAAGCTGACTCCAAAGAATCGAGGCCCCATCTAGCATTTACCTTAAGCAGCGCAGTAGCTTCCTCCCAAATCTGTCTAGAGATAGCACAAGATATGAAGAGGTGGTTTATGGATTCTTCCTCCGACTTGCACAGTGGGCATCTACCAGGCCCAACAAAGAATCTTGACTGTAGAATTTCCCAAGTTGGGATCTTCCTTTTTAAGATACACCAAAGAAACAGTCTGGCCTTGGCTGGGCTTTTGAGTTTCCACAAATTTTTGGCCCACCACTCCGGGATGCCCCAGCCTTTTTTTCCCATCAAGAAAAGGTATCCATCTTTAGGCGAGTAATCCCCATTTTTGCTCTGGGCCCACAACAGGCTATCAGGTTCTTCTTTTATCCTGACATTAGAACGTTGAAGTTCTTTTATAAAGACCTCCCATTCAGCCTTCCACCTGATATTGATTCCCATCTCGACATCATCCTTCCAGGCCTGACCCCAGATTGAAGCTTGTCCCACCTTCTCCACTTGATTTAGAGATGTAATACCTTTGTTATCCAGATGTCTGAGGAGTCCAGGTGAGAGGGCATAATCTTCATTGCATCCTACCCAAGGGTCTCTACCAATCCTGATTTGTCTACCGTCACCGACTTTCCAAGCTAAACCTTGTTCGATCACGAAGAAAGCTTCCACCGTGGCCTTCCAAATGGCAGAAACGTTTTTTATCTTCTTGTTTTGACTCCGGATCCAATCCTCCAGGGGAATAGGGTCGATGTATTTCCTTTTCACCACTTTTGTCCATAAATTTTCCATGGTTATTAGCCTCCATCCCGATTTTGCAGCTAAAGATAGACTGAAATCTGGGAGTCTTTTAATGCCCCATCCACCCCATTCTTTTGGTCTGGCCACTTTGTCCCAAGATACCCAAGGCAGAACAGAAGATTCCTTAGTGCCGGCCCACAGAAATCTGCTACATATTCTCCTGATTTTCTCCATCACTCCTTTGGGGATCCAAGTCAGGGCTGCCCAATATACCGGAATAGCTAGGAGAACAGATTTGATAAGAGTCAGCCTCCCAGCTCTGGAAAGCCACCTGAAGCTCCAATGTGATATTCTAGCTTCAATTTTGGCTATGAGCCAGTTCCAATCCTCATTTTTGTAGCCTACAGGCTTTAGCCAAAAGCCCAAGTATTTGAAAGGAGTATCCAAAGGCTGAATAGGGAAGGGGAATAAATTAGCCAGACTGTTCCTTTCCCTTCTTTCAAATGCTGCAACACAAACTTGAGACTTCCCTGAATTAATCTGCATTCCAGTGGCTTTAAGGAAGAGATCAAATATACATTTTAATTCCTTCAGTTCATCAGCGGAGCCATTAGTGAAAATCAAAATATCATCAACAAAAAGGAGATGTGTGATGAAGAGATTGATTGCTACCTCTATACCTTTTACCTTACCCGTCCTTCTGGCTTTATGGATTAGTCTACTTAGACCTTCTGCCACAAGAAGGAACAGAAGGGGAGATAATGGGCACCCCTGCCTTAATCCCCTCTGACTGTTGAAAAAAGAGGAGGCCGCACCGTTAACCAGAACAGCAAAACTGACATTTGTGATGCACCCCATAACCCAACTAACAAAGGAATAGTTGAAGCCGAGATGTGTAAGCAACATCCGCAAATATAGCCAGCTGATCCGGTCATATGCTTTAGATAAATCAATTTTGAGCACAGCACCCTTCTTATTCTTCAGCCGAATACTATGAATAACCTCCTGGGCAACCCCGATGGCTTCATGAATTTGTCTTCCATCCAGAAAACCAAATTGTTCCATCGAAATGTTTTGTGATAGAATTGGTGCAATTCTGAGAGCAATAACCTTTGCAATAATCTTATAGACGCAATTACACAAGGATATTGGCCTGAAGTCTTCGAAACTATCCGGATCATCCTTTTTTGGAATAAGAGCTATGAAAGTAGAATTGAAGGGTCTATAGATTTCTCCTTTCTGTCTTGACTCTTCAACTACTTCAGTTATTTCTGTTCCCAATTGTTCAAAAAAATGAAGGAACAACTCTATAGTCCAGCCATCTGGGCCTGGGCTCTTGTCTTTGCCCATGAGTTTCATAGCTGCTTCCACCTCCTCCTTTGAGACCGGGGAGGACAGTTCTTCTGACTCATCTTCCTCTATGAACCTAGGAAAGCTTTGGGCCGTTTGAATGACTTCTGCTATCGTAGCCTCCCCAGAATCAGAGAAAATGTTCTGAAAGTGTCTTTTCCCTAGCCCAGAAAGCTCTGTGAAGGAATTGACCATCCTCCCTTCTTCATTTTTAAGGTGCCATATAGTATTTGCAGCTTTCCTACCTTTAGCAAAGTTATGAAAAAACTTAGTATTCACATCCCCCGACTTTATCCAGACAGCCCTGCTTTTTATCCTCCATTCTTCTTCCTTATCCAGTAGGATTTTATTTTGTTGTTTCTCCAAATGGAGGATTCTGTCTTTGGTTGACTGGGAGGAGTAACCATCAACCTCCATACTTTCCAACTGCTTCAGTTCCTCCCTAATATTTCCCAGCTCCTCACTTTGTTTCAGCTTTTTTTCCTTTGCCCAAGAGATAGTGGCTTTCTTCAAATTTTTCAGGTTCTCCATGAACAGGAAACTCCTATCCCCATCAGAGTTTGGTACAGGATGTCTCCATGAATTATTGAACAAGGTGCAGAAAGAGGGGTCTTGGAGCCAAGCAGGATTGAACTTGAAAGGAGCTGGGGGCTTGGGGGGAGGGAGGGAGAGGTCAAGAAAAACAGGGAAGTGGTCCGAATTTCCTCTTTCCTCAATCCACTGTTTGATCACAGGAATTTTTGATAACAGGGGCTCAGCAATCAGGAAACGGTCAAGTCTTTTGGCTATTCGATCCTCACCTGTTCTTCGATTTCTCCAAGTAGGTTTCAATTTGATCGGAGATGGATCAGAGAGATTGTTATCCGATATTAGATTGAGGAAGAAATCAGAAAGAGGATCTTCTCTGGCTGATGGCCCCCACGCTTCAGCTCTGCCAATGGAGAAATTTAAGTCACCACCCATGAGTAAATAAGGGGTCTTCATCACTGATTTCATCATCAGATTTTCCCAAAAGTATTCCCTGCCCTGACAGGGCCCATACACATTTACCAAGGTGATAGGGAAAGGGAAATCCGGTGAAAGAGCCTCCAATCCCAGAACAGATTTCATCGCCCATTGGTTTATAATTTTAATCCGTCCTTCTTTAATTCCAATGGAGATGCCCCCCGAATGACCAGAAGAGTCGACAGCTGTAAAGGACCATCCAGGTAAAATAGTTTTTAGTAAGGCCTCTACCTCAACAGCCTTACCCAAAGTTTCTTGCAGAAAGATTACATCCAGATTAGAGTTGTTTATCCATTCTTTTAAAGCCAGTTTTTTAGGTTTACTGGCCAAACCTCTACAATTCCATGTTGTCAAAATCATTTAATAACATTCTCAGGGGGATGGGCTGCTCTAAGGACCCCCGGAATAGAATATTGTTTGCCGTCTGCAACGTCAAGTTTTGCTTTAATCTTTGCTTTGGACATATCTGACTTCCTACCTCGCTTATTTTTGAGGCAGCTATGAACATCGATTTGTCCCAATCCACCTACAGTCCCAGTATCACTAAGTTTCCCTCCCAAGGATCTCAGGTTATATGGACAGGGAGATCTGTCAACCGGTAGGGAAAGAGGGGGCCAATGGTCTTCACGATTAATATCTAGAGCTGGTAGAGCATCGGCAATTAGGTCTATGGAAGGAGGAATAGTGGAAATTTCCATAGACTTATCTTCTTCAAAATCATGTACATTTCCATATTGAATCACATCGGGATTAAGTTCCATGGATTCAATAGTAATATATTCATGTTCATTACAGTAATGAGAAGTAACATGTGGGGAAACATGTACATGCTCAGGCATAATAAGAGTAGAAGTAAAGGTTTTTGACATACCCTTTTCTTCGTCTTCACAATGAGTTTGTAAGGCCGGGACCGTCTTGGCATGCTCCTCCGCGATCGCCGAGTCTTTAACCTGTACCACCTCATGCTCTTTTGAAAAATTTGCAGTTTCCTGTTCTCCTTCTTGGTTCGGGGCCGATTCCTCCACTGGAACTTTCGCAGATTCCTCTGCCTCCATATACTCTCCTCCGAGCGTCTCCGGGATTTCGTTCTCCGTAGTCAGCTGATCAGGATCTTGTGCATTCCTTCTATTCGCTGAGACCCGCCGAAAGTGTCGCCTCCTTCGCATCAGTGGACAATCGTTGGCCAAATGTCCATACTCATGACATAGATGGCATCGGAACGGAAGATATTCATAGTCTAACATCTGTTCGAAAACGTACTCCTTATATTGAAGATTAATTGACTTTGCTAAGCCTCCGCTCGGCCTAAGGGTGGCCAGGATACGCGCCATCGATCGATCCTTTGTGTGCAAAAAGGACATGTCCGCCTCCAGATATTTCCCCAGACGGTTTCCAATGGATTTGAACACTTCTTCAGTCCATAGGAAGGAAGGCAAACCCGGGACACGAATCCACACCGGAAACTCATCTGCTCTCTCCTTGTATGCGTCGAACAAGGGTGTCCATTTCTTTAACAGAATGGGAATGTTCCCAATATGCCAATTGCGCTGGAAAACCCATTCTGCCGAAGCTTTATCTACAAAAGCGAGCTTAAACCAGCCCTTCCCTAGGACTTGTGCTTCAAACTGTAGAGGTCTGTCTGAAACAAAACAAGATTCTCCCCATTCTTGTAGGAATTCGGAGGAGTACTTCTTACCTCGAACTCTTCCTACCAGCGTGCATTCTGCAACAGCTAGGGAATCTTCGATACCGACCTCCATTCCTAGGACCAGATTACCCTCTATCGCCTGGGCTCCAATGGGTCTTAGAGACTTCCTCTTCGCCCCTTTGAATCCTAAGTCCTCCACCTGGATACCTTTGCCCTTACGGCTGTCGTTCTTTTCTGTATGTGCCTGCTGTAAGCCCCCGGAAGATGTTAGCTCCGGCTGAGTCGGATTTTGGTTTGCCAAAACTGCTTCCCCTTTTCTATATGATGGCATTCCCTTGGCCGGTCCATCAGTAACTGCCCGCACCTCACCATGTAGCTCTCCGGAACCCTGTGCGATCTGCCCTACAGGGGAATGGTATACCCTTGGCAACGAAACCCTATTTATCGGGGTAGTCCCCTCAAAGACCCTTGGGGGACTGTTACTTGCAGCAAGCCCTAAGATTGGCAAATCTTCAACACCCTTTGTCAACTGAAAACTCGAGAGAGCATTTTTACCTTTTGGGTCCAAGGGTAAACCCTCTTCGGTTGTTTCTCTGGGAGTCGAAACTCCGTCCCTCTGCTTATAACCTTCTGAGATGCTTGAATGAAACTCCTCGTTTTCCGCCGCCTTGTCCACTAGTGGAAACAGTGGGGTATCATTCGGATTTATTCCTCCAAGCCGCGACAGGTCGAAAGCCCCGAAATAATGCTCCACAGCCTGAGCGGTAGTGTCTTTCCCCCACATGGACAAAATGTCTTCTAATGCTGGGTCCAAATCGACTAAATCTGCGGGGTTAACCATGGTTATCTAGGAGCAGTTGCTGGTCAATGGCGGAAACCTTCACGGTTCTTGTTGGGGGAAACGAGATAAGGGCGGTGGATCAAACAGTGTTAAAAACAAATGAGAAAAGATCGCATGGGGATTATCTCAGGCCTATACCGTCGCAGTTTATTGACCTCCATCTGCCAGTCAACCCTGAACCCGCGCCGGCAGCTGTTCTGCTTCCCTCTGACCTTGCAGGCTAACCGTGTCCCTTCCGAGGTTCCAAGCAGCTTCCAGGTTTCGAAACCCTAGCCGCCTCCATGATCGCCTCAGAGCTCTTTGTACAGCCCCTTTTTTGCAAAAGGGATAGCGCTTGATCGACGTGTTCCTGCCATCCAGTTATCATCGTCAGCCTGAGGATCATTTTATAATGTAAACCCAATCTGCATGAGTATAATGTAAATAATCTCAGCGAATCCGTGTCATGTATGTAATCACCTAGGTAAACCTAGTTTCCTAGTAACGATCTACATTCCGGGAGGTTTTTTGTCTCACCGATCCATTCTCAGATGGTTGGCAGAGTTTTCCTTTAGCCTACCCCAAAGCCGGAATGGATTTTGTCATTGGAATCTTAGGGGAGTCCTAATGTTCTAGATCGAGTCTATTTAAAAGTGATTTGGGAATATTCTTAACTATTTGGTTAGGTTATTTTGTTACAAATTGCTTGATCTGCTAGATTATATTTGTGTCGCAGAACTGGGTAGTCTGTGAGGATCTTTTGCAAATGGATTTTCCCCCTTGAGATGTAAAAATGTCAAAAATCATGATGTAAAGAGTCTTGAGGGTTAGAAAAATAATTTATCCCCTTATAGGTCCTAGGTCCTAGGTGAATTTAAGTTTTCCAGAGGTAAAATTCGTGGATCCTTTAAAAAATTAAACCTTAACAGGTCCAGGGACTAAAGTTAATTGATTATTTTGCTAAATTTTATGCTTTGGGTCCTTGGGGTTTAGGTGAATTTAAGTTTTCCAGAGGTAAAATTCGTAGATCCTTTTAAAAATTAAACATTAACAGGTCCAAGGACTAAGGTTAATTGATTATTTTGCTAAATTTTATGCCTTGGGTCCCTGGGGTTAAGTCAAAGTCAAAATTTCGAGGAAATAAATGCAAAATTTTAATTTTTGAATTTATTAAAATGCATTTAATTGAAAAACTCGAAATTTCCTCATCATTTAAAATTTCGACGGATGAGATTAAAAGAAATTTTGATCTCATCAACGGTCGAGATTACTTTGACAAGGATCACTCGAACTAACCATTGGAAGATTATCTTTAAATAGGAGGTCATTTAGCAGTCAGTGGGATCTGACCTTTGGATCATGTACTAAGTGAAAAGCTTTCTCTTGTAATCTTTTATGAGCAATAAAGAAAGACTTTGGGGTTCAATTTCTGCTGGTGTTACTCTTCATGGAAATGATGTAAGATGTATTATTTTCGTGCGTAATTTCCTTTTTGCCATTGATAATAGCTTCTGAAGAGCGATTTGAGTACAGGTATTTTGCTCAATCGTTGGGGTTTGAATGACAATTTAAGTTTTGAATACAATAGCAAGTAGCTCTATTAAATCTTAATTTTATTATTGTTCTCTTGCTCTATGTTGACGGCTGAATTGAGTTTTGCACGAAATCCTTGATTATTAGATCATCGGGCATTCGGGGAAGTTCTCGGCTGAACCAGCCAACTCCCAATCTGTGTTTTCTGAAGAGCCCAGTTTAAATTTGATCCCGAGCTTATCATAAGATATTTTTATGGGTGATGCATGAAGGGTTTTGAGCTTAGTACCTCCTCTAAAATTCAAAAAAATTTAAATTTTTTGTGCTAAATCGTTAGATCTGGCTATTGAGAGCCTCAGATCATCAGATCTGGGAGCGGAGTCGGACTCACACTCCCTAGATCTGATAGATCTGCCATTTATGTACATAGATCTGTAATTAATTTTGGTTTTCTGACTTTGGTTTTCAGGGTTTTAGTGTTTTTTGGGTCATTGTGTATATCGTTTGGGTGCTTTTTTTTGTTGTATTGCAGCTGCAGATCTGAAGCTGAAAGTTGTACAGAGTCCAGATCTAGGCCCCGGAGAGTAAGATCTGGACCTCTAGAGGTCCATTAGCATAATTCTGCAGGGATATTATTTAATTAATTGTACAGTCTAAGGGTTTCAAGAGCTTCAAATATGAAAAATTTTATAAGATCTGGGAATTTCGTAGCAGGTGAATTCAAAATTTTATTAAGTTTCCAGAAAGACTTCGAAGGTTTTCTGGGATTTGTTCCCTGGTTCTTTGGGCTTCATTGTGCAAATTCGAAATTTTTTTTTTAAAACCCTCTCAGCCATTGAACTCCTGTCTGCTGCCTGGGTTTTCAGTTTTTATGTTGCCTGAGGTCATTTTTTCTAGCAGAAAATTCTAATTTGTTTATGTTATCTTGGGGTTTTCTAGAAATTTCAGCTCCTCTCGCCCTGCTGCAAATCGAATCCCCTTCTCCCGCAACTGTCCAAACCCTCAAACGTTGCACCCTCGACCTCACTTCCACGCATTTCTATTGCTGCGTGTGACTTCACTCCTAACCTTTCTCAAATTTTTTCCCATCAAACTGTTCTTCCAACCTACACGCAGTCTTCTCCCGCAGCCTCTCACTCTGCCCTCATCGTGCTGCCTCCTCCTGGACCTGCGTTATCTCCCTAACCCTCTAACCTGCTCCACGCATAGCAAACCCGTTGTCAGCTCATCCCACGCAGCTGCCTATTCCACGTTCCTCTACACGCAGCATCCATCCTACCCTCACCTCTCTGTCTGCGTGATCTTCCGCCTTCTCTGCAATGCCGCCATCCCTTGCTGCCGCATCCCTCTCTATCCACCCAACTCTCCCTCCTTGCTGCGTATCCAAAATGTTGCCTCAGCTCCTCACGTAGCCATACCCGAACCCTCCTTCCGCTCTTTGAACCTACACCCATAGCCACAATCTTCCCCACCTGGCCTGCGGTTTCCTCATCCGGAACCCTTCCAACCTGCAGCTAGCTCGAGTTGCTACCACTGTCGTCTTCCCTTTCCACAGCCCAAGCTCTCCACGCTGCCTCATTTCCCTTCACCATCCAGCTCCACGCACTCACATTCTGCTCTGACCTCCAACCTACAACAATAAACACCAAACACAAATAAAATCAGATTTTGGTTTTAGTTTTTATGTATGCGTATGAGTAGGGTTAGCGTAGGTATGTAATTTATTTTCATTTTTATTGTGATATATGCGTTGTTTTAGTTTTAGCTAGGGTGTATATTCTTTCTAATTTCATTAAAATTAAACTTAAGTTAAGATTCATCAATAGTTTAAAAAAATTCAATTTTTGTTTTCACTTTTGTTTCATTTTTTATTTGTAATTAATGATTTTTATTTTTGACAAAAAACTTCTAATCATAAAAAAATCAAAAATCCTAGAAGTTAAAAATCTAAAAAAAACATTAAAAAAAAACCTAAAACATTTAAAAATATATAAAATTAAAAAAACTTTAAATCATAAATCTAAATTAAGGGGTTTATTCGCTTAAACTTTAGAATTTTTAATGTGGCCTATGGCCCATTAAAATTTTTTAATTTTTTAACCTTTTGATTAATTTAAATTCCTAAGAAATAATAATAATAATAATAATTCCTTAGTGTCATTTGGTCATTAAATGCAATTTTTATGATTTTCCTATGGTCAAGGTGCGATAAACATTTTTAATCATATTTGGTTGTTTATTAAATCTAGATTTGGGCAGTCAGCAAAAATAATTTTAAATCTAGAATTTCTTGCATATGGATTATTTATGATCGTCGCTTTTCATCGTTCTGGATAGCTTGTTTTATTGATGGTTAATTCAAATATCGAAGGCACTGGTCTATAATTGTTTCTATCTTGTGGTCATGTCTTGTCTACGTTGGCGTTTAATCTATCAATCTGATTTAATCGTTTAAATTCATCAAGTTGTCCATCATTAAAATCTCCTAGAGGCTGTTTTTCACAGGCTATCTTCATCCATTTACCTAAGGACTACCCCCCTTGACTTTTCTAAGAGAGAGTCTAAACGGAGTGAGTAAGGATTTAAGAGTGACAACCCTTACTCTGAGCATTGTCGTGCTACCTAGACACTTTGTGCAACAACACCTGTCATATGCCAGGAAGCTCCATTATCTATATAACAAACCTTAAAAGAGGTAGAGATTGCTAGGCAAGTGACTTCTTCTTTCAATCTGGAACCTAACATAGAATAATCATGATCCATGTTCCTCGTGCTTTCTTCTTTCTATGGAGATCTGCGTGATTCCCTCTGAGTTGATGCCTCAGCATCATGCTCCTGACTCATAGTAGATTCCTCTCTCCTGTTGATTGATTCTTCTCTTCGATGTGAAAATTTCCAAATACAAAATTCTACTGCAGCAACTGATTTATTTCACCTACTTATTTCTCACAATAAGTTATTTACGAAATCCTTTCAGTAAATATTAAAATAAATTCTACTGCAGTTATCACATAATTACATAGAGAAAATAACAGTGATATACAAGCACAAGAACCAATCACATCAACACAGTCGTTTTTGGACAATTGTCCCCGGAAAAACCCAAAGTGGGAAAATCGGTGCAGCAGATGAGGGTTTTATTAATCTTCAGCAACAATTGCTTTACAAGGAATGATTTTACAGAGAAACTGAGACACTACTAAGAGAAAACACCTGAGACAAGGTTCATTCCTCTCCTAGAAACTTTCTGACACCCTGGAGACCCTTCTCCCACTTCTCTGTCCCTTTGCGTCAGCCTGCGTGAGGATTGTGTCTTCCCTCTGCGATGTCTCTCGATATCCTTGCGTCACCTCCTCCTCAGACACTGACTGTTGCTAATGCCCTCCTCTTCCTCCACCCTGCAACTCTCCCTCTAAAATCGATCTCCTTCTCTTTGAGAATCGATTTTCCTTAGGATACTGAATATCTGCCAATGTGTCTCCAAATGAAACTCAAGTCTTCTCTTATACTTTTCCTGTTGATGGACCAACGATCGAGATTAATTCTCTAATCAATCGTTAAGATTAAAACAGACTTGATCCTCGTTTCTTAGAAGCTTCTCACCCTTATCTTTATTAATACCCATTAATATTTTTATTTTCCTAAGTTTAGACTTAGGAAGTCATTAAAAATATTAATTATTTTAATAGCTCCTCATCTGGGTGGAATTTCTCCAAATGATTTCTGGGTCTTGGAGATCTCATGTATTCTAGCCCCTCGACAAAATTTTGGAACTAGAGCACATCCGATGGTACCCAAAATCAACAAACACATCATTGAATACCTCAAAGGGTTATTCAGTTACAGAGAGAAATACTAGCAGAAACTTTCTAAGTTTTACTTACACAATCACTAAGAAATCCTCGCTGATCCAACCCCAAACTGACTGCCCCCTGGCTTTTCTGGCTGCCTCTGCATTGTCTCTGCATAGTGCCTACATCAGACAGCGTCAAGCTCTCTCGGTGCTGCGTCACTCCTCTGGTTGGTCTATCTACTGCTCAGGAGATTCGATTTCTGCCTCCCGGTCTCACAACCCGTCTCCCGACTTCTGAAAGTCGAATTCCTCTATAGATTTTGGACTCCTCTCTCTCCCTCTGCCCTGCTTCTGCGTGGCCCTTCTGGCCCTGCGTTAGGCTCTGTGTGGAAGCTTGTGGATCACTCACTGCCTCTCTCTGCTGATGTATCTCTGGCTAAGAATCTCTCTCCAGAAGCTGCTATCCCTATGTAGGAATTTACCGGGTAAGCTCCTCAGAGAGAACACCAAAGGACACTACTCACAAACAGATCACAAATCAATACACCAATATTCTTGATGTGATTAATACCCTCAAAGAGGGAAATAGTCCACGGCCTGAGCCAGCGCGACCACTCCAGGCAATTTTTTAATGTAAAAGAAAGAAAATTTACATAAGCTTCTCTCATGAACTGTCACCCTACAAATGACCCTCCATGCTCTTTAAATAGAGATCATGGACCAATCGGGTGTTAAGCTACAGATCAAGTGTCAGTAATACCAAGGACAGAATGAACTGTCGGATCACTTCATGTCTAGAACATATCGTGACCATTGGATTGTAAGTTACAAAAGTACATAGTAAAGAAACACACTTTACCTAACTCTACACTAAACCAAGTTATACTTACCATTTCCTATGTGTCGGAATATCCTAACATCCCCCCTCAAGAACAACTTGGGATAGGAACGATGTACAAATATGATACAACAGGAGAAGGAAGGAGGCATTAGAGCCTATAATGGATAGCTTTCTTTTAGACACTGGCTTTTCTAAGTGTCATTCTGACAAAACTGTCTACACCAAGAAAGTGGGTAAGTCTCTTATCATTCTTGTTCTTTATGTTGATGATCTTATCCTTACAAGTAGTGATCCCAACCTTATAAACCATGTGAAGTCCAGCCTTAAAAAGTAGTTTGAAATGACAGACTGAGGACATTTGCATTATTTTCTTGGTCTTCAAGTCTTGCAATCCAAGGAAGGTATTTCCCTTTCCCAGTCCAGGTATGCCTGTGATCTTTTACGCCACTTTCACATGGAAGACTATAAGCCAGCCCCTTCTCCCTTTCAGTCAAGAGCCAAACTTTCAGTCACTTGTACTTCCCTTGAAGTTGATGCTACCCTATACCATCAGCATGTAGGAAAACTTTTGTATCTAACCCATACCCATCCTGACCCTTCCTTTGTTGTTGTCCTTATTGCTCGGTTTATGCAAAACCCACATGAAAGTCATTGGAAAGCAGCGAAAAGAATACTTTGTTATGTTCAAAGTATAGTTCAATTTGGAATTCATTACAGTGCAGAAGCATATCCTCTATTAGTTGGTTTCACTGATTCCGATTGGGTTGGTGACCCTGATGATCGGAAGTCTACTGCAGGTTATGTCTTCACTCTTGGTTCTAGACCTATTACATGGGCTTGCAAGAAACAAAATGCCATTTCTCTTTCTTCAACAGAAGTAGAGTATCACGGCGTCGTAGAAGCTAGTAAGGAAGCCTTGTGGCTTCGTCAGATCCTGTCAGAGTTTGGCTTTCAACAGCAGCATCCGACTACACTTTGGTGTAATAATCAAAGTGCCATTCAACTATGCAAAGATCCAGTCCAACATCAGCGCAACAAACACATTGAACTACACATGCACTTCATCAAAAAGCTCATTCATGACCATGTTCTTGAAGTGCAATATTGTTCAATTGATGATCAAGTTGCAAACATCTTTACAAAGGCTCTCATAGAGGCGAAGTTTACTAAACTTCAATTTGTGGTTGGAGTTCAGGAAGTTGTCACTAAGGGGGGATAGGCTCTAATGCCTCTTTCCTTCTCCTATTGTGTCATATTTGTACATCCTTCAATCCTATCCCAAGTTGTTCTTAAGGGAGGATGTTAGGATATTCCGACACATAGGAAATAGTTAAGTATAACTTGGTCTAGTTTAGAGTTAGGTAAAGTGTGTTTCTTTACTATTTACCTTTGTAACTTACAATCCGAAGGTCACGATATGTTCTAGACATGAAGTGATCTGACAGTTCATTCTCTCCTCGGTATTACCGACACTTGATCCATGTCTTAACACCCGATTGGTCCATGATCTCTATTGAAAGAGCATGGAGGGTCATTTGTAGGGTGACCATTCATGAAAGATGCTTATGTAAATTTTCTTTTTTTTACATTAATAAATTGCCTGGAGTGGCCGTGTTGGCTCAAGCCGTGGATTGTTTCCCTCTTTGAGGGTTTTAACCACGTCAAGAATACTAGTGTATTGATCTGTGATTTGTTTGTCAGTGTTGTCCTTTGGTGTTCTATCTAAGGAACTTACCCTGTAAATTCCTGCCCCTCAACGGCAAGAGATTTCCTCGATCGAGTTTTCCTCCTAAAAACTTCTCACTTCAGAAAATTGATTTTCTCTATCTCTCTGTGCATTTTCCAAATGACCCTCAAGCCCCTTCTTATATCTTCCTGTTGGACAACCAACAGCCTAGATTAAAAAACAATCAAAGGCTCAGATCATTTTGACTTTATCCATGGATTTTTCTAGAAGTTTCACCCCTGATTAGATTAATACCCATTAATATTTTAATTTTCCTAAGTTTAGACTTAGGAACCCCATTAAAAATATTAATTATTTTAACAAAATCACTTCTGGGTGAAATTTTTCAAAACGCTTTATGGGTTCTTTGGAATACTTGGGCCCAAGCCTCCCTACAAAATCTAAGACTTGAGGCACATTCGATGCTACCCTAAATCAACACAACCTCTTAGTGAGGAATGTGCTCTTGCAATACACTACCTCTCTACATACTGCTATTATTCTGAAGCATCGTCACTACGTTGTTGATGTCTGATGTATTGTCCACCAACCCTTGTGCTGCTGCTACTGTATTGTTGCCTTTGACATTGCCACTACCAATGCTACATTTGTACTGCAGCTCCCTTTGCATCCGTGTCACCACTAGTCCTGCCACCCAACACTGCATCTGCACTGCGGCTCAATTGCTAAGAGAAACAACTGAAAACACCCAAATTGGACAAGTATCCAATGGATACTCCTCAGTGTTGAAATCCTGATAGCTGCTAGTCCCATTCTGCCTTTGAAGCCACTGTGTTGTTGAAGCTCTGCACTGTGCCTCCTCGCATTGCTGCCTCTCTGCTCTGCGTTGCTCAATCTCTGGCTCTCCTAGCCACTGCATCTGTCGAATCAACACTCCATGGCACCAACTGAAACTCCACCATCCCACTACTATTGATCATGGGCTCCCATAGCAAGGTGACGATCCAAGAGGTGGGCTCCTCAAGGATCCTACCCATCTATAGCTCTGTCGAACTATAGTTCTATATAAGCCCACCTCCCTCCTGGAGGTACCTCGGCTTTCATGGCGAACTCCTCTTCGTCAATCTTCGCGGTTGCAACCTTTGAATCATGCTTCTCATCCTTGTCCTTTTTCTTCAAAGGACACTGGGATGCATAGTGGCCCATCTCGCCACATTTGAAGCACTTCACCGTGCAGACATCCTTATTTCATCTTTGTTGCCCCTGTTGTCCCTTCGATGCAAGGGTTGCCTTATCCTCTTCGTCCACTTTGGGCTTTGACCCACTACTGTTGTTGCTCTCGTCAAGTCTTACCTTGAGCAGGTCTCTCCTCAGCTCTTCTTGTTTCAGAGTTGCCCACATCTCGTCCCAATTTGGCAATGCTTCCCTACCAAGCATACTCTAGACAAAGATCTACCAATCATCCGAGATGGAATTTAGAGCCAGTCTCACTAACTCCGAGTCCTGAGGTATATGTCCCGTAGCTGGCTCATCACGAGTCTCCTTCAATTTCGTGAGGAACGGATCCACTCGCTCCCCCTTCTGCATCTGAGCAGATCCCGGCTTTTGCTCTAAGTACATCTTCCATTGCTCGGACGACCCCTAATACAATGTGGCCAAGGCATCCCACATCTCCTTAGCGGTCCCTTTGCTTGCAATGAGGCACACCATGTGATCCTTGACTCCATCCAGGATCATCCTCTTTGCCTTAGCCATCTCATCTCTGTACTTCTTCAGTGGATCTGCATCCACCAGGACAGTTACCACGTGATCAACATACATCTTGAGGGCATGTTCATCTAGCAGGAAGGTCATCCTAGCCTTCCAGATGGCATAATTAGAAACCCTGTCCAACCTGGCTTGATCCCTCAAGCCACTGGTTGTCATATTCTCCGAAAACTGTCGAACAGCGCCCTCTTTCTCCCTACTGCATAGCTCCTAGGTTGACTTACACACTCCCTGATGGGGTTGGTAAGTTGTTGCTCCTCTACTACTCAGCAATTTAGAAATGTTGATTTCCTCGGTAAGAAATCACTAAGGAAGTATTCCCTCACTATACTCTATTGTTTCTTTCTTCTAATGTCTTTTCAGCCCAGTAAAGCTGCCTACTGAAAAATCTGCGTCCACCAACTGCTCCTTTCGCTGCTCCTCCTGCCACGGCAAAGTTCGAACTAGATCTCTTTCTCTCTGTCAACTCACCCGGAGAAAGACTACCTCGAATTGTCGACCCTCCGGATAGAACTGCGCAAACCCTCTGGGGTTTCGACTTGCTGCCTCCTGCAGCTATTCAATTTTCCCTTCTGCTTAGCACTGGTGTTTCTGGTTCTACTCTTCTTGTCTCACCTACACTAGCTCTTATACCATGTGAAAATTCCACAACCGGAATCCCTACTGCAGCACACTGATGTTACTTCTCCTACTTGTTAATTCATGCAAGTTATTTATTGTGTTCTACGGGACATATCAAAGCAAATACATCTGCAGCCTTCACTTAATTTACATATGCGGAAACAAAATACTGAACAAGAAAGAAAAATACAACACATAGGACACAGTTATTTTTGGACAAAACATCTCCGGAAAAACCCAATGCGGGAAAACCAGTGCAACAACTCTGAGAGTTTATTATTATTAAGCAGTAGAAAAATCTGAATATATCATTGAATACCTCACAAGGTTATTCAGTTATAGAGAGAAATATTGGCAAAAGCTTTATGAGTTTTACCTCACACAATCACTGAGAAATCCTGGTTGATCCAGCCCAGACTGACTGCCCCCCCCCCCCCCGGCTTTTGTGGTTGCCTTTGCGTTGTATTTGCGCAATGCCTATGTCAGCCGAGCGTCAAGCTCTCTAGGTGTTGCGTCACTCCTCTAGCTGGTTTATCTATTGCCTAGGAGACTCGATTTCTGCCTCCCAGTCTCACACCTCGGATCCAGGCTTCTGAAAGTCGAATTCCTCTGCAGATTTCAGACTCCTCTCTCTCCCTCTACGTTTCTTTTGCGTGGCCCTTCTGGCCCTGCATCAGCCTCTGCGTGGAAGATTCTGGATCACTCACTGCCTCTCTCTGTTGATGCATCTTTGGCTAGGAATCTCTCTATCCGAAAGTTGTTATCCCACCCCTCAACTGCAAGAGATTTCCTGAATCAATTTTTCCTCTTGAGAACTTCTCCCTTCGAAAAATCAATTTTCTCTCTCTCTCTGTGTTTTCCAAATGACCCTCAAGCCTCTTGAGGGTTAGAAAAATAATTTATCCCCTTATAGGTCCTAAGTCCTAGATAAATTTAAATTTTCCAAAGGTAAAATTCGTGGATCCTTTAAAAAATTAAATCTTAACTGGTCCAGGGACTAAGGTTAGTTGATTATTTTGCTAAATTTTATGTCTTAAGTCCCTGGGGTTAAGTCAAAGTCAATGTTCTGAGAAAATAAATGCAAATTTTTAATTTTTGAATATATTAAAATGCATTTAATTGAAAAATTCAAAATTTCCTCAATATTTAAAATTTCGATGGATGAAATTAAAAGAAATTTTGATCCTCATCAACGGTCGAGATCATTTTGACAAGGATCACTCGAACTAACCGTTGGGAAATTTATCTCTAAATAGGGGGTCAGTTGTCAGTTGAATTGATCCGATCTTTTGATCGTGTACTAAGCGAAAAGCTCTCTCTTGTAATCTTTTTTTATGAGCAATAAAGAAAGACTTTGGGGTTAAATTTCTGTTGGTGTTACTCTTCATGGAAATGCTGTAAAATATATTATTCTCATGCATATATTTCTTTTTGGCCATTAACATAGCTTTCTGAAGAGCGATCTGAGTACAGGTATCTTGCTCAATCGCTAGAGTTTGAATGGTAATCTAAATTTTGAATATAATAGCAGGTATCTCTATTAGATCTGAATTTTATTATTGTTCTCTCGCTCTATGATTGATAGCTGAATTGAGTTTTGCAGGAAAATCCTTGATTATCAAATCATTGGGCGTTCGAGGAAGTTCTCAGCTGAACCAGCCAACTCCCGATCCATGTTTTCTGAAGAGCACAGTTTGAATTTGATCCCGGGCTTATCATAAGATATTATTTTTATGGGTGATGCATGAAGGGGTATCAAGCTTAGTACCTCCTCTAAAATCCAAAAAAAAAATATTTTTTTGTGCTAAATCATTAGATTTGGTTGTTGAGAACCACAGATCATCAGATCTGGGAGTGAAGTCGGACTCACACTCCCTAGATCTGATAGATCTGCCACTTTTGTATATAGATCTGTAATTTTCTTCAGTTTTCTGACTTTGGTTTTCAGGGTTTAGTGTTTTTTGGGTCATTGTGTATATCGTTCAGGTGTTTCTGGTTGTATTGCAGCTCCAGATCTGAAGCTGAAGGTTGTGCAGAATCCAGATCTAGGCCCTGGAGGGTAAGATCTGGATCCCTGAGGCTCATCAGCGTAATTCTGCAGGGAGATTATTCAATTAATCTAAAAAAATTTGTAAGATCTGGGAATTTCGCAGCAGGTGAATTCAAAATTTTAATTAAAAAGGGTTTCTGGGATTTGTTCCCTGGTTTTTTGGGTTTCAGTGTGCAAGTTTGAATTTTTTTTTAAAACCCTCTCAGAAATCCTGTCTGCTGTTTGGGGTTTCTGAGTTTGCCGTAAATTTTTTAAATTTTTTTTGGGAAACCCTCTATTTTTTTGGTTCTCTCCAGATCTGCGGCTCCTCCATTCGCTGCCATCAAACCCTCGCTACTATATTGAATCATCCCTAACCATTTTCCTCAAACTGCATTTCCTCAAACTCCACGCGTTTCTCTCTTCCCCGCTGCTAAACTCTTCCTCTCCTGCGCGGTTTCCTCCCATCAACACGCAGCTCCTCCTTGCTGCCACATCCGCTTTCATATCTTCATCGCAGCTCTTTCCTTGTTGCCCTGCCCGTAACCTTCATCAAACTCCGTGGCTCTTTCCAAGCGTTGCCATCCCTCTCTGCCTGCACGTAACCTCCATCGAGCTCTATTCTCATCCATCCTTCTCCATCAGCTGCCTTCACGCGTCCCCTCTTCCTCACACTGCCAGATCCCTTGCAAAAAACCTATGCAGCGCCACGCTGCCCATCCACTGGCCATCTCCACGCTGCCATCTCCTTTCTGTCCTCACATCGCTCTCCTTTCCTTGTTGTCTTCAACCTGCAAAGAATCCGTAGCCTTCAACGCTGTCATTGCCATTCCTTTGTGGCTTCCCTTCCAGCGTCCTCTAACAACCCTTACGCAGCTCATCCCTCTCATTGCAGCCCTCGCTAATCTCTCCCACAACTACATCGATGTTCTTCCAGTTCTGCCCTACGCACATCCTTCATCCTCCACGCATTTCCATCCTCCAAACCCCTCACGCAGCTCCTTCATCGTCTGCATGTTTCCAATCCGATCTATTCCTCTGAGACTCGCTTGCCCATCCACGCAGCCCTGCAAATATCTTCCATCTCCCAGTGCCGCTGCAAATCTATTGCTTTCTCCTCAATCCGTTGTTGCCGTCAACTTCACCTGCATGCACAACAACCAAACGTTTTTTTTTGGTCTAATGTTAGGTTTGTAGGTTGTGTCTTTTAAATTTGATTCGTTTTGATATACACACTTTAGGTTTATGATTTTAGTTGTGTAATTTCCAATTTTTTGGTTTTGTTTATTTTTAGTTTAAGTTAGCTCTTCTACTAAGATTTTAGTTTAGGTTTTGTTGTTCATATTACTTAGGTTAGTTTTAAATCAAAATATTTATATTGTTTTAGTTTTGATTTCAATTTTACATTAAAAATAAAATAAAATAAAATAATCTAAAAATTTATAAAAATCCTAAACATTAAAAATTTTAAATCTTAAAAACATATAAAATTTGAAAAGTCTAAAATATCTAAAATATTTAAAATCCTAAACATTAAAAAAAAATCATAATTTTTTTTAAACTTTGGTGACTAAGGATTTTGAAATAAAACAAAAAGGGTTTGTGCTTTAACGTTAAGAAAATTTAAATGTGGCTTATGGCCCATTAAAATTTTTATTTTAGGCCCTTTTCATTTTTCCGTCGCATTAAAAGATTTTAAATTTTTCAGTTACCATTCATCATTATTGCCTAAGGAATAATTTATATTTATATTTAAAAGTTCCTTGGTGTTATTAAATGCATTTCTCATGATTTTTCTATGGTCCAGGCACGATAAATCATATTGGTTGTTCTAGATCTTGTCATTAATAGTAATCATTTTTTTTAAATCTAGAATTCTCTTGCATTCTGCAGTGTTGGGCATTTATATGGATTATCGTCACTTTTCGTCACATATTGAAAATCGTTCTTGATAGCTTGTTTTATTGATGGTTAATTCAGATATCGAAGGCACTAGTCTAAAATTGTTTCTATCTTGTGGTCATGTCTTGTTTACTTTGGCATTTAATCCATCAATTTGATTTAATCATTTAAATTCATCAAGTTATCCATCATTAAAATCTCCTAGAGTCTGTTTCTCACAAGCTATCCTCATCTATTCACCTAGGGACTACCTCCCTTGACTTAACTAGGAGAGAGTCTAAACGGAGTAAGGATTTAAGAGTGACAGCCCTTACTCTGAGCGTTGTCATGGTGCCTGGACACTCTGTGCGACAACATTTTCTGGCGCCGTTGCCGGGGACCGATTTATTGGGCCTAATATTTACGACATTCATCATTCATCTTTCATCTTTCTATCATTCATTTGAACCGGCAAAGACAACATTTTTTGGCACCGTTGTCGGGGACATTTGATTCTCAGCGTTTCAACAACATTTCCTCATCATTCATCATTTCAATCATTTCATCTTTTCCACCATTCATTAGCCTGTCAAGCGGTACAGTGTTTCTAGGCGTCATTTGATCTTTTCATCGCCCTATCTTTTGTCATCTCGTTAATCGTTTCATCTGCACCTTTAGCACCTGGACTTCTCGGTTCATTTCTTGTTTGGGTGGCGAATCCACTTCTTCCATTTATTATTTCCTAAACAAGAAGCCCCCCCTTATATCCGGTTGTTTGTTGTCTTTTGGATCCTAGAGTTAGATTCATGTTTAAGTGGCGACTCCACTTCTTTCATTTCTACAAGAATTTCTACTAGAAGCTCCCTTCTTGTGAATCTCTTGATTTTCTTGAGTAGAGGTCTCTCTCTATCATCCATTTGGTCCCTCGTTATTCATCATGGATTATTCGTTTACCCCGTTCATTTTACTGATGTTCTCCATAATATTCCGGAAGTGGCAATTTCTAAATTGTCTTTGTTCTTGGGTGGTGATTCAGTTGTTGTTAGAAAGCATCTATGCAAGTTTTCTCGTATAATGCTCATATATTGTAGTTCTACCCAGTGTGATCATGAAGATGTCAAAATGCGTCTATTTACCTTTTCTTTAGAAGGTGATGCTTTGAATTTGTTTAATATTTGTCCTGAAGATTCTTTCGCTTCTTTACGAGACATCGTCAATGCTTTTAAAGAGAGATATGGTTATCAAGATAGCTCGCCTTGTGGCCCTAAAATTATGTTACAGAATGAAAGTGATCTGGTGAAAGATCCAGCTGTCGGTGAAAGATTTCAAGACAATTCTCCATATCAAAATGTGCCATCCACTTGCACCATTATAGATCAAATTCATGACAATGGAAAAGCAGGAACAAGTTATCAAATAAGTATCGACAATGAAAGGGAAAATGATAAGCAAATTATAGAAGAACTAATGCGACTGGTAAAAAATATGGAGCTTAATCAAGAAAAATTTGTAAATGATTACGTCAAGGATATGAAAACTTTATACACCCACCTGGAAAAACGTGATAAGGAGATGGAAATCATGAAAGCTAATCATGACAGGGAAATTAATTCTATGCAAAGCAAGTTATTAACTATGGATGAAGAAATGACCATCATGACATTCGATTATAATAATCAGTTGGCTACCATGCAAGCAAATCATAAGAAAGAGATAAACTCTATGCAACATTGCTTGATGACCATAAAGGAAAAGAATGACAAAGTAATAAAAGATATGGAAGCTAGTCAAATATGTCTTCAGAATAAGTTATTGAGCATGGAGGAAGACCATGCCAGGGAAATCAGTGCTATGAAGGTTGAACACTCTAGCCAGATGGATGCCATTACAATACAGGTACAGAAATTTCAACAGCGGTCAGAGGATGAAAGAAACAAGGAGACGTCAATAGATCAGAAGCCTCCTTATTTGCTGCAACAAGCTCCATCTTATTATGAGGAGGTCATTTGTTCCATTGAAAAGTGGTTAATTGAAGGTGACCCAGATAAAATTGAAAACGATAAAGATCAGATGCAAAATGAAGAAAGACATGTCACGCATATCTTACATACTTCATCTGAGAGTTTTGAAGCAGAATGTTCCACAAAGAAAAAACGCAAGAGAAAGAGAACGAGAAAGCGATTTGATGCATCAGATAGTCGTAAGCAGCTTGATTTTCGGATAGGAAAAAGTCCTACCGTATGCAGAATTGGACATGGCACATCCGAGAAACAGCCAACAGATTTGCTTGAAAGCAAGCAAATGCTCAGTATGCACTATATTGAATGCATCTGATGCCATGGGGCATCTTTGTATTGTATTTCTAACCTTATGCCCTGTTATTTCAATGTTTCATTTTGCAGTTAGATTTGGTTTTTCATGTTGTTAAACTAGTTAATAAATGAAGAGCTTATATCTTTCCTATGCTTAACGTTATATGATGATTTTTGGATGGACGCTACTTATGTTTTGTTGTGTGTTGCGTGGATGCAGATTCTGGATTCTCACATTCCTATAGTGCAGTAACGTGTCCCCAAGTAGAGTCAGATGTTGACCACTACGTGTCAACGACCCATAGCAGTACACCCTCTTTTTTCGCAAAAGGGATAACGCTTGATCAACATGTCCGTGTCGTTCGACTATCATCATCAGCTTGATCATGTTATATTGTAAACCCTTTCTGCATGTGTAAAGTGTAAATAATCTCAGCAGATCCGTGTCGTGTATGTAATTGCCTAGGCAAACCTAATTTTTTTTACGACAATCTACATTCTAGAAGGTTTTTTGTCTCACCGATCCATAATCGGCAGAGTTTTCCTTCAGCCTTATCCCAAAGCCGGAATGGATTTTGTCACCAGAATGTTAGGGGAGTCCTAGTGTGCTAGATTGAGTCTATGTAAAAGTGATTTGGGAATAATCCTAACTATTTAGTTAAAAGTTATTTTATTACAAATTTCTTGATCCACTAGATTATATTTGTGTCGCAGAACTGGGTAGTCTGTGAGGGTCTTGTTCAAATGGGTTTTCCCCCTTCAGATGTAAAAAATGTAAAAATCATGATGTAAAATGTCTTGAGGGTTAGAAAAATAATTTATCCCCTCATAGGCCCTAGGTCCTAGATAAATTTAAATTTTCCAAAGGTAAAATTCGTGGACCCTTTAAAAAAATAAATCTTAATTGGTCCAGGGACTAAGGTTAATTGATTATTTTGCTAAATTTTATGTCTTAGGTCCCTGGGGTTAAGTCAAAGTCAAAGTTTTGAGGAAATAAATGCAAAATTTTAATTTTTGAATAGATTAAAATGCATTTAATTGAAAATTTTGAAATTTCCTCAATATTTAAAATTTCGACGGATGAGATTAAAAGAAATTTTGATCCTCATCGACAGTCGAGATCATTTTGACAAGGATCACTCGAACTAGCCGTCAGGAAATTTATCTTTAAATAGGGGGTCAGTTGTCAATTGAATTGATCTAATCTTTTGATCGTGTACTAAGCGAAAAGCTCTCTCTTGTAATCTTTTTTTTATGAGAAATAAAGAAAGACTTTGGGGTTAAATTTCTGTTCGTGTTACTCTTCATGGAAATGTTGTAAGATGTATTATTCTCATGCATATATTTCTTTTTGGCCATTAACATAGCTTTCTGAAGAGCGATCTGAGTACAGGTATCTTGCTCAGTCGCTGGGGTTTGAATGGTAATTTAAATTTTGAAAATAATTGCAGATATCTCTATTAGATCTGAATTTTATTATTGTTCTCACTCTATGATTGACGGTTGAATTGAGTTTTGCAGGAAAATCTTTGATTATCAGATCATCGAGCGTTCAGGGAAGTTCTCGGCTGAACCAGCCAGCTCCCAATCCATGTTTTTTTAAGAGCCCAGTTTGAATTTGATCCCGGGCTTATCATAAGATATTATTTTTATGGGTGATGCATGAAGGGTTTCAAGCTTAGTACCTCCTCTAAAATCCAAAAAATTTTAATTTTTTTGTGCTAAATCGTTAGATCTGGCTGTTGAGAGCCACAGATCATCAAATCTGGGAGCGGAGTCAGACTCACACTCCCTAGATCTAATAGATCTAGCATTTTTGTATATAGATCTGTAATTTTCTTCAATTTTCTGACTTTGGTTTTCAGGGTATAGTGTTTTTTGGGTCATTGTGTATATTGTTCGGGTGTTTCTGGTTGTATTGCAACTCCAGATCTGAAGTTGAAGGCTGTGCAGAATCCAGATCTAGGCCCCGGAGGTTAAGATCTGAATCCCTGAGACTCATCAGCGTAATTCTGCAGGGAGATTATTCAATTAATCTGAAAAACTTTGTAAGTTCTGGGAATTTCGCAACAGGTGAATTAAAAATTTTATGGGATTTGTTCCTTGGTTTTTTGGGTTTCAGTGTGCAAGTTTGAATTTTCTTTTTTAAAACCCTCTCAGAAATCATGTTTGTTGTTTGGGGTTTCTGAGTTTGCTGTAAATTTTTGAAAAAAAATTTAGGAAACCCTCTATTTTTTTTTGGTTATGTCCAGATCTGCGGCTCCTCCATTCGCTGCTATATTGAATCATCCCTGACCGTTGTCCTCAAATTGCGTTTCCTCAGCCTCCACGCGTTTCTCTCTTCCCCGCTGCTAAACTCTTCCTCTCCTGCGCGGTTTCCTCCCCATCAACATGCAGCTCCTCCTTGCTGTCACATCCGCTTTCATATCTTCATCGCAGCTCTTTCCTTGCTGCCCTGCGCGTAACATTCATCAAACTCCGTGGCTCTTTCCAAGTGTTGCCATCCCTCTCTGCTTGCATGTAACCTCCATCGAGCTTTGTTCTCATCCATCCTTCTCCATCAGCTGCCTTCGTGTGTCCCCTCTTCCTCACACTGCCAGATCCCTTGCAAAAAACCTACACAGCTCCATGCTACCCATCCGTTGGCCATCTCCACACTACCATCTCCTTTCTGTCCTCACATTGCTCTCCTTTCCTTGTTGTCTTCAACCTGCAAAAAATCTGCAGCCTTCAACGTTGCCATTGCCATTCCTTTGCGGCTTCACTTCTAGCGTCCTCTGACAGCCCTTACGCAGCTCATCTCTTTCATCGCAGCCCTCGCTCATCTCTCTCACAACTACATTATTGTTCTTCCAGTTCTTCCCTACGCACATCCTTCATCCTCCACGCATTTCCGTCCTCCAAACCCCTCACGCAACTCCATCATCATCTTCGTGTTTCCAATTCGATCTATTCCTCTGAGACTCGCTTGCCCATCCATGCAGCCCTGCAAATATCTTCCATCTCCCAACTCCACTGCAAATCTATTGCTTTCTCCTCAATCCGTTGCCGCCGTCGACCTCACCTGCACGCACAATAGCCAAACGATTTTTTTTGGTCTAATGTTAGGTTCGTAGGTTGTGTCTTTTAAATTTGATTTATTTTGATCAGATACATACTTTAGGTTTATGATTTTAGTTGTGTAATTTCCATTTTTTTGGTTTTGTTTATTTTTAGTTTAAGTTAGCTCTTCTACTAAGATTTTAGTTTAGGTTTTGTTGTTCATATTACTTAGGTTAGTTTTAAATCAATATTTATATTGTTTTAGTGTTGATTTCAATTTTACATTAAAAATAAAATAAAATAAAAAAATCTAAAAATTTATAAAAATCCTAAACATTAAAAATTTTAAATCTAAAAAAAATATAAAATTTCAAAAGTCTAAAAAATCTAAAATATTTAAAATCCTAAACATTAAAAAAAAATCATAATTTTTTTCTAAAACTTCGGTGACTAAGGATTTTGAAATAAAATAAAAAGGGTTTGTGCTTTAACGTTAAGAAAATTTAAATGTGGCTTATGGCCCATTAAAATTTTTATTTTAGGCCCTTTTCATTTTTCAGTTGCATAAAAAAATTTAAAATTTTCAGTTACCATTAAACATTATTGCCTAAGGAATAATTAAAATTTTAATTTAAAAGTTCCTTATGTTATTAAATGCATTTCTCATGATTTTTCTATGGTCAAGGTGTGATAAATCATATTCGTTGTTCTAGATCTTGTCATTAATAGTAATCATTTTTTCTCTTGCATGTTGCAGTGTTGGGCATTTATATGGATTATCGTCACTTTTCGTCACATATTGAAAATCGTTTTGGATAGCTTGTTTTATAGATGGTTAATTCAAATATCGAAGGCACTGGTTTAAAATTGTTTCTATCTTGTGGTCATGTCTTGTTGACTTTGGCGTTTAATCCATCAATTTGATTTAATCATTTAAATTCATCAAGTTATCCATCATTAAAATCTCCTAGAGTCTGTTTTTCACAGGCTATCCTCATCTATTCACCTAGGGACTACCCCCCTTGACTTAACTAAGAGAGAGTCTAAACGGAGTGAGTAAGGATTTAAGAGTGACAACCCTTACTCTTTGCGTTGTCGCGGTGCCTAGACACTCTGTGCGTCAACACACACCTGATTAGATTAATACCCATTAATATTTTAATTTTCCTAAGTTTAGACTTGGGAACCCCATTAAAAATATTAATTATTTTAATAAAATCACTTCTGGGTGAAATTTCCCAAAATGCTTTCTGGGTTTTTTGGAATACCTGTGCCCAAGCCTCCCTACAAAATTTAAGGTTTCGAGCATATCTGATGCTACCCTAAATCAACAAATTACTCCCTCCTACATCTATACACCCAATATGTGGACATCCCTCATCATCGCCACCCTTGACCCCATAGAACATAACTTCATTTGTATTAGATCATCATCACACTTGGGAATTTCAACCTTCTTGGCAAATTCGCACTTGTTCTTGGATTGGCTATTGGATGATCTTGGATGCATTTCGATATTTGGAGCTGAATTTTGATCTTCTTTGGAGCTATCTCTTGAATTGTGGATGGATATATCATATTGTCATCTTGTAAGTGCCTTTTGTTGAAATTTTGCTTTTGAAAATGTCTAATGTATGGAATTGTTGCAACTAGATTAATGCTACATTGTGCCCTAATTTTGTGAAGATAATTTTGAAAGCTATTTGGTTGGAAATTGCATATATTACTCATAACATGACATGTGATGAATGTTCCTAGTGGTGAAATATTGTTTTTCTCCATAAAACTCCATAATTCTTGAATGGGTAATTGTTGAGGGTTGGTACCTAGGGCATCAATTCTTGACCTCCTTAAAGACAATTTTAGCTAATTTAAAGCACCTAGGACTCCATATTGCCCAAAGGACAAGGCATTGTTCCAAGCCTTTGGTGATCAAACCAAATTCTTATGCATAAATTTCTTCCCCTAGATTTCGGTCCCCTAAAGTAGGACGGCTAGACTAGGGCATAGAGCAAATTGCATTAGAGGAAGAATTGGTGGAGTTGGGGAGCATAGACACCAAGCCTAGGGTCTTATCTACAAAACCTCAAAGTTTGGCAAGCATCCCATAGGTTTTCATCCTTAAAATCTCTTGCCCTAGGTGTGCTCTAAAAGCGAAACCTTAGATAGTATTTCCTTGACTTGGGGACTTCTTTGAGGGTTTTATGAGCTTAGTACTCAATGGAGTAAATCATAGGAAGCCCTTTCTACTCCTTTCCTTGACCCCGAGAGTACCTTTGTCCACAATAATTCACGAAACCCTAGGTCTTGCCCAAATCTTTCCTAGGTCTCTTAGTGGGAGCAAAAAACCTTTGAAAGTGTCACATTATCACATACAGCCTCCCTTGAGAGGTCCTACCTCATCACCTAACACCATAATCCCTAGAATATCTATCAAAGGTTATTATATATCTTACCAGGACTCCTCCCATCGGTGAAAGTCTGTAAAGAGCAGAGGGCATTGGTTGCGGTGACAGTGGACCATTGTCCCATTGTTATCACTTAGTCTAGCTTCTTGTCCTATAGGCTTTCCCTCCTTAGGGCATGCTAGATTGTGTGGTAACAGACTCCTTTTATAATATTGAGCAAAATCCCTAACCCTCAATCTTCAAAGTGATAGACGACCGGGATTAAATCCTAGCCCACATAGATCAATGGCTGAGATTAGATCTAAGTCCCTTAAATAATTAAATTATGTATCCTTATAAATTTTCTCAATTAACCAACATTCATCAATTGAATTAATTAATGTGTTTTTCTTAACTTTAAACTTAGGAAAGAAATCATATTACTTGCTCCTCTCAAACAAGCACCTAAAGAGGACTTCTCTCTTGCATGTTAGACACTTAGCCCATGCAAAAGACCTTCTAATGCTTTAAAATCAATAGATAATAACCAATGCGATACAAAGACTGAAATTCCATTAAGTGCATACTTCTTGGGAGGTTATAGGTTGCCCAAGTGTCCCAACATATGTTGCATAGGGACCCATCCACCCCAGAAACCCTTTACCTGCCATTCCAGCCTGTCCAAGACTTGGTGAACCCTAGGAAACGTCCCCAAATACTTCAATGGCAACATGGGGATTTGCTAACTTGCCCCAAGATGTTCCAACAGATTTCAGGATGTTTGAAAATTTCAATGATATTCTAGGCAAACTTCAGGGAGGTTCTAAGAAGATTGTGGGGACTTTCAAGCATGTATATTTATTTTTTACAATGTACATTGACAATTAGACAAGACAAACATTTTTCCCATTCATTTTTTCATGTGGTATTAAATCAGTACAAGTTGTAGTTAAAAGGATGGGTTTTGATTTGGATTTCTAGTGATTTCATTATTGTCTTTTCAGCAACAACATTACAGCAAGCAAAGCATGCATGTCAAAAACTAGGAAATGCAGCATCTCAAAGGGTTGATCCTTTTGCTTATTGTTGTTATTTTAAATCTGGCGTCATCTCAGATTTTAGATATTGTACATGGGTGTTCAAGAGTTATTCAAGTCCAGGTCCTTCACCATCCCAACCTCAAGCATTGTGATAACAATCACATAGTAGTGACTCAAATTGGGTAATAAATGTTTGAATAAATTCCTATTAATCAGCTTCTTAATCTGATATATGAATATAATCTCTTTACAAAACGCACACATATATATCCCAAAGTATTTTGTAGTGGCTTTCAACACAACTGTAAAAAGCTACAAAACCTATTGAGAAGAGAATGTCTTTTAACATAATCATCATTAACAAGAAATATGAAAAGTAAAAGTTGTTATAGAGACAATTAGATTGTTAGTTTTTGTAGCATCGGATGTGTTCTAGCCTTGAAATTTTGTGGAGAGGCTAGAATGCATGAGATTTCCAAAACTCAAAAATCGTTTCTGAAAATTCCACCTAGAAATTACTTAATTAGATTATTAGTAAGTTTTTAAATATTTCCTAAGTCTAAACATAGGGAATATGACTAATTAATCAGAATTAATTAAGTTGAAGCGTGAATGTTCTAAAAACTCACACGGATCGACTTCAATTAATCCTAGTCATCGATTAAGACCTAATCTTGGTCGTTGAAGTCTCAAGAGAAGATTATAAGAATAAGTCGATGGGGCTTGGAGAAAGCACTTCAGCAGTTCAATTTCATGAGCAGATTCATCTCCAGAGTAGCAACAATCAATTGTCGGAGAGAGAGCCAGTGAGATCGAAGCAATGAGAGAGGGGCAGGGGCAATGAAGCCGGAGGAAGATTTCCAGTTCTAGTGAGTGCATTTGCAAAGAGGCAAGTGAGCCACAGTGAGGATGACGCAGAGCATCGCAGTAGCCTCTAGAGGCAATTTCGAAACTATTGGGGAGAGCCGAGTTTCAATGCCAGAAGCTGGGCCGAGGTTCTAGAGGCCCGGAGAGACACTTTCCTAGACAGCAGCAAACCAGACGACTTGAGGAGAAGTTGGTTCGATCTGATTGCAAAAGTGACTGCGCTAGAGTGACGCAGTAGCTACGCAGAGCCAGTTTGTACGGCTCAATTTGAGCTGAAGTCAGAGCTCGAACTTGCCCATGGAGGGAGGAAATTCCTCAATAGATTCTTCTTGCCAGTTTTTCTCTATAGGATTGCCAATTTTGGCATCCAATTGTACTCAAATTATTTCATTGCTGCTTAATCAGCTACTGCACTAGTTTTCCCAAGTTGGGTTTTTCCGGAGACATTTGTCCAAAAATAATTGTGTTATTTTATGTGTGTGCTAGCATTTCTTCCAGCGTTTATTCTTCCGCAATTTTATTTGTGTAGGTTGCAGTGAGCTATTCAGTATTTGTTGTAAGAAATAGTAAATCAATTGTTAGAATAAAATTAACAATTACGAGAATAATTTCTAGTTGCTGCAATAGGATTCGGGTTTACGAATTTTCACATGGTATCAAAGCGCAGATGATCAATCCAACAACTCAGTAGCGAAGAGAGAAGGAGTTTTGTTGTTCAATGAGGGCAGCAAATCGAAACCCCAGAGGCAGCGCAGTCACCTTGGCCATGAGGCCAAATTTCTTGAGGAAAATCGATTTTTCTAAGAGAGGGATAGAAAATCCGATATCTCCAGATCGAGGGATTCCAGAGGCAGAGAGAGCAGCCCTAGTGTTTTTCGTAGAGTAGATCTGTAGCTGAACGAAATAATTTTGCAGTAGTTTGCTAGAGCAGAACTAGCGTTGGGTGGAAGAAGAGCACACACTGAGGGGAAATATTCCCTAGGGAACTTCTAGTCTCAAGAAGTTCAATTTCCCTTGCAGATCAGTAGTCATCGTGAGCAGAGTTTCTCACTCCAAGAAGGGAGTGTGAATCGCTGGGCAGCAGCTGAGCAGAAGGGAAAAGGAAATTTTCAACATTGTTTGAGATGGCCACTGTTGGGCTTCGAGATCAGGACAGGTTGGATGGTGCTTCCAACTATGTCATCTAGCAGGCAAGGATGTCCTTCCTTCTGGATGAATATGGCCTGAAACAATTCATAGATGTTGTGGTAGCTATCCCCACAGATGCAGATCAGCTAAAGGAGTATAGAAAGGAGATGCCACGGGCGAAGAGGTTGATCCTTGACGGTGTTCGGGATCACATTGTTCAACACACAGCTGGCAAAGGGACTGCCAGAGAAATGTGGGAGACTCTCACCACGTTGTACCAAGGCACTTTCGAGCAGCGAAAGATGTACCTAGAGGAGAAGCTAAGATGCACCAAGATGCAGAAAGGGGAACGCATAGACCCCTTCCTCACCAAGATTCAGGAGATCCGAGATCAGTTGTCAACTATTTGGGCAATGCCTCAACCCACAAAGCTAGTGTGAATGGCACTAAACAATGTCTCAGAGGAGTGGAAGGTATTTGTTCAAAGTATCTTGGGCAGAGACACCTTGCCAAGGTGGGATAGGATGTGGGCCGATTTGTAACAGGAGGAGTTGAGGCGAGACCTAGTGAAGAACTCCATCAATGGCAGTAGCAGGTGAAGGAGGGGAGAATGTGGCCCTCGCATCGAAGGGTCCCAATCAGGGGCAGGAGGAGCAGCGAAAGAATAAGAAGGAATTGTCAAAGGTCAAGTGCTTCAGATGTGGTGAGTTCAGTCACTACAGTACGCAGTGTCCTCTCAGCAAGAAGGACAAGGAGGAGAAGCAGGACCAACAGGCAACATCAACAAAGATCGATAGGATGTCCTCCAGGCTAGAGGAAGACTTCGCCATGTTTGCTGATATACTCCAGGAGTCAAGTGGCGTGATTTGGTGTTGTAGCCCCAGAGCGCTACAGGTGGGCAAGATTCTTGAAGAGCTCCACCTCTTAAGTCAGTCCCTTGCTACGGGCACACAGTTTTCAGTAGCAAGATGGACCAGTCACAGTAAATGCAGTGAGATGCCAGAGTGACAGATGCAAGGTCTAGTAGCAGTCAGATGTTGGGGAGCGCAGTGCAGAGTCAGCAGCAGCGCAAATGCCTCAATGACAGCGCAGATACTAGCAGTAGTCAGAGACTCGAGAGACAGATGAATCATACTGATCATAGTTGATTCAGCATTTAGGATGCTTTTCAGTTCCAGCAATAACAAATGGAGGGGGAGTTGCAGTGCAGATGCAGTGTTGGCCGCAGTTCAGCAGCAACATAGATGCAGCACATATCAGAGTTGCACAGTGGTTGGTGGGCAGCATGCAGACATCAACAGCGTGACAGGAGATGACACAAAGACAGGATGTTGCTACAGGAGGGAACAACTCTAGAACACATTCCTCGCTAAGAGGGGGTATTAGTTTTTGTAGCATCGGATGTGTTCTAGCCTTGAAATTTTGTGGAGAGGCTAGATTGCATGAGATCTCCAAAACCTAGAAGTCATTTCTGGAAATTCCACCTAGAAATGACTTAATTATATTATTGATCATTTTTTAAATATTTCTTAAGTCTAAACTTGGCGAATATGACTAATTAATCAGAATTAATTAAGTCAAGGTGTGAATGTTCCTAGAAACTCACATAGATCAACTTCACGTTAATCCTAGCCATCGATTAAGATCTAATCTTGGTTGTTGAAGTCTCAATAGAGGATTATAAGAAGAAGTCGATGGGGCTTGGAGAAAGAACTTCAGTGGTTCGATTTCATGAGCAGATCAATTTCCAAAGCAGCAACAATCAGTTGCCGGAGAGAGAGCCAGTGAGATCGAAGCAGTGAAAGAGGGGCAGGGACAGTGAAGCCGGAAGAATATTTCCAGTTCCGGTGAGTGCATTTGCAGAGAGGCAAGTGAGCCACAGTGACGCTGACGCAAAGCAGCACAGTAGCCTTTGTTGAAGAATCTAGGGCAAAGTAGTGTAAAGTGATTCTTTGTTACTTGATAACAATTTGTGATGCACTTTTACAACTTATCTTCTTCTTATTAGTGTGTGTGTTTCATCAAACTACTACCAAAACAAAATAACAAAACACAAAGCTTGGCTCTCTGTCAAGGACAAACCCTCTCCACTCTTGAGAGGAAAACCCTTTGTAAGATTTCTCTTATTGAAGCTTCTTATTTGAACAACTACCAAACCCTAGACCCTTGACTAGGATATCCTCCAAGCATAGGTCAAATCCTTCCTCTTTCTACACTATCACTTCTGGCACATCTTCCGGCACTTGGCTTCTTAGCACTTCTTCCTTCTTCAACTGCTTGTCTAGGTTAGGAAACCCTAGGACATTAGGGCTTCTTTGCTTCATTATAGAGAGTACCTTCTTCCCTTTCTTTGGATACCTTGTAGACCTAGATGCACATCCAAATGAGACCTTTAAGTGTGCTGCCCTCAACTGTGGTCAAATTTGCATAAGTTGACTTCTGAAAAACTTTGCACGTGTGGACAAAAACCCTAGGAACAGTCCTCTTGACCTCGTTGTCTTTTCCTTCTTTCTTCGCTGGAGAGAGAGGCCTTGTAGGCCTATTTTACACCCAAAACAGTAAGGAATATGTTGTTGTAATATTACTGCTAATGTAGCCGTAGGTTGTCCCTCATCCCTTCGCACGTGTGGTTGTACATACCCTAGAAAGTAGCCTTGCACCTTCGCCATCCTTCCTCCTTTCTTCGTTCTCCTAACAAACCCTTTTTCTTGCCTTGTCTTTGTCGTCTCTTCTTGCAGATTTTAGAGCTTCATTATTGCCCTTTTGAGGAGTGGATAGCCTCTATAAATAGAGGTTTGTCCCTCCTCTTCCAGCCGACATGACTGTCCTTAAAGCCGACTTGACAGTTTTCTTTATAATTCATTTTTATTCATTGTTTTGTTGCTTGTAGACTTCGTTGGTGCTAGGAGAGGATTTGACCATGCTTGGAGGTGTTCCCGTGACCTTGTATGATAACATACATGATGTAACATGCCTTCAAAGGGTCTTATCATAATTACATTTTGACTTTGACTCTCTAGAAGCACTTCAAAATGTGTTTGACCTATTTTCAATGAGCAAGAAACTCATTGAAAAATAATACAAAAATAATTTCTCTTTTCTTGAATAAGTACAAATATCAAAATTACATTTATGAAGACCTAGCCTAGTTACATTTCCTTCAACGGACTCTAGAGGCAATTTCGAAACTGCGGGGAGAGCCGAGTTTCAGTACCAGAAGTTGGGCCGAGGTTCTGGAGGTCAGGCGAGACACTTTCCCAGACAGTAGCAAACCAGACGACTTGAGAAGAAGTTGGTTCGAGCTGATTGCAAAAGTGACTGCACTAGGGTGACGTAGTAGCTGCGCAGAACCAGTTTGGACGGCTCAATTTGAGCTAAAGTCAGAGCCCGGATTTGTCTGTGGAGTGAGGAAATTCCTCACTAGATTTTTCTTATCAGTGATTCTCTGTATGATTGCCAGTTTCGGCATCCAGTTGTACTCACTGCTGCTTAATATTAAAACCCTCAGTTGTTGTACCAGTTTTCCCAAGTTGGGTTTTTCTAGGGACATTTATCCAAGATTTATTGTGTTATTTTATGTGTGCATGCTAGCATTTCTTCCACCATTTATTCTTCCGCAGTTTTATATTTGTAGGTTGCAATGTGACTTGTTCAGTATTTGTTGTAGGAAACAGTAAATAAATTGTTAAAATAAAATTAACAATTAGGAGAATAATTTCCAATTGCTACAATAGAATTGGGGTTTCTTAATTTTCACATAGATATTGTACATGGGTGTTCAGATGTTATTCAAGTTCAGTTCTTTCACCATCCCAACCTCAAGCATTGTGAAAAAAATCAGATAGTAATGACTCAAATTGGATAATAAATGTTTGAATAAATTCCTAATTAATCACCTTCTTAATCTGAAATATGAATATAATCTTTTTCCAAAATGCACACATATATATCCCAAAGTGTTTTGTAGTGGTTTTCAACACAACTGTAAAACGCTACAGAACCTATTGAGACATAATCATCATCAACAAGAAATATAAAAAAGAAAAGTTGCTATAGAGACAGTGTTGTCTCATACACCCCTTTATGGCCCTCATTACAAATTAAAAATAGTTACACTTAAGTTTCCTAAAGCTAAATTGCGCTTTGCTCATTTTCAGGGGACAGTAAAGGAATGTCACTCGGTCCTTTTCTTAATTGCTCAAGCCCTTTCAAAACCGGTCAGTCATGCGAGTACTTGCTAGCCATCCCCAAGATGGTCCAGGCAGATTTTATTGACGTTCCAGATAGATTTAAGAGATGTTCTAGCCATATTTCAGGGATTTTCTAGGAAATTTTCAGGGATAATCTAGACATATATCTTTAGTTTTGACAAGCATGGGCATTGACGACTGGAAAATATGATCCTTTTTCCCATCCATTATTTTTGTATTGCACTGATTCTAAATCTGTTGTACAAGTTGCAACTCAAAACATGGGTTTTGTATGATGGTTTCAATTTGGGCTTTCTAGTGATTTAAATATTGTAAAGAAAACATGAAAACATGAATTACAACATACAAAGCCCCTATGTCAAGAAAACACGAAATATAACATTTTAAAGGGCCGACCCTTGTGGTTATTTCTCTTGTTCTTTTTATTTTTGGGGTCATCTTAGTTTCTACATATTTTAAATGGATTTCCAAGAGTCATTCAAGTCTAGTGCATCCACCATCTTAACCTCAAGCATTGTGAAATAGTAGTGACTTTGATTGGGTACTAAATGATTGAATAAATTCCTATTCAACCATCACCTTAATCCAAAATATAAATCTAATCTCTTACAGAGCCAAAGTATTTAATAATGGTTTTCAAGACAACAGCGAAAGTCTGCAAAACCTATTGAAAACGGAATGTCTTTTACGTTTTAACATAATCATCATTAACAAGAAATATGACAAAGAAAAGTTGCTATAGAGACAATTCTCTATCTTATAGACCCTTCAAGGACCTTATTGGAAATTGAAAACAATTTCACTTATGTTTTAGAAAGTTAAACTGCATTTTGCTCATGCCTGCCCGGCAATAATGGAGTGTCACTCGGCCCTGTTTTAAATTGCTTGAAATTTCTTAGAATTGGCAAGTGTGGGGGTTGTGCATAATACTATATAGCATAGCTTGTTCTACTTATAAGCTTGAAGCAACTACAAATGTTAATAGTGATTTTTTAATATTCTTGTATTATAATATAATACATACATACATACATATATATAGTATTGTAATCCCTAACCCACTATCCCCTGAACATTTTAAGGATGCACTCTAGCTGTCTCGGGGACACATCCCCCCATCCCTATTGTTCCCTAACCCGAAAACTCATTAAATTATGCAACTACAGTCAAATTCCACTTTGGACAACTTATTTGATGGAGATGATGATTGTATTAAATTCCTCTTTTTGAGAGGACCAAAATCAACCTAAAGATCACTCAAATCGGATAAGGGAAAATGTATTATGAAGAAAAGCCCACATATGCACATTTGAACAAGTTCGGCCGTAAAAGAAATCGGTCACCCTTGGAAGCCTATAAATACAAGTGACCTCAAGCTCATTTGGACATCACCAAGCATCTTTTTCTTCTCTTCTTCATTGATAGGTTCACACAGGTCTAAGGCTGGGAGCCTGGGACGACAAAAGAAATTTGCAAAGGTCCAAAATTACAAGGTCTAGGGCTTGCATCTGTTTTAGGGTTATTGGGTTACAGTGGCAGGCACGCCACAAGGAAAATTCAACCACAATCGTTGGCTTGCAGGCATCAAGGGTGCGACTAGAAGACTCCAGTCACTCGCACAGCTCTCCCTGCATGCGACCAGAAAGTTTGACTCATATTTGAACAAAGGCCAAAGTTGACCGCAATTGACCACGGACAGGGAAAGTTGACTCCGATATATTATTTTGATGCTAGAAACATATTTTGAATGTTGTTGGGTTGTTTTACTAGATAATATTGTACTCGGCTCATTGTACTCTCTGTTGAACATTTTATGACAATCTAATAGAAGAAGAATTACAAAGGGTTTTCCCTCTTGTGGGATTTTTCCCTAGTCTTAGACCAAACCTAGGGTCTCTTGTTGATGTGTTGATTGTCTTCTTTGTCAATGCATTTATTGTTCTATCTTCAATTATTGTTGATGAAGGAAAGACTAATTGTAATTGGAAAGACTGCTAATTGAAGTATTGATTTGGGCTAAACTAATTGATTCAACATAGAACATTCTGAAAATTTAACATGGAATCAGAGCCAAGGTGAAGGACAAGCCCAAAAGGAGACAAGCTTTGAAGCAATCATCTTTGAAGGAGCCCATCAAGCCAAGTCAAGCTGACTTCCTTCTTCAAGGAAAATGAGAAGTTGGATGACTCATCCAATTTTGCTGCATGGAAAGTCAGGTTGGAGATCATTGCTGACAACAATGATGTTTCGAACAAAATTCAAGGAAAAGTACCTGAGCCTCCAAGCAATGCTTCCACTGCTGCCAAGAACAAGCACAATAAAGGTGAGTTAAAAGCAAAGCAAATCATAGTTGAAGGTTTACAAGATAATTTACTTGCATATGTTGGAAACTTGAGAAGGTCTAAAGACATGTATGATAAGGTAGTTGGCATGTATGAAGTCAACAATTTGAATGAAATCATCTCCTTGAAAAATCAACTCAAAGACACAAAGATGAACAAAGGAGAGTCCATGCAATCCTACATAATGAGGATACCTTGTCTTAGAGATCAACTGCAAAAAGTTGGGGAATTTGTGCCTCACGGGGAATTGGTGATTGTGACTCTAAGAGGTCTCCCTCCAATTTGGGAAACCTTTATTACTACAATAAGCAACAACAATTTCCTCCCATCATTGATGAAATTATTGGAAAGCTCACTTAAGAAAAATCAAGGATGATATCAAGAAGAAGGATTCAAAAACATGAAGAAGGAGAGCACGTTGCATTCATCACTCATGACAAGAAGAAGAAGAAAGGAAAAGGAGGTCTATCAAATTCAAGAAAGCCTCCTCCTCGAAATCCAAATAGAAGGAAGGAATTTTTGCGCGTCGAATGCTACAATTGTCATAAGAAAGGCCACTATGCTTGAGATTACCCCGAAAAGAACAATGGACCATGCTACAATACTAAAAGCAACAACAACAGGTTCAATGATCAAAGAAGAAGAGATGACCAAAGGAATGATCGCAATGAAAGAGATGAAAGAAGAAGTGATGCTCCAAGTGATCATGAAGAATATTGTGGTCCACAAAAAAGTCAAGATTCTCCAGGTGTGAAACCAATGTTGCAAATCAATTTGAATATATTCTTATTTCTGCCCTTACTAGCTCATCTCCTCCGGATTCGTGGGATAATTGGTTGGTTGATAGTGGGGCCACTCATCACTTCTTTGATTATAAGGGAGTTCTCTCTAATTTGATAGAGAGGGAGTCAAGTTTAAAAATCATTCTTGGAGACAACTCTACTCATCCCGTTAAAGGTTTTGGGTCCGTCAAATTTCAATTGAAATCGGGAGAATCTATTGTGCTCCACAATGTGATGTATGTGCCACGGTTGAAGAAGAATTTGGTATCAATATCCGCTTTGGAAGACAAAGGGATGAGGGTTTCCTTCTTCAGGGGAAAGGTTCTTACTTGCCATGTTGGATGACCTATGAGAGATGCATTCACATTGGGATCAAGATATGAAGGACTCTACAGGGTTACTGGAAGTCCACTTCTAACATTGTTCAGTGATACTAATCATTTAAGCGAGCTATGGCACCGAAGATTGGCCCATCTACATTATGATGCTCTTCCAAAATTGGAGAAATTGGTCTCAGGGATTCCTAAGGTTCAAGAAGACAAGGGGACCTTTCCCCTCTAGTAGAACAAGACAAATGACATCCTCCATCTCACCCATTCTAACATATGTGGTCTGATGCCCATACATTCTATTGGTGGCCATCTCTACTACATCACCTTCATTGATGACTTCTTAAGAAAGATATGCATATATTATTTAAAGCACAAGGATGAAGCTTTCGAAATGTACAAAGAGTTCAAAGCTTTGATCAAAAATCAAATAGGGAAGAAAATCAAAATATTCAGGTCCAACAATGGTGGAGAGTACATATCAAAGGAGTTCGTTGATTTTTGCAAGGAAGGAATCAAAAAAGAGACAATTATACCCTATACTCCCGAACAAAATGGAGTGGCTAAAAGAAAGAACAGGTCCATTATAGAAGTTGTTCGTGCCATGCTCCATGATCAAAAGTTGTTGAAGTTCCTTTGGGGAGAAGCAACAAATGTCATTGTATATGTTCAAAACAGGGTACCTCATCAAGCATTGGACAACAAGACCCCCGAAGAAGTATTCACAAGTGTCAAGCCCGATGTTGGTCATCTCTGTATATTTGGCTGCCTTGTATACTTTCATGTGTCGAAGGACAAGAGGAACAAGTTGGAAGCCTCGGGAAGAAAAGGTACGTTTGTTGGATATTGTGAAATTTCTAAAGCATTTAGAATATATATTCCTGGTCAAAGGAAGGTTGAAATTAGCAGGGATGTTACATTCGATGAAGATGTCGCCCCTGGAAAACCCAGGGACCTTCCTCCGCCTCCTCCTAAGAAGAACGATGATATGGATATTTTAGATGGTCCTTCCATGCCCAAATCTGAGACAGATATTGTTGATGATTGTTGATTTGCGGTAGCATCGGATGTGCTCTAGCCAAGAAAATTGGTGGAGAGGCTAAGGCACATGAGATCTCCAAGACCCAGCAATGGTTTGGGCTGATTCTAACCAGTTTGGGAGATATTAAAATAATTAATATTTTTGAATGGAGTTCCTAAGTTTAAACTTAGGAAAAATAAAATATTAATAGGTATTAATATAAAACTGAGTTAGAAGGTTCCAAAAGTCACGGATCAAGCCAAATCTAATCTTAGCCATTAATTAGAGATTTAATCTCGTCGTTGAAGGACCAACAGGAAAAGTATAAGAAGAGGCTTGAGGGTCAGTTGGAGAACACACTAAGGGAGACTAGTCAGTTCGATTTCAGGAGCGGGGTTAGCTGAGAAATTCGAACTAGTGGTCTGGAGAGCAGCAAGAGGTAGCGGGTATGGAACAAAGAGTCGGGAACAACACCAGAAGACTAGCGCAAAGATTGGAGAGGCAGACGTAGAGGTAGCAGACTGCGCCATCACTGGAGGGCCTACGTGGGTGACACAGAGAGGCCCAGTGCTGACGCAGAGAGGCAGGAGCTGACGCAAAGGGTCTAGGAGTTGTGCAGAGCCCAGCAAGCCTAACACAGAAACTGGGAGAAGTGTTGGAGAATTTTTTCTCTGTTGGGTAGGCCAGTTTGGCACCCAGATGTAATGAAGAATTGTTGAATAATAAAATCCTCCTCTGTTGCACCAATTTTCCCACATTGATTGTCCAAAATATTTGTGATGATTCTTGTGCATGTGTTTGTTTCTGTATTATGGTGTGATATCTGCAGCAGAATTTATTTTAATGTTTACTGAAGGGTTTTCATAAATAACTTATTGAGAAATAAGTAGGTAAAATAAATCAGTTGTTGCAGTGATAGAATTTTCACATGGTATCAGAGGAAGTAATCAGAGACAGGAAGGGAAAATCAATTATGGGTCGAGACCATGATGCAGAGGCATCTACATCAGGAGACTCGCACAGATTTTCAAAAAATTGCACAAGAGATAGTAATTTCGATTTCTCTATGTTGGCTTCTAGGCTGGAAGAAGAAGTGGCTTGTGTGACTAGCTTTGCATCATCAGAGTTATGGTATATAGACAATGGAGCCTCTTGGCATATGACGGGAATCCGAGAATGTTTCACAGATTATCAGGAGAGGATGAACTTTCAAATCACCATGGGGAACAAGGCAAAGTGTACTCGAGTAGGGAGGGGTACCATAGTTTTTCAAACAGAACGGGAAAGCGTTTTTGTGCTACTAATGTGTTGCATGTACCAGGATTGGGGATGAACTTACTTTGTGTGTCGCAACCTCAAGGAAAAGGCTATGACGTTTTCTTCCTCAAGGAGAAAGTATATGTCAAACACCCGAGCTGGAAAAAGAAAGTGCAGATCGGGATCAAAAGTAACAGGTTGTACAGACTACAACTAGAATCACCAATGGCACTAATAGGCAGTCATGGAGACAAGGATTTGAACGAACTATGGCACAGGAGAATGGGACATTTGCACCATGGGGCTCTGAGAATTCTCAAGGACACTGTAACAGGAGTTCCAAATCTTAGTACGGAAAGAAGTGATGTATGCAGAGGATGTGCTTTGGGAAAGTATGCTAAAACAACATTTCCTAGAAGTAAAGACAGGGCCAAGAGTGTACCAAGGTTGATACACTCAGACATCTGCAGACCTATGCCCACTAAATTTCTTAATGGTGCTGAGTACTTCCTTACCTTCATTGATGACCACTCAAGGAAAACTTGGATTTATTTTTTGAAAACCAAGGACGAGGTTTTCTGTCGATTCAAAGAGTTCAAGGCTCTGGTGGAGAATCTAGCTGGGAAGAAAATAAAATTTTTGCGCTCAAATAGTGGTGGAGAGTATGTCGATAAGGACTTCACTGATTTTTACGCTAAGGAGGGCATCAGAAGGGAGTGGACAACTCCTTACAATCTGGGGCAGAATAGAGTAGCAGAAAGAAAGAACAGGACTATCGTAGAAACAGCTAGGGCCATGATGTATGATCAGGATATGCCAAAATTACTGTGGGCAGAAGCATGCAACACAGCAGTCTATGTTCAGAATAGAACTCCTCATCAGGCATTAGGCAAGATTACTCTAGAGAAAGTCTTCACATGGAAGATGCCTAAAGTCAATCCTTTCAGGATATTTGGGAGCTTAGCATATTGCCGCATACCCGAGGAAAAGAATAAGAAGCTGGATCAAACTGCAGACAAAGGATATCTAGTGGGATATAGCGAGAATGCTAAGGCATATTGAATCTATCTTCCAGGGAGTAGGAAGGTAGTAGTTCAACGAGATGTGAAGTTCATAGAGGATAGGGCTTTCAGAAAATCTCTAGAAATGCCTTCCGAGGAGCAGTCAAAAGAGGATTTGTTGGTCAAACCTCTTCAACTAACAGAAGTAAAGAATTCTTCCTCGAATCAGGAAGAATCAAAGGAGGAGGAGGAGCTAACATAAGCACGTGCTGGCAGAGGAAGAACAAACAGGGAACTTCGTCAGATTCTGCAAGATGCAGAGGATTTCATTGGTGCACCAAGGAACAATAAGAGGGAGTGAAAACAGCCAGATAGATATCAGGCATTAGTAGCTCATGTTGGGGAGCCTGTCAGTTTTCGGGAGGTTGCTCAACATCAGGTTTGGTTGGATGCGATGGTAGAGGAGCACAACTCCATAAGGGTGAATGATGTCTGGGAGGTAGTGCCAAGGCCTCAAGACAGATCGGTGGTAGGTTCGAGATGGATCTACAAGATTAAATACGCTACAGACGGCAATGTGGAAAAATACAAAGCCAGGTTTGTTGCAAAGTGGTATGCTCTTTAGGAAGGAATTGACTACGAAGAGACCTTCGCCCCAGTAGCCAGGTATGCATCTATTAGAACCGTGATATCTCTTGCAACACAAAGGGGATAGGAGATTCATCAGATGGATGTCAAAACGACATTTCTAAACAGGGTGATAGAAGTGATGAGCCTAGATATTGCAACAAGAATGCTGCAACTCCCAAGGCTACCAGCTTTACTTATCAACTCGGGGCTCATACAAACTTGGAGGTGACAGTGCTATATGCACAAGTAAAAGTGAAGGTCCTACCTATTGTCACTGCTCATCTGGCAAGAGACCCCAGGGCTTCCAAGCTAAACTTCTATAGGGTCAGAAGAAGCTTAATTCTTTGATGGAAGAAGAGCAAATCTATTCTAAGAGAGAGATACTCTATTGTAGTAATGAAGAAAACATGTAATGTTAAACCACACCATAACCTAACTAAACATCTAAACAGTTATGCTAAACAGAATTGTTAAATCAACACTAACTTAATGCTGCTATCTAAGTTGCAGAGGTAAAAAGCATTAAACTATACTAAGGTGTAAGCAGAGGAACTAAAATAAATCCATTTTCAAGCGGAAGAGCAGTCGAAGCTCGAAATTGGTGAAAGGAGGACGTAAGGACGCAGTAGTGCATAGGGACCGTTGGATCGATCAACGAACAAAAGATGGACGGCGGAAATCTTATCCGGGGGCTTAAGTGGATAAATGGATGAACAACGTTAACGAACAGGATGAACGGTGGAGATCTTATCGCGGGCGATTTAGTGAATAGGTGAACGAACAGGGTAACGAAGCAAATAACGACGGAGATCTTATCGCGAGGAATTAAGTGAATGGATGGACGAACATGATTAATCAGTAGAGATCGTATAGCAGGAAGAAAACGTGCGGAAATGATGGAGCAGGTTTCGAAGGCAGTAAGCAGTTTCTCGTGAGCCCTCAAAGTTGTGAGCTGTATTTATGAATTTCACGCGATTAGCCTAACTGAGCGACACATAGCACAAGAAAACCACTTTTCTCGCGTGCTCTCGGGCGGATAATGGTCGTGCAAGAATCCGCGCGAGATTGTGCGATAGCCGTCGGATCAGGCTAGACAGATCGACGGTGGAGATTTGGGCACATAAAGTATTGAGGTGACGCGATAGCCGTTGGATCAAGAGACAGATCGATGGTGGAGATTAGAGCGCATAAAGTAGGTGGAAGACTTCGCGCGCGATGGCCGTTGGGTAAACTAATGAATTGAACGGTGATTGGTCAGGTTTGTTGTGGATCGGACGGTGAGGAAACGATGCATGAAGAACGTGTTGAAGGAGGTTTCAAATGAAAACGACAGAAAAACCAGTGAGGGTGAGGGTGGACTGAGAGTGAGGGAAAACGATGATAATGAAATGAAACAAGTAACTGCATCAAACAACAAACTCCAAAGCTCATGCGAGAACTAGAAACCTGTGTTTTTGGGGTCTCTTCCTCAAGTCATGGTCCCAGAGGGAGGAGGTGAGGCCGAGACACTTGCACACAACCTTATGGTGATCTTCTTCTCCTAGCTAACCTGCTAATTGGAAAAAAACACAAATGGAAGTAAACTAGAGCACAATCGATCTACTCTACAATACTCTAATGGGAATGCAGCTACTTAAGCAAATGGACAGAAAACCATGAAGCTACTTAAGCAAATGAACAGAACCAGAAATCTATGCTAGCATACATGTACAATAAAGAGGAGCTTTGGCTGCTCAGGTTGGTCCCTAACCCAAGAGCTTCAGCCCTCTGAGTTAACTCAGTGCTGGCTCAAAACAGAACTCATCTTTATTATAAAAACCATGGATTACATAACAAACTGTCACAAGTCTTGCAGCTCGGAAATAAAGTACAGTTTTACAATAAGAATCTAAATCCTATTGAGGTCCTAGCCTCTCTATTTATACATCTGAAGTCTCCAACGACTTCCTTCCCGTTAGGGAGGCTTGGCTCCCCACTCAAGATAAACTGGTTTCTGTCACTTTCACTTGCTCGATTGTCTTTTACTCCTATGATTTGGCTATTTGCACTCTAAGATAATGGAGGAATATTCGAATGAAGGGGTAGTAAATGAGGAGGATTTGCCTCCTATAATTCCTCTCCCTTGTCCCATTCGAGTTTTGACCAAGGTCTTTGCCACAGTTCCTTGCTTTTATCCTTTATTCCTACATTTTTCCTTACCTTTATCCTTTATTCCTGCATTACATGCACAATAGACCACAAAGCAAAATATCCAACTCTAACTCATCTCATAAACAAAATATAATCAAAAGTATGCAATAAGTTGTGAGAATAGTTGGTTTGACTAAGTTAGGAGGTGAATTAAGGCCAATTAAGGCCCATATAATTACCCAATGATGAGGCTCATCATCACCCTCTACTGAAAGTGTTGCTCATCCTCTAAGCAACTTAGTCAATGTCCATGTCCTTCATGGCTCTGGTAGCCTCTCTGACATCCCATGCTTCTGTTGTGGTCTCTTCTTCTTGTTTATAGAAGCCTACTTTCCTTTTCACTTCTTCCCACTACTTCTTTTCCTCTTCTTTCTTTTCTCCCTTCTAGCATCCCTAGGAGTAGTGGTGGACTGAGTTTTAGGCCTATCCAATTGACCTTCAACCTTTGCATTGATTGCTTATACATAGGTGTCCTGTTGAGTGCCTCTCTCAACCTTTGAGGGGAGTGATATTCTCTGATCTTCAAGATGTGTGGCAGTGTTTTCCATCTCCTTTAGCAAGCATGTATATTATCATCTCTTAGCAGCCTAAACATATCCTCAAAATGTGAAATTGCTTGCTCTTGGGCAGCAAGATATCTAGGTGCCAGCTGAGGATCATTTGCAATTAGATTATGGGTGTTGATTAGGGCCATGGGATTTGATTGTTCAGCTCTGATGAAAAGAGGTTCATTTTGCTCTCTGGCCAATATTCTTTTCATCTCTGCAGCCCTTGACTTCTCATGGTTCATCGATGATGCCAAAGGCATTAATTGTAGATCTCCTAGCTCTGTATTAGGATCCCAAATATTCATGTATGTGAGAGCCATGTTGTGCAAGTAAAATTTAGCCATTTTGGACCCATCCTCTAGTGCACTTTGATCACAAAGATCAATAAACTGCCTACAGTCCTGAAATGGCATGGTGCCCCTTTGTGCTAGTGTTTTAATCTGAAATTGCAGCCATTGTTCTTTGAGGTAAAGAGCATAGGATTTAGTTGGCATCCTACACTGGATGGCCTCCAAGGAGAGGCTAGCCATACATGCTAGTTGTGTAATGACCCACCTATAACTATAAATAAAATACAACTATTAGCATACATATGAGACCTCCATACGATAGCTACGTATGCATGGACCCGTACGTAATGCACTATATATATGATAAACCCTCAAACGAACAAAAAATGTTAGTTTTAATGTTAAATTTTAATTTGTAAATTAAAATTTATGAAATTAATAAAATTAATTAATTAAAATATAAATTAAATTAATTAAATTAATTCATTAAAATAATAAATAAACTTTATCAAATCAAATTTTCATATTCGAATAAAATCACCAAATCAAATAAGATTTTGTTTTATAAAATTACACGTATCAATATAATGACACGGAGATGGGAGGGAGGCGGTGAACGGAGATTTAAAAGAAGGAAGGAAATCTTGAGAGAAGGGGGGGGGGGAATCGAGGGCGGTGGGAGGAAGCACAGTTGAGAGGAGGAAAATTTGTAACACGAGGTTATCGACAGTAAGGACTGAGCCTTGTTTGTTCTGAAGTTTTTGGGCACGGGGGAACAGATTGCAGCAATTGAGAAGCATTCTGGACTGAGTACCTAGGTTGTACCCAGTTTGGCTGGGAGGTTATGGTCTTTTGGTAACGGGAGCGAGAGTGGGAGCAATTCTGAAGCCTTTTCATCCGCAGGAACCCAGGTAGGTACTTCTCATCACATCAATTAGTTTGATACACGAATTTTGGTTAAACTTTAAAGCAGGTTCATGTAGAGTTCATATTCTGTTTAGGCTAAATATCTGGTTAAGTTTTTTTTAAGCATTACAAGTTGGTTTTCCTTTTCCTGCAATTGTCCTCTCAGGGGCCTCTAGAGACACCCTAGGTGACTCCTCCTTGTGTTCTTCCCCTTCTGTTTCAATGCCTTCTTCCTCTCTGACAGAAGGACTAACATCATAGATGAGGGTTTTGATGTCATCCTCTGTTGGTAAGTCTCTGAAGACTAACCATTTTATAGGGATCCTAAGGTTTTGGAGGGCATCCTCAATGAGGATTCTGATCAAACCATGGTGAGCCAACTGTTGGGAATTCCCTTCCTTTACTTTGTTGCTGGAGTCTATGAGTGATTGCATCAAGAAATAGGGTATGCTGAGTCTTTGGTGAACTGGTGTTTCTACCCCAAATCTTAGTTCTTCAAGCATCCTAAAATGGTAGCCATAAACAACACTGTATCTACCCTCATATGAGATATATTTGATGAGTTGGTAGCCTACCTCACTCCATGGGTATGGCAGACTGTCCCTCCTTACTCCATTTTTATCCTTTGTGGGTTCTTCACCTTCTAAAAAGAATTTCCTTTTTGCCACCTAACTATCTACTTTGTCTTCTTTTCTCCATGCAATTCTTAGGGGAAGTGTGCTGACCCTACTGATGAACTCTGGGGTGAGATCTATAGTGAGCCCTCTAACTATAATAGTGGCATGGATTCTGCTGTGTGGAGTGAGGAGATGAGCAAATTCTTGAGAAAACAGAGTTTCCTATGTATGTAATCCACTAGCTTTTTAGAGAACTTCTAGTTCATTTGCTTGTAAATGGGGATGGATTTTAGATCCTACCTCTTTAGAATGGTGGCAGTGGACAATTCTCTTGATATTCCCTCTTGAACCCCTCTGCCTATCCTGTAGACTACCTCTGTGTATCTTGTAGACTGTTCTTGTAGAATTATCTTGCAAAACAATGGATCCTTGCTTCCAGTGGGTGGCCAGAGTTATGAGAGCTACTTGAGTGAGGGAGTTTCAAGGAGGTGGAATGCATGAATGCATGCAAACGATGTGTTGTTTCCCTTTATACCACCTCATCATTCCCACTCCTTGTAATCAGCTCCCGCAATTGTTAAATCCATAGTTAACCACTTCTTGTCCTACTCCTCCTCTATTCTTTGAGTTGACTGCAGCCATGTGTGAGAGGACACCCTACTTTGTATGTGATGGCTGAATGAAGGTAGCCAAGTTCACTGGCCACCTTTTCACTTACAAACCAACTACCTCGTAACCTTTACAACTTTTGATCAAATGATGCATATGAGTGAGTGAGTGGGATACTTACCTGTGGTCTTGATGCCATGCTACAGTTTGTCGAGGATCAGAGGTGTTGCGTTGTTCATTTGCTACATGGTCATTCTTCTTCCTCCTCTACTGTCTGCTGATGGTGTCTGTGACTGCAGATCTGATGTTGTTGCTATTGTGTAGCTCCTGGATTACCACTTGGCAATGTTTGGTGTCTCCCTTAGAATTTCTTGATCATGTTGTTGGATGGTGTTGTGAGGATGTTGTAATGAATGGACAGAGGGAGTAGGAGTGTGTGTGAGTGCAGGGATGATGGTAATGGATGAGGTGAGGGGTTAGATCATGTCTAGAATGAATTTTGGGGACCTAACCAACCTACCATTCAGGGGATCCTGTAGAAAACACAATCTTCACCTTAAATTGAAGCAATGAAGTAAAAAAACAATGGAATTGATGGAGGTATACATGGTAAGGAGTGGAGGAGATGAACATATGTGAGGCAGGGTTCCCTCTGGCAGCTCCTTGATTGTCTTTCTCACCCACCTAGGCTGCCTCAGAGAGGTTTTCACCCTAGATATCTGCCCTGGGCACCTCAAGGAAGGTTTTCACCCAGGGATCTTCTTACTCTTTTTCATTTTTTTCTCATCCTTGGGCCTTCTTACGAGGTTTTCAACCCAAAGATGGGACTCAGCCGCCTCATGGAGGTTTTCACCTGAATCTTTATTCCTTTTTTCTCTTTTTCAATGCCCTAATGAGGGAGGAGTTGGAAATTGCTCCACCATCATCACTATCTTATTGATATTGTCAATGAACTCTTGTTTTGATAAAGGCCTCTTGTACATTTTCAATCAGTATCCATTAACAAGCAATGGAATGGCTTCTTTATCTATAGTTCTGATTTGCACTGAACCATTATCATGGCATCTTTCCACCACATAAGGTCCGAGCCATCTTGTCCTTAGCTTGCCCTTGAAGTCTTTATACCTAGAATCATATAACAATGCCCAGTCTCCCTCTTGAAATTGCTTCTCCTCGATATGTTTGTCATGCCAGATCTTCCTCTGAAGCTGAACTGTCTCTGTCTGTAGGAGGGCCTGCATTCTGAATTCATCCAAGCCATTCAAATGGAACTATCTTTCTTTCTGTGCATGACTGAGATCCAAATCTAGTTGGGTTTCCATCCTTAATGTGTTATATTCAAACTCAATGGACAGCAAAACCTTTTTCCCATAGACCAACTAATAGGGTGTAAATCTAGTGGTGGTCTTCCATGTCGTATTATAGGCCTAGGAAGCCTCAACTAGTCTCTCTGCCCAATCCTTTCTGCTGCTGCTCACTACCTTGGTTAAGATGTTCTCCAGTGCCCTGTTGGTCACCTCCACTTGCCCATTAGCTTGTGGATGATAAGGAGTGGAGGTCCTATGCTTGATTTTGTGATGGTTGAGCAGTTCTTCAATCATGCTGGAGGTAAATTGGTTGCCTTGGTCTGTGACTAGCTCTCTAGGGTACCCAAATTTGTAGAATACATTCTCCCTTAAGAACTCAGCCACCTTCTCTTCTGTTATTGCCTTAATCGCCTTGGTTTCAACCCACTTAGTCAAATAATCAGTGCACACTGTTTTTGCTTTGAAGGAGGGTTGATAGGCCCAATGAAGTCCATGCCCCACTTGTCAAATGGCTCGAAAGTCACTTGAGGTTGTCAGGGCATTTCATCTCTTGAAGTAGGCTTTCCCATCCTCTCGCACCGATCACACTGACTAATGTACTTTTTCACATCCTAACGAAGAGTAGGCCAATAATAGCCTACTTGCAACACTTTGAATGTTGTCTTTTCTGCTGCAAAGTGACCTCCACAAGGCCCATCATGGCAGGTCAGAAGGATGTCAAAAACTTCCTCTTCCCTTACACACCTTCTCAAGATTTGATCTGGGTCAAGTTTGAATAAATTGCCCCTAATCCAAGTGAAGGGGGCGCTTTTCCTGAATATCTTGTTCTTTTCTTTGGAGGGCAAGTTTGGTGGGAACTGTGCTGATACCAAATAGTTTGCTATATCAGCGAACCATGGGGAGAGTTCTGAAATAGCAAACAAATGCTCATCTGGTAACTGGTCATCCACCATTCCTTCTTCACCTGCAGGCAGATTCATCCTAGATATAAATTCTGCAACAACATTTTCCTTTCCAAGCTTATCAACAATAGTTAGATCATACTGCTGTAATAAAATCAACCATCTTATAATTCTAGCATTCACATCTGGTTTGTTCATTAAATATTTGATTGCAGCATGATCAGTATGCACAAATGTTTGATAGCCTGTAATGTAATGCCTAAATTTGTTTAATGAATGCACAACAGCCAGGAGTTCCTTTTCGGTCACAATATAGTTTAGCTCAGCCTTTGACAGGTTCTTACTGATAAAATAGATGGCATAGGGCAATTTCTCCTCTTCCTGACCTAAGGTTGCTCCTATGGCTTTGTGTGAGGCACCAACATGAATATGAAAAGGGAGGGCCCAGTTTGGGCCTCTAAGGATTCGTGCAGTCATTAACTTACCCTTTAGAATGTCTAAGGCCTCTTGACAGCTCTTTGACAGAATCTTTGGCCAACAACCCGAACAAAGGAGAGGCCAGCTTGCTGAAGTCCTTTATGAACCTTCAGTAGTATCCAACTAACCCTAAGAAACTCCTGACATCTCTCTGCTTTTGTGGAGGTGGGACCCTTTGGATGATTGTTATTTTGTTTGGGTCCACCTGCAATCCTTGCTGAGATATTGAATGACCTAGCACGATCCCTTCAGTCATTAAGAATTCACATTTTTCTGGACTGAGAGACAGGTTCATTTCAATGCATTTGTGCAATACTTTGCATAGGTTAGTCAGGGCTTCTTGAAAATCACAACCATAAGGTGTAAAGTCATCCATATAGATTTCCACAGCATCATGTACCAATTCAGCAAAAATACTCAAGACTGCTCTCTGGAAAGTCGTAGGAGCATTGCATAGGCCGAAAGGAAGGACCCTATAGGCAAAAGTACCCCAAGGACAAGTGAATGTGGTCTTATCCTGGTCTTCTGGGCAGATTTGGATTTGGTTGTACCCACTGAATCCATCTAGGAAGGAAAAAAACTTCTTCCCTGCCAGGCCATCTAGCACTTGGTCAATGAAGGGTAGGGGAAAATGATCCTTCTTTGTGGCTTTGTTCAACTCCCTATAATCAACACAAATCCTCCACTTACCATTTTTCTTGGGAACTAACACTAAAGGAGAGACCCACTCACTATCAGAGATAGGGTAAATGAATCCTGCATCTAGCAGTTTTTGCAGTTCCTCTTTGACTATGTCTTTAAGGGCTAGATTCATCCTCCTTTGTGGTTGCCTGACTGGCTTGCAACCTTCTTTGATGTATATGTGGTGAGTACACACTGAGGGGTGTACTCCCTTCATTTCCTTGTAACTCCAAGTGAAGGCTTCTAGGTTTTCTCTCAACATGTTGCATAACTCTTCCTCTTCAAGAGCAGACAGAGATGGATTAATTTTCAAAGTTTTCTCTAGGCCGAATTCTATGGTTTTGACACGGAGTGGGTTGGAATTGGCCAAGCATAAGTCAATTGGATGATTGTTCTGGGTTTCCCTTACTTCTTCTTCTAATGGTAATGAACTAGGAGTTGGACTTTGGAGCATGGGTTCAATTAAGTCATCTCATCTTGCTGTCCTCCTCCTATGGTTGCTTCCAAAGCATAGGGCAGAATAAACCTCTTCTTCTTCCTCCTCCTCCAACCATAAAGGTAAATCATGCTTGAGGGAAGGTTGACCAGGAGGGTATAAAACTAACTGTTTGGACTTATGCCCATTATTGATGGTCATATTCCCAGCCCTGCAGCTAATGTAAACATCAGTTGTGGCCAACCATGGCCTCCCAAGGATGAGAGGGTAGCCAGTAAGCTTAGCCTTAGGCAAGAGAACTAGAAAATTTGCAGAGTGCTCCCAAGAGTCAATAGAGACCATCACATCCTCCACAATTCCCTCCAGGGTGACTATGGAACAGTCTGCAAGTTGCAGAACTGTTGTGGTCTTCCTCAATGACCCTTGGAGGTTGAGCTTGAGCATGGTATCCTTGGTCATCACATTAATGGCAGCGCCAAGATCAATTAGAGTGTGTAGGTCAATGGTGCCATTGATGTGCACATCTACTATAGGGCTTCCAGGGTCCAAATATTTTGGACATATTACCTGCCCCAGCATTAAGTCAGACAGCTGCCCAATGACATTAATGGTAGGCGCATCCCTTTTTCTTCTTCCTAGACGCTGGAAGCATTTCTCCTTAATCAACTTATTGTAAATGGGAACATCTTTTATTGCTTGGAGAAGGGGGATCTTTACACAGATTTTTCAATTCTCCCAGAAGTTCAGTTTCTTCTGGGGTAGGCTGGAGTGGTTGGGCTAATCTCTCAGGAAATGATGGATTTACTTTAAGGTTGCTTTCCTCTCTTTCTTCCTCAACCTCCCTATGTGGAGAGGGGAGTTGGTTGTCTGGGAGAATTCTCCCAGATGTTAGGTTGATCTCCTGGATTTCTACAGCATAAGTTGGGTATGATGTCTCTCCACTGTATACTTGTTGAGCCCGCCTATTGTTTGGGTTCGGATTTGGCTGGGCAAGCATCTGGGGTTGCTTGGGTGGAGCATAGTGCAGGAGTTGTGGTTGGGTAGGTGGTGGAGGCAATAGGGTTGGAACATTGTTGAATTAAGGCCTCCACCCCTGGAGTGGGGTATTCCACTGAGGTTGTGGTTGAACATAAGGTTGAATTGACTGGTTGGCTGGCTGGGAATGATACTGAGATGTATAGGACCAAGCAGGGGGTGTAGAGTCCCATAGTTTTAAAATTCGGCCGATTCGAAACGAAAACGGTCGAGTTGATCCGTTTCATTGCCCAAAAATATGACTCTGTGGAGGAAACGGTTCAGGAGGCCGAGTCAGCCATGACTCGGCCGAGTCATTCAATGACTCAGCCAACTCGTCCATTTCCACATCTACTGGGCCGAGTCATTAAATCCGGTCAGTCACCCAAAAAAATAGGGATTTTTCTAATTTTTTTTAAGTTTTTAACATTTAGCTGATTGTTGGGGACTCCAAGGTGTTTTCTAAATTGGTTAAGTGCTATTTGGGGTCCATTCCCCTCTCCTAGTATTGATATGCTATTCAAATTTCATGGTAATGTTAAATTCTTAAAGTAAAAGTGACATTCTCCTTAATCTTCATTTTCATCCTTTTACTTAAATTTTTAACATTACCATGAAATGACTCAGGATGTTTGAGAGTGGTTCAGGCCTCATTGGATTTCATATGGAGAAAGTAGAATTTTAGATTTCATTCAAAATCCAGCAGACTTATCAGTTTTTTAGGATTTCAGGATTGGAGGATTGCAATGTTTCCATTGAATTTCGTCATGTATTAGGGTATGGAACTCGTATTTAATCAAGAGCACCAATCCCTCCATGTACCTTGATGTTAGTGACATTGGTTGTCGAACTCCTCCGGGATTCGCTCCCAAACCAGGAGCTTCTGAAAATGTCACTCCCACTTCCGTTTTCGCTCTCACTCCCCACTTTCGCTCCCGCTCCCAAGTAACACTGAGCCAAATGATGTTGGCAACTCTAGCAGTTGCCAGTAGTACTGGTCACAGACTTTTGTTGTAGAGGCCATTTATAGCCTCCTTGGTTATGTGTTTTTGTTTTGATCTCTATATCAACATCGTGTATGTATTGGACAGTGCACTGGGTGCCATTTTGATATAATGGATATATTCATGAGCCTACTTTGATCATATGTTGTCTTCTATCTATATTCTAATGTTGTGTGTTTGGAAACATGAATGAAAATCTTTAAAATTATGTGTTTTTATAAAAAATAAATATTTAATGTATTTTTTACAATGACCAAGTCATTGAAATTGAGCCGGCCGAGTCGATACCGAGTCGGAGTCGGAGTCGGAGTTTTAAAACATTGGTGTAGACCAGGAAGGATGAACAAGGGGTCCCCAAGAAGGTATAGTTGTGGTTTAGTTGGGATTGTAATATGCATGGGATGACCCTTGCATACCCTACTGGTATGGTCTAGGCCCAGGACGTCTCCTTTGGTTGATGTAGCACAGCTACTCAGTGACCCCTTCAGCTCCTTGATATACAGCTTTGAGTCTAGGTAAAGAAGGGCACTTGTCTGTGGAGTGGTTTTCTTCACAAACTGAGCAAATCTTAATACGGTTCAATGGACATTCGTACCTAGCATGCCTCCTGGTTCATCTAGGACAAAAGATGGCCAAGGCTCTCTCTGTTGCACCAGTTTTCCCACATTGGGTTTTTCAAGGGACATTGGTCCAAAATAACTGTGTCAATGTGTGCATATGTTTGTTTCTATATTACAGTGTGATATCTGCAGCAATATTTATTTTAATGTTTGTTGAAGCAATTTCATGAATAACTTATGATGAAATAAGTAGGAAAAGTAAATCAGTTGCTGCAGTGATAGAATTTTCACACTAAATCTGCAAACTTGATCATGTAATAAATTGGTTTGGTGATTTGCAAAAACATATTGAACCTGTGACCAAAAGTACACGTCAAGAATAGTGCCCTTGGCTACATTAGCACCATCTCTATCAGTGTTAATTTCCTCCCATGAATCAGCGGTCACCATATTAGTTAAAGCTTGTCTCACCTTCACTAGTCGCCTAGAGGTGAGGTAATAACTTGCAAACCTTGTTTTAGCAAGTTTAAACAACTGCAACTTGGAGTAAGTGCCATAGAAGTAGTTTAACCTTGTATGCCCTGTGATAAATTTAATAAGTTGCTTCCCTCTCCTGTAAAGCTCATTAATCCACCCACATTCTTTATGCTTCACAATATCATGCATCAAAAGGTTCAATGTGTGCACCAGGCAACCAAACCAAAAGATGTGTGGATGAGTACACTCAATAACTTTTCATGCTACCTTACAATTTGTAGCATTATCTGTGATCACTTGAATCACATTATTTGGAACAACATCTTTGATTGATTGCAATAGGAGATTTGCAATGTTTTGGGAAGATGCATTGATGGAGGAGTCATGACATGTCATAAATACTGCACCACTAGCAGAAACACCAAGAGCATTTATCAAATGTTGGTTTCTAATATTTGTCCACCCATCTAATACAATGAATACCCCACAATCCACCCACTCATTTGTAAAACGTGTCAAAGCTCTTTTAACCTTTGCTTTTTCTCTTTCTAATAACATTGTTCTAGCTTTCTCATAGTTGGGAGACTTGTATCCTTTTGGAGCTTCATTGATAGCCTTTACCATTTTATGCCAATAGGGAGAGCGAAGCACATTGAATGGTAGACTGCAAACACAAAAAAATTGGACTATCTTTCCATCCACATCATCCCTCCCAACAACATTCAGGAAATCCCCTATTGTTCTTTTACCTCCAGAGCTTACAGAAGTACCATGAGGAGATGAGCTACCAAATCTAGAGGTTGCACTTGTTTCAGACTGAGTTTTTTGTTTCTTGCTTTTTTTTGTGCAACCTCCTCTATTTGGATGTATTTTCTCCTTTGTTCAACTGAAATGTTTGGGCAAATTTGTATCCCCACAACACCCTTTTTTATCATCACTATCCATCACCCCACAAAGATGCCTCCTCACACAGGTATATGAACCACTAAATGGTTTTCCTCCATGACAACCACGAGGGCACAAAAATTTGTAGCTTCCACCACCCTTTCCCCCTTCAAGTTTGGTCAAATAGTTCCACAAGGGTGTCAATGCAGCTTTCCTCTCTAGTGTTTCAATGTTCCCTTCCTCTTCAAACCCTTCCTCCTCATCATACATCGAGTCACTCATATGGGGACCACTATCCTCTTGTTCTTTTTTCCTCCTATTCCTACTCCCCCTTGCAATCATTAAAACCAAAAGTGGAATGATACATAGAAGCCAAAAGAACACCATCTTGGAATATGGATATAGGTGGTGGACAACCTGCAATTAAATGAGCAAGTAGAAAGAATAGGAAAGAGTAGGAGAGGGAGGAGAAAAATAAAAAAAACAATGACAAAAAAATGAGGGAGTTTGGGGTTTGCACTTACCTCTTTAGCTCTTATAGATGAAAGCCCTTCTTTACTCCCCAAGCTCCTCCTTCTCCTAGCTCCTCCTTCTTCACTCCTCCAAACTCTCCTCTCTTTCTCCTCTCTTCTCCAAGCTCTCTTCTCTTCTCTTCTCCAAGCTCTCATAAAATATAAGTGAGCAAATGAGAGATGAAAGGGTCATTTAATCCCTTCACTCCTCACCCTAACCTAATTTGGACCCACCCCGAACAAATAAAAGTGAGAAAAAAATTAAAAAGAGCCAATTTATGGCCCGCGTGGCAGAAACGGCCCGCTGCCCGACGAAGCTGTCGTGATCCGACTCGGAACCGCAACGAATCGTACAACCGATCCATTGTACGAAATGCGTTTCAGAAATTCTGAAACGCGGATCGGGCAATACGGTTCCGACAGGGCAGGAACCGTTTTTCAGCCTTATCCGCATTTCAGAATTTCCAAAACGCTTTTCAGTCGACGGATCGCATTTCGGACTTTTGATCCGGGGGGGTTTCCCTGCAACACTGAGCTAGACTGCCAAACATTTCGTTTCAGAGATAGGTTACTCACCCATATGCATTATCTTAGCAAAAGGCTATCTAGGTTAGCTCATACACTCCAGGGACAACACGAACAAGCTTCTGGATCGGCAATGGTAGTGGGGCTCCCAGGCACTCTTCCTCAAAAAATGGATAGTGAACTTTTATGCTCACTCTGAGCAGCTATCAATGGTTCTAGTGTGGGTGAGACTCCCAGCACCACCTTTGCAGTTATGGTCGGATGAGGTATTCCAGGAAATCAGGGATATCTTAGGATTTTTTTTATGACGCTGACTCATACAAACACACAGGCTATATGGCAATGGCAAGGATTCTTGTTGGTCTCAATTTATAATCGGGTCTCCCTGACTCAATTTCCATCAAAGTGGGCTCAAAAACTCACAAGCAAGCCCTAGACTATGAGGGTATCCCATACAAGTGCACCCGCTGTCACTCATATGGTCATTTGGGGGAGGATTTCCCAACCGGCAAGATAAAAAGTGGGTTCAAAAAATTCATAAGGGTTTGGATTCCAACAGTGCTCCCTCGCACAGTATCAACTCTGAAGGGAATACTGCCAAGGAAACCGCTTCTGACCCACCCTCTGGTTCGGATGGAAGGGGTCTGGCCCCAGTAGGAAATCTGCAATGCTCTCCTGAAGCAGTTACAAGGTGCCTCAAGCTGAGCAAGCAATCGATCAAGAGAATTCTCAAGGAAAAACGAAACCTCCTGCAGTCTCAGCTTCCTCTCAGGGAACAGAACCCAATGGTTGATCAGCTTTCAAAGAGAGGACTGGCACTGGATAAAGAACATTGGAAAATCCAAAAGAACAATGAAGGAACCATCTGGTTCCACCAGCTATGCCCGTAGGCGTAACTAGCACATCAGTTTTCCTCAGCAGCTCATATGTTTCCAAAAGTGTCAATTTTGGATAAACTATATTGATGTTTCTTATTGTCTACAGCTATTATATTTTTGATGGACTCTACAGGCAAGATGCTTTTCTTCAGGCTGGATCGACTTGGCAAGACATCCTGGATCAGATATTCTTTTGTTCTCCAGCATGGCTCTTTAGAATTTTCTGTTTTTACATGGACAGCCAGGATCAATTTTTGTATATCAGAACTCAGAAGATACATTCAGCTGTTTTTTGAGCTTATAAGCAGTTTTTTTCGTATCAATGCAAGTGACATATATGCGTATTTCTGGGTTTTTTTACCAGACTTTATCTGAGGCCAAAGTGCCATGTGAATGCTGCAGCATCTACTCTCAATGTATTTTATTTTGACTATAAATAAAATATATGTTTTTTTCCTTCGAAAAAAAAAAAATTATATATATAATTGCCGTCCCCAAACCACTGTCCCCTGAAAAATTTGAGGGGCACTCTAGCCATCCCAGGCACGGGTCATTTCCCCATCCTGAAAACCAGTGCAACATAGGTGCCAACGAATTTAGAACATCAAATGGCAGCACTTGTTGAAGCCATTTAACAAGACAAAGCAAACTTCAGATTCCTAGAGTCAGCCCAGTCAATCTAATGAGTCAAACTTCAGATTGAATGCTTCAGGTATCTGTGTTCTTTCTCTCGAAAATTTAATTTTGTCTTTCAAGTCGTAATTTGGGAAAAACAGTTCCAGTCCAGTTCCAAATATGATTGCATTGATTATGAATGAAGAATGAATGCACATAACAGCTTTCATTTGAAGCATCCACATAATTATCCATAATTGTTATAAATGAAAAAACAGTGAGGATTATTTGCAGCATGCCCCAAGTCATCGATGGAGATCACAATACATAGTTAAATTTGGTCCCTGAGCCTCGCCAGCTCAAAGTCAGAAAAACGTAATTAATTACGTTTTACTGGTTTATCCTACAGTATGTTTTTCATCTGTTTTCTTTCCTAATGATTTATTGTCAATCATTTTCACAACTGTATGATTTATTCCTCTTCATATAATTCACTATTTATATATGTGTTGGAAACACTGAGAGGGGGGGTGAATCAGTATTTCTTACTTTTTTTTTAATTGCTCTAGTGATTGCCAAAAGCATATATAGATATGTATATGTATACACAGAAATCAACAGCTGGAATTAATGCTTTTATTAAAACTCAAGACAGTGCAATGAAATAAATACAATATAAGTATATATCTGATTGTGAATAGTTGTCAAGCTCCAACTTCGACTTCAGTGAGGCTCCAACCTCCAGAGCACCAACTCTGTTTTGTAGTGGTTCTGCACTTAGGAGCACCTACCCCCAATGACTTCAGTCTTGTTCAGTTCTGAAGCTCCAACCCAACCTTGGTATAAACTGGTATGCTGCTACACTCTATTCAGCTAAGGTTCTCTCACTCCTACTCTCATGCCTCTGCTGCTTCTGCTGCCTCTATAGCCTCCGCTGCTTCTGCTGCCTCTTCTACCTCTGCTGCTTCTGCTACCTCACACTCTGGTTCTTCACCACAACAACAGCACGAACAATTCTCTGTTTTTACTGTTTTATACATTCCCATGCCTCTGTCCATTCGTTTCCACTTACGCCGCCTATTAGGCTTCCTCCTTGGTCCCTGCAGCTTCCTCTACGATGTGCAAATTCATGGACTTTCTGGGGATACGTAGATTCATTAGACTGGTCCAAACGATCCACGGAGAACACATCCTCCCAGTTTACCGTAACAGTGCTCCTTTTGGCAATGATTGTGGCATACACAGAGTTCTTTCAATTAAACGGAGATGTTTTGTCCCAATCGCAATCATAATTGCCATGATTCACCCCTTTTCACTGACGTTCAGCCTTCTGAACCGTCGGAACAGCCATCATAAGCCTTTCGGCTTAAAACACCCTGTGCAAGCCAGACATTCCATTACACAGAGAATATGAGAAAAAACAGTCAAACAGACTAAAAGGCGGACTTCAGGAAATATTCCCATCGCACCTATTCCTGTATCGGGTCCGCACTTAAATCGCAATCGACAATTCGTGACTCCCGAGGGTCCTTTATATATCGGACCCATGACTCCGCCGACAGTCGATCCTCCACTGCTCTGATGGACTGGATGCGATATGGTATTAAACCATAGTTAATATGCTCGTCGGGTCCACAGCCTATCGCAGTCGGTGCTTCCAATGTGGCAAGGCTTTACGGCTTGCGATATGCGACGGATGCGATCATAGATTAAGTCATATTTGTAATGTGCGGTGGGTCCACGTGGATATGCATCGCAGTCGGGAGTTGCCCCTGGCGGAGGTCCGATGCGATATCGCTATCGGCGATCGCAATGGACCGCTTGACATATTGTAGCTCCCACTTCCGAAGTGCCGATGCGATACTCGCTATCGGCGATCGAAAGTCGCATAGGGTCAAGGCTCGACGTTAACGTAGACCCCTCATAGCGATGCAATGTGCCGGACCCGATACAACTCAACACTCCCATGTATAGAGTTTCAAGTCCGCAATCCGCCTCTGATAGTGTATTTTCCCTAGAGCCAAGTCTTCCGCCTCCGATAGTGTTAAGCCTATGTATAGGGGCTTTCTGTCCGCCAGTAGTGTTAAAGCATGCATATATGGGTTTTACAGCTCGATAGTGTAAAAACACATATGTATGATATATGCTCCTCCGCCTGTATCTTCATGCATATAATTCTTTTGTGGCCCGATAGCTCCCGATAATATAAATGCACCCATTGCTCCTCTGATGGCTCTGTCTACTTCCTTATAGCTCTGTTTGTTCCTCTGTTGTTGCGATGGTTGTCTGCATCCTCTGTTCTGCTCCTCTTGGCTCCTTTTGCTCCTCGAATATTGCCATATTGACATCAATGACAATCTGTGTCCAACAGTCTTCCCCTTTGTTATTGATGGCAATATTCCTTTGCTCTCCCCCTTTGACATCAATGGCAAAGGAATGCATAAGGACTCCCCCTGTCAAACTGCTACCCCTGTCCTACTACATCTTTATGAATGAACTTGAGTGATGATAAAGAAATAACCCCCATCTTTTGACGCAGATGTTCGAATGCTTCTCGAGGAAGAGGTTTTGTGAAAATATCAGCTATCTGCTCCTTAGTACTAATATATTCCAGGACGATGTTTTGTTCAGCTACTTGCTCACGGAGGAAATGATACTTGATTGGTATGTGTTTGGTTCTTGAGTGCATCACTGGATTTTTGCTGAGACTGATAGCACTTGTGTTGTCACAATAGATGGTAATCAGTTGATCTGTACATATGTCGACATCTTTTAGAGCTTCCTTCATCCATAGTATCTGAGTACAACAGTCTGCTGCAGCAATATACTCGGCTTCGGTTGTGGATAATGATATGGATGACTGTTTTTTGCTGAGCCAGGATACTAAACAGTCTCCTAGGAAGAACGCATTTCCACTAGTACTTTTCCGATCATCTATACTTCCAGCCCAATCAGCATCGGTGTATGCAGTGACAGTCAGTGTTGAGCTCTTTGGGTACCAAAGACCGAAATCAGAAGTTCCTTTCAGGTATCTGAGAATTCTTTTTACAGCTAATAAGTGGGATTGTTTGGGAGCAGATTGAAATCTTCCCACCATTCCTACTACCTGCATTATGTCTGGTCTTGTAGCTGTTAATTATAGAAGGGCTCCAATCATTGACATGTAATGAGTTGCATCTATTAGGAGGGAGTCATCATCTTTGCTCAGTTTGCAGTTTGTGGTCATAGGTGTGCTCATGGGTGCACAGTCCTCCATTCCATATTTTTTGAGCATGTCTTTTAGATATTTGGTTTCAGATATACACAATCCTCCTCTGGTTTGAGATACTTGAAGTCCAAGGAAGTGGGACAACTCTCCTATCATTGACATCTCAAACTCTTTTGACATGCTTTGAGAAACATCATGGCTCATTTCATCATTATTACTAGCAAAAATCAGATCATTGACATAAACAAGAGTAACTAGTAACTTACCTTTATCTGTCTTTATGTGTAGATTACTTCTAGCCACTCCCTTTTTGAAGCCTTGTTGTTGTAGGTAGTGATCCAATCTTGCACACCAAGCTCTAGGAGCTTCTTTCAACCCATTTAAAGCCTTTTTCAACTTACAGACTAAGTCCTTTCCTGTTGTTAGATCAAAACCTTCTAGCTGCTCCATGTAGACTTCCTCCTTGAGTTCCCCATTTAGAAACGCTGATTTCACGTCCATTTGATAGATTTTGAATCCTTTGAGCAAGTAAATGCCAAGAACATCCTGATAGCTTCCATACGGGCCATTGGTGCAAATGTCTCTTCAAAGTCAGTTCCTTCAATTTGTGAATAGACTTTGCAGACAAGTCTTGCCTTGTTTCTGATAACCTGTCCTTCCTCATTCATTTTATTTTTGAACACCCATTTGGTTCCTATTATGTTTTTGTCCTTTGGACGAGGTACTAGCTCCCATGTCCTGTTCTTCTCAATTTGAGACATTTCTTCTTCCATGGCTTGTACCCAATCAGGATCCTTACTTGCTTCTGCAAATGTTTCTAGTTCTATCATAGATAGGAGGGCAATGACTTTTCTGTTGGGTGTGATTGTTGTCCTTCTTCGGGTCTGCACACCTTCATCTCTATCGCCAATGATCTGCTCTTCTGGATGATGTCTTTGGACATACTTCATCTTTGAAGGGGTATTAGGTGGTTCGCTTTCCTCTTCTTCTTCTTCTTCTTCCTCATCTTTCTTCTTCTTTAGGTTCTTCAATTTCAATGAGAAAGTCATCTTCATGTTCTTCAATTTCCTTTTCTGGAAGATCTTCATCAACCTTTACATCAATGCTTTCCACTATTTTCTTCAGTCGATAATTGTAGCACTTGTAAGCCTTGCTCCGTGTAGAGTATCCAAGAAATATCCCTTCATCAACCCGAGAATCGAACTTTCCGGGTGAGCCATCATTTATTTTTATGAAGCACTTGCTTCCAAAGATCTTGAAGTACTTCACCGAAGCGGGTCTTCCTTTCCATAGCTCATAAGGATTTTTTTCACAATTTGTTCTTAATTGAGTTCGATTCAATGTATAGACAGTTGTCCCTACTGCTTCTCTCCAGAATCTAGGCTGTAAGTCTGTTGCTAATAGCATTGTTCTTGCCATTTCTTGGACTATTCGATTTCTTCTTTCAACTACCCCATTTTGCTGAAGTGTTCTAGCAGCAGAGAATTCCCTTTTAATTCCATGAAAATTACAGAACTCACTAAATTCGTTTGATGTGAATTCTCTCTCTTGGTCTGTTCTGAGGCACTTAATTTTTGAATCTTTTTCATTTTCTACAAGGGCTTTTAGATTCTTAAAACACTCAAAAGTTTCAGATTTAAACTTTATAAAATATATCCACATCATTCTAGTATAATCATCAACAAATAACACAAAGTACCTTTCTCCTTGGAGTCCCTGATTTCTAGTTGGCCCACACACATCAGCATGGATGATCTCCAAGGGCTTCGATGTAGAGAGCTCCTTTGTCTTGTGGCTGGTTCTGGTCTGCTTTCCCTGTTGGCATGGACCACATACTCCTTGATTTGGTTTGAACAGCCTTGGGATGTCTCATACAGCTTTGATCTTGCTGATATTGATCAGATTTTTGAAGCTTGTATGTCCAAGTCGCTTGTGCCACAGCCAACTCTCATCTGTCTGACTCAAGTAGCATTTATTTTCTTGAATCTTGTTCAGAATGTAAATGTTGTCTGATGTTCTCACCCCTTTTGCCACAAGTTCCCCTGAGGCAGAGTTCCTTATTTCACAGTCTTTGGAGCTAAAAACAACATTATGTCCTTGATACAGATTTGGCTGACACTCAAGAGGTTGTGTTTGAGTCTGTCAACTAGCAGAGCATCTTGAGGTTTTCCTTTTCCATTGATCAAAGTAACTGTTCCTTTTCCTACAATTTTGCCAGATCCGCTTCCAAAGGACACATTCCCTTCCTTTTTGCTCAGTGAGACAAACTTCCTTCTGTCTCCTATCATGTGTCTGGAGCACCCACTATCCACAAACCAATGGTTTCCATTATTTTGAGCATATAGAGCCAGGCCGCATTTATCCATGTTGGAGTTCTTGCTACTCGTCTTTCTTCCTTTGAGTGGGCAATCTTGTTCATAGTGTCCATTATTGTAGCAGAAAGAGCAAATCAAATCAAATTTGGTCAAGGGATTAAATGAATTGAAGGTTTTGATTTGTCCCTGCCTTTTGGGCGCATATGAGTTGATTATTCGGTCCTTTAGCTTTGTCTTTTCACTTCTGCGAGCCATACAATGTCTGGCTTGATGACCAAAGTTTTTACAGTGAAAGCAGTGTCCAAGAAAGAGGGTTTTGTACCTGTTGAAGCAACCACGGTTTGAGTCGATTTCCTTCCTGGGAATTACTCCTCCCTCGTTCTTTGGAGTTGCAATGGGCCCTTGGTGGAGTACAGGTTTGTATTTGCTGTAGTCACTAGTGTCCATGATTCGACTCCACATTCTTCTTTGGAGTAATTCTCTCTTCATTCTTGGGATTTGGGATGCACTTTTGATAACATACTTTTTCATCTTTTGGATTGCAAGAAAGTGCATCGGCATAGCTTTTCACACTATTCTTAGTGCTTGAGGATTCTCCTTTGAAACCCATTCCAGACTTGTCATGTTGAGGATTTTGATTTTTCAAAATAGTCTCAAGTATTTGAGAGCTTTTACAACCCTTTATAATTTGCTCCAACTCCTTTCTCAAAGACACTATTTCGGCCTTACATTCTTCACAAGTCTCTTCTTTTTCTTTAAGCTTTGCTTCCAAGAGATCTTCTCTCCTTATTTCCTCGTTTTCCACTTTGAGAGAAATGATTTTGTTCCGTAGTTTCTCATTTTCTTTAATGGCGCTTATTAACAGTTCATCTACATTTCCTTCCAGCCCTGAGTAATTATCATCTATGAGTGCCATGAATAATGTTTCTTGGCTTTCATCATGATTACTTTCCTCGTCTGATTTCTTTTTGATGACCATAAACTCATCCTCATCAGACTCATCTTCCTTGGAGAAGAAGTTTTTCTTATTGAACCCTTTCTTTTTGTGTGCCATTCTTTTAGAATTTCCCTCATCATCACTGTCATGTTTATGAGGACATCTTGCTGCATAATGACCTATTTTACCACATTTAAAACAGATAAGAGGATACTTGCCTTTAAGCTTAGATCCTCTCTTCAGCTTTTGTGCAAATTGAGCCAATTCGGATTCTACATCTGACTCAGCACTATAGTCATTCCTTTCTTTCCCCTTCTTTGACTTTGAGGCCTTGAATGTTGCATCTTTGGAGCTTGGGCCACCTTTCCTCATTTCATAGGCAGTGAGAATTCCATGGAGTTCATCCATTTTGAGGGTATCTAGATCCTTTGCTTCTTCTATAGCGCTTATTTTGGAGTCAAATCTGTCTGGAAGAGACCTTAATACCTTTTGAACAATGGTACTTTCTTCAATTTTTTCATCCAATCCCTTCAGGGAATTTACCACTTCAGCTACTCGAAGGAGGTACGCTGCAATATCTTCTTCATCTTCCATCCTCAAACTTTCAAATTGTCTTCTGTGAGTTTGAAGCTCTGCCTTTTTGACTTTTGAGTCTCCATAGTACAAGCCAACTAGCTTCTCCCACATTCCTTTGGCAGAGGTACAGTGCATGACTTTTGTAAACTCAGAATCAGTGATTCCACTAGTGATGGAGTTCAAGGCCTTTGCATTTGCGATGTAGGCTTTCCTCTTGTCTGGGTTTGTTCGAAGAGTGGAAGTCGTTTGGTATTCATTTTGAACAAAATGCCAGACTTCAGGTCCAAGGGAAATTAAGCTGTAGGTCATTCTTTTCTTCCAGAAACCAAAGTTAGTGCCATCGAACAAAGGAGGTCTTCCTAATGCTTCGTGATTTCTCATCATGGCTGCGGATCCTTCTTCAAGCTATTAGGCTAGTATGAAGAAGCCGGCTCTGATACCAATTGTTGGAAATACTGGGGGGGTGAATCAGTGTTTCTTACTTTTTTTTTAATTGCTCTAGTGATTGCCAAAAGCATATATAAATATGTATATGTATACACAGAACACAGAAATCAACAGTTGGAATTAATGGTTTTATTAAAACTCAAAACAGTGCAATGAAATAAATACAATATAAGTATATATCTGATTGTGAATAGTTGCCAAGCTCCAACTTGGACTTCAGTGAGGCTCCAACCTCCAGAGCACCAACTCTGTTTTGCAGTGGTTCTGCACTTAGGAGCACCTACCCCCAATGACTTCAGTCCTGTTCAGTTTTGAGGCTCCAACCCAACCTTGGTATAAACTGGTATGCTACTACACTCTATTCAGTTGAGGTTCTCTCACTCCTACTCTCCTGCCTCTGCTGCCTCTATAGCGTCCGCTGCTTCTGCTGCCTCTTCTACCTCTGCTGCTTCTGCTACCTCACACTCTGGTTCTTCACCACAACAATAGCACAAAAAATTCTATGTTTTTACTGTTTTATACACTCCCATGCCTCTATCCCTTCGTTTCCACTTACACTGCCTCTTAGGCTTCCTCCTCGGTCGCTGCGGCTTCCTCTGCGCTGTGCAAGTTCACTGACTTTCTGGGGATACGTAGATTCATTAGACTGGTCCAAACGATCCACGGAGAACACATCCTCCCGGTTTACCGTAACAGTGCTCCTTTTGGCAATGATTGCGGCATACATAGAGTTCTTTCAATTAAACGGAGATGTTTTGTCCCGATCGCAATCATAATTGCCATGATTCACCCCTTTTCACTGACGTTCAGCCTTCTGAACCGTCGAAACAGCCATCGTAAGCCTTTCGGCTTAAAACACCCCACGCAAGCCAGACATTCCATTACACAGAGAATATGAGAAAAAACAGTCAAACAGACTAAAAGGCGGACTTCAGGAAATATTACAATCGCACCTATTCATGTATCTGGTCCGCGCTTAAATCGCAATTGACGATTCGTGACTCCCGGGGATCCTTTATATATCGGACCCATGACTCCGTCGATGGCCAACGGCCGATCTTCCACTACTCCGATGGACTAGATGCGATATGGTATTAAACCATAGTTAATATGCCCGTCAGGTCCACAGCCTATCGCAATCGGTGCTTCCAATGTGGCAAGGCTTTACGGCTTGCGATATGCGATGGATGCGATCATAGATTAAGTCATATTTGTAATGTGCGGCGGGTCCGCGTGGATATGCATCGCAGTCGAGAGTTGCCCCTGGCAGAGGTCCGATGCGATATCGCTATCGACGATCGCAATGGACCGCTTGACATATTGTAGCTCCCACTTCCGAAGTGCCGATGCGATACTCGCTATCGGCGATCGAAAGTTGCACAGGGTCAGGGCTCGATGTTAACGTAGACCCCTCATAGCGATGCGATGTGTCGGACCCGATACAACTCAACACTCCCATGTATAGAGTTTCAAGTCCGCAATCCACCTCCGATAGTGTATTTGCCCTAGAGCCAAGTCTTCCACCTCCGATAGTGTTAAGCCTATGTATATGGGCTTTCTGTCCGCCGATAGTGTTAAAGCATGCATACATGGGTTTTACGGCCCGATAGTGTAAAAACACATGTATGATATATGCTCCTCCGCCTGTATCTTCATGCATATAATTCTTTTGTGGCCCGATAGCTCCCGATAATATAAATGCACCCATTGCTCCTCTGATGGCTCTGTCTGCTTCCTTATAGCTCTGCTTGTTCCTCTGTTGCTGCGATGGTTGTCTGCATCCTCTGTTCTGCTCCTCTTGGCTCCTTTTGCTCCTCGGATATTGCCATATTGACATCAATGACAATCTGTGTCCAACATATATGATGGAAAAATAATATACTTGTTATGAATGAACATGGAATGCACGTAATTACTCTCATTTCTGCATATGGAAAACCAATTGCATTGTAAAAATATTGAAGATGAATGTTCTTAATGCATGTTGGCATAGGATCAGAAGTAGTGGCAGCAAATCCCTGCAAGCAACTTGCAATTATATTTATCGTTGCCATGCTATGTACAAGGTCCATCCATCTGTGCTCTATTTAGAGTCACAATCCTTTATGGTGCTTCATATGGGATTAATCCCTTGTAAGATGCCATGAATGCACCTCTGAATAGTACATGACCAGGGATATGAACTCAAAAATAAGGCAAGCACCTGAAGTGCACTACGAAAATTTGTTAAAACTATAAAAAAGCAATGTCCCCAGAAGGTGGATATGACACAATAAGGATCAGGAAAAGGGATTCTCCCATTTGATACAACTCACGTACATGGTATAGTCACATGATAGTTCCAAACAGATTTCACATGATTCAGAGGAGCATTAATAAGACCTGCACACTCTCACTGACAATCAAATATATGAGCCAAATTCAAAAAATTAAGTAAAGTGTTAACTAATCACAAATAAGGATCCAGAATAAGTCTAATTCCCTAGAGTTATCATCAAGAAATCTTACAGCAATCACAATTCTATTGGAAAGCTTTCCGGTAATGCACAAAAAAGGCATCAAGCAGCTCCATACCCTATCTATAAGACAAACCAAGACAATATGGACAACGTGTCTCATTGGGAAGCAAAGCCTTTGTTTAAAAGTGGCAGACCAAAAAAGATAATAGATCTCACAGGGTCTTGTTGACCATTGAAGATCACTTGAAGACTCCATGTCCGAGGATGTGTCAGAGGCTTCATGTACCATCAGAGTTTTTTAACTCTATCTTCTTCTTCTATATTGTATTCAAATTCCGCAAGCCCTACGGTGATGTTGTAAAGTGATGCTAATATGATGAATTGAGTCATGTAACAGGCCTAAGTAACTTGGGACATTGTCATCAAATGAGTTTACTCTGGGAGGTTTTTTTTACTTGGTTAATTATTGGTACTTTCTAGCACTTAATAATTAATGGAGTATTTTCCTCTAAGCAATAACCCCAAAGCCGGAGTGTGGCTTGATGGAAAAGCTTTGGGTGAGTCTTAGTGTCTACATTCATTATATATTACCATACTAGATCACTCGTAAAATTGAGTGGGAATTTGATTAGGTCTAGGGGTCAGTTTTTTAATTTTTAAAATTTCTTGCAGGGCAGAAATTTTAATAAATTCTGATTTTAAAATGTAGTAAGTGATGTCTAGAGAAGTTGTATGGGGTGCGTATGCTCAAAATTACACTTTTCACCCTCAACTTTCTACTAAGACACTCTTTGAGAGGTAAAAAATAAGTTCTAGACCCTCAAAACCCACTTTTCCTAAATTTTGTGGAAAATGTGGCAATAAATTGAGTCAGCAATTAAACAAATTGGAGAAAATAAATATCCACACATGCTAAATGATGTGGAAATGAGATGGAAAATCATAAAGGAGTTAAAGTAATGTGCAAAGGAGATGTGGACTCCATGATGTGAGGGAAAGACATGAGCTCCAAAGAAATCGAATTTTATTTGGAGGGGACCACAAATTCCAGAAGGCAAATCGCATTTTTTAAGGGAATAGCGCAAGTTTGAAGGAGTTGACTCACCAATTGTGGGCTTCGATTTGGAGTTCCACAAGAGATGAGTGGAGAGTGGTCTACTACCACTCCACTCTCACATACACTTGTCCCCTCGCCTCAAGGAGTTCACTCTTCCTCAAGGATTGCATGGGCCTCTCTAGAGGAATTCGACTTGCCACTTAGGAAATTTGACTTGCATGAGGCTTCATTGGGATTATCACCATTCTTCATTGGGATCCCCACCACTCTTCATTGGGATTTGCTCCCACTTCTCTATTTAAGAGAGCATTCAGCTCTCTCATTGTATTATTGAAGCGGGCTCTTGTGCTTGCAGAAGCTCTGCTATTTTGTACAATTTCAATATCAACAAAGACTTTGGGGTTACATTTGAGGTGTTGTTCTCCTTGAGTATGATAATATCTTGATCATTTTTTTTTGTTTCTTCTACTCATGTCATTGTGCTATTATTTTCATTATGCTTCTAGAGTTGTGTTCATGTAGAGCTATCTTACATTAGCATGAGGTTTATTGATTTGCTCTAGATAGAGAACATTTTAGTTGATTTTCCAATATATCTCTAAAGTTTTCTCATCATTGCATATTTGTTAAGCCCATATGGATCTAATTGTTTATGTGAAGTTGTGCAGAAGATCTTGTTTTGGATCAAGCTTCAGGTGTGAAGGGAAGTTCTGGGAAGAACCAACCCATTCTTGAAAACGCTCAAAGGAGAACCCACATTTGTTAATTCTCAACGCCTTATCTTTCGATTCGTCTTGTAGGGACTTTTGGCTTTGGCTCATGTTTCAAGAATAATTCATTCAATACATTACTTTCAAATTCTTGAGTTTATAATTGTTTATTTGCTATTTAAGAGCTTGAATGATGGCTAGCCAAAGAGGAGAGTTTACTCATACTCTTTAGCTTAGCCTTTGTAAAAGTTATTGTATATGCACTTCATTTTCTTGATTAATTTTTCAGCTAACATTTTATGTTTTTTGCAGCCCACTAACTCATTTTTCTGGTAGCTTGAAGAGGGAATTGTTTGAGAAATCTTATACACTTTTTTTGTAGGACCTATTAGCATATATTTGCAGCCCTCTTTGTGACTATTTGCAGGTCTATTTGTGGTTGTTTGCAGCTTCATTTGTTACTGTCCAAAAGGTCATAAAGGCTGTCATTGATCCCAAGCAAATTTTGGGCTTGAGGGAGGCTTACCCTCTCCTCCTTGCACATTTTTCTTGATTGTTGAAAACTGCAATTTTTGGGGCAGAATTCAGAAATTAGTTTCAAATTTAATAGAAAGAATCATTGGCATCTTGTAGCCATGTCCCTTTTGTAAAATTTTGATTCTATTTCCTAAAGGAAGGATCCTAGTGCCTAGAAATTAAATTTTATTGGAAAGAAGTTCCCAAATCTTGAAGCCTTCCTCTCACATATAAAGGAGGCTCATCATTGCAATTCTCACTTTAGTACAAGACTTATTTTCTTGTGAGAGAGCTTCGGAATTTTCCCATGGTATTCTTTCTCCCCACTTAGAGGAAGGATCTTTGCTTGTGGGTGGAATAGTCTCTTTGGTTTAAACTCCTTTTTGTTAATTTCACTCATGCACGATTAGTTCTCTAACATAGCACTCATTGCCCTTTTTATTTTTGCATAAGTTTAACATTGGTTTATGTTTGAAATTTCCATTTCTTAAGTACTTGTATTGTGCAATTCATTTAAAACACGTGATATTCTGAGCAAGCAAGTATGTCATCTTTATTTGGCAAACTTAGACTATTTTCACTCATCTATCTACTTGGTTCTATAAGTTTCTTGAATACACTGCTTCAATACATTTTATTAATTCATGTTTATGTGGCATTTTGGTTATTGACGAGTACCTCTTGAAGCATTCATTTCGCCATTTCATTTGGAGCAATTTATTTCACTTGCAAGCAATATATTGAGAACCTGTGGAGTTACATTGAGCTAACTATTTCACTCTTCATTTTCTATTGAAAGATGTTGGTACTGTTAACGCTTGAAATTTCACCTCAGGCTGAGAAAGGTAAACTCCAAGGTAACATCAAACCACTTAGCCTCGTAGCTAGCCCTACGGGGCAGGAGAGGGCTCTCTCCGGTCTATCTCGGCAAAGATCTTCAACGGGCAGAGATAACCAATAAGGAACACTGATTTTAGGCTAGTAAACTGATAAAAAGGGATTTTTAATAAATGATGGGGTTTTTCTGGGCTGCATGGGGCAAAGAAACAGCTTGAACAGAGAAATATAATTAAAAAAACACAGATTATCTCCTGAGGCAAGGTAGGCAAGAAATTTAACATCAAATTGAGATTAAATGGAATGGCAAGACTGCTGAGGAGCTGACAAGGGCATAGAGGATGAATCCTTGTCAAACAGAAGAAAACATTAAATATGAACAAACTTATAGGCAGAGCATAAAATATTATGAATTCTACCTAAACACTTCATTTGTTCAATTAGAAATGATCATGAAGTGAAATGAAAACATAACAGGTTACATATGAAACAGAAGGAAAACTTATGCTAAATTGTCATACCACAGGAATCTCAGGGGTCAGAGCTGTGTATTTCATTAAAAAACTCTGTCAAAGACTGTACAATGGAGCTCAATTCTCTCTCCTCCACCAGCGCTCAGAACTCTCCCCTCTCTCAATGATTTGTTTTTTAATACATAAATAAACTCTGCTGTTTGAAAACAAATCTATCCAAAAATGAGGAACTGTTTCTAAAATAAAAAAAAATAGAAAAACCATTTTTTCTGTTCTAAACACAGAATGTTTTCCTTGAAATCTTCTGATGGCCAATGAAGAAATAACTGTTGGAGCGCAGATACCTTTGAATCATTAACTGAAGTCTTGAAATAGGAGATCGGTTCCTATTTTTCCTGCTATGATGGATATCTTCGTTCTGTTTTAGGCGTATTTTGACTTGGCATTTCTCATTGATAAGAGGATGCATCACGAAAATCAGGCACTAAACAGGGCAGCCACTACAACAAACTGGACTCAAACGCAACACGTATAATTTTAAGATTGTGAATAACGAAACGAAATCCCACCACTCATTCTAAACACAGCATTTTCTAGGCCTTAATTCAACCAAAACTATGACATCTGGCACGGACCAACTTTCAATCAGTATGAAGTGATATGCTGAATGAGCCATTTCCGAGAAGAACTAACAAGGTAAGCTCCAGATTCGGCCCTTTATAAATTAAAAACAAGGTTAAAACCGCCTTTTCTCATTCGTACTCGGCCTTATCATCAGCAGTTGGTGGTCTGACAAAACAATTTTGTTGTTGAAGGCAACAGAGAAGTCCGACATCACATTTGACCTCAAGTTGGAGTTTGTCATATGTTGGTCCATATTTCAGTGTCCGAGATCTGAATTTGCAGAGGTATCTGATGCATCTCCCTGTGTCCCAAACAACTGAAATGTTGCATTCTGTGAATGTACTGGCCAATGTGGTGGATTCAACTCAGCATCACGCGCCCCAAATAAATCAAAGTGAGCATTTGCGTTATATGGCGCTGAGCTCACTTCACCTAAAGGCATGGGATGCATGGAAAAACTACTATGGATGAATGAAAAGCCATTTCCCTCTGGTAAAGCTTCAGATGTACTTAGTGTTGCTAATCCACCTTGAACATGATTAGCTGAACCACAAAACCGTGAAGCAGCTTGTAAACCAATGTTAGCTCCATTAAGTTCCCAATCTCCATCACGATTTCGCTTCATCCCTATTCTCAAAACATTATGATTCTCTGATATATGATCCTCCTGTTTCACCAGCTTTAAAATTTGAGGTTCATTTTGGGCATCTCCTTCGGTGATAGGCGAGGACCCATCTGTGCCATTTTATCAATGACTAATAAATTTTCTGTGGTAGCACCTGGACGTTGGACCAAAATACAATCTGACATTCCTCGTAAGACAGGCTTGGGGCATATTACATTTTGGCATCTCGCTTGAAGTGAATCTAAGACAATGATTGTACATTTGTGGCGGCAGACCTTAACTCTTCTCTTATACTGAATTTCGGGATGAAATCCACCACTGCATCAGCATAGAGAGGCGCAAGCAAGGCATTGTAAAGGCCATGCACATGTGATGTAATGGCAGGCAATGCAAAAACTTATCAGCGGGAGTATACTCCCATGTTTTTGTTAAGATTTGGACCTGTGCGGCTATGCTACGATGTGTGTGCACAACACCTTATGGTTTACCTGTCGTACCACTTGTGTACACAATCAATGCCAGTTTATCACCTCTTCAGACAGAATGCCTGAAGAATCATGCTTGACATCCCTTGAATGAAACACCTCAGATGCTCTGAAATCCATCGGAAGCTTTGGAACAAAAGGAATGAGACAAAAGCGTGCAGAACATCTTTTTGCAATGCCCTTCCAAATTCCTTAATAGTCCTCAGTACCCATTACAAAAGAAACATCCGCATCATTCATCACATAGAGAATCTCTGCTTCTGGGTGTCTAAGAGCCAAGGGAACAGCGACAGCACCACTAATCCATGTTGCCCAAATGCCAGCCACGAACTCTGCTGAGGGCTTTGACACAATACCTATCCGAGCCCCATTAAGACTGGTAATATCATTCATTTCTCTCATCAGCTGGGATATGTTTCCATTTGTAGTCTGCTTAGAACCCATGGAAGGATAGGCAGTGATTTGAGACTTCACACCTCCAACAGACTCGTCAACACTAGACTTAAGCAAATTGTCTTCTAGTAATGTGTTTGAAAGTTTCCAAGCCGAAGCAAGCAATTGTCCATAACTGTGATTCCCCTCAGCGGTTGCCACTGCCATTTTACTCTATGCTTTTATCTTATTAAAGGTTCTATTTTAACCCAAGAACCAACTGATAAACTCAAAGGAATCTATGTCTCATCATCATCCTTTGTGTTGTATATAACCATCAAACTCCTACAACAACTGAGCGTGTTGTATATTTGGCATTTCTGGCATTTGGATGCAAAACTATGTTTTGTTTGATTTCGCTTTGTCTATGATCGCTGATGATATTCTGAATTGTGCTTGTGCAGGGATAGGAGCTTGAAGTCGCCGCCATTTGAAGAGCTGAAGAATAAATTACATATTATAAAACAACACATTTAATGATTTCTTCTTAAAAACAGGGTTTTGAAGAAGAATCAATCTCACACTGACATAAGACGGAGTCTAACAGGTACCATTTACTTGAACATTATCTCTCATTGTATCAATATTTTTCTTGGAAAATACAAATATTTACACAAGCATTTCATTTAGGCATTCTTAGCATTAATTTGCATCTTTAATTACCTTACCTCCGAACATAAGCTTGGTTGAAAGCCTCTAGGATCAACTTTTCTCACCCAACATGCGAAATATAGACCCTCTTTTGTGGTTAACACGGTGACCTTGCAGTCGTCAAAGCTACAGTCTCTACAGCATCAAAGGCACCGAGTGGTTAGATTTCCAGGGAAGTTATCATTAATATAGCCTTTGCTATCTTTCCCTAGGCTTCTCTCCACAACTCACACTAGAGACTTGTTTCAAAGCAGTTGAGAGAAATGATTTATCTAGGTAAGAATTTTACTTAAAGCTAACCAAGATAATTGCATTCCACATTAGATAGGTTGCACATCATTTCAATTTAGTCATCTTGGAGCACTTTAAATTTACATGCAAATATTATTGGTCTCATGTATTTGTCATGATGAATGGTCACATTATCACTTGATGTTACTATCTCGTGTTATTTGAGCATTTCCTTTTAACAAATGCAATCTCTATTTACATTTTGCAAGTAAGAAGTTATCTTGAATTTATTGAATCTCATTTACAAGCATTATCCTTCAAGTAATGTTTTCTCTATTTTGCTAGTGTGGATCTTTACACTTGCAATTTGGCTATTTCATGTACTTGTTATTTAGCTCATGATTATTGGATGTCATTATCTTTTGTTATTTGAGCACTCTCTTTACAAGTACTATTTCCTTTATAGTTGCAAGTGATATTTTTATGCTCATCTTGGTCTAACAATTTGATTTTTGCAAGATTATCTATCATTGTGTCGTGAAATTTTATTTTGAGCAAGCATTTTCCATTTACTCTGAAGCACTGGTCTATACTTTGCATACATCATTGAAGGTTGCTTATATATTTTATGCTTGTTCACATTTTGGAAATCAAGTCATCTTTAATAAATATCTCCTAACTTTAATCTCTTAGAAACTCACATTTCCTTCATTAACCTTCTTTAGGGACCACCCCCCTTAGCTTAATGTAATATCCTCAATTTTGATTTTCCACATTAGAGATGATTTTTGGAAGAGGAGGCAATTCTGGCATTGGAACTTAGAAGGAAAAAGGGAATTGCAACTCTAGTGGAACGTGGGGCCCAAAAGAGAGAGAAATTTGACCAAGAAGAGAACTCGCACTCTTAGAGGAGAGAGAGAGAGGAGGGGGTGTGAATTAGGAGAGAGAAAGAGTGGGGGCCACCAAGGGAAAAAAGGAGGCCAACAATTGTAAATAAGGAGAAGAGGCCTTCATTTATATCTTTTGACAATCTAGCTTTGAACACAAGTTTCCTTGAGTTGTTTAGCCAAGCAAACTAGTGTTGTTTAGCACAAGGAATTTCCAAGCGGGAATTCCACCTCTACCTTCAGTGAACTTCGAGTGTCACCCTAGGAGAGTAGCGAGAAGTCCATCTCAAGACTTCTAAAAGAGCCAAAATTGCAAGTAATTCTTCAGTTGGTGCGTGCTTCTCCTAGGACGCAGAAGGAATTCATGTAGGTGAGAAGAGTCGACAAAAAAAGGAGTTTGGGCCGGAATTTTTGCAGGGGATTTTCCCACAAGCAAAACAATTCAATATGCATGAATTCTGGGGTGGAATCCGCTAGAACGATAAGAGGTTGGGTCAGTTGAGGGGGGTGACAAACTAGATCCATCCTCATCCTTACTACAGAGACACGGGAGGTGCGCAGGGCATGGGGATGCAGCCATCTACATCATGTGAGGAAATTCAACACAATCAGGGCACCATATCTCCTCAAGAGGAGCACGTAGGACAGGGACAGTTAGAAGGTGAGACTAGGGGGTGATTTTGCTGATGGAGGCCTAGCTTTAAAATTTAAATATCAGGAGCCTGAGGAGGAGATGGAGCATGATGCTGAAACACACAGGATGGTAAGGAGCACATCGATATAAGCAGTGTGGCGCAGGAATCACCATTGTTGGAGACGTCTTTGATAGCACCAGTTGACACTTTGGGGAGAAAGTAGAGCATACACTCATAGGGCCATCATTGACGAGGTGCCACGAAACACAGAGGTGTCCACCGTTGAGGAGGTGCCATCCATTGTTGAGTTATCCATTGATGAGGTATCAAAGGTCGTGACTGAGTTTTCAGGTGATAGCAGCGCACAACAGGTTGCTGAGCTCTGAGGAGACATTGCCACTATTGATGAGAAGTCCATAGGTACAGAGGCACCCAAATCTATGACAAAGTTGTCTGACGACAGTCACCAATAGCTAATCGGTGAGGATGTGTTATATGATGGGTTGTCGATGGAGAAGCAGTCGAAGGCTCCAGTTGAGGTCGTGATGGAGAAGGGTGCGCAACCGTCCTTTGGGCTAGACATTGACGAGGGGCAGCACGGAGAGCACACATTGGGATTTCAGCATAGTTCGCTTCATAGGAACGCTAACAACGCCTATAGCGTTATTATCTCACCCTTATGCATTGGAATGAGAGAGGCAGAGTTGTCTAGACAAATCATAAGGGATGACTAGGTTAGCAGGGGCTAGCGGCTTGAGTTGAGTGCGGCACAGCGTCAGCATGGACGGCTTGTACCGTACAAAGGAGATTGTACATTCAATCCCTCCTTTGGGATTGGATGGCAAGAGGTCCTGAGCTGGTACTCGATGGAGCAGGTTAGGCAGTTGGGTACATCCATGGCCGCATTTCAGCAAAGGTCGTGGATTACCAGAGGCACTCGAGGGCCAGACTGTTGTTGGGATCCAGGTGGGATTTCCCATCACATCATACATAGGGTCAGCAGGTGATAGTAGTAGTTGCGTGATGGATCTGATGATTGGGCACACACATTTTCAGATCTACATCAGCACTAGTAACAGGATGGTTTGACAAGAGAGCAGGCAAATTTCACAAGTCATATTGGCATATTGATCGAGCGTGGGATCACAGGGTGATTAGCCTACTCTGGTAGGAGTTGGTAGGAGGAGGTGGCATCGCAAGCCACCTGACAGGGAATCATACAGAGACAGTGCTCTCTCGTTGATGTATTGGGCACTGGAGCTACTGAGGTTCGACACAGTAGCGTTATGCCTAATTGCATGTGAGGAGTTGGGCCACTTAGGTGTACCTGAGCAAATGAAGAGGTGTAGATCACTTTGTGGTGGGTGTACTAGTAGAGTGGTGGATGCATGGGCACATGCCCTATGGTACATGGTGGCATGACATTGAGTGTTGGTGTCCAATGGTGCATGGAGTTGTGCCACGAAGTTCAGGGCTATGCAGAGGAGTGCAGGGGTATGTATTTGTGTGCAGCAGAGCATGATGATGCACAGCAGGTTGTTGGGGTGTTGCCGCCAGAGAGATCTCCTGACAAGGGCATCAGGCACACCATTGGGTTTGGCACACTCAGATTTGGAGAGCGAGTTGATCACAGGGCCGACCGTGAGCTTCCATTTATCACTCTCCAGCGTTACACACTAACACAAGGGACTTGGATATCGTCTCTTAATGCTCTCATTGCAAGCAACAGGAGCAAGGAGGTTCATCTGAGACAACTGGATGGGACACGGTGCATTGGGGGAGAGGATTTCCTGCTGTGGCATATGGTCAAGGCACGAGTTGGTGGATGCAGGCTTGGGGGTAGTCCAATCTTCTATAGAGGTAACACTCTCACCACCCTTGAGCCCACACTCAGGGAAAGGCATGACCCCCTTTTTGTGAGACATTATGAGGTGTCTTAAGAGCATCTACAACAATTGGTGGACCTTACTTGCAAGCAGATGCTTAGACTCCAGGCAGTATTGGGGAGCACTTTCAAGAGGCAGGACGACAGATCCCACTACATGGTATGGTCGGCACAGGGCAGTTTCGCACGCACGAAATTGGTTCGTGATGTATGAAGTCCATATATTGATTGCACGCAGGGACCTGAGAGGTGGTTGTAATATTCCTAATTAGCCATGGCTAATTGGAATATTTGATTTTGCTCAATTTTGCCTTTTATAGTTATTTATAAATAAAAAAGTGAGGAAAAGGGGGACATAACTCACCTTTGGAATAAAGTCACTCCCTAGTAGCACAACGTTGTGACTTAAAGGGGAGCCAAGGGGGCCAAAGGACCACACAGAGATGGGGCCCACGCAAACACTTGCAGGGACTGCACAAATGGAAAGGAACACGTGGCAAAAGAGGGACTACGTTGGAGGAGTTGGGCCTTGGGATTGAGAGAGGCCAACGCTATAAAGGAGAGGGGAGCCTCCTCATTTTGTTATTCGATTATGTGCATTTGAGATAGTCACTTCGACTTAGAGCACGCTGGCTGTTTCGCTGGTCTGCGGCACTGTTTGGTGCATCGAGTGTCTCCGTTCGGAGATCTCACCCTTAGCCCCAGGGGACTTCGAGTGCCTGCTCGGGCAAGGTAGTTTTCAATAGTCTTTGCAGGAGGATTGATTTTTGGAGGGAGGAGGAACTAAGCATTTGGGTTAACTGTGCAGTCTTGAGAGAGGGACGCAGTTCTTTTGGTGGGAGTTCCGGATTGAGGGTTTTACAGACGATTTGAGCTGGGAGATTGAGCAGGGGATCAGCCCTTGCATATTGGAGGATTTTGGTAGAGTTTCAGGGGGAGTTTTGGAGGATTCTATTCAGTAGTAGCGCAGAGCCTTGAGGGACAGCGTAGATCCCCAAGGGGGTGATTTTCGAGGTTCGGCTATTTCAGAAAAGCGTTCTGGGTTTTTCTGGGTTTCTTGAGTAGAGTCTGATTCCAGAGTTTCAGCATTTTCTGAGGAGGGGAACAACCCCAAATCCTCATTTGATTTGCAGTAGTAACAGTAACACGACAGTTCTCCAGCAGCTTGGACGCAGTTCAGAGAAAGGCCATTCCTTTGCTATTCTGAGTCTATTTCTTCACTTGCCTTGTGCAAGTCGAGGTGCTACCTGTCTGATCACCTCTTGTACTCTTTCCATTACTCAGTATAATAAAATGGCTTAGCATTTCTCTCTACATTTCTTGAGTATCTGCTTATATTTCATGTTCACATTATTGTATGTTATACCACTGTTAATTTTATCACTTTGAGTTTCTCGGTCACTATATCATCTGGACGTGTTTGGTTGGAGTTTGCTTGGGTTTGAGGGATATTCCGGAAACGGGATATTACAGTGGTATCAGAGCATAGATCTGGCTTAGCATGTGGAGCTAGCAATCTATGACACCCGGGGAAAAGCCCTACATCTGTCACAGAGGTAGGAGATACAGAGACACTGGACGTAGGTTGGAGAACACCTACGGAGAGGGAGATTGTGTCCGGCTGGTGGACATAAAACAGGAGGAGCTTGTGGTGAACGCAGAACAGGAGGACCCTGTGGTGGACGCAGAGCAGGAGGAACCGATGGCAGATGATGATGGGAAGAAATTTGCGAACATGCTCCTCAAATCAGTGCAGGATCTGTAGAGGCAGATCGAGGTGATGGGGCAGAGATTCACGGCAGTGGAGGCTAGATAGCGTGAGAGCCCACGAGTTTTCCAGGTTGGAGAGGGATCGGGTGCATCTCACCATTTGCCAGAGCAGGGTGCCACTCAGTGTGATACTACTCAGCAGGTGGCCTCACATGCCCCTATACGCTCTACCATGCCCACTTTCCTAGGAGCAGATACAAGGGCTGGAGCACAGCAGGAGGCAGAGCCCGGTCATATGGGCGATTATTTTGCAGAGTACCAGGCCTATGGGCAGGAGTTCAGGGATGCTCTCTCATTCAAAGACTTTGTTCAACTCCAGCAGGATAGTAGACCCCGCGACCATCACAGAGGATACCGGCATTATCATGATGGAGACACCCACCGCACAGCTAGTAGATTTCACTTGCCTACGTTTGATGGCTCATCAAACAGTTCGGAAAAGTCTTGGGTGGAGAAGCTGGACATCTATTTCCAACTTAACCAGATGTCGGAGGCAGAGGCCATCAAGGTGGCGACATTACATTTGGATGGTGAGGCCTAGGATTGGTGGTTCCATGGGATGGTTACACTCGGACATTCCACAGTGACGACATATGTCGAGTTTACCAGGAGATTGATGGAGAGGTTTGACCGAAGGGATCTGGAATAGCACTTTGTTGAGCTAACGAGGCTCAAGCAGACAGGGAGCCCAGAGATCTACATTGCAGACTTCTTGAGGATTTCAGTGATGGTGCCACATCTATCCACGACACGGAAGATCTACATGTATGTTGAAGGGTTAGTAGAGCCACTTCGGGGTCTAGTCAGGTCCACTAGTCCAGCCACACTCCAGGATGCTATTAGCAGGACCCGGGACTTACAGGATGCCTTACCCAAGACCCGGACACCTTACCCCCGGAGACAGGCTTTCTAGCCTAAGCGGAAGGATGTGAGGATTCCGCCTCCAAAGGGGAATCCAGGACGAGCACAGATTGATGATGATGCGAGGAGGGAGCTGAAGAAGAAGCGGTTGTGCTTTACCTGTCAGGAGCCGTGGGCACCAGGACATAGATGTGCTGCTAGCAAAGCACATTTTATTGAGGTCTTCTCCAAGAGCAGCGGGGAGGAGGATGGGGAGGATGTCGTGGAGGCAGGAGGTAGTCATGTCGTGCAGGATCGTTTGCCACCTCCACCACCACCAGCAAGTGGTGCAGCTTTTGCACCTACTGGAGGGGTCCTACAGCATTGCGAGGAGTTCCCAAGTATTTGACGCTGCGCGTACGGGGGACAGTACGTGGCCAACAGGTATCAGTTTTGGTTGACAATGGGGCAACCCACAACTTCATCGATGCACAGATGGTTGAGCGGAGAGGTATACAAACAGAGAGCTTCGATGGCATTTCAGTTTTGGTCCCAGGAGATCAGACCATGGTGTGTGCTCGTTATGTTCCAGAATTATTAGTGACGATGGGCACCTACACACTGACTAACCACTTTTTCGTGGTTGATATTCCAATCACCAACATGATATTGGGTGTTCAGTGGCTTATTACTCTAGGGAAGGTCACGACAGATTGGAAGACCCTAGAGATGGAGTGGGATGATGAGAAGATAGGGAAGCATGAGAAGATACAGGGACAGCACACATATCCGCCTCAGACTGTTTCCGCTCATTGGATGGAGGCAGTCTTCCGGAAGGGAGACGTGGAGTGGGCAGTGGAGCTGCGTGCATCATAGGCAGGGACTACAGGGCAGACCGTGCACCCAGAGATACAGTCCATCCTTGACCAGTATGCCACAGTATTTGGGGAGATTTCGCCAGGACAGCCACCGAACAAGGGGTTTGAGCACACCATTGAGCTTGAGCAAGGCATACAGGCAGTGATTACTACCCCCTATAGGCATCCCAAGGCCTATCAGGATGAGATTGAGCGGGCCATTCAGGAGTTGCTGGCTCTTGGACACATTCGGCCGAGCACGAGTCCTTTTGCTTCTTCCGTGGTGTTAGTGAAGAAGAAAGACGGCACATTGAGGATGTGCATTGACTACAGGGCCCTGAACAAGAAGACCCTGAAGAACAGGTACCCCATACCCAGGATCGATGAGTTGATGGATGAGTTGAGAGGAGCCCGGTTCTTCTCAAAGATTGATTTGAGATTTGGGTACCATCAGATTCGTGTGAGGGAACAGGACATTCCCAAGACTGCCTTCAGGTGTCACTATGGGCACTTTGAGTTTTTGGTGATGCCCTTCGGGCTAACCAACGCCCCAGCTACATTCCAGTCTTGCATGAATCACATCTTCCGCAGTCACTTGAGGAAGTTTGTGTTGGTATTCTTTGATGATATACTCATTTACAGTAGGACTTGGGAAAAGCATCTCCAGCACATTGAGACAATGTTGCGCATCTTAGAGGAGCAGCAATTCTATGCCAAGCTCTCCAAGTGTGAGTTTGGATTGACGGATATGTTGTACTTGGGACACATCATAGGGGTGGACGGAGTGAGAGTCCACGAGGAGAAGATTAGGGCCATCAGAGATTGGTCGGAGCCGAGGAACGTGACGGAACTTCGGGGATTCATTGGTATTTTTACTTACTACCAGAAGTTCATCAAGACTTTCTCACAGCTTGCTGCACCCCTGACGGATTTGACGAGGAAGGGGGCATTTAGTTGGTCGGATACAGTGCAGCGAGCCTTTGACAAGCTCAAGGAGGTAATGAGCAGCTGCCCAATGCTTGTATTGCCAGATTTTTCGTAGCCATTTGTTTTGGAGTGTGACGCGTCGGGAGAGGGAATCGACGCAGTATATATGCAAGGAGGTCACCCTATAGCCTTTGAGAGCCGGAAGCTCCTTCCGCACGAGAGGTTGTATTCTATATACGACAAGGAGATGCTGGCCATCATGCATGCATTGGCCAAGTTTTGGCAGTATCTAGTGGGTAACAGATGCAGGGTGAGGACTAATCACAACAGCCTATGGTTCTTTTTGGAGCAGAAGCAGCTACAGGAAAGGCAGCAGAAGTGGATCAATAAGATCCAAGAATATGACTTTGACATTGAGTATGTCAAGGGTAAGAAGAACGTGGTAGCAGATGCCCTTTCACGTAGACCAACCACGTTGTCTCTTATGAGCTTGGATGCAGACTGGAGGGCTCGACTCTTAGTAGAGTATTCCAAGGACAGGTTTGCATGTGAGGTTCTGGATGGGCAGGTGGCGGATGACAGGTACAGCGTGGTCGATGAGATCATCTACTACAGGGACCGGATCTTCTTGGCTGAGAGATCTCAGCTCAAGAAGAAGATACTATAGGCGTCACATGATTCACCATTGGCAGGCCATCAGGGGTTTACCAAAACCTACAGGGCCATTAGAGAGAGGTTCTCATGGTAGAGAGAGGTTCTCATGGAAGGGCCTCAAGGAGGACGTACTCCAGCATGTCCGGGAGTGCAACGTTTGCCAGAGGAACAAGGGGGAGATGACCCATCCCACAGGATTATTGTAGCCTCTTCCTATTCCGGAGGGGAAATGGGAGAGTGTTTCAATGGACTTCATCACAGGGTTGCCCATGGTGCAGGGCAAGGATTGTATCTTTGTCGTCGTTGATCGACTGACAAAGTACGCACATTTTTTCGCCATATCCGCACACTACACAACAGCACAGGTGGCCGCGTTGTTCTTCAGAGAGGTCTTCAGGCTACATGGTCTTCCTAAGACCATCATCAGTGACAGGGACAGCCGTTTCATGGGTGGGTTTTGGCAGGAGCTTTTCCGGTTGGTGGGGACCGAGTTGACACCGAATACCAGTTATCACCCACAGACGGACGAGCAGACAGAGATAGTTAACAAGTGGTTGGAGGGCTACTTGCGTAACTATATCAGTGGGCAGCATAGAGCATGGCTGAAGTGGGTGCATCTGGGGGAGTACTGCTACAACACAACACATCACATGTCCATCGATATGTCACCATTCTATGCTTTGCATGGATATCATCCTTTATCTTTTGCTGACGTGATGTTTGGTGCTAGCAAGGCTCCGAGAGCCAAGATTTGGATCCAAGAGAGTCAGAATATTCTCCGAGCTCTCAAGGATAATATGGCTACAGCACAAAACCAGCAGAAGTTGTATGCTGACAGGGGTCGAGTGGAGAGACAATTTGAGGTAGGGGACTTGGTCTACCTACAATTACAGCCATACCGACAATCGTCACTGAAGCAGAAGGGGGCTGAAAAGCTCAAGCCCCGCTTTTATGGGCCATACAGGGTGATACGCAGGATTGGACAAGATGCGTATGAGTTGGCGCTGCCCCAAGGCAGCAAGATTCATAACGTCTTTCATGTATCATGCCTGAAGAAGGCATTGGGACAGCATGTGACAATAAAAGATGAGTTACCGGGGCATTTGGTGTTGCAGCCAGAAATACCAGGGAGAGGCAGCCACGGAGCAAGACGGTCCAAGAATTCTTGGTGAGGTGGAAGAATTTACCGGATGAGGATGCCACTTGGGAGAGTGAGAAAAATTTGCAGCATCCATCACTTCAGTTGCTTGAGGACAAGCAACATTTTGTCGGGGGAGACTGTAATATTCCTAATTAGCCATGGCTAATTGGAATATTCGATTTTGCTCAATTTTGCCTTCTATAGTTATTTATAAATAAAAAGGTGAGGAAAAGGGGGACATAACTCACCTTTAGAATAAAGTCACTCCCTAGTAGCACAAAGTTGTGACTTAAAGGGGAGCCAAGGGGACCAAAGGACCACGCAAAGATGGGGCCCACGCAGACACTTGGAGGGACTGCACAAACGGAAAGGAACACGTGGCAAAAGAGGGACTGCGTTGGAGGAGTTGGGCCTTGGGATTGAGAAAGGCCAACGCTATAAAGGAGAGGGGAGCCTCCTCAGTTTGTCATTCGATTATGTGCATTTGAGCTAGTCACTTCGACTTAGAGCACACTAGCTGTTTAGCTAGTCTGCAGCACTGTTTAGTGCATCGAGTGTCTCCGTTTGGAGATCTCACCCTTAGCCCCGAGGGACTTCGAGTGCCTGCTCGGGCAAGGTAGTTTTCAGCAATCTTTGCAGGAGGATTGATTTTTGGAGGGAGGAGGAACTGAACATTTGGGATAACTGCGCAGTCTTGAGAGAGGGACGCAGTTCTTTTGGTGGGAGTTCCGGATTGAGGGTTTTACGGAGGATTTGAGCTGGGAGATTGAGCAAGGGATCAGCCCTTGCATATCAGAGGATTTTGGCAGAGTTTCAGGGGGAGTTTTGGAAGATTCTATTCAGTAACAGCGCAGAGCCTTGAGGGACAGCGTAGATCCCCAAGGGGGTGATTTTCGGGGGTCGGCTATTTCAGAAAAGCATTCTGGGTTTCTTGAGTAGAGTTTGATTCCAGAGTTTCAGCATTTTCTGAGGAGGGGAACAACCCCAAATCCTCATTTGATTTGCAGCAGTAGCAGCAGCACGGCAGTTCTCCAGCAGCGTGGACGCAGTTCAAAGAGAGGTCATTCCTTTGCTATTCTGAGTGTATTTCTTCCCTTGCCTTCTGCAAGTCGAGGTGCTACCTGTCTGATCACCTCTTGTACTCTTTCCATTACTCAGTATAATAAAATGGCTTAGCATTTTTCTCTGCATTTCTTGAGTCTCTGCTTATATTTCACGTTCACATTATTGTATGTTGTACCACTGTTAATTTTATCACTTTGAGTTTCCCGGTCACTATATCATCTGGGCATGTTTAGTTGGAGTTTGCTTGGGTTTGAGGGATATCCCAAAAATGGGACATTACAGTGGTACAGGTTGGTGCTAGCAGCTGTCCAAACTATGTCGCAATCATTCTGGCAATGGGATCCAAGGATTTGGTTGGTTGATTGGACACTATGTTTCGTGATGAGCGGGATAAGGATAGAGGATGACCCAACTCACACTTGGTCTGACATGCGGGGGAGCATTGAGGCCTTTGTCGCATAGCAAGGTTGGTTTTCCTTGTTGCTGCTACGAATCAGGGTGAGAGTTGGATGGGTAGGTCGTGACATCGTGGAGATGCTTGGGTCAGATGCATTGGGACTCTATAGATATTTTGCCATCAGGTCCCAGGAGAGGAGGATACAGCTTGCGTGTGATGGGCATACTGTCATGATTAGAGTGGCGCAATGATAGTACGGTGGCACATACCGTCATGATTACAGTGGCACAACGATAGTACGGTGGCACCCATTTTAGACTAGCATGGGATCTAGGCATCACAGGACTTGGCAATACAGCTACCCTTAAGGATGAGCTAATTTCTACAGGGGAAGATCATTCAAATCTTCCATTGGGATTTTGTGTCTCGCTGATGGCATGGGGGACTTCATCAGCATGGCAAATTGGTCATTAGGGGGATATCAAGGGAAACTCGTGTAGGAGAGACTTCACCCCCACGGAGATTGGGTTGTATCTTCAGGAGTTTACCCTTGGAGTGCAAGAGGTGGACTACTCGGTAGGGCAACTTCATGGGGAATTGGACGGAGTCCTACATTATCATGATACTCTACTTATTGATAGTAGGCAGTGGGCCTCTCGTACCTATACCTGGCAAAACAATGAGCAGAGCAAGGGGTGCTTCACAGTGATCAGGATGGCTTGGGAACCGGGTAGCGAGGGATTCCTTCACGACCAGACAATGCAAAGATTGGGGATTTCTCAATGGCACATTTGGGACCGCAGTATTACTAGTGGTGATAGTGGTGATCAGCAGTTAGAGGGGGCGTTTGTTCAGGATTTACTTGAGGACAAGCAATTTTTGGCGGGGAGGACTATAATATTCCCAATTTTGATTTTCCGCATTAGAGATGACTTTTGGAAGAGGAGACAATTCTGACATTGGGACTTAGGAGGAAAAAGGAAATTGTAGCTCTAGTGGAACATGGGGCCCACAAGATGTTGATTTTTGATAGCATCGAATGTTCTCTAAGTCTCAAATTTTGCAAGGAGGCTTGGGCACATGTATTCCAAAGAACCCAAAAAGCGTTTTGGGAAATTCCACTCGAAGACAGTTTTATTAAAATAATTAATTATTTTTAATGGGACCCTAAGTCTAAACTTAGGAAATTAAAGTAATTAATGGGTATTAATCCAACTGTGGGTGTAACTTTTAGAAGAAGACGAGGATCAAGCAGAAATGATCTTAGCCATTGATTAGCTTCTAATCTGGGCCGTTGATTGATGAACGAGATGATTATAAGAGAAGGCTTGATGGGCACTTGGAGGACACAAAGAGAGAGATCAAAAGTTCGATTTTCTGAAGCAGAGCAGCTGCCAGAGAGATTTTCGATAGTGATCTTTTGTAGTGAGGGGCAGAGATAGTATCCGAAAGAGGGAAGTTTTCCTGGGCCAGAGAGTACAAGGCAGAGAGGGTAGAACAACATCTAGAGAGAGGCTGACGCTGGCCCACGCAGAGCTGACGCAGTGGCAGCGCAGAGCCTAGAGGAAGATCAAATTCCTGTTGAGGAAATCAAGTTTCAGAAGCCAAGAGCCAGGTGTGAAAACGGGAGGCTGGAAATCGAAGTTTCTGGGCAACAAAGGATACGAAGGAAGAGCAACGTAGTCCCTAGCTAAGGTGACGTAGAGACTGTGTAGGGTTGGCGCGTAGAGGCTTATGCAAATCTGTGCAGAAGCTGACGCAAAGGGGACGCAGAGGGGACTTCCAACAAGATCAGGGTCAGATTCTTCTAGTGACAGGGTGAGATCATCTCACCATTTGATTTGTCCAGTTTCTCTCTGTATCGAATAGCCAGTTGGGCTTCCAACGAATTGTACTCAAATATACTACTACATACTAATAAAACCCTCAAAGTTGTTGCACCTGTTTACTCGCATTGGGTTTTTGAATTTTCCTATGACATTTATCCAAAAATAATTGTCATTGTCTTGTATCTTTTTCATGTTAAGTTTCTTGTTTCAGCATATTGATTTTAAATAGTGAATATTGCAGTTGTATTTACTTCGATATTTACCGTAGAACACAGTAAATAACTTGTATGGATTAACAAGTAGGATAAGTAACATCAGTTTGTTGCAGTAGGGATTCCGGGTTTAGGAATTTTCACATGGTATCAGAGTTGCAGGTGAAGCAAGAAGAACAGAGCCAGAAGACCCAGCGTTGAAGGAAGAAGGGAATTCGAAATTCCTGCAGAGGCAGCAATTCGAATCCCCAGAGGGTTTGTTTAGTTCAGGCCAAGAGGGCTATATTTGCGTGGTAAATCTCTCTTTGAATGAGTCGACAGAGAGGTAAGATTTCTAGATAGAAATATGTCAGCGGCAGAGGGAGCAGCGCAGCAAAAGCTTCAACAAAAAGAGGTTTTTCTGGTGGGACACAGTTTTCTGCAAGCAATTGTTGGGCAAAAAGACCTCAAAGGGAAGAGAGAGACACGGTAGAGGGAATTCTTCCTCAGAGGACTTCCAGCCAAGGAGTCTGAATTCTCACTTGCTGAGCAGCAGTGGAGGAGAGTTGATCTACTAACTCCAGTAGGGAGTGCGTAGGCTAGCCTAGCGCTGCGCAAAGGAGAGAAGAGGCAATTCGACATTTTTGCAGAGATGGCCACTGATGGGTAGGATCCATGGAAGAGCAGCAAATTAGATCCAGTTGTTGCAAATTTGTCACATGAATCAGTATCCTTGCTATTGGATCCCAACAAAATCAGTAGCAAGAGGATCGCATTGTCAGTAGACGCAACTAGTCATTCAAATGACAGTTGCATAGCTAGTTGCAATCAGTTTCCGGAAGACAGTTGCAGAACTAGTTGCACTGACACAGGCAGTGTGAATTGTCCAGCTGCAGTATGCGGGTGTAGTTCCATCCAAGAGATTCCTAGCACAGGACTTCGCAATCCAGTTTCCAGTGCAGGAGGACTGTGTGAGTTGCCAGGAAGGAGTAGAGAGATTTCCTATAGGGAGATCGAGACTTAGAGGGAGTCTAGTTTCAAAGGGAGCAGCCCTATGGAAGCTAGTACTTTTGGATCTGAGGAGATCAGACTCATTATTGCAGTAGTTGCAGCATCAGTGCACAAGCATCAACAGAGCAGTAGCAGCCGCAGCATGAGTATATCATATTTCACCATGTTGACAGCCATACCTCCAGGAGTGAGGTGGGGTGAATTGATTTTGTAGCCCCAGAGAGCTACAGCTGGGCAGGATCCTTGAGGAGTCCAGCGCTCTGATCAATTCCTTGCTACGGGAGCCCAGAACAGAGGTATCAGGATGGATCAAGAGGCTAGTAGCGCCAAAGACTAAGCAGCGCAGAGCAAAGTTGGCAGCAGTGCAGATGGCACAAAGCAGAGGTCAGCAGCAGCGCAGAGGCTTCAGAGGGTCAGCGTAGAGACTAGCAACAGTCAGACTCTAGCAACGAGATGCATCATACTGAACACCAGTTCAGTAATTTGGGATGCTTTTCCATTGCTGATGCAGTAGCAGCAACAATTGGAGAAGGTTGCAGTGCAGATGCAGTTGGCAGTGGCAGTGCCAACAGCAGCACAGATGCAAAATTGAGAGGGAGTTGCAGTACAGATGCAGTGTTGACAGTGGCAGGGTCTGCAGCATTTGCGCAGAAGTTGGTGGACAGGATGTTAGACATCAGCAGCGCAGAAGGAGATGTTACAGAACAGGGTGATGCTTCAGCAAATTGCATTGCTAGAGTACATTCCTCGCTAAAAGGGAATGTTGATTTCTGGGAGCATCGGATGTGCTCGAAGTCTCAAATTTTGCAGGGAGGCTTGGGCACGTGTATTCTAAAGAACCCAGAAAGCGTTTTGGGAAATTCCACACGGAGACAGTTTCATTAAAATAATTAATTATTTTTAATGGGACCCTAAGTCTAAACTTAGTAAATTAAAATAATTAAAGGGTATAAATATAAACTGTGGGTGAAACTTCTAGAAGAAAGTGAAGATCAAGTCAATATAATCCTAGCCCTTGATTATAATCTAATCTGGGTCGTTGATTGATGAACGAGAGGATTATAAGAGAAGGCTTGATGGACACTTGGAGGACACACAGAGGGAGATTAGAAGTTCGATTTTCTGAAACAGAGCAGCTACTGGAGAGATTTTTGATAGTGATCTTTTGTAGTGAGGGGTAGAGATAGTATCTGGAAGAGGGAAGTTTTCTTGGGCCGGAGAGTACAAGGCAGAGAGGGAAAAACAACGTATAGAGAGAGGTTGACGCTGGCCCACGCAGAGCTGACGCAGTGGCAGCGCATAGCCTAAAGGAAGATCGAATTCCTACTAAGGAAATCGAGTTTCAGAAGCCAGGAGTCGGGGTGTGAGACCGAGAGGCTGGAAATCGAAGTTTCTGGGCAGCAGAGGATCCAGAGGAAGAGCAGCGCAATCCCCAACTGAGGTGACGCAGAGACTGCGTAGGGTTGACGCAGATCTGCGCAGAGGCTAACGCAGAGCCTCCTTCCAGCAAGATCAGGACCAGATTCTTCCAGTGACAGGGTGAGATCATCTCACCATTTTTTTGTCCAGTTTCTCTCTATATCGGATAGCCAGTTGGGCTTCCAACAAATTGTACTCAGATATACTACTGCATGATAATAAAACCCTCAGAGCTACTGCACCAGTTTTCCCGCATTGGGTTTTTTCGGGGACATTTATCCAAAAATAAATGTGTCATTGTGTTGTATCTTTTTCCTGTTCAGTTTCTTGTTTCAGCATATTAATTTTAAATAGTGAATGTTGCAGTTGTATTTACTTCGATATTTACCGTAGAACAGAGTAAATAACTTGTATGGATTAACAAGTAGGAGAATTAACATCAATTGCAGTAGTAGGGATTCCGAGTTTAGGAATTTTCACAAAAGAGAGAGAAATTTGGCCAAGGAACTCGCACTCTTAGAGGAGAGAGAGGAAGGGGTGCGAATTAGGAGAGAGAAAGAGTTGGGGCCACCAAGGGAAAAAAAGAGGCCAACAATTAAAAATAAGGAGAGGGGGCCTTCATTTGTATCTTTTGAAAATCTAGCTTTGAACACAAGTTTCCTTTAGTTGTTTAGCCAAGAAAACTCGTGTTGTTTAGCACAAGGAATTCCCAAGCTGTAATTCCACCTCTACCTTCAGTGAACTTTGAGTGTCACCCTAGGAGAGTAGAGAAAAGTCCATCTCAGGACTTCTAAAGGAGCCAAAATTGTAGGTAAGTCTTCAGTTGATGCATGCTTCTCCTAGGACGCAGAAGGAATTCGTGTGGGTAAGAAGAGCCAGCAAACAAAGGAATTTGGATTGGAATTTTTGTAGGCGATTTTCCCACAAGGACGACGAGTTTTCCCTTGTCAATTGGGAGGGCTAAAAGCGTTGTAAACTAGAGGGCCGAATTTCTCTATTTTGGGCCTGCACGGGAGTTATTGGTAGCTTTTGTGTACTTGTTTAGAGCAGGTGGTTGGAGGCTTGTGTAGCTGGGAATCACTTGGAGATTGGGAGAGAAATTTCGTAGGAGTTGGGAAGGATTAGTAGAGGGAGCTTGGCCCATTTTACAGCAATTCGATTTCTATAGGGTAGACTTATGGGAGCAACACGCAAATTTGGGGTCACCGCTGACTAGTGAATTTAGCCCAAACCTTTTCTGGGCTTTTGTGGGTTTTATGAGAGGAAACTAGTAATTTTGCAGAATTTTCTGAGCACTCTTGAGGGAAACCTAGTTCCATTCAGTAGTCAGCAACAGAAATTGTTGGAGGACACAGTTAATTCTGGGACCATTTCCATCACTTGGGTTCGTGAGATATTTCTGGGTTTTGTTGCGCTGGTGGAGTAGTTCCCGTGGCTAATTTCTTAGAATTTTTGGAGCAATTTGGAGGTCTAAATCAGCAAATTCCTTTCCAGTGGCAGCAACAGTTTTTCTGGGTGGACGCAAATTTGGTAGTAGAGCCATTTCCAGCACTCAGGTACCATCATATTCACCTGGGATCTTGCCTTGTTGTAGCAAGCTCAGGTTCCTCTCATCTCATTTATTGTATTCCTAGTTATCAGAATTAATACAATGACTCAAAGTTTTTGCCCATAATTTTGTGTTCAAATGTGGATGGTTGTGCATTTTTGAATTTAGTAGTTGTAGCTACTTCATTGCTTATGTTATCTACGGTATTTTTCCATCTGTAATATTACACTTAACTAGGAGAGAGCTTTAACAGAGAGAGTAGGGATTAGGTGACAACCCCTTCTCTTAGTTTGCCACCAAGATCACACCTTGTGGGGTTGAGGATTTTTCCCACACTAACCTAAGTGTGCAAGCAAGGCGGCGACAAGTCCTAGAAAAAAATTGTTAAAACATTTCAAACTTTAACCTTTGAATATGCCATCAGATACTTCAATTTATTCCTTGCATAACTTGTGCTCGGAACCTTCAATCACTGGGTCTACTTCATAATGTCATGGTTGGTTGGAGGACAACTCTAGCAACCAAAAGAAAATATGTAATATCCCCATTTTTGGTTTCCCTTATGATGCGGTTAGGATGATTTTTCAAGGATTCTGTTAGCGAGGTCACAGGAGTGAGATTATGTCATCACTGGACCGGAAGGGTTTTGGAAGAGTTTTATGGGGTTCGACAGAGTTCAATTGTTGTATTTCATCATCGAGGTTAGCTCCGCACAATTCATTCTTGGTTCCATTGCATTTTGACAATTCCCGTGAAATAGGGTTATTATCAATCATATTTTAATTATACATGCTCAAGGTGTCATTTGGAACAGATTATTTGGAGAAATACCTTAGTGTAATAGCTTGTTGGAACCAAGATGAAAAGATCTACAGGATGGGATGGTGAAAAGTGACTTCTAGTGGCTGGGGAGAGCATGGAGGCGGATTAATCATTCTCCAGGATTAAAAGTGACTTTAATCAGTCACTTTATTAAATAAAAGAGGGGAAAAGAGCTTAATTGGAGAAAAAGGCCAAAAGGGGAAAAGTGATTTAAAATAAAATAAAAGGGTCACTTAAATAAAATAAAAGGGAGAAGCTTCCAAAATGGAAATAAAATAATAAGTGCTTCTAGAAGGTTGAAGACAGACCCATCAGATTATAAAAAGGAGGGGAAGCTAGCCTTTTGGTCATCCAGAGTTATTCATTTTTGTCTTTGTGAAGATTGGGGAAGTTGTCTTTACAGGTTCATTGTGCTCAAGACGAAAACCCTTGGGTGCTGCTTATTTGAGAGTTGGTGAGATTGGACGAAAACCCATCTCTACCAATCCCTTGGTGAATTCACATATGTGTTTACCAGTTCCAATTTCAGTTTGGGAGGCCAGATTCAGTATTGCTGTAGTCATTTTGAGGCCATCGTCGCAGCTATTGTATTGGCATGTAATTTTGCTCCAGTTAATAAATAAAGCTGAGTTTTGCTACATGTGTTCCATGTTTTCTCTGAAGTTGCAGCATTTATGATTTCTTTTACATCTGCAATTTTATTTGTGTTTGTAAAAATTGAACAATTTCTTATGGTGCATTTTTCTGAAACGAATTGTTGGGAATTTTAGCAAAATATTCCAAAAGGAATATTACAAAATAGCCAAACCATGCATGTTAATGGGTCTAGATCAGTGTGTGTGTGTTGATAGATTATTTGGTTGGCATGGTATTCAATATTCATTGTGCCTAAGAGCTAAAGTTGCCACAAAAATTAATGCTACATCTAGGTTGAATTTAAAAGGAGCTCAGAAAAAACAGGGTCGAGAAATTTTATTCAATTTACAAATTCAGCAGAAAAAATTGCAATTCAGAGTACTCCAACCTAACCAGAACTATGAACCTGTAACCTTGTACTGAGATAATTTAGTACCTCTTGGTGCTTTTCCCCTTTTGATGAGCTTTTTGGACGTAAATTTAGCTCTAAAAGTCCTTCAGGAGGAGTGATAAGAAGTTGCCTCCTTTGCATATCAACATCTGGAACAATGTCTTTCACAAATGGTATCCATATCAGAGGGGTAGAACTTTCTTCTTCTGATGCTGCAGCACTTATATTGGCAACACTGTCTTTAGTCTGGCTTAACATCACTCGCAAGAGATCACTAGCTCCAGTGTTATAGATGTCAATCACAGTCCCCAACAGCTCCCCAGTATCCTGCAAAAGAGACTCAAACTCTCTGGTGAAATCATTATTAAAAAGAAAAATGTAAAAGGTGAGGCATGCATTCCATCATTCGCAAAGAAATATTTCATTTCCAACATTTTATTTGCATTACCTATGTTACAGTTCCCATAAAAAAACAAAATCTATATTGTGTTTCTCCTTACTGTTGATGCTCAGATATTAGAAGCTTCTACATAAACCAGCCCTTCAAATTTCTACCTTGAATTTCAACCTCCACCATTATTCTTATATACTCGAATGATCATATACTCTCGCAAATTGATCACATAGTTTGGGGGCTCTGTCATAAAGAGATCCAAATATTCTTGCTCTGAAAATACAGGAAGCAATCACCTTTTCCTAATTTCAACCCTCTACAATCCCTCATTTTTCTGTGGTCTTGCTTCATCCTAGCAAAAGGTCAACAGTATAATTTAAAATGTTTCTGTATGCTCTGGGCTCTGGACGTGCTCGTCTTCATGAACAGCTCTTTTAGTGTTAGTAATTTCAATTGAATTTCTCTTCGCAATGAATTGCCATTCATTTGCATTATTGCCAATATGTAAAATGATGTATCTATTGACTTTGCATTTTCTCAGCTGTCTCATCTGTTGAAAGTCTAGAATGGACAGGTTTAGACCCATCTTCAAATTATTAGATACATCCTCATCACACATTTAGAATACACACTAGACCTTGAGTCTTTAAAATGATCAGAGGCATTTCCAAATGCAGCACCATTCAAGGATAGTAAATCTCTGCATAGAATAACAGAAATAGGAAAACCAAGTGCAGCAATATCAAAGTTCAAAACTTCTTACAACAAATACTGAATGAACAATTTATCGAGAATGGCAATATACTAACCCTTAAAAGAACACCTATACCAACAATAACAGATATAGCGATATCAAAGTTCAAAAATTCTTACAACAAATAGTTAATGAAGAATATCTCTAGAATGGCAATGTGCTAACCTTCAAAACAACATTCATCCCAACAAGATCAGGAGAGTAAAACTCATCATCATTCAATGTTGGTCTATGGTCAAACTTCACAAGTAATGCTGCTCCTACAAGTTCCCTTGCCTACAAAGCATGAAAACCAGAAAGAAAAAAGGAGAACTAAGTTAAAATAATAAAGCTATAACTTAAAAGTTGAAAAGGAAGCATGATATATAGCTAAAACAGTTGACTAACACATAAAGGTGAGATTTGAATGAAATCTAACAGATTGCAACTGGCACAAGTAAACGTTTGACCACCTAATTTGACAAAATTAACTATTTAACAAACTATAAGATAAACCATGTCAAGAATCTTAAACCAAAGAGAATGTATATGACCAGCACATCCATTATGGATTCATTTATACACTAACACTCCCTATCATGTAATCATAAGATGCAATTCATAATTTATTTCTTTGACCACTCCAAGACAAAGAAAGAAGAAAGACCAGTGACTAAAATAGGTCAATGGGGTTCGAATATACAAGTAATAATAGTAAAATATGGAGTGCCAAACTTGTAACATAGGAAGTGAATTTCCTACTCCTCTTATTGTTTGTTTCATATAACTCCCTCTATTCCATGATGTTATTTTTTCCTCTATTACGTATATGAAGCGTTTCTCCCAAAAAAGAAATATGGAATGCCTAGAGAATCTCCTCCCTAAAGCAAAAATGAAATAAAATTACATCATATTAATTCCCCCGCGTAAATTAAGTAGGTGAATGGAACTCTTAAGTACAACTAAAAATAGTAATTAGTGAAGACAAAATACAAAGAATATCAACATCAAAAACCTAAAAGAGAATGAATGAAAGCGAGTAAACCCTAGACCATGAAGTGGAGACAAAACCTCTATAAGGAGGAATATAGTAGTAGCAAAAGAAGTCAACCAAGTCATTCATGGCAGGACCATAGCTAGCATTAGAATCAAAGTAAAACATTGTGAAAGTGCCAATGCTAACCCTGATAATGTCGTGTAGGGAGTGACTTGGGCCAATAGGGCACCATTATGATATCTTGAGGGGCATCAAGAACTCTTAATCATGACTTTCCTCACATCCAGAAACAATGAGTTTCAGGATGAAAAAGGAAAACTGGCAACGCGCAACTATCCACAAGATCTGAGCTAGGGAGGAGGAATAGTAGTTGTCCCTCCATGAAGGGTAAGGCACAGTAATCCAAAGTAATTTGAGGTGGCATCATTATATTTCATATAGGGAAATTTGAAACATTGCCTCTGTGATCTACCGCTAGTCCAATTTGTTACTAAAGCATATTTTGGACACTTGATGCCACCGATCACTAAAATAGATTAAAAGCAGATGATCAATCTCATAGACAAAGAGGGTACCTTTAAGGTCTAAAAACTTAAATTAAAAGACTCCCAAAGATATATTAGGATAAAAAGTAGATAAATAGTTTATCTAAAAAAGGTGCAGATCAATAATGGCCAAACCTTTGCAACACAATGAAGACCTAAAGCCGGAGACAATAACACTAGACAAACCAGATTACTAGCCAAAACATTGAAATACAATAGTTTCCATTAATGTATGTCTAAATATAAGGAGGAACTTGTAGATCCTTCTACCATTATGAAATTGCCAACACAAAGCGTAATAATGTCACTAGAGCTCAAACTAAGAAAAATCGATTAGGCTGCCCTAGGCACCAACTGTATTAAAAGCTCTAATAACATTCAAGGTTGATAAAATCCCAAATCCTAATAGAGGAGAAATTCAGATAATATGCCTTTGTCAATGAGATCTAGGTTGGATATGAGAGAAAACAACTACCTCTGTGCACCTAATGTTGGAATCGATTTGACAAGTTGCTATGGCACTATCTAATAAAATTGCCACCATCCATGTCAATATATCTAGCGTTTTTCCATTAGTTGATACAACTGGAAAGATGGATGTGATAACTCTAACCTAGGGAGCAACGTAAAGTTGTACTAGAACCAACTATCTCTTTGAGAAACAAAACCAAGCACCTTTAATTAGGATAGTGGGAGAAAGTAGAGAGAGATAGCCCTAAATCTCCATAAGACAGTGAAATCTTCCATGGATCCCATAATAAATACAACAACTAAAAATGAAATGCTCCTCAACCTAAATCTCATGTATAGAAAACAATATGTATTTGGGATAACTATGGAAGCACTCAAACATGAAAATATTAATGAAAATGATTATGACAATTTTTATGATAATTGCACTAATCCTACTTCCCGGCTGAAGACAAGATCCATGATAAATCTGACTATCATGGATGGAAGATGTCTCTTGATTTGACCTTGGAAAAAAAGCAGTGATGGACTATGTGTAGGGTAAAATCCCTGAACCTCCTTCAAATGCACCGGCTGCTGTGAAGACCAAGTACAATAGGGCTGAAGTCAAAGCAAAGAAGATTATCAAGGATTCCATTGACAAGCATCTGGTGGCCTACATCTCTGAATTGAAGACCTCCAAGGAGATCAAGTTGATTGGCATGTTCAAGGTTAGTAATGCTAATCAAATTGTATTTCTCAAGAATAAGTTGAAAGATATTAAGAAGGGCAAGGACGAGGATATTCAATCCTATTTCTTGAGGATTACTAAGATCAAGAATGATCCACTCTCGATTGGAGAAGTCATTCCAGACAGGGAACTTACTCTCACCACCCTTGAAGGACTCCCACCTGAGTGGTATGTATTTAGAACCACTATACTCAACAATGATCAAATTCCGGGGTTTGAAGAATTGATGTCGAGATGCATTCAAGAAGAAACAAGAATGGTGGAGCAAGAAATGCCTTCTAAAAGAAGCAACCCCACTACATTCTCCGCTCATGCCAAGAGGAAGAACAATGCAGGTTCAAAGAAGCAAAGTCAAGGAAGACCAGGATTCAAAAATGGAAGGAAGGGAAGATGCTTTGTTTGCAATAAGTTTGGCCACTATGCAAGGGAGTGTCCAAATAGAAGGGACACATCGCATGATGATGATCACAATCATTCCAGGGACAACTTCAACAACAACGATCAAAGGAATGGCAGGTCCAATGGCAAAGGAAAAAGGAATGTGGGACATCAAGGAAATGGTAGACCCTTTAAGAAATCAAGGAACTCCAAGGATGAAGAATCAAATGTTGTTAACAATAAGCAAAAGGAGTACTATCTTATATCGACCCTCTCCACTGCCTCTCCTCCGGACACTTTGGGAAATTCGCTGATTGATAGTGGTGCCTCAAGGCACTTCACCGGATACAAGGAAGCCCTCTCTAATCTGATAGAAAAGGAGACAAACTTGGAGATCATCCTTGGAGACGATGCCACCTATCCCGTGAAGGGAGTAGGGAATGTTACCCTTCAATTAAATCAAGGTAACATTATTCATTTGCAAGAAGTACTATATGTACCTAATCTCAAGAAGAACCTAGTGTCCATTTCAGCCATGGAGGACAAAGGATTCAAGGTGGCATTCATCGATGGAAAGGTACGTGTTTGGAAAAGAAATTTTAAAGATGCTTTTACTCTTGGGTTCAGGGTTGACACTTTGTATCAAGTTGGAGGAAGTCCATTAGGAGCCATGTCTTGCGACACATCTCTACAATCTGAACTATGGCACCGGAGGTTTGCCCATCTTCATTATAAAGCGCTACCCGATGTGAAACAGATGGTGACAGGTATGCCCGAGTTCAAAGTAGAGCATGAAGGTGTATGTCCGAGATGTGCTGAGGAAAACATACAAGGGGACCATTCCCCTCCAGTAATAGCAAGAACACAAATATATTGCAATTGATCCACTCCAACATAGCTGGTATGATGCCCATAAACTCCTTGGGAGGATACTTATATTATCTCACCTTTGTGGATGATTATTCTCGCAAGACCTGGATCTACTTCTTGAAGAAGAAGGATGAAGTGTTCACCTAGCTCTGACACTTCAAAGCCTTGATCGAAAACCAATCCAAGATGAAAATCAAGATATTGAGGACTGATAATGGGACAGAGTACGAATCCAATGAATTCCAAGATTATTGCAGAGAAGTTGGCATTAAGAGGGAGACTACAACGTCATACACTTCTGAGCAGAATGGTATGGCTGAAAGGAAGAATCGCTCTATTGTGGAAGCAGTTCGTGCCATGCTTCATGATCAAGGCCTTCCGAAGTTCCTATAGGCTGAAGCTACAAATATAGTCGTGTATGTTCAAAACCGATGCCCTCATCAAGCACTGGACTCCAAGACTCCCAAAGAAATGTTCACTGGTAAGAAACCTGATGTCTCTCATTTTAGAATTTTTGGAAGTCCCGTTTATTTTCATGTGCCGAAAGAGAAAAGAAGCAAATTGCGTGCATCTGGGAAGAAAGGAATCTTTTTGGGCTATAGTGAAAATTCTAAGGGATATAGAATTTATGTGGTTGGTCAAAAGGAAGTTGAGATAAGTCATGATGTCACCTTCGACGAAGATATGGCCCTCAGGAAGATCAACAACCTTCCTATCTTAAGGAAGAACAAAGAAGTTGACACCGGAAATCAGGGTGCAAAAGAAGACGAAACGATGCCTGATGTTGATGAACCTATGGATCCTATTGATCCTCCTCCTCATGAGCCCTCCTCCAAAAGGAGACCCTCATGGCTTAGGGAGACTCTCGAAGATGTCGAGAGACACATTGCACCAAGGGGGACTTTCCGTGAAAGTAAGAAGTCGAACAGGTATCAAGGATATTTGACCACCATGAGCACTATCATTCAAAATGAGCCTTCATCATTCGAAGAAGCCGTGAAGCATCAAGTATGGAAGGATGCTATGAATGAAGAATACGAGTCAATTATGAAGAATGATGTCTGGGATGTGGTCCCTAGACCCCAAGACAAATTGGTTGTCACCTCTAAGTGGCTCTACAAAATCAAGCATGGAGTTGATGCAAGTGCATACCCTTTCATTCACAAATGTAAGAGGTAGTCGGCTTCTGAATTTGAGATGAAGGACCTAGGACCAATGCACTATTTTCTAAGGTTGGAGGTCTGGCCAAAGCCAGGCGAAATTTTCCTCTCTCAAGGAAAATATGTTGTGAAGATATTGGGAAGATTTGGGATGGTGGACTACAAGCCTGTGACAATTCCAATGGAACTTAACTTTAAGAAGTTATGTGGTAGTGTTGCTGGACCTGAATTGGGAAATGCTTATGAGTATCATCAACTCATAGGAGCACTGATGTTCTTGGTGAACTCCCATCCGAACATATGTTTTTCACTTAACACATTGAGCTAGTACATGGTTGAGCCTCATCATATACATTGGATTGCCGCCAAGAATCTTTTGAGATATCTTCGGGGCACAATCACTCATGGACTGAGATACACTGCTAGAAATGTGAGGCTGCATCGTTATTCTGATGTTGATTGGGCTGGCAGTGTGGTGGATTGCAAGAGCACTTCTGGATGTTGTCTTACGTTGGGTTCTGCTTTGATATCTTGGATGAGCAGGAAGCAAAAATCGGTTGCCTCGAGCACCGCCGAGGCCGAATACATAGCTGCTAGTATGGCCTCCTATGAAGTTGTCTGGTTGAGGAAGCTCTTCAGTGAGTTGTTTGGACATGTGCTAGATACCACCGTGATCCTCTGCGATAACCAGAGTGGGATCTGATTATCAGAGAATCCCGTGTTTCATGATCGCTCCAAGCATATAGATACCAGGTACCACTTTATTCAGGATATGGTACAACGAGGAGCAATAAGGCTCCATCACATTGGCACTGATGAGCAAATCACCAATATTCTAACAAAGCCCCTGGAAAAGGTCAAATTATTGGCCTTCTGAGAACGACATGGATTCGTGGAGAGACCCTCTTATAGGGTCCTGTATGAGATGGACATTGAGCTCTGGGAGCTCCGGGGGACTTGGGGTACTTCTTGGAGCAATAAGCAACCATAGGGTGAGTGGTTCAGCCTTCCGCTAGTGGTTTGTTGTGTACAAGGAGAGTGGTTCAGCGTTCCCCTAGTGGTTTGTTGTGTACAGGGTGAGTGGTTCAGCCTTCCCCTGCAATACCCCTTGGCGACATGTAGGCAGGATGAGTGGTTCATCCTTCTCCTACTGAGACATCCTACCCATGCAGTCTGGGACTCATGGGAAGTACCTCTCATCTGGCCAATGAGAATGAGTATGGAAATGAGGATAGGGACCATAGTACTATCGATGGACGCATCGTGTACTATCGTACTCCCATTGCTAGGATGACCAATATTGATCTGGGATCAATAGCTGACTTCAGGTCAGTAAGAGTGGTATGAGACACTCTCTTTTGATTGGAACTGACTTCGGGTCAGTAAGAGTGGTATGAGACACTCTCTTTTATTTGGGACTGACTTCGGGTCAGTAGAGAATGGTATGATACATTCTCGATCACTTCTTCTTCTTCATAGTTCAGCTGAGCAGAGAAGAGAAGTGCGGAGCAATGCATTGATGGAAGAGATAATATAGATTGGCAGATGGATTAACCAATGGAATTCTCCCTAGTTGAAAGGGAGTGTTAAAATTGGCAACTAGGGCCAAACTCCACATGGATCATCTTATTTATGACAGCTGATATTTTTCTTGGATTCCTCTCTCCGAGAGCTGTAGGATTGATCTAAAGATCATCCGATTTCGACATGTACAAATGAAGTTATGAATTTATTTTGATTATGGACAAATTGTCAAGGTCGGCCAGCAAACTTATGTAGGCTCAAAAGCCCAACAGCCACATCTATTCATCCTCAGCGTTTGCTATAAATACATGATGCCTTAGCCTCATTTGGACATACTCATCTTCACACTTCTCTCTGTCCTCATTGATTGGGTACGGATTTCTGGGCCTCTCTCTCTCCACACGTTCGAAATTTCAGGGGAGCGAATTTTCAGGAGGCCGAAATTTCAGGGAAGCGAAATTTCAGGACGCGGAAATTTCAGGAGACCGAATTTCTGTACAGTTTGACTAGTGTTCACTGCAGCTAGGGCTAACTGCAAGTGGGTTGTTTGACCAGACTTTGACAGGGCTAAATTTCACTGTTTTGAGGGTTGTTTTATCTTGTTGTTTGGAGGCTGAAGTTGACTAAAGTTGAACATTTCGCTAAGGGTCAAATCTACCTTGTTGACCAGCGTTGACTTTTCTGGTTAGGGATCTTTTGTTGCTGTTATAAATTATCAGATTTGTAAATTGTACTATCTCTCTCTGTTGAACTATTGAAGACTAAAAGAAGATTTGATCAAGGGTTTCCCCACATTGGGGATTATCCCTAGTTGGTGCCACATCTTGTGTCCTCTTGTCTTGGCTTGTCTTCTACTATTTATGTTTATGTTCTATCTGCATTTTACTATCATGTTGATGTGATTGTTAATCTGAATATTGATACTGGGCTAATAAAGAAATTGAAGTAAAATTGCTACAAAGCATAGAACATACCATTGTTGCCTAAAATTGCTCTCATAGCACTACAAGAGAGATCTTGCTTCAGAGTTTGACATGACTGATCTGGGACTGATGCACTATTTTTTGGGGTTGGAGGTTTGGCAAGAGGATGGGCATATCTTCGTGGGCCAAGGCAGGTATGCAGGAGACATACTGAGGAGATTTTGTATGGAGGATTTGTTAAAATTGGCAACCAAGGCAAAACTTCATGTGGGTCATCTTATTCATGGCTAATAATATTTTTATTAGATTCCTCTCGTCGAGAGGTGTAGGATTGATATAAAGATCATCCAATTCCGATAAGTATTCATGGAGATATGAATTTATTTTGATTATGGAATTATTATCAAGCCGACCTACAACTCATGTAGGCTCAGAAGCCCAACAGTCGCATCTATTCACCCACCAAAGTTGTGTATAAATATAAGAGGACATTTCCTCATTTAGACTCACTCATCTCATCACATCTCTCTCTCTACTGCGCAGATATGAGTCTCTTCTCTACTGCGTTGAAATGGGTCTCTCTCTCTCACACATGTGAAGCCGGAAGCTGTTGAATTTGAAGCTGCAACTGCAGAAGTAAAGATTGACTTGCGTGGCCTAGAAGATCTCCTCTTTGGAACTGCGTTGTAGGTTCATCTGAACCTCCTTTGAAAGCCGCAACTTTTGGTGGTGGAATAAAGTCAATCCGACGAACGGTTTGCAAGATATCGACTGCCCTAGTTTGAAGCCGGAAACTGCTGAAACTGAAGCTGCAACTGCAGAAGCAAAGATTGACTTGCGTGGCCTAGAAGATCTCCTCATCTGAACTGCGCTGTAGGTTCATCTGAACCTCCTCTGGAAGTCGAAACCTTTGGTGGTGGAATGAAGTCAATCCGACGATCGGTTTGTGAGATATGGTCTGCCCTAGTTTGATAATGAAGCCGCTAATGCTGATGCTGCTGATCTAGGGTTTGCTACTGCTGATATGAATCAGATTTATTGTACTATTTCTCTCTGCTAAATTATTGAAGATAAAAGAAGATTTGATCAAAGGGTTTCCCCACACATTGTGGGGTTTGTCCCTGGCTAGCCGCCACATCTTGTGTCTCTTGTCTTGGCTTGTTTTCTGTCGATCGATTAATGTTCTATCTGCACTTTACTTTATGTACATGTGATTGCTAATCGGTGGAATATAATAAGAAAAAGAAGTAAACTGTTATAAGCATAGAACATACCATAACTTAACATGGTATCAGAGTTGAGGTGAAGACAAAGCCCGAGCAAGAGCAAGAGCAATCATCGAAGAGAATATTGGCGAGGCTATCCTAAAAGAACTATGGGGTCCTCAACACTCTTTCCTGCCGAAGACAAGCTCCGTGAGAAAGCTGACTATCACGGATGGAAGATGTCTATCGATCTAACCCTTGAAGATCAAGGAGTGCTGGACCATGTAAGAGGCAATATTGTTGAGCCTTCATCAAATGCATCTGCTGCTGCCTGGAACAAATGGAAAAATGGAGAAGTCAAAACAAAGAAGATCATCCGAGACTCTATCGACAAGCGTTTGGTGGCCTACATCTCTGATCTAGACACCTCCAAGGAAATCTACGACAGACTGGTGAGTTTATTTAAAGTTAATGATGCAAATCAAGTTTTGTTTCTTAGAAATAAGTTGAGGGAAATCAGGAAGGGTAAAGATGAAAGTATGCAAGCATACTTCTTAAGAATCACCGAGATCAAGAACAATCTCCTATCTATTGGGGAAACCATTACTGACAGAGAAATGGCACTCACAACTCTCGGAGGATTACCATCTGAATGGTATGTGTTCAGGACTACTCTTCTGAACAATAATGTAATTCCTAGTTTCGAGGAATTAATGGCTAGATGCATTCAAAAAGAAACAAGGGTAGAAGAGCAGGAAATGCCCATGCCTAAAGGTCCTCCTGCTGCCTTTTCTTCTCATGCTAAGAAAAGAAATAATTCTGGGACTAAATCAAAAGGAAAGGCTGGACCTAAGGCTAGAAGAAAATGATGATGTTACATTTGCGATAAAGCAAGTCACTATGTATGAGATCATGAGCATCATGATGAATGAGATCATGGACATAAAGGGCAACATGAGATCATGGACATATAGGATAGCATGATGATGATGCACACTAGTTTGAGCAGCATTATGATGGATAAAATCATGGACATGGGCAGCATGATGATAATCATGATTAGAGAAGCATAGTACAGTATGCAGTGGTGCAACTCGAAATCCCTCTGATGGCAATCAAAGGAATGAAAAATTCAACAGCAAAGGTAAGAGGAGAGCTGGGAATCAAGGAAGAGGACAAGCATTCAAGAAGGCTAGAAATTCTAGGATGTATTAAATGCACCTGACCTCAAAAGGAACCTGGTGTCCATCTTGGCAATGGAAGACAGAGGCTTCAAGGTAACCTTCAGCAATGGCAAGGTATGTATATGGAAAAATAATGTTAAAGATGCCTTTACTCTTGGGTTTAGTGTTGATTCATTATATCAGGTCGATGGAAGTCCGCTAGGTGTCATGTCTTGTGACACATCTCTTTAGTCCGAACTTTGGCATCGGAGGTTTGCCCACCTTCATTACAAAGCTCTACCCGATGTAAGACAGATGGTAACAGAGATGCCCGAATTCCAAGTAGAGAAAGAAGGTGTATGTCCGAGATGTGCCTAAGGAAAGCTCAAAAGGGGACCATTCCCCTCAAGCCAAAGCAAGACCTCCGATATATTACAATTGGTTTACTCAGGCACACCTGAGGTTGGCATTAAGAGGGAGACTACTACACCACATACTCCTGAGCAGAATGGTGTGGTGGGAAGGAAGAACCACACGATGATGGAAGCTGTCTGGGCCATGCTACATGATCAAAGTCTTCCTAAGTTTCTATGGGCTGAAGCTGCAAACACTACTGTATATGTACAAAATCGATGCCCTCATTAAGCATTGGGTTCCAAGACTCCTGAAGAAAAATTCACCGGTAAGAAACCTGATGTTTCTCACTTTAAAATTTTTGGAAGCCCTGTATACTTTCATGTGCCGAAAGAGAAAAGAAATAAATTGGGAGCATCTGGAAAGAAGGGAATTTTCGTGGGCTATGGTGAAAATACTAAAGGCTATAGAATCTATGTAGTCGGTCAAAGGGAAGTCATAATTAGTCATGATGTCACCTTTGACGAAGATATGGCTCTCAGCAAGGTGATCAATCTTCCGACTTTGAGGAGCTCTCAAGAAGCCGACACCAGGGAACCGAAGGAAAAGGATGATGAATCAATGCCTGATGTAGAAGAACCCATGGATCCAAGAGGCCTTCATGGCTTAAGGGGTTACTTGATGATGCTGAAGGACATGCTGCACCCCGAGGAACCTTTCGTGAAAGTAAGAAACCTAATAGGTATCAAGGATACCTGACCATCATGAGCACGATCATACAAAATGAGCCTTCGTCATTCTCAGATGCCGTCAAGCATAAAGTATGGAAGGATGCTATGACCGAAGAATATGAGTCTATCATAAAGAATGATGTTTGGGAAGTAGTTCCCAGACCCCAGGACAAGACTGTTGTTACTTCCAAATGGCTTTACAAGATAAAGCATGCAGCAGATGGAAGCACGAAAAAGTAAAAGGCTCGTTTTGTTGCTCGAGGTTTCTCCCAAAAGGGAGGTATAGACTATGATGAGATATTTGCATCTGTTGCCAGATATACGACCATCCGCTCGATCATAGCCCTTGCCGCTTCACAAGGATGGAACCTACATCAGATGGATGTCAAGACTGCGTTCTTGCATGGCTCGATCAAAGAAGAGGTCTACGTGAAGCAACCTGAAGGATTTGAGATTTATGATTGAAAATCTCATGTATGCAGGTTGAAGAAGGCTCTCTATGGGCTGAAGCAAGCACCCCGAGCATGGTATGAGAGGATCGATAGCTACTTGATGAAGTTGGGATTCACTAGGAGTGAAGCTGATCCTAACCTTTACTTTAAGGTTGAAGATGACAAGCCTCTCATACTGGGGTTGTATGTGGATGACCTCTTTCTAACAGGTGCAAACCCTCTCATTCACAAATGTAAGAGGGAGATGGCTTCTGAATTTGAAATGAAGGACCAAGGACTTGAAGTGTGGCAGAAGCTAAGGGAAATTTTCCTATCTCAAGGAAAATATGTGGTAAATATATTGGAAAGATTCGGTATGATGGACTGCAAGCCTGTGACTACCTCGAGGATCTTAACTTTTAGAAGTTATATGGTAGTGATGTCGGACCAGACTTGGGAAATGCCTCTGAGTTTCAAAAACTCATTCGCATTGATGTTCTTGGTGAACCTCCGTCCGAACATATGTTTTGCAGCTAGCATTGTGAGCTCATATTTGGTTGAGCCTCACTGGATTGATGCCAAGAATCTTCTGAGATGTCTTTAGGACACAATCTCTCATGGATTAAGATACACTGCCGGAGATGTGAGACTACTTGGATATACTGATGTTGATTGGGCAGGCAGTGTGGTGGACCGTAAGAGCACTTCCGGGTACTGTTTCACCTTGGGATCTTCTTCGATATCCTGGATGAGCAGGAAGCAGAAGTCGATAGCTTTGAGCACCGCCGAAGCAGGATATATTGTTGCTAGCATAACCTCGTGTGACGCAGTCTGGTTGCGAAAGCTCTTCAGTGAGCTGTTTGGATTTACATTGGATACCACTGTGATTCTCTGTAACAACCAAAGGTGGGATTCGATTATTGAGGAATCCCGTATTCGTCAATTTCTCTAGCAGATAGACATCATCTGGGATATGGTAAGTTGATGAGCAAGGAAGCTCCATCACATTAAGATGATGTACAGGTTGATACACCTTGTGAAAGCCCCGAGGAAAGATCTAATCTGTGATTTTCCCAAACGACTTGGAGTCGGCAAGAAACCCTTGTACAAGGGTCCTGCATGTTGCATACATTGAGCTCTGGGAGCTCTGAGGGGTTGCGGTTCCTACTGGAGCAACATATGACCACAGGGTGACTCACCCTCCCCTGGTGGTGCACACTGGAACAAGATGATTCGCTCTCTTGTGGGACAAGATGATTCGCTCTCTTGTGGAACAGGATGATTCGCTCTCCTGTGTAGTAGGATGATTAGTTCTCCTGTGAGGCCTGGATTGATGTGTTCTCCATGGCAGCCTAGATTGATGTGTTCTCCACGGCGATTGTAGCAGGATTGATGTGTTCTCCTGTGAGGCCTGGATTGATGTGTTCTCCATGGCAATTGTAGCAGGATTGATGTGTTCTCCTGTGAGGCCTGGATTGATGTGTTCTCCATGGCAATTGTAGCAGGATTGATGTGTTCTCCTGTGAGGACAGGATTGATTAGTTCTCCTGTCGAGGCATCCTACCCGTGCAGTCTAGGACTCATGAGAAGTACCTCTCATCTGATCAATGAGCAGGGAAATGAAGTTAGGGACCATAGTAGTACCGATGGACGCATCGTTGTAACTACCGTACTCCCTACGCTAGGATGACCTCCATTGATCTGGGATCAATGATACTGGTCTGGGACCAGTGGTAGGAGTTGTACCATACTATGACGCTGACTTCGGGTCGGTTGAGACTGGTCTGGGATCAGTGGTACATACTCTGAGACTGACTTTGAGTCAGTGGAGGATGATATTGGTCTGGGACCATTGGAGTTGTACTCACTATGACGCTGACTTTGGGTTGGTTGAGACTGGTCTGGGACCAGTGGTACATACTCTGAGACTGACTTTGAGTCAGTATGATACATCCTCGATCATTTCTTCTTCTTCTTCATAATTCGGACAAAAGCAGAGTAGAACAGAACAATGCAAGAGCAGAGCAGAACAAAACAAAACAATTCAGATCAGTGCAGGGCAGAACAAGACAAAGCAGAACAGGCAAAATAGAGCAGAGCAGGGCAAGGGTCACGCTTTACAAGGCAGTGCATTTGATGGATGAATAGTAACGACCGATAGACAGATTGCAGATGAAGTTCTCCATGGTTGAGAGGGAGTGTTAAAATTGGCAACCAGGGCAAAACTTCATGTGGGTCATCTTATTCATGGCTAATAATATTTTTATTAGATTCCTCTCTTCGAGAGGTGTAGAATCGATATAAAGATCATCCAATTCCGATAAGTATTCATGGAGATATGAATTTATTTTGATTATGGAATTATTATCAAGCCGACCTACAACTCATGTAGGCTCAGAAGCCCAACAGTGGCATCTATTCACCCACCAAAGTTGTGTATAAATATAGGAGGACTTTTCCTCATTTAGACTCACTCATCTCATCACATCTCTCTCTCTCTACTGCATAGATATGAGTCTCTTCTCTACTGCGCTGAAATGGGTCTCTCTCTCCCACACATGTGAAGCCGGAAGCTGTTGAATTTGAAGCTGCAACTGCAGAAGTAAAGATTGACTTGCGTGACCTAGAAGATCTCCTCTTTGGAACTGCGCTGTAGGTTCATCTGAACCTCCTTTGAAAGCCGCAACTTTTGGTGGTGGAATGAAGTCAATCCGACGAACGGTTTGCAAGATATCGACTGCCCTAGTTTGAAGCCGAAAACTGTTGAAACTGAAGCTGCAACTGCAGAAGCAAAGATTGACTTGCGTGGCCTAGAAGATCTCCTCATCTGAACTACGCTGTAGGTTCACCTGAACCTCCTCTGGAAGCCGAAACCTTTGGTGGTGGAATGAAGTCAATCCGACGATCGGTTTGTGAGATATGGTCTGCCCTAGTTTGATAATGAAGCCGCTAATGCTGATGCTGCTGATCTAGGGTTTGCTACTGCTGATATGAATCAGATTTATTGTACTATTTCTCTCTGCTGAATTATTGAAGATAAAAGAAGATTTGATCAAAGGGTTTCTCCACACATTGTGGGGTTTGTCCCTGGCTAGCCGCCACATCTTGTGTCTCCTGTCTTGGCTTGTTTTCTGTCGATCGTTTAATGTTCTATCTGCACTTTACTTTATGTACATGTGATTGCTAATCGGTGGAATATAATAAGAAAAAGAAGTAAACTGTTATAAGCATAGAACATACCATAACTTAACAGGATTGCAGGCCTATGGCTACTCTGATGATCGTCAACTGGAAGAAGTTACGTGCTTTTGATTTCGAGTTGGTAGACCCCACTCTATATTGTTAGTGGATCGGTTTGTTGATGTATCTGGTTAACACTAGACTGGGTATCTATTTCGCATGCAACATGTTGAGTTTGTTTATGATGGATCCTAGGAGGAATGCACTGGTTCGCTGTGAAACATGTGTTACGGTACCTATAGGGCACAGTGGACTATGGACCGGACTATATCCAAGGGGATGGAGTCAACTTGACAGGTTGTACAAACTCAGACTGGGAAGTTAGTGCTAATGACAGGAAGAGTAGATCTGAATGTTGTTTCATGTTGGGTTCGACAATGGTGTCGTGGTTCAACAAGAAGCAGAGACCAGTGACCCTGACTTCCACAGAGGTCGAATACATTGCAGCTAGTCAAGCCAGTTGCGAGACTATTTGGCTTCCCAAGATGATATGTGGTTTATTTGGTCAGGGGCTGAGACCAACTACGATATATTGTGATAATCAGAGTCGAATTAAACTCTCAGAGCATCTAGTATTTCATGACCGGTCAAAGCACATAGATATCAAGTACCAATTCATCTGGGATTGTGTTTAGAGAGACGCAGTGAAGCTTGAGTAGATATCCACTGAGGATCAGGTTGCAGACATTCTCACTAAATCCTTGCCAAGAGGTAAGTATGTCTATTTCAGGGACAAGATGGGAGTGGTGAGAAACACCTTCCTTGGTAAGTGGGAGTGTTAAAAAAGGTACCAAGGAGGTGTTTCCTATTGCTTTTTGCCTTTGGCATAAGAAAACACATGAGACCTGTTGACCACAATTTGTCAACAGTCCAAGAAGCAAAGTACAAAGTGGCAGAGAATTTTTTTCAACGATCAATGTCATCATTTAGCTTCCAGTTGTATCATTGTAAACACAATTTCTGCAAAAATTACTGTAAATGATGCTAGCATGACCATTAAGCTATGTAGCAACACCTAGGTAAGCCTATGATTTTTGTCAAAGGATTTCATCCTAGGAAGTTTTTTAACCTCCCCGAATTATGTGTGTTTGTAAACACGAATAATCGATAGAGTTTTTCTTCCAGTTATAACCCCAAAGCTAAGGTGGAATTCGTTGACAAGGTCTTAGGTGAGTCCTAGTGTTTATCGAGTCTATGTAAAAGTGTGTTTAGGAATATTTTAGTGCATGGTTACTCATAGTTAGACACCATGGCTAAATTATTTTATTATAGACACACTTGGTTTCATACTAGATCATATTGTGTCGCAGAATTGGGTAGTGTCTTAAGGGTCTATGTCTAAATGTGTATTTCCCCTTCTAAGGGTTGAATTAATTTGTAATATCTTGATGTAAAAATATTTTAGTGCATAGTTATTCATAGTTAGACACCATGGCTAAAATATTTGAGGATGGAAAAAATAATAATCCCCTCTAGTCATTTAATTAAATTTTATGGCAAAATTAAATAAAAATTATAAGCCAAAAAATAATTAATTTTGAGTCATACAAATAATTTGAGAGAAATAAAATTATCTCCAAGTGGAAAATAATCAAAAATTCGTGGGTCAAAAAAGAATTAACTTTTGGACCCCCACCAAGGGAAAAATGGGTTTTTTAAGAAAATTTGACCCCTTGGACCTTGGTGGTTAAGTCAAAGAGAATTTTTTGAGGATATTAGTCCAAAATATTATTTTTACGATTAATAAAAAAGGGGTTTTAAGAGATTCGAATTTTTCATCAAAAATAAAAAATCGACGATGGAGATCAAGTTATTTTCAAAGGAAGATCAACAGATGAGATTATTTTAACAAGGATCAAGCCAACTAGTCGTTATTTCCACTTGGAGGGGTTCTATTCTCTCATTTTCTATACAAGGAAGCTACTAAGCTCCTTTCGTCATCTTTGAGTCTAGATAATCTTGAAAATCATTTATAACCTAGCGAAGCTTTGCTGGATATTTTTTGCACTTAATAAAAAGTCTTTGGGCTTCAATTCAAGGTGTATCGCGTTTGTTGATCTAAGGTATGTGTTGGACATTTATTTGATATGCTTTGAGTTATAATATTGTTGATTATTTTTCAATTGTTGCACGACGGAACATCTATTGGTATAGGTATCTTGCCTTGGGTGTTGGGTGAGAGTAAATACTCTATATCTAGAAAAGTCTAGCAAGTATCTTCAAGCTTAATGATCTATTGTATCAATCAAGCCCCTCTTGTTTAATAATCTATCATTGGAAGTGCATTGTTACAGGTTGCTCTAGCCCTTGGGCTCCAAGTTCATTGACCGTGAGGGGATCACACCCTTGTTTGGTTCCAAGTCTTAATCTAATGATTTTTCTATGCAAGAGGGTTTTGCTCTCACGCAAAAAGTTTAAAAATTCTATTTTCTCAAAGATTATTTCAAGTTTATTACTGGGGTTTTAAAGATCTAATCTGCTAATAAGAGCAAATATTTTAATTTTGTAAATATTGTGAATATTTGTAAATAAATCTAACCCTTGTCTATATTTGAAGTTTTGTAAATAATTATTGGGGTTTTGGGGTTTTATTTAAAATTTTGTATATTTTGGGATCTTGGGTCTTCTTCTTTTCATTTGTGTAGGTGATAGCTCAAGCGTTTGAAGCAACAATTATTTTTTGGGCTATTCATTCAAAAGAGGAAGGTTGATCTAGGCCCTTGAGAGTAACATCTAGCCTCTCCAGCTTCCAGAAACTAAACACTCAACCAAAGAAGGAAGTCGCTAGCCTTAGGAGGCCTTTTGTAGTGGTTTTGCAGTGAGATTTTGCATTTTTAGGGGTTTGAGTTCCCTTTGGGGTAGCCACTAGCCTTTTTAGGGCTTTTCTAGCCTAGTTGTGGGCTCTAGGAGCACTTTCCTCCTCTTCTGCAACCCTAGAAGGGCTCCTCTTGGTGGTCACTGTTGAGAAATCTAAGGTGTCAATATTAAGTGATTTCTCTTCTTTAGATAACTACTTGTGAATGCTTTTTACTTCTTAGATTAGAATCTTCTTTTACTTAAGTTATTTTAGTGTTCTTCATCAAACAGTGACCAATGCATAAAACATAAAGAGACAAGAGACACAAAATGTAGGCTTTCAGCCAGGGCCAAAACCTCTCCCACTTGAGAGGAAAACCCAAATAAATTATTCTTCATATAGAGACTTCAATTGACTAATACCAAGACCAAGACCCTTGACCTATTTGCCTCTCCAAGACCAAGTCACAAAGTTTCCTTGATGAGATCCTTCTTCCTTGTGTCAACAATAGACACACTTCACGATTCTTCCTCCTTCTCGGCTATCTCTTTAAGTCTCGGTTCCTAGGGACAAACCTGCAACTTTTAGTCCTAGATCAAAAACCCTAGCTCATGAAGATGGACCAACTTAGACCCTTGTTTTCCCTTGGTCTAGAAGGAGACTTCTTCTCCTTGAACTCGGCTTGAGTATCACCTTGACTTTCTCCTTGATTTGTCCTCAAATCTGACTGTGATACTTCGGCTTCTTTTTGCAGTTTGAACAACAAAGATTCCTCGCACGTGTGGATAATTTCAGCCCTTAAAACAGAGCCAAAACAATGTTAGGGACTTTGTTCTTCCTTCCCTTCTTTTTGTTGACCTTCGCACCATTTACTAACTTCAAACCTTGACCAAAATTTATTGCTCTGAAATGAGGTCGAGTGACCTATTTATAGTTGTTCCCATGATAATAAGCTGACTTGACAGGTCGATGAGTCGACATGTCCTTTCATGAAGATATTATTATTCTTCTTGAAGTCGACTTGAAGGAGGTGACTTTGCTTGGTCTTGGAGGGTCTTCTTATATATCAATGACTCATACAGAAATGTAACATGTGTTAAAATTCGGCTAACCCTGAATCCTGCTGCAGCGACTAATTTAGTTTCTTCTATTTGTTAAATAAATTGAACAAATTATTTATTGTGCGCTACAGTAAATATCGAAACTAATACATTGCAGCCTTCACAAAATAAATATTGCGGAAGAAATAAAAATGCTAGAAGAATAGATGCACACACACAAATACACAGTTATTTTTGGACTAAGTCCTCCGAAAAACCCAACTCGGGAAAACCAGTGCAACAGCTAAGGCTTTTACTATTATGCAGTAGAAATTCTGAATACAAATATATGGATGCTCAAATCTAGCAATCCATATAGAGAAATGACTGACAATAAATCTAGTGAGAAAATTCTCACTACCACTGGCGATCTAACACTGACCTTGGCTCAAGTTGAGCTGCTCTTTGTTGCCTTTGCGCAGTCCTTGTGTCAGCCTACGCAATATTGCCTCCCACAACTCCAAACTGCTTCCCTCTCGCTATCTAATCAATTGTTGTCAAGAAGATGGACCCTTCTAGCCTCAAACTCTCTCTCCGACTTCTGCGGTCAATCACTACTTCTCCCTAGCAAAATACGGAATCCCCTCTTAAGCATTGCGCTGCCTCTCTGCAAATGCACTCACCGGAACAAGAAAATCTTCCCCTAGCCTTACTAACCCTGCCCCTCTCTCACTACTTCGAGCTCACTAGCTCTCTTTCCTGCAACTTAGCGCTGCTACTCTGGAAATCGATCTGCCGGTGAAATCGAACGGTTGGTGTCTAATGTGTGTTCTCCAAGCCCCATCGAGTTTCTTCTTATAATCTCTCATTGAGACATCAACAAACATGATTAAAACTTAATCGATGGCTAAGATTAACTAGAACTTGATCCATGTCTTTTTCTAGAAGATTCTCACCATGACTTAATTAATACCCTGTAATCTATGTTGCACGGGTTCGCAAACCTAGGGGTGGGGTTCTCGAACCCGTCCCGAGTTCTCGTCCCCAAGCACCGGATTCGGGCACGAGTGCTTCTGAGAAGAACCCATAAGAACTGGGTTCCTCTATGAAGAACCATGCTCTCCATTAAAAAAATTGGGTTCTTTTGTCTTGACGAGTACGAAGAACCCTGATGATGGGTACTTGGAACCCCAAAATCAGGTTCTTTGGGCTTCATTTTTGTTTTTATTTTAAATTTTTAATTAATTTAATGGACTTCCCCTAATATTCCAGGTAGTTAGTTCTTCATTTTGCGAGAGGAATTGGAGTACTTATGCCTTTATCCATTCAGTAAAGTGAAATAGGTTGGGCTCAAAGAAGGCAGAGAACTTACATTCATAACACACTTTGTCTCATATCTCGAAAAGACCCAAGGTATAAGGAGGGTCCTTTCAAGGCATGGGACCAATACACAGACGATGTTATGTGTGTGGACGAGGAGATACAACCAGATGGCCTTATTGAGCTACCTCCAAATGCTATGAATGAGTAGGAGCCTCAAGATGAGAGTGATTCCTAACTGGAGAGCATACTAACTGAAGGTCTAAATGATGCTGATGACATGGCTTGAGAAAGCCATTGTTCACTATTAGCTATTTTTATTTTAGTATTTTAAAATTTCCTAGTTGTTGTTTGGAGATGCCTTAAGGCAAATTTTGAATGTAGTATGACAATGGACATATATCATGATTCTTATTAATATGTAAACTTCAATTTGCACTTGATATCAAACTAGAAATTTTGAAATTTCATTGTGAATGTTGAATGTTCAATGACGTGCATGTTTAAATATTTAAAGTTTAAATCAAAAATATTTTAGTTTTCTTGTTTAAAATTGAAAAATATACAAATTCATATATATTATAATTTATAAATATAATATTTGTATATTATATATATATATATATATATAAATTATAATATACCCCCGACGAACCCACGCACCCTGTTTCAAAAAATGACGACTTGTCCCCGAACCCACGTTTCCTGGCAACATAACCTGTAATTAATCAGATTTCCTGAGTTTAGATTTAGGAAACATCAAAAAATGATAAATTATTTTAATTAAGTCGTCTCTAGGTGGAATTTCCAGAAACGATTTCTAGGTTTTGGAGAATACATGTATTCTAGCCTCTCCACCAAATTTTGTGGCTAGAACACATCCGATGCTACAAAAAATAACACTCCCTCTTAGCGAGGAATGTGTTCTAGCACTGCAATCCACTGAAGCAACACCCTGTCTTTGCACCACCTCTTGTCATGTTGTTGATGTATGGTTGTTGTTGCCCAGCAACTACTGCGCAACTCTGATAAACGTTGCATTTGTGCTGTTGTTGGCCCCTGCTGAGTTGTTGCCAACACTACATCTGCACTGCAACTCCCTCTCTATCTATTGTTGTTGCACCTACAGCAACTGTAACTGAAAAGCATCCAAAAGACTGAATCAACTGTGATCTGTATGATGCACATGTCTCCCGAGTCTCTGACTCTACTAGTCTTTGCGTTGTCACTGAAGCCTTTGTGTTGCTGCTGACTCCGATTTGTGCCAACTGCACCACTGCCAACTTTGCACTGTGTTGCCCAGTATCTGACCACTACTAACCACTGCATCTGTCACTCTGGCATCTTACTACACCATCTGCCACTGATCCATCTCGCTACTGCATGTTATCCGTATCCGTAGCAAGGTATTGATTCATGAGGTGGACCTCCTCAAGAATCATGCCCATCTTGTATCTCTCGGGAGCTACAAAGCCAAATCACCCCACCTCACTCCTGGAGGTATATCGGCGATCATGGCAAACTCTTCCTCCAATCTGGGAGATAGCCTTTCGATCTCCGCGGATGCAACTTGTTGATCCTGGTTATCCTCATTGTCCTTCCTTCTGAGAGGACAATGAATGTTGTAATGGCCAAGCTCACCACATATGAAGCATTTGACCTTGGAAAGGTCCTTCTTCCTCTTGTGTTGCTCCTCCTACCCCTTTGATGCAAGGGCCACATTTTCCTCTTCCTTCACTTGCTTCGTCGCATTGTTGTTGTTGCTGCCACTGATGGTGCTCTTCACCAAATCTCGCCTCATCTCCTCCTGCTGCAGATTAGCCCACATTTAATCCCACTTTGGCAACTTGTCTTTGCCCAGAATACTCTGGACAAAGACCTATCAGTCTTCAGAAACGTTGTTGAGAGCTAACCGCACCAATTCTGTAGGCTGGGGCACTGACCCTACTGCAGACAGTTGGTCTCGAACATCCTAAATCCTAGTGAGGAAGGGGTCTATGTGCTCCCCTTTTTGCATCCTTGTACATCTCAACTTCTTCTCAAGATACATCTTCCATTGCTCGGAAGATCCCTCATATAGTGTATGAAGAGCTTCCCACATCTATCGAGCAGTATCTTTGCCAGCTAGGTGAGACCCTACGTGATCTCGAACCCCATCGAGAATCAGCCTCTTTGTTTTCACCATCTCCTTCTTGTAGGCCTTCAACAGATCTGCATTTGCGGGTACAACTACCACACTATCGATGTAAGCTTTAAGATCGTATTCATTTAGAAGACAGGAAATTATTGCCTTCTAAATCACGTAGTTGGAGGCTCCGTCCAACCGATCCTGATCTCTCAACCCTGTTGCTACCATCTATGCAAAAAGTCGAATTCCTCCTCTTCTCCTCTGCGCAGCTGCTGACTGGCTCTACGCACTCCCTGCTAGAGTGGGAAAATTTGCTCACAACTACTGCTTCTCTGTAGTGAAAAATCGAACTTCTGGACTAGAAGTTCCTTGAGGAAAGAATTCCCTCAGTGTGTGCTCTTTCTTCCTCCTGATGTTATTTTGCACTAGCAAACTGCTGCAAAATAACTGTGTCCCAGCTGAAGATCTGCTCTACAAGGAAAATACCGTTGCTCCCTCTGTATCTGGTAATCTTTGATCTAGAAAATTTATTCTCTGTCGACTCTCTCAGAGAAATAAATTTTTCCTCAAAAATTGACCCTGCTGGCCAAAGGAACTATGCTACCTCTGAGGGTTTCGAACTGCTACCTACACAGAGCTTCGAAATTCCTCTTCCCTTTCGCAACTGAGCTCTCTGGTTTCTATCTGTGCTCTGATACCATGTGAAAACTCGGCTAACCTCGAATCTTAGTGCAACAACTGATTTAGTTTCTTCTATTTGTTTAATAAATTGAACAAATTATTCATTGTGTGCTACGGTAAATATCGAAACTAATACACTGCATCCTTCACAAAATAAATATTGTGGAAGAAATAAAAAAGTTGGAAGAATAGATGCACACACACAAATACACAGTTATTTTTGGACAAAGTCCCTGGAAAAGCCCCAACTCGGGAAAACCAGTGCAGCAATTGAGGGTTTTAATATTATGCAGTAGTAAATCTAAGTACAAAATCTATGGATGCTCAAATCTAGCAATCCATACAGAGAAATAACTGACAATAAATCTAGTGAGAAAAATCTCACTCCCACTGGCGATCTAACACTGACCTTGGCTCAGGTTGAGTTGCTCTCTGCTGCCTCTGTGCAGTTCCTGTGTCAGCGTACGCAATATTTCCTCCCACAACTCAGAACTGCTTCCCTCTCACTATCTGATCAGTTGGTGTCTAGAAGATGGACCGTTCTGGCCTCCAGACTCTCTCTCTGACTTCTGGCACTCAATCACTGCTTCTCCCCAGCAAAATACGGAATCCCCTCTGAAGCACTGCGTTGCCTCTCTGTAGTACTCAATGCCTCTCTGCAAATGCACTCACCGGAATTGGAAAATCTTCCTCCAACCTTACTATCCCTACCCCTCTCTCCGGCAACTCAGCGCTGCTACTCTGGAAATTGATCTGCCAGTGAAATCAAATTGTTGGTGTCTAATGTGTGTTCTCCAAGCCCCATCGAGTTTCTTCTTATAATCTCTCATTGAGACATCAACGGACATGATTAAAACTTAATCGATGGCTAAGATTAAATAGAACTCGATCCATGCCTTTTTCTAGAAGATTTTCACCATAACTTAATTAGTACCCTTTAATTAATTAGATTTCTTAAGTTTAGTCTTAAGAAACATTAAAAAAGCGATTAATTATTTTAATTAAATCGTCTCTAGGTGGAATTTCCATAAACGATTTATGGGTTTTGGAGAATACATGTATTTTAGCCTCTCCACCAAATTTCATGGCTAGAACACATCTGATGCTACAAAAACTAACAACATGCCCAAGAAGGGTCTTTCATACATGACATTGACTCAATTTGACTTTTATGACTAGATGACAAAACCTAAAGGCTCACAACGGGAGCCATTACAAAAATTAAAATTTCTTGCTCATGAAACCCATGAAACAAGCATTACAATAATAAATTTATTTTTCTTTTTCATCAAATACACATGTCGTTATGAACAGCGAACCTGGTTACACTTTTCAACAGTCGCAACCCTTTTTAGGGTGCCTGCGGCCCCTTTTTGGGGCTTTTGCCCAAGCGGCAGCCTTTAGAGGCTTAGCCACAGACCCTAGAGGTCTATTTGGGCTGGCCAAAAGCCCGAGAAGGCTTTTTCCTCCTAGCCACAACCCTTAGAGGGCATTTTTCTTCCATCATTCAGCATTTTTTGGCAAGTTGTGGGGTTTGGCATCATATTTTGGACTAACTTTTGTGACTGCAGACATAGGGCATCATGAAAATTATTTGGGACTGATTTCTATTGATTTGGATCATAATTGTTGAGTTTATTGAGCTAAAAATTAGTTTTTCAGATTATCTAGCCTCTTGGACAAGGGTTTCAAGGGCCAAAGTTGCTAAACAAAGCATCAACCAGCCCTAGAAGCCCTGGCTTCAGTCACAAGAGGGTTGATCCATTTGATTCAAGGCTAATACTTGTGTTGCAAGTGTTTAAAGAGCCCTAGTGCACTTTGGAAGCTCAACTAGCCAACTAGCAAGGCCTTAGGGCCAAGGATTTGCTCTCTAGCCCCAATTTTCTTATTTCTGTTTAATGATCAGATCTGATATATCCTAATAACAGCAGCAAAAGCTCTGAATACACACCCTAAATAAGCCCTAAAAATTATTAGAATAAGTCTACATTCATTTCACAATCAATCTCAATTAATAAGAAAGGCTTATTTCATGATTTATATGGTTTTCTAGCTAATTTTGAGTAGTTGATATAAGTATTTCTGTGTCTGATATGAATGCTTTTGAATCTTATACAAATGTTGCAGCAGTGAAATTTATGAGTTTTGGCACTGAAGTTTTGATCTAAGCAGTCCTAATATATTTAAGAGGTCATAATAAACTTGGATTGGGAAAGTAACATAAGTAGTTTTGCTCTAATTTAATAAACTAATCATTGTTGTATTGTTGGTCACTCTTTGCATTTTGCATCACTGGCATAATTGTGCACTTCAAGATTTGCATATGTGCGCTCTAATTCAACCTCATTGTGAAGAGAATCTAATTGCATATCTTGTTGAGGAGCTTGGATGACGGTTAATGCTCTTGTTTTATAACATTGTTCTTGTTCCTTGTCATCAACATTAAGATTGCTAATTGATAAAATGACTTTACATTCCTCACTGTCTCACTTGGTTTCTAATTCATACGTTGAATTTGTGCTTATTGTTCTTCATTGTCATTCTTAATCAATTGGAGGTTTCTTGTCTCATTGTCACATTGTTTCATTGGTTTGAAGCACTTTAATTAAAAAGTCTCATTTCATTGGCACTATTGCCTTAGCGAGATTTGTTCTTGTAATTTCACTTTAAGTACTTGATTCATGCTCTTGTATTAAACATCTAACTCCAAGTAATTTAACTCAAAGTACTTAAAGGGTCATTAATAATCTCACTTAAAGTTACCACTCATAATCTTGCATACCATTATAGGGCTAGTAGTGCATTAATTAATATACCTCCAAGCATAAACTTGGTTGATAGAAAGATAGGACCACCTTTCTCACCCAGCTTGCGAAATTTAAACCCTCATTTGTGGTTAACACAGTGACTTTGCAGTCGTCAGTTCCACAGTCTCTAGAGTGTCGGAGGCATTCAGGTGATTAGAACTCCAAGGGAGGTATCGTTAATATAACCATTGTTGTCTTCCCCTAGGTTTCTCTCCACAGCCTACACTTGAGACTAACTTCAAAACAGTTGAGAGAGAGGACTCACTTAGAATAGGCATTTAATCTAAAAAGAACCAAGAGTTTGCATTTCACTTAGTTCTAGGTGTCGCATCTTATATAGGATATTTTTCATCCTAGCAGCAATTGTTCATCTGGTAACTTGGAAATTAATCCATATTGTGCAAGTGAATTGACTCCATAAGGCATTGGTCTTCAATAATCTAATTAAATCATGTTAATAATTAAACTTGTCAATCTTCTTTAACCAGGGTGCTAGGTCATTCAGTTGTGTCTCCCGAAATCATTGTTTCATCCATAGGGACTACCCCCTTAGCATGTTGTAGGGAGACAGCTTAAACGGAGAGGGTCAAGATCAGAGTGACAGCGCCTGCCTAGAGCGCTATCGCATTCACGTGTACAATTTGGACAACAACAAGACCCACTTTTTAGTATGACTTTATGAGTTATTAAAATAATGTGACTTTTTAGTCACTTTATGAGGTACAAAAAGTACATGGTGGGAGTGTTGAAAAAGGTACCAAGGAGATGTTTCCTACTGCTTTTTGCCTTTGGCCTAGGAAAACACATGAGACCCACTTTTGAGTATGACTATATAAGTTATTAAAATCATGTGACTTTTAGTCACTTTATGAGGTACAAAAATTACATGGTACTTTATTATATTAAAGTTACTTAATGTTTTTAAACTGACATTATGAGAAAAAGGTACAACGTACAAAAACAAGTTATAAAGTGACTAGGGAGGCTCATTAATGAAGGGGGAGACATAAGAGGGGGTTAATGTGAGATTAGATCTCCACCCTTGATCAAGGAGAGATGAGATCTAATCTCATCCCTTGATGCTAAGGATAGGGTTCTCTCATCTTTATGAAACTAAAAAGGAGGAAAAAGGCAAGAGAGGCTCTCATTCTTCACGTGCAATTGTTGGAGAAGAGGAGTAAAAGGTTGTGATAGCAGAGATTGTTTGCTCAAGGAGAAAACTACATCAAGAAGACCACCAAACATACCTGAGTTTTTAGGCTAAGAGACCAGCACGCAAGCCGAGATAAAGGCAGACTGTCCAACACGCAAATCAAGGAGGGTATAGAGCATTTTTTGAGGAGGTATAGGCCCGATTTTGTGGAGAGAAATATGGTCTCACAAGCTTGATTTTTGTGGAGAAAAGTCAGGTCTGAGGCTCGAAAACCAAGGCTATGAAAGTGTTGTCAGTGGCACGCAAACCGAGAGAGAAGTGCATTCAGACAGTGCATTTTTCGAGGCTGAAGAGGGCAGTCTATGCACGCATTTCAAGCGTTGAATGGTCAGCGCAAGACTCAATTTTTTGAGTAGAGAAAATTGCACAGAGACATGAAAAGCCTTGTTAGTGGCACGCAATTCAAGGAGCAACGATTGTTGGATTGTGCACAAACTTCAAGGCAATGGCACAATTTCCTAGACAACTGCAAGGAGAGATAAGTACCATGTGTGATGTATCTAATGTTGTAATTAATTCTCTGAAAAAAGAAAATAAAATCTTCCTTCAAACTAGTTTTCCCCTTTGGAATTTTTCTAAGGTCTAAGATTGACCAAAAATAAGTGTCTTAAATTTGTGTGTTTGTTAATTATTTTATCAGTTGAAAGTGAAAGGCAAAAGTAGTGGTAGCCTAGCAATTGCTTTAGTTGCAATTTATATTCATGTTTTAATGTGCAAATGAACCATTGGGTTGGGAACTAAACAAAGATGTATAAAATACACTAAAACTGAAGGGGCTACAGGACACCTGAATTTTCTACAAGCTGTGTTCAGTGTAGTAAATAGAGAGATTTCTAGGGAATGGAAGTACCTCCCTCGCTAAGAGGAAGTGTTGAAATTTGGCAACATCAGGAGGTACTCTCACATGCCCTTGGTGTTGGGTATGTTGGAGGAAAACACTCATAAAAGTGATTGTATGAATGTATGAGCTAAGTGATGGGGCTTTGTACACATAGACCCATGGTATTCTGATGACACATGGTTTAGACCCATGGTATTCTGATAACCCATTATATAGACCCATGGTATGTTAAAATCTGAAAACTTTATGTAGAAACTTGAAAGTTCTATGCAGAAAACTGAATGTACTTGCAGAAAATTGAATGTATTTTGCAGAAAACTGAATGTATTTCGCAAAAATCTGAATGTACATTGCAGAAAACTGAATGTACTTTACAAAAAGTTGAATGTACTTTGCAAAAAATTTGAATGTACTTTGCAGAAAATCTAATGTTCTATGTTGTTACAATTACATAGAATGCAGATTGCTTCTTCACAACTTTTTATAACAGCAACTATAGATAAAACATAAACTTAAGGATCATATGAAGACAGTCAAGCACAAATATGAGACACTGAGAGTTAGGTCCAATGACCGTGGCAAAACCCACAAGGGGAAAACCCAAATGATTCCTTTTCTATTAGATTTATTCAATTGTTCAGCAGAGTACAGAGAGAGAGAGAGAATGAGAATGAATAAAATCACCAATGTCTGATCAACTTGCAGTTGAAATGTTCTCGTTCTTTGCTTGAAGATCTCCTCCTTCTCTTGATTAGATTTTGTCCTTCACACTTGCTCCAGCGCTTCCCTTGCTCTACTTTTCACTTGCTCTCACACTTCTCTTGCACACACTCAACTCTAACTCTCCATCTTCACAATGAACATGCTACTTTCAACTCTCACTTGCACTCGCTGAAATAGATGAGAAGGGAGAGGCGTTACAAAAAGAATTCATTCCTTGAGCCAATAATAGGAGAATTGAATTCCATGAGGGAGGAGTTACTTAAGGAGAAGTGTAATGCATCCCAAGAATAGAGAGAGAGGTACATTTGTCTTGAAGAGTTACAATTTGAATTAGGGAGAGAGAGAGAGTTACACTTAGATATGAGAGAATATTTTGTGAGAGTTACAAATCGAATTGAATAAAGGAGTTACAAGTGCATTTAATGAGGAGGAATTAGAATTTTTCCATACATTAAATTAAAGAGGGAGAGTTACATTTTGTTAAGTGTGGAGTTACTATTTTATTCCAAGCGAGAGGTTCGATTTTCCAAGTAAGAGATTCTCAATTTAATTTACTTATTCCATGAGATAATTCGTTTTTAATAATCCATTAAAGGTGAATGACTTTAGACTATTTTATAAATAATACTCTCAAAATAATAATAATAATAATAATAAGGATAAAAATATTAATTCTTGACTTGTACAATCATGATTGATTTGATTTAAAGTGGACTCCACATATCGATAGATAGTTATTTGCACATTATTTTAATTGATGGGCTAATGTAGGTTCAAATTAGGTAATTCAAACTCCTAACAAGTGTATAAATAGGAGAGACATGAATTCATTTTGTATCATCACTTGGATTAGATATCTTCTTATGAAATTTTCGCTATCTTTTGATGATGAGACTTTTTGGATGAATGGATGAATTTCGATGTTTGGTTATTCTTCTGTCTTGGAGCTTCTTTAATTGGCATATCTTGGTGATTAGATATATTCTTCTTACATGTAAGTACTATGTTAATGCTATTTTGATTCTTTATTTTGTTGCATTCATGATATTGGGATTTTCACTATTCTAGGGTTAATTTGTTGCTTTTCTTAGAACGAAATTGTGGAAATTAAATCTCTAAATAGTGGTGTATCATGATTGGGCCATGTTTGAAAGAATAAATGTTCCTGGAGACATCCTTGTCTTGACAAGTTACAAAATATTGTTGAACAAGTATAAATGACCATGAAGCTACTTCCACTAAGCCCTAATGCCCAACGAAGTTGTCTTTTAGGCCTCCTCGACAAGTGGAAATCAATCCAAACTCTAAATATTCCATGACTCCATCTCTCGCAAAGGACAAAGCATTGGTCCTCCTTTAGTAATCACTTTAAAGCTTATTTCTTTCACCTTCCCCTCTTTTTTCTAGGCCTGACCTACATAGGTCACTTAGGGCATCAATTATCTCACAATCTAGCGATCCAAATACTTCAATTTTTGGTCCACAAAGTATGTCCTCAAGAAGCCCTCCAAATTTCATGAGATCCTGATGGTGGGATCTTGAGATATCGCAAGCCCTAGCTCGAAGACCAATCATTGCCCTTGGTTTCTCTTAGGCTATAAACCTCACTGGGATCCTTGCATTGCCTTTCATTGAAAATTCATTCCTTGATCCCTTTCCCCTCCCTAATTAGGTCAAGTATATCATTGGTTGCTAAATCCTATCCTCTTGACCTAAGCTCGAGTCCATTTGGTCCCATGCGATCCCACACACTATCAAGGTTAATTCTTCAAAGATCACCTGGAACCCAAGTTTCCACAAGAATTCTAGGGCTTAGGGATCTCCTTTATAAGACACATACTCAAAACCTAACCCTTGAAATTCTCCCCAAGCCCTTCCTAAAGAGCCTTCCATCTTGTCTTCCAAGACAAGCAAGCCACAATCTTGAGGCTCTCTTGTGAATAGGCTTCTAGGATCACCCTTCATCCTATTTTTGATCTATTCATCTTTGTTATCCTTATCATACCAGGTCTCCTCCCATTGGTGAAAGTCCATAAAGAGTAGGGAGCTTTAGCTGAAGTGACAGTGGGCTATTGCTCCATTGTTGCCATTGACCTAGCAATTGTCCCTTTAGGATTCCCTCCTAAGACCCCTGCAAGTTTGAGCGGTAACATTTTGGCGTCGTTGCCAAGGCCACGAAACGTGTGTTTTGTTCCCCATACGACATATTGACATAACATTATTGGTGACTCCATTGGAAGAATAAAGCCCTTGTTCTTCATTGAACTTTAAGGTTGATGCTTGTAGGGTGAAGCAAGCATTTTGCTAGGCATCTTTAAATTCACCCTGGCGATTCCCACATATTTTTCATATATATCTTAAATAGGTTGTCTTTCTTTGATAAATTTCCCGCTTTGGACATTGCCAGCATCCCTGGGCATCCTAATCATGTTGCGGGAAGGATGGTACGTGGGGCGCACGTGTGTGATAGTGATCCACTCTCCACACTTGACCACGTATAAAGGTTTAATGCACATGCTTCAAGAGAGAAGGTTGTTCACCAAGATGTCCTTATGTTATTATTCATGGGATCTCTCGATGGTCATAACTCATGGTTGCATGATCATGAACCTAAGAGCATCTCATCTATTGATGAGATCGTTGATGGCATTCTTAGACATTTTCAAGTACACCCTACATTAAGCATCCAAGAGGAAGCCTTCATCGAGCGTCATCAAGACATTGAGAATCTAAATAATGCGTAGGAAGACGAGTCCTCCTTGGGTCCACATGATGAAAAGGATGATTTTGAGGACCCGTGTGTTGGGAAGTGTTGCACTCAAATTCTCAAAGTTCCAAGGAAACAGATGTGCCAACTTTTTCAACAAAAATTGGATCACATATCAGCAGTCTATGTGTCATGGTCATCCCATTCTGCAAGTCATATATTGTAAATGATCTTAGTAAAACCTTGAGTCTATGTAACAACCCGGGTAAGCCTATAATTTGATGGTGAATTCCATCCTAGGAGGTTTTTTAACCTCACTGATTACCTGTGTTTTTTGACACAGCTAATCAGAAGAGTTTTTTCCCGCTAGGCTAAACCCAAAAGTTAAGGTGAAATTTATTGTTGAATTATCAGGTCAGCCCTAATGTTTTAGTCGAGTCTGATTTAAAAATGGTTTGGGAATAATTTAAGCTAATTGGCTTAATTATTTTTTTACAAATCACTTGGTTTACTAGATCATATTGAGTCGCAGATGGGTTAGATGGGTTATGTGTCTTGAGGGTCAAAAACAAATGTGTATTCCCTCTTTGAGTCTTGTAAATGAAAAATCATATGTATTAAAGCATTGGAAAAATAAATAATCCCCTCATGTGTAAATTAATTAATTTTTCTAGCAAAATTAAATTAAATCCTAAGCCAGAAAATTAATTAATTAAAGTCAAGTTAAATTGTCTTAGGGAAATAAATTCTTCAAATGGAAAAATTCGTGGATCTTAAAGGAATCAATTTTTAAAGATCATCCACCAAGGGAATATTGTCTTTTTCAAGAAAATTTGGACCCTTGGACCTTGGTGGTTAAGTCAAAGTCAAATTTTTTAAGACATTAGCTTTAAATAATTAATTTTTAGCTAATTAAAATGGGATTAAATGATAAATTCGAAAATTTCTCAAAAAAAAAAAAATCAAGGGCCAAGATTAAAAGATCTTTAAGTGTTTATCAACAGCCAAGATTATTTTGACAAGGATCAAAGAAACTAGCCGTTATTTTTCCATTTGGAGGATTTATCTATAAATTAGAGAGTCATTTGAGTCTCTAGTCATCTTGATCTTTAGCTAGAAAATTTCTGCTAAAGCAACTTTGTAACTATTGTCCCGCTAGGAACTATTGTTTCAATCATAATAAAGACTTTGGAGTGCAATTCAAGGTGTTCTTGCTTATTGATTTGTGGTATGTGTTGAATACGGGCATCTCTATGTTGTGTTGAATATTGGTAAGATTTTTTTTTTCATTAGATGGAGATAGAACCATACTATTGATAGTTTGGGCTAATCTTAGGTAGTTTAATTCCCTATGTGATCTAACAAATTATTTTGAGATAAATTCATAGTGTTTGCAAGTACTTCAGTCCTTGGCCTCCAAGTTCACAAACTTGGGCAAGAACCATTGTTGCTTGGATTCCAAATATTTATATGGTGGATTAAATCTTCGCTAAGGCTATAGTATACATTGGGGTTTCTAAAGTATTTTTAGTCATTCCTCACAGGAAAAAACTCCTTAAAAATATTTTTCTGAAAAAAAATTGAAATTTTTAAAACCCTTGTATATTTGTAGATCTTGTGAATAATTTTGTAGATTTAACTTGTAAATTCCTTTTTCTAACTTGGATTTTGAGAATTTTTAGTATTTTGTATATATTTGGAGTTTGGTTGTTTTTATTATCAATTTTGCAGGTTGGATCAAGGAATCAAGTGAGAAAAGAGCTAGATCTAGGCCCTTGAGGGTAAGATCTAGGCCCTAGACAATTTTGCAGGGACATTTACTGAAGATTTGACAACAGAATTCAGATCCAGGCAATTAAAAAAAAAAAATTGGGACACAAGTTTTCAGTTTTTGGCCTCCTCTTGCCATTTCATCCCCTAATCTATCATCTTAGCCCATTTATCTCCACAAATTTGCTTCCTTTAGCCTTGTTCTCTAATTATTGGCCTCTTTTGCCCCAAAATTGACCTAAAACCCTAAACTGAAGTTTTAAAGCTAAATACTTGGCAGTTTTGCAGGATTAAGGTCTCAAAATTCTTATTTTTCAAGCAGCAAAGTGATCCCAAAGTTTCATCGATTTTCAACGGGGGATCTTCAAGGCCTTGGGCCTAGGGTTTGCCCTTTAAACCCTTATTTTCTGCAATTTTATTACAGCAATCAAATTACTAATAATTAGGCCCTAAATTTGTTAGTTTTTGTAGCATCGAATGTGTTCTAGCCACGAAATTTTGTGGATAGGTTAGAATACATGAGATCTCCAAAACCCATAAATCGTTTCTAAAAATTTTGCCTAGAAGTGTCTCAAATAGATTATTAATCAATTTTTTAAATATTTCTCAAGTCTAAACTTAGGGAATATGTTAACTAATCAGTGTTAATTGAGATAAGGCGTGAATCATCTAGAAACTCACACGGATCGACCCAAAAATGATCCTAGCCATTGATTAAGTTTTAATCTTGGTCGTTGGCGCGCCAATAGTGGATTATAAAATAAAATCGATGTGGTGATGAAGATCATCCAGTGTAGATACTCAGTTGCCCAAGCAATTCGATTTTCTTAGTAGCAGAGGCTCAACAGAGAAGAAAGCATCAGAGGGTGAGTAGCATCTGGAGCAGGAGAGCAGCAGCGTTCCAGGAGAAAGCTTTCAGTTCCCGGAAGAGTCAAAGAAAGGAAGGTCGAAATCTTCAAAGGGCCAGCGTAGGGACTACGTAGAGGTTGACACAAACCTCTCACACAAAGGTTAGAGAAGTTATTTCTGAAGCAAAAAAATAGTTGTGGGGTGAGAAAATTCTCACAATATTTTTGCTAGTGTTTTCTTCAGATTAGATTGTCAGCTGAGCATCTAAATTATTGTACTCAAATTTGCTGCTGAACATCAATAATAAAACCCTCATCTACTGCAACGATTTTCCCAAGTTAGGTTTTTCTGAGGACAATTGTCCAAAAATCACTGTGTCAATTTTAGTATGTGTGTGTGCTAGAATTTCTCAATTTCCAGTATTTTATTATCCGCAGTATTTGTATGGTGAAAATTGCAGTTGTGATTTTATTCATTATTTGCCGTAGTAAATAAACTGCAGAATTAATTTCTAAGTTAGAAGAATAATCTCCAGTAGTTGCAATAGATAGAATTTTCACATGGTATCAGAGCATAATTGATCAGCCAGGAAGCTCAGAAGCAAAAAAATGAATTTCGCAGTTCAGAGGGAGTAGCAGATTGAAATTTCCAGAGAGACTACGCAAAACCCGGTTCAGACAGCTCGAGTTGCTAGGGCAGCAATTTGATTTCTTCAGTTGAAAGGAGGCAGGAAAATCGAATTGCCCAGTTAGTGATTCCAGCAGTCAGAGGGAGTAGTTGCAGCTCAGTTTTTCCGCTGAGCAAAACACTGGTTGGATGCAGAAAAGTTTTGTTGCAGGTTGCAGAATTCACGTCGGGAGGAAAAGAGAAATAGCACACTAAATTTGTTCCAGTTTAGCCATGGACAAAAGTAACATTCAGGAGACTTCAGATTTGTCTTCTAGATTGGAAGACGAATTTGCTTGCTTAGCAGGATCAGCTTCACAGGGAGTCTGGTACATAGACAGTGGAGCTTCAGCTCACATGACAGGGGTTAGAGAATATTTCTCTAGCTACAAAGAGGAGCAGATGGATTTCCAGATTACTATGGGAAACAGAACGAAATGTACTACAACAGGAAAAGGTACCATAGATTTTCAGGGGGAGTTAGGAGCAAACACCAGTGCTTCAGATGTACTGCATGTACCAGGATTGGGTATGAACCTGATTTCAGTATCCCGGTTATAGGATAAAGGGTATGATGTTCTCTTTGAAGGGAAGAAAGTGTATTGCAAGCACCCGAGCTGGAAGAAAGTAAGACCGATTGGAGTTCGAAGTAACAAGTTGTACCGATTACAAATCGATTCTCCAATGGCACTAATAGGCAATAACAGTAGCAGTGGGAAGGAGCTAAATGAATTATGGCACAGAAGAATGGGACATCTACATCATGGAGCGCTTAGAATGCTCAAGGAAACCGCAACAGGGGTTCCTGAACTAGGGACTGAACACGATGATGTGTACAGAGGGTGCGCACTTGGGAAGTATGCTAAGGCGACATTTCCAAGGAGTGACAACAGAGTCGATAGCGTGTTATGACTTGTACACTCCAATATTTGTGGCCCGAAGTCCACTAAAGCTCTCAGCGATGCCGAGTATTTCATCACCTTTATTGATGATCATTCCAGAAAAACCTAGATCTACTTCTTGAAGACCAAGGATGAGGTCTTCGATCGTTTTAGAGAGTTTAAAGCACTCGTGGAGAATGCGACAAGGAAGAAGATCAAGGTACTTCACTCAGATAATGGTGGAGAGTCTATTGATAAAGACTTCAAAGATTTATGTGCGAAGAAATGCATCAAGAGAGAATGAACAGCTCCATATAATCCACAGCAGACTGGTGTAGCGAAGCGGAAAAGCAGAACCATTTTTGGAGCTGCAAATGCCATGTTATATGACCAGGATCTACCCAAATTTCTGTGGGCAAAAGCATGTAACACGGTAGTGTATATTTAGAACATGACCCTCATAGAGCATTGGGAAAGAAAACACCAGGAGTCTTCACTGGGAAGAAGCCTGAAGTTATCCACCTCAAAAATTTTGGCAGCATTGTTTATTGTCACGTGCCAGATGATAAAAGGACCAAACTTGATCAAACTACAAAGAAGGGGTTTTTTCGTTAGGTACAATGAAACCTCAAAAGCATTCAAAATCGACATTTCTAGCAGTAGGAAAAGAGTAGAAAGACGAGACGTAAAGTTCATGGAGGACCGAGCTTTCAGGAGGTCTCGAGAGATGCCTCCTGTCAATGATCACAATCAGTCAACAGAAGCTCCTTTAGTCCCACAACAGGGGCAGCCACAGGAGCAACCAATGGGACAAGCACGAGGACAGTCACAAGGGTCAGGTACTGTGACCAGTAACAATATTTCCTCGGGAGCAAGAAATCTGGAGAGTTCTCAAGAGATGGAGCAGCAGAGATGGGGTGAGGAAGAGCCGGCAGAACTTCCCACGACTAGTGGTCGAGCCAACAAAGAGGTTCGTCAGACATTAAGAGATGCAGAGGAGTTTGTTGGGACTCCTAGGATGAGCAAGAGACAGCGTCGATAGCCTGATAGATACCAAGCATTGGTAGCACACGTTACAGAACCTTCCAGCTTTCAGGAGGCCGCACAGCATCAGTTGTGGATAGATGCCATGGTAGAAGAGTATAGCTCTATCATGAAGAATGATGTTTGGGAGGTATTGCCCAGGCCAGAAGACAAATCAGTTGTAGGTTCAAGGTGGATCTATAAGACAATGTGGAAAAGTACAAGGCTAAGTTCGTGGCAAAGGGGTGTGCACAAAAGGAAGAGATAGATTATGAGGAAACCTTTGCCCCAATTGCTAGATACACTTCTATCAGGTCAGTTATATGTCTAGCAGCTCAGATGGGATGGCAAATCCACTAGATGGATGTCAAGACAGTGTTTTTGAACAGAGTGATAGCAGAGGAAGTGTACATAGAACAACCAAAGGGCTTTGAGACTCAAGAGAGGTGCACCCATGTATGAAAATTGAAGAAAGCTCTATATGGGTTCAAGCAGGCTCCCAGGGCATGGTATAGTAGAATTGACACCTACTTACAGCAGATGGGGTTCGTCAAGAGTGACGTAAATCCCAACCTTTACTATTTGATGGTGGAGGGTGAGCCTCTCATTCTAGTTTTGTATGTGGATGATATATTCTTAACAGGATCATCAGGACTCATAGAGGACTGCAAGAGAAACCTGGCAGTAGAATTTGACATGAAGGATTCGAGGTTGATGCATTATTTCCTAGGATTAGAGGTGTGGCAGAAGAATGGGGAGATCTTCCTTGGGCAAGGAAGATACGCTACAAATATTCTGAAGAGGTTCAGAATGCAGGATTGTAGACCCATGTCTACACCCATGATTACCAATTGGAAGAAGACAGATGCATCAAATGACAAGGATGTCGACCCCACCTTGTATAGATAGCTCATTGGGTCTCTCATGTATTTGGTCAACACTAGGCCAGACATTTGCTTCGCAGTCAATACCCTTAGTCAGTTCATGGTGAAACCGAAAAGGGTACATTGGGCAACAGCAAGGCATATTCTGAGATACATTCGAGGCATAGTCGAGTATGGGTTGAAATATACTCGAGAGGATGCGGGTACACAAATGCAAATTGGGCAGGCAATTCAGTGGACAGGAAAAGTACCTCCGAGTACTACTTCAGTGTTGGATCAGGGATGGTTTCTTGGTGTAGCAGGAAGCAGAAGTCAGTAGCACTGAGCTCTGCAGAAGCAAAGTATATGGCAACTAGCACAACTACGTGCGAAGCTATATGGCTTCGGAAGTTGCTAGTAAGCTTGTTCAGGCAGAGGATGGAGGCGACCAGTGTCTATTGTGATAATCAAAGTTGCATAAAGCTCTCTAAGAATCCATTGTTTCATGACAGGTCAAAGCACATTGATATTCAATGTCACTTCATCAGAGATTGTGTACAGCGAGGAGCATTCCAGCTACAGTATGTTCTCACAGAAGAGCAGGTTGCAGATATACTCACGAAAGCTTTAGGGAGAGCTAAATTCGTCTATTTCAGATAACAGATGGGTATGGTGGAGAACCCATTTTAGTAGCAAGGACAAGCTATTTTGGATGTTGTAGTTGCAGCGACAGCAGATGGAGAGGGAGTTGCAGTGCAAATGCAGTGTTGGCAGCGGTTCAGCAAGGTCAGCAGTAACACAGATGCAACGTATATCAGAGTCGCGCAGTGGTTGGTGGGTAGTAGCAACCAAACATCAGCAATGTGAGAGGAGATGATGCAGAGACAAGGTGTTGCTACAGAGGGCAGCAACACTAGAACACATTCCTCACTAAGAGGGAGTGTTAGTTTTTGTAGCATCGGATGTGTTTTAACCACGAAATTTTGTGAATAGGCTAAAATACATGAGATCTCCAAAACCCAGAAATCGTTTCTGAAAATTTTGCCTAAAAAATGTCTCAATTAGATTATTAACCATTTTGTTTAATATTTCCTATGTCTAAACTTAGGGAATATGGTTAATTAATCAGTATTAATTGAGATATGGCATGAATCATCTAGAAACTCACACAGATCGACCCAAAAATGATCCTAACCATTGATTAATTTTTAGTCTTGGTCGTTGGTGCTCCAACAATGGATTATAAAAGAAAGTCGATGTGGTGATGGTCCTGATGGAAATCATCCAATGCAGATACTCAGTTGCCCAGGCAGTTCAATTTTCTTAGTAGTAGCAGCTCAACAGAGAAGATAGAGCCAGAGGGTGAGTAGCAAGTCGAGCAGGAGAGCAGCAGCATTTAGGGAGAAAGTTTTCAGTTCCAAGAAGAGTTGAAGGATGGAAGGTCGAAATCTTCAGAGGGCCAGAGTAGGGACTGCGCAAAGGTTGACGCAAGCCTCTCACGCAGAGGTTGGAGAAGCTATTTCGGAGGAAGAAAATAGTTGTGGGGTGAGAGAAAATTCTTACAATATTTTTGCCAATGTTTTCTTCGGATTAGATTGTCAGTTGAGCATCTAAATTATTGTACTCAAATTTGTTGTTGAACATCAATAATAAAACCCTCATCTACTGCATCGGTTTTCCCAAGTTGGGTTTTTCCAGGAACAATTGTCCAAAAATAACTGTCAATTTTATTATGTGTGTGTGCTAGGATTTCTCAATTTCCAGTATTTTATTATCTGCAGTTTTTGTATGGTGAAAATTGCAGCTGAGATTTTATTTGTTATTTGTCGTAATAAATAAACTGCGGAATTAATTTCTACGTTAGAAGAATAAACTCCAGTAGCTGCAATAGATAGAATTTTCACAAAAATCACAAACTAAATGGTCAAGATTATTTAAAATTGCAAAATCTTCATTTTCACAAATTTTGGCCTCTTAGGTATTAGAGTTTTGGCCTAGATCTAACATTTAAGTTTGTTGGATTTTTCTGCATAACTGAAATTTTCTCCAGTTCTGAAATTTCTAAATCAGATACTTAATAAGGGGCAAGAATTGAAATTTTTCAATTTCCGGAAAATTTTACTATTTTTGTAAATATTAGGACTTGTCTTAAGCATTGTTGGGTTGTTGATCTATCACTGTTGTAATAACATATCAATTCTGAAATTTTTAAATCACATCCTCTAAATAACTCCAAAAATTAATTTTTCAAGTTTGGCAAAAAAAGATTAATTTTGGAATTATTAAACATCTACTTTTGGTTTGATTAATTTGTTGATCTACGGTTAACTCACTGTTGTAACAAACATATTTGTTTTGAAAATTGTTGAGTCAAACTCTCTAAAAGCCCTAAAATCGAAATTTTCAAGTTCTGGTGCATTTTACTATTTTTGGGCATAGAGGCCATCTACTTTTGGTAGTTTTATCTTGGTTATCTGTCTTTACTTACGTAAATCAAGAAATCATATCTGAAATTTCACTGAATACATCATATTAAAGTGATCTAAGCAGGTTGAAGTACATTTGTTGGTCATTGGAATTTCAGTGTTTTATGTGTTGGGCAAGGTTCATCATTTGAAGCAATGTTATCAGAACCAAACTAGTGATCGAACCGAAAAACCTTGTGGACCAGGAACCGGTCGAAACTAGTAAAACAATGAAAACGAAAACAAAACAAAAAAAATTGATTTTACCAAAAACACACAAAATATTCAGATTTTCAAGAAAAACATATATATTCATGTGCATCCATATGAATCCAAACCATTTATACACAAATATGCAAAAGTTCTCAATTACATAGCATGTAAGGGTGCACATAACCAAAATAGCATTGAGTTGCCATCCATCTCTGTACCGAAAGTACATCAACAAATAAGCTATATATGGCCTCTAGCATCCAAAAAAAATCATTTTACAACAAACACCTAAATATTATCAAAATCATTGCCTATATTGGGGTCTTTGTCATCCATATAGCCATTTAGGCATTAAAATAAGATAGAAGAAAACGTAGCATGTCATGTCAAGATTTTGTTTGAATGATGGGTACATTTTTAGTAGAGTCGTGATAGATGAGTTTGACGACCAATGTCACTAACATTAAAGTACATAGAGAGCTTGGTTCTCTTTATTAAATATTAGTTCCATACCCTTGTACATGACAAAAGCCAATTGAAACGTTGCAATCCACCCAATCCTGAAACCCTGAAAAATTGTTAAGTCTGCTGGATTTTGAGTGAAATCTAAAATTCTACTTTCTCCATATGAAATCCAATGAAGTTGGAACCGCTCTCAAACATCTTGAGTCATTTCATGGTAATATTAAAAATTTAAGTAAAATGATGAAAATGAAAGATAAAGGAGAATGTCACTTTTACTTAAGAATTTAACATTACCATGAATTGCATAGCAATACTAGGACCATAGGCTTGATCATTAGACTGAGGGCCATAGGCTTGATCATTAGACTGAGGGCCATAGGCTTGAATGTTAGGCTAGCCTAGGGGAGAATTAGAAGTGGACCAAACAACTGAAAAATTTAAAAAATTAAAAAAGGCAAATTTTTATGTTGGTCTGCATAGGTACATGGAACCGGTCCTGAACCGGCCGATTCGGTGAAATAGGTCAATTCAGTACCGAATCGGCCGATTCCATTACAAAACTGGATTCTGCTTCGGAGGTCCGATTCGGACCGGTTTTGGGCCAAAAATGGTCAGACCGGTCGGTTCCACCGATTCATGTCCGGTTCTAATAACACTTTAAGTGGTTTATGCACTGTTGTTACAACATTGATAAGATCTTAATTTTTTGAAGTAGTATCGCTAGTATAAATTTGTGATCAGCATCTTGATTGACTATTTTGGCATCTTGGGTTACTTGGTATCTTGTGGAATATTGTTGAAATTTACACTTGTATCTCTAAACATTTTATCTTGTCTAAGATTGCAATTCGCTATTGTTAAGTACTCATTAAGTACTTAAACAACTTTTAAAAAATTTAACTCAAGATAAATCTCACTCATAATCTCTTGCATAAGCATACTAGATCTAGATTTGCATTAATAATTTACCTCCTAGCATAAGCTAGGTTGATAGAGATATAAGACAACCCTTCTTATCTAGCTTGAGGGGCCTCGGCAACTCTTCGGTGGTTAACACGGTGACCTTGCAGTCGTCAGAGCCACAGTCTCTACAGTGCCAGAGGCATCGGGTGATAGAAGCCTAACAGAAGGTATCGTTAATCAGGCCCTAGCCTGCTTCCTGTTAGCCTCCTTCCCACAACCTACCTTGGAGCCCAGCTTCAAAATAGTTAAAGGAAGGTTACACTTAGACTAGGCATTTAACTAAAATTTACCAAGATCATTGCATCTCACATAGGTCCTAGGACTTGTATATCATATAGGTTAATCAATCATTCAAGCAGTGAGTGTCCATCCAGTCATTTGGTTCCAATTCATAAGCAAAAATTTGTGACTCCATTAAGGCACAGGTCTTATAATAGAAAATCTAATTTAATCAATAATCTTGTTTTATTTCAACCAAGTGACTAGGCACTCATCCGTGTCTCCCAAGTAAGTTGATTCTCAACTTGCTTTCCTTCACTTTATTCCATAGGGACTACCCCCATCAGCCTGTTGTTGGGAGACAGCTAGAACGGAGTGGACGGGGAACAGAGTGATAGCTCCTGTCCTGAGCGTTGTCGCGGTGCTTGTATAATCTGAGCGACAACATTTTTTGGTGCCATTGCTAAGGACGAGTTTGCTCGTTGTCGGGGTTTACGACATTCTATCATCTTGTGATCTTTCATCCTTCATTTGTCCCGCCAACGCCACAACATTTTTGGCGTCATTGTCGGGGACCAATTTATTGGACCTTGGTGTTGACGACATTCTCATTAATCTTCGTAATCCTCTGATCCATTTTCATCTTCTTGACACTGCATTCACTAATCTCCTTATCGCCTTATTCACTCCTCTATTTGCACTTTAGCACCTGGACATTTGGGTCAGTTTCCTGTTTGGGTGGTGACTCCACTGTTTCATCCATTCACAAAGGCTTACATTAGAAAGAATCCTGGTAGCTTGCTTAACCCTGCTCTCAGAGCTCGGTTAAACAAATTACATTCTAGTAAGCATTCATTTTTCTCAAACAGGAAGTCTTCCTTGATATCCACCTGCTTTTTCCCTGACTAACTTTTCGATTTTTTGCCTTCTGGATTTTGGAGACAGATTCATGTTCAAGTGGTGACTCCACTTCTTTCATTTTTTGCAAGAATTTCTGCTAGAGGCTCGCTTCTTGTGGATCTCTTGATTTTCTTGAACACGGATCTCTCTCTCTGACATCCATTAGCTTCCCTTTCCCCTTAAGCAAGTCATCATGGATGACTTGTCCATCCCTTTTCGTTGTACTAACACTCAAGGTTATCCTCATGACCTTCCAGAAGAGGAATACGGGGTTAAAGAATTAATAGAGATCGTTAAAAGAATACAAGTTAAGGAGGATAATCAATTTGTTGATATGCAAAATCTCATAAAGAAGATGCAAGAGAATCAATTACACCATGTTAGTGATCAAGAGGATGTGCCATATTGTAGATATTGTAATCACTGTCATGATGAATCCACTTGTGCCATCACAAGAAGAATTTTCGATAGTACAGAGGCAAGGACCAGTAACCAGATTAATCATTTTGACAATGAAAAGGAAAATGATAAGCGTCTTGTTAAGGAATTAACTCAAATGATCAAAGACATGCAGTCTAGTCAAGCAAAACTAATAGCAGATCACGCCAGAGAAATGACTTCCATGGGAAACAGGTTACAGGCAATGGAAGTTGCTCAATATAATCAAAGGATCAACTTTCAGAACATGGTGGATACCATAGAAGAGGAACATGTTGAGGAGCTAAGTTCCATAAAAGCAAATCTTAAGAAAGAAATGAATTCTATTCAAGAAGATCATAATAGAATGATAAAGGACATGGAAGCTAATCAAATATATCTTCAAAACAAGTTATTAGCTAGAGAAAAAAAGCATGCTAAGGAGATGAAAATCATAGAAACTAATCATTCTAATCATATGACCACCATGCAAGACCATTTGACCAACATGAAGGAAAATCATGCTAAGGAAATCCATGCCATTGAGGATAGGTTGTAGAGATTGATTAATGACATGAAGGTTGATCACATAAAACAAATGAAAATTATGAAATCAATACATGCAGATGAAAGGAATGCCATAAGAACTGAGCAAGTCAATCTTCAAAGTAAGCTACAAATGTTGGAAAATTCACGGCTCGAGCCAAGACCAAAGGATCCAGTACAAGAACCTACCAGCCCGCCCAAGTAGCCTTCATCTTATGAAGAAGTCATTGATTCCATTGAGAAATGGTTAAACGAAGATTATCCGGGCAGGAAGGAAATTGAAGGAAATAAGATCGATGATTGCAACGCCAATCCAGCAACTTTGACAGAACAGGGTCATGAAAATAAGGAAGAGCAAGTCACAAAAATCAGTGGCATTCCAAATTTTCCACATGAACGTATCTAAATCAGATAGAAAGTTGCATGTCGATCGTGTCAACAGCAACAGTGCATCCTACCAAGAGCAAGCGTAAAAGGCAAAAGAAAAGAAGTAAGAAGTTTGGTGCATCCAATGCTCGAGAGTAGCTTGATATTCAGCTAAGGCAAAGTCCTAGCATTGTCAGAATTCAACGTGGCACATCCGAGAAGCAACCCACAAACTTGCCGAAAAGTCGACTGATGATCAGTGTGCACTATGTTGAAGATGTTGGAATTTCTAAGTCTAACACGTTTGAAACCCTTGTTCTGTTAATTAACAAGTTATTTACCATGTAAATACTGGAAATAAATACAAATGCATGCTCAACACATTACAGATCATCAACTGAAGGAAATAGAAACAAGCACACAAGTGACACCGTTGTTTTTGGACTAATATCCCCGGAAAAACCTGATGCGAGAAAACTGGTGCAGCTATCTGAGGGTTTGATTTATTAAGCGGTTTCAGAATACAATCTGCGTGTCAAATCTGGCTCACCCAACAGAGAAAAACCTCGGCAGTAGCACCTCTCTACTCGGAAGCAGATATTACGGCTGAAATCCCAGATAAACACTCTGGCAGCTTCACAGCTCTAATCTGCCCCACGAAACCCCCAGCGTCAGCCTCTCTCTGGCCCAACGTTAGCCCAGCGTCACTCTGGCTTGGCCTGCGTCAGCCTCTGTAGGCAGTGTGTCAGCCCTTTGGCCCTTTGCGTCACCCACGCTGGCCCTCTGAGGCACTGTGCAGCTCCTGGTTGCCTCTGTGTGAGCCTTGGCTACCTCTACGTGAACCCTTCGCTGGTTCTGCGTCCCTCTCTCCGGCTACTGCGTTGATCCTCTCGGTGCTATCTCTGCCTCTCTGCTTCTATATTCACTGCCCCTTAGCTGCAACTTTGATCACTCTCTCAACTTTCTCAGCAAACCCAGCCCCAGAAAGTCGAAATCTTGATCTCTTGGTGTGTTCTCCAAGTGACCCTCAAGCCTCTTCTTATACTTTTCTCGTTGACAAATCAACAGCCAAGATTAAGTCCCTAATCAACGGCTAAGATTAGATCTGGCTTGATCCATGACTTTTGGACCATTCTAACACAGTTTTATATTAATTCACATTAATATTTTAATTTCCCTAAGTTTAGACTTAGGGACTCCATTAAAAATATTAATTATTTTAATATCTCCCAAACTGTTTAGAATCTACCCAAACCCTTTCTGGGTATTGGAGATCTCATGTGCCTTAGCCTCTCCACCGATTTTTGTGGCTAGAGCACATTCGATGCTACCCCAAATCAATAGAAGACATCTGATGCCATGGGCATCGTTTTGTATAGTATCTCTAACCCTGTTCCCTTTTTATTTCATGTCGTTAGATAGTTTATTTCACGCATTTATATTATGTCTTTTATATTCCAATTTATTAGAGTAGATTTTCTATTCCAGTGATATTTTCTATATATGCATGATGATTTCGATGTTGAATGGATATCTATTTGATGGACTTTTGTTTCCTTGGATGCAGGATTCTGGGATTCTCACGTTACTTCTTGGAAGCAACGTGTCCCCATATGGAGCCAAATGTTGCACTCAAATTATCAAAGTTCCAAGGAAACGGAAGTGCCAACTTTTTCAACAAGGATCGGATCACATATCAGCAGTCTGTGTGTCATGGTCATCCCATTCTGCAAGTTATATATTGTAAATGATCTTAGTAAAACCTTGAGTCTATGTAACAACTTAGGTAAGCCTATAATTTGATGACGAATTCCATCCTAGGAGGTTTTTTAACCTCACTAATTACCTGTGTTTTTTGACACGGTTAATCAAAAAAATAATAATAATAAAATTAAATTAAAAAAAAACTCCCTCCAGCTTAAACCCCCAAAGCTAGGGTAAAATTTATTATCGAATTACTAGGTGAGTCCTAGTGTTTAGTCAAGTCTGATGTAAAAGTGGTTTGGGAATAATTTAAGCTATCTGGCTTAATTATTTCATTACAAATCACTTGGTTTACTAAATCATATTAAGTCGTAGATGGGTTATGTGTCTTGAGGGTCTAATACAAATGTGTATTCCCTCTTTGAGTCTTGTAAATGAAAATCATATGTATTAGAGGGTTGGAAAACTAATTAATCTCCAAATGTGTAAATTAATTAATTTTTCTGGCAAAATAAAATTAAATCCTAAGCCAAAAAATAATTAATTAAAGTCAAGTTAAATTGTCTTAGGAAAATAAATTCTCCAAATGGAAAAATTCGTGGGTCTTAAAAGAATCAATTTTTAAAAGTCCTCCACCAAGGGAATATTGTATTTTTCAAGAAAATTTGGACCCTTGGACTTTGGTGACTAAGTCAGTCAAATTTTTGAGGAAATTAGCTCTAAATAATTAATTTTGAGCTTTAAAATGGAATTATATGATAAATTCGAAAATTCCTCAAAAATAAAAAAATCAAGGGCCAAGATTAAAAGATTTTGAAATTGTTCATCAACGGTCAAGATTATTTTGACAAAGATTAAAGAAACTAGCCATTGTTTTTCCATGTGGAGGATTTATCTATCAATTAGAGTCATTTGAGTCTCTAGTCATCTTGATCTCTGGCTAGAAAATTTCTGCTGAAACATCTTTGTAACTATTGTCCCACTGGGAACTATTTTTTCAATCATAATAAAGACTTTGGGGTTCAATTCAAAGTGTTCTTGCTTATTGATTTGCGATATGAGCTGACTACGGACATCTCTATGTTGTGTTTAATATTGGTAAAATTTGTTTTATCATTAGATGGAGATAGAAACATACTATCGATAGTTTGGGCTAATCTTAGGTGGTTTATTTCCCATGTGATCTAACAAATTATTTTGAGATAAATTCATAGTGCTTGCGGGTACTTCAGTCCTTGGCCTCCAAATTCACAAACTTGGGCAAGAACCATTGCTGCTTGGATTCCAAATATTTATATGGTGGATTAAATCTTCGCTAAGGTTGTAGTATACATTGGGATTTCTAAAGTATTTTTAGTCATCCTTCAAAGGAAAAAAAACTCCATAAAAATATTTTTCTCAAAAAATTAAAAATTTTAAAACCCTTGTATATTTGTAGATTTTGTGAATAATTTTGTAAATTTAACTTGTAAATTATTTTTTCTAACTTGGGTTTTGGGAATTTTTAGTATTTTGTACATATTTGGGGTTTGGGTGTTTTTATTTTCATTTTTGCAAGTTGGATCAAGGAATCAAATAGGAAAAGAGCTAAATCTAGGCCCTTGAAGGTAAGATCTAGTCTCTAGACAATTTTGCAGGGACATTTACTGAAGATCTAACAGCAAAATTCAGGTCCAAAAAAAAATAAAAATAAAAATAAATAAATATATATATATATATATATATATATACACTCAGGACTCGGGTTTTTGGCCTCCTCTTGCCATTTCAGCACCTGATCTATCATTCTAGCTCATTTATCCCCGCAAATTTGCTTCCCTTAGCCTTGTTCTCCAATTATTGGCCTATTTTGCCCCAAAATTGACCTGAAACCCTAAACTGAAGTTTTAAAGCTAAATACTTGGCGGTTTTGCAAGATTAAGGTCTCAAAATTCTTATTTTTCAAGCGGCAAAGTGATCCCAAAGTTTCATTGATTTTCAACAGTGGGATCTTCAAGGCCTTGGGCCTAGGGTTTGACCTCTAAACCCTTGTTTTCTGCAGTTTTATTACAGCAAGCAAATTACTAATAATTAGGCCCTAAAATCACAAACTAAATGGTCAAGATCATTTAAAATTGCAAAATCTTCATTTTCACAAATTTTGGCCTCTTGGGTATTTGAGTTTTGGCCTAGATCTAACATTTAAGCTTGCTGGATTTTTCTGCATAACTGAAATTTTTTGCAGTTTTGAAATTTCTGAATCAAATACTTAATAAGAGCCAAGAACTGAAATTTTTCAATTTCCGGAAAATTTTATTATTCTTAAGAATTGTTGGGTCGCTAATCTATCATTGTTTCACTATTGTAATAACATATCAGTTCTGAAATTTTTGAATCACATCCTCTAAATAACTCCAAAAATTATTTTTTTCAAGTTTGGTGAAATTTTTCTATTTTTGGAAATATTGGGCATCTATTTTTGGCTTGATTAGTTTGTTGATCTATGGTTAACTCATTGTTGTAACAAACATATCAGTTCTGAAAATTGCTGAGTCAAACTCTCTAAAAGCCCTAAAATCAAAATTTTCAAGTTCTGGTGCATTTTATTATTTTTGGGCAAAAGGCCATCTATTTTTGGTAGTTTATCTTGCTGATCTGTCTTTACTTACTGCTGCAAATCAAGAAATCAGATCTGAAATTTCACTGAATACATCATTTTAAAGTGATCTAAGCCAATGTTGTGAAAAGCGCGAGCGGGATTAAATCGGCGCAGGGAACGAATCAGAAAAAATCGGAAAAATCGGGAAAAAAGCGGGAAAAAAGCGTTTGGTACAAAAATATTCATTTTTTTTCATTTTTTTTCAATTTTTTTAATATCTAAACCATCTACAACATAAAATAAATACATTGACACATAAGTATGATAAAAAAACTAATATATAAGATGTTTAATATCATTTCTAGCGCTAAAATCACACATAACATTGAATCATGTCCTGAATAGTAAGTCCTGACTCCTGAGTCCCAACTCAGCCTCAAAATATCAACAAAAAATATGATAATGTATCTCATCATGTCATAATGTCATATACAATAAAATGAAAGTCTAATCCTATTGATTTCCTCTGCCCCTCTTGCGAGAAAATGTCACAGCTTTCCCTTTCCCTCTAGATGTAGATGCTGGTGCCTGTGCTGGTGGAAATGGAAGTGGAGTCTGATGTGCTCTAGAAGCTGAAGAACTAGAAGTAGGAGCTACAGGAGGTAGACCACGTCCTCTACTGGTGGCAGTGGTAGCCCGGGTAGGCGGTGTCACCTCCTCCTCCTCCTCCTCCACCTGCTCCTCCTCCTCCTCCCCCTCCACTACATCCTGCACTAACCAATCATCAGTAGAATCCATGAGAGGCCTCTCGGCCTCAACCCTCCATGCAGCAGTGGTGTCAATCCCATCCAATGAGATGGCATCCACATCAAGTGTCCTCTCAAGTTGCCTCACCCACAATCGAAGATTGTAGTAGACGTAGACCATGTCATTAAGTCGCTGGGACTCCAACCTGTACAAAGATCATGAAATAATAATTAATAATTAATATTATAAAAAAAATATTATTTAATGAATTCAAAAATTTATTTGGAAATTTGCAATATTTTAAATGTTTAAGTGTTAACCTGTTGCGCTTCTTGTTGTGTATTTTTTCAAATACACTCCAGTTGCGCTCACATCCTAAGGAGCTGCATGTTTGGCTGAGGATGCGTACGGCAAGCTTTTGCAAAAGGGGTACTCTGCCACCATACATTTTCCACCATGCATCTACAACAAAATTACAAATAAAATTTTAAATAAACATAAGAAAAAAATGGAATTTGAAGAGACAATGAAATTTGAAACAAAGTTACAAACTAAAAAATACCTGGCATTTTAATCGCCCTATCAGTGATAGCCATCTCAAAGCCAAATGTGCCACCTGCCATCTTATATGTCTCAATTTGTTTAGAGATCTCTATACGTTGTTCTGGAGATTGCACCATCTTCTGGACGCAAGATAAGAATCCATCCATGATCTCAGCATCAAAATCAAACCCACATGCATAAGAAAATGCAGGGTTCAAGAAAAGCCCAGCAGCATGAATGGGACGATGGAGTGTGTTGTTCCATCGCTCATCAATCACTCCCCATAGAAGGAGTTGTTTCTGAAACCCATCATCTCCCTTATCATCATAGTAGGCCCGAATGGCTTCTTTAGCCCTGTCCATAGCTTCATACAAATAGCCCATTGCGGGCTTCTCACCATCAACCAACCGAAGAACCATTACCAAAGGTTCAGTAACGGCGCACACCTCCTGCACTCCCGCCCAGAAGTCTTCCTGGTATGAAACTAGTCTGCATACGGCCTCTCCTTCTGGTTTGCGGCTCATTGACAAAGCACGCCACTCCTCTAAAAGAAACATTCTCTTCACATCCCACATAGAATTCAAGAGGGATTGAAGAGATATGAAACTCGTGGCAAACCGTGTAATGGCAGGGCGCACCAACTCTTTGTTGTTGGTGAATCTTCTCATCAAGCTAAGCACAGATGTATGATTATATATAAATTTTGTGATGTTTTTTGATGAGTCAACAATATCTTTGACAAAGGGAATTTTCCCTATGTCCTCTAACATCAAATCAATTCAATGGGCAGCACAAGGTGTCCAAAATAAAGTAGGATGCCTGTCCATAAGCATTCTACCAGCAGCAACATAATTTGCAGCATTGTCCGTTATGACTTGGACAACATGTTGTTCACCCACCTCCAAAATAAACACATCCAGCAAATCACATAAAGTTCTTGCATCTTTGATTTGATGAGATGCATCAACAGATTTGATAAACATAGTCCCCTTGGGACAACTAACCAAGAAGTTTATAAGGGTTCTCCCCTTTTGGTCAGTCCAACCATCTGACATAACAGTGCACCCTGTTTGTGCCCATGATGCCCTAAAATCCTCCAATCTTTGGGTGCAGTCATGCTTTTCATCTTGAAGAATCCGACCTCTGAAATCATGATAAGAAGGGATTTTGTACCCCGGGCCAACACTGGCAATAGCATCAACAGTAGGTTGGAAAAATGGATTATTCCTTACAATGCTGAAAGGAATATCACTCCAGAGGAGAAATTTTGCCATCAACCTGTCAGCTTGTTCTTTTTCAGTTCTTTTTAGCATTGAACCGATAGATGGTTGTGAACCAGGTGTGGTTCGAGGAATAAAAAATGATGATGCAGCTACCGGATTGACTGATGCTGCAGTAGAACCAGTGCCACTTGGCCCACTTCCTTCAGCTGACCTTTTTAGTTGCCTTTTGAGTTTTTCTTTGGCCTCTCTAGTGTGCTCTAACTCTCCCAATGCTCTCATGGCTCTTTGGATAAGTTCAGGATTTGTATTTATACAGGGCCCCACATCATGTCCAGGGATTTGTGCAAGGTGAAACTTCAACCTGTACACCCCCCCGCGTATCTCCTTTCCACACAACTTGCAATTCAAGTTTTGTCTATCATTCGGAGCTTTAGGTTCACCATATTCCCAAAAATGATCCAATTTCCTTGGCATGTTTGTTTTTGAACTTTGAATTTGCAAACCTATGGGAAAATAAGGATTAGGAAATAGGAATTTAGGATTACAATTTAGCATTTACAAAATTACAAGTTACAAATTTCCAGAATCCAAAGTTCCAAACCCAAGTTACCCAACCAAATGGCAAATGCCAAAAACAATGAAAAAACATAAACAATGTTTCAAAAAAAAAAAAAAAAAACTGGTTCCCATAGTCATACCAAGTTACCCATCCCAAATCAATGAAAAAATACAAAAAATTCTTTAAAAACAATGAAAACAAAAGGAAAATGGTGCCCATATGAAGTTTCCCAACCAAAAACAATGAAAAACAATGTTTTTAAACAAGGAAAACAAAAAAAAATTAATCCACATACCGTTTCTATGGAGAAATTGGTGGTCTCCTCTTGAATTTGTCCTATAAGCACTTAGATTTGGTCACAAACCCTCCAGCTGCTCTCTCCAAGACTTCCTCCTCCTTCTGCGCGCGCCCACTGTCCAAATGACCAAAAAAAATCCAAAATCTCATTATAAAACCCGCTGCCCCGACACCCTGCGCTTTTTTTCGAAAAAATCAGCAAAAAAAAATATAGCCCCTTTTTTGGTATAATAAGAGCGATTAAATCGGCATTAGGAAAAAAGCGCGATTTTTTAAAAAAGTTTCACAACACTGATCTAAGCAAGTTGAAGTACATTTGTTGGTCATTGGAATTTCAGTGTTTTATGTGTTGGGCAAGTTTCATCATTTGAAGTGGTTTATGCATTGTTGTTACAACATTGATAAGATCTGAATTTTTTGAAGTAGTATTGTTGGTATAAATTTGTGATCAGCATCTTGATTGACTATTTTAAGCATTTGGCATCTTGGGTTACTTGGTATCTTGTGGAATATTGTTGAAATTTACACTTGTATCTCTAAGCATTTTATCTTGTCTAAGATTGCAATTCGCTATTGTTAAGTACTCTTAAAAGGATTCTAATTAAGTACTTAAACAACTTAAGAAAATCTTAACTCAAGATAAATCTCACTCATAATCTCTTGCATAAGCATATTAGATCTAGATTTGCATTAATAATTTACCTCCTAGCATAAGCTAGGTTGATAGAGGTATAGGACAACCCTTCTTATCTAGCTTGAGGGGCCTCAGCAACTCTTCGATGGTTAACACAGTGACCTTGCAATCATCAAAGCCACAATCTCTGCAACGCCAGAGGCATCAGGTGATAGAAGCCTAACAGAAGGTATCATTAATCAGGCCCTAGCCTGCTTCCTGTTAGGCTCCTTTCCACAACCTACCTTGGAGCCCAGCTTCAAAATAGTTAAAGAGGGATTACACTTAGACTAGGCATTTAACTAAAATTTACCAAAATCATTGCATCTCACATAGATCTTAGGACTTGCATATCATATAAGATAGTCAATCATTCAAGCAGCCCGCCATCCCATCATTTGGTTCCAATTCATAAGAAGCAAGAATTTGTGACTCAATTAAGGCACTGGTCTCATAATAGAAAATCTAATTTAATCAATAATCTTGCTTAATTTCAACCAAGCGGCTAGGCCACTCATCCGTGTCTCCCAAGTGCGTTGATTCTCAACTTGTTTTCCTTCACTTCATTCCATATGGACTACCCACCATAGTTTGTTGTTGGGAGACAGCTAGAACGGAGTGGGCGGGGATCAAAGTGACAACCCTCGTCCTGAGCGTTGTCGCCATGCATGTACAATTCGGGCGACAACATGAAGTATAAGTTTATGGAAAATGAAGTTGATACTGACATTACCTTTCTCAAGGACAGTACTCTCGATGATTCTCTTTTTGAGAACCTTGAGGAACGTGATCCCATTAGCCCCTTAGAAGATGACATTGGAGATTATTTCCATATTGAAAAAGACAAGTGGGAAGTTGTTGGCCCTCAATTTAACTGTGCTCCCATTTATGAAAGCGACAAGGACGATGAGGTTGAGAGTGGTCCCCCCTTTCCCTCGAGCATTATTTATGAGGAAATATCCATCGATACCCTTGGAAAGGAGAATTATCATTTTCCCTTGCATGAAAATGAGCAATTGGAGATGATTCATTCTCCTTTTTGGGAAGACCCTATCTTTGATACCAATAATGATAGGATTGATAAGGCCCTTGCTCGTACCTACTTTCCTTATGATTCCGGGAGTATATTCAAATCACTTGAGCCTCAAGAGTTGGATTTTCAGAAAAAGGGTCCCATTGAGACTTCACCTTTTCCCTTTCTATTGTCCATCACCTTGAGTTTTCATCAAGTGATTCTCTCACCCATATGATCTCAAGTGACCGTGAGCCCTTTCCCCCTTCCGAGTATAGTGTCAAGGAAGATCCCATCATTGGTTATACCTCACCTCCTTGGACACACCCTCAAGGTCTTAATCACTCCATGACCTCCCTTCTCCAAGGTGATTATCACCTTAAGCGACCTATTTATTGCGCCCCTTCCTTCCTGCGCCCTTCGTTGCCCTCCCATCATGACCTTGTGGCATCTACAAAACATGATATTATAAACAATGATTGTGATAAGGAGTTGTTGCGAGTGATCTTTCATTCCACCATTGCGTACTTAGAGGGAAGGCCCTGCACTTCTAGATTGGCTTATTCTCCTTCTCCTAGGGCTTCATTTTGCCTCGAATGGAGATCATATTTTCCAACCTCCCACCTGCTTCATCCTCCATACAAATGTATCTGCATCCACTTTGTGATTTGCTACATGAGTAGTCATACTGACAGGCATATGTATATTGATATGATGATATGTTGGTTGCACTAGCTTTATGATTACACTTAGCATTAGCATTATTATATGCATGTTAGAGTAGGATGCATTGCATGTTGACTTTGCATTAGAACTAATGTCATATGATATTTCTCATGATAGATTAGTTGCATTCAAATTTTAAAACTGCACTTTACTTCTATCAATTGATTTTATGGGCCTAATCCAAGCATGTGCGATCATGAGAAGCCGTGAAAGCATGTTGCTCATTTTTCATCTATTATATGTGCAGGTAACAGGTCTACGGTAACCAAGAGATTGTTGGAGTTCTCGTGACCTCTCGTTCGAGTAGCTTCATCCACTTTGTTGAGAGATCACATCCCAGTTGGAGCCAGATGTTACCCACCATTTTGTGGGTGATATCCCTACAAGAATTATTTTCTTCAAGATGGTCCTTAGCCGGCAGCCCCTTGTACCGACCAACTAGCTCGGTGTACCATTTGTCCACCACCTAAGCCAGTCATGTGGTCCCTCACCCATTTGCCATGATCATATGTTTGAATGTGGACCTCCCGAACCTGAAGGTATGCCTTGTCATTCGGTAATTGAGTGTTATAGTTTGCTTCTCATGGACAATCCTGGGCATAGATTAATGGGGGGATTCGGCAGAAAGAATGAGCTAGGTCTATGTTCTTGTCCCCTCGACCCCTTTTTCAATGTTAACCTTGGATTCTAGTCCTGTGGAATCTCTTTTACTGAACATTTGGCTTTAGGGATGGCATTTCATGCAAAACATTGATTTTGGTTGCGTGGTCCCGCTCCCTCATCCACATATATTACTCCATTTCCACTCATTATAACCCCGTTCATCATTTCTCCCACCTAGGTCCACATTCCTCCACTGGGTCCATATAGTTCTAACTCTCACTTTCCCCTTGACCTCGAGTCAGGCCTGAAATGATGCCCTGGAGATTGATGGAGCTAAAAAGAAAAGTAAAAGCATAATTTGCTACATTCAACAGAAAAATGTACCACAAAATGCAAAAGATGGTCGAGACAAACACATTTAGCTCGTGGGCGAAAGACAATACATGAGCTCTACCCCATCATCATGGTCATCACCCTGGTTCCTACAGGCCCTAGATAAGCCTCCTTTATCATTTAGGAACCCATAATTGTCCCAACCCCTGGTGGGCAATGAACCGCCCTACCTTAAAGAGGGTATCCACTACCATATCTCACGCATCATGCTCTTACCCCTTGAGAGGGAGTGTTGAAATTTGGTAGCATTGGGAGGTACTCTCACGTGCCCTTGGTGCTAGATATGTGAGAGGAAAACACTCATAGGATTGATTGTATGAGTGTATGACCTAAGAGATGATGATTTGAACCCATAGACCCATGGTATTTTGATGACCCGTGGTATTGCACCCTTTGAAAAGGTATAAATTAGAATTCAATGGAGAGGCTTGAGATCAAACATGGAGAGGAGAATAATGGATGTTTCTTCTTGATTGGGGTTTTGATTTGCTAAGGAAACTACAGACCTGCAAAGGAGCAATAGGGTACTCTTGAAGGATGTGAGTAAATTGGTTCATGGGGCAAATATGTTAGGACAAATCTTCAAGGAGGTTGTTAGGTTGTTCTAAAGGCAATGAAGGAAAGGTCACAAGGAGAAAAGGAGTTTTTTATGGCATTAAAGGCGGTTTGTGCCCTAGGAAGGGTAGAACCTATGGGAATCTACCATCCAAAGGCTGAAGGACAAGCCATTGAAGGTAGAGGAAGCTAGCCACTAGTTTGAGGGACAAAACCATAGTCAAGGGAAGAAGGAATTGTGTCATAAGGAGGGTCGGTTGACTGATAAGGCAGTTGTGTAGGAGCCAAGCCTGTGGAGGGGTCGATTGGTATTTTTGGGTAGTCTACAAGTCAAGAGGAAAGAATTTGTGCCCTAGTTTAGGGCTTGACCTGTGGCAGGAACAACCCACAGCAAGAAGGGTTAGGGGTTGTTGATTGGAGGTTGGGACATCAAGCTACAGCAGAAGGGAAGGTCGCACACTTGTTGAGTGCTATCTGTAGCCAAAAAGGGTAGACCGAGGGCTTAGGGCTTGCTGGAAGGTAGCCACAACAAGTGTAAGGTTGGATAAGGAGGGTCGCAGACCTGTAGGGTAGGTTACAGGCGGACTGAGGGTTTGAGAGGGCTAAGAAAGCCCTAGGTTGACCACACCAAGGTATAGGAGGCACTGTTGGCCTATGGTGGCCATTCAAGGAAGGACAATAGCTTAAAAGGAAGCATTTTGTAGGGCAGTTGAGGGTTGAAAGAACTCAGCCTCAGCCTAGGAAAACACGGGTGTGTTTGTTCATATATTTTTGGTATCATACAGGGAATTGTAAAGGACCATTTTCCCTGGTAAGGGAGCCCTTGGATTCTTATTGAAGGAAAAATTAGAAATTGGTTTTTGTAATTAAAATTGTGTGTTTTGTGCATGATCTAATTGCTAGTGTGTATCCATTGTGTAAAAGTTTTAAAATTAGGCATTTTAGTGTGTTTATGTGTTTTGTTTTGTGAAACTACCAAAACATAGACCAGACCTGGGGTGCATAGATTTCTAACACGCACACCCTACTTCAAGTCTTCTTTAGGTTTTTCTCCTCACAAACCATAGCACCTTCCTCCCTTGCATAAAGACAAGTACAAAGACTTGAGGCAAGTTGATCTTTGAGATACAAATAATTTGATGAACTCTCACATCTCTAAGACAAGATTATGTGAAAAAGATACAACTAAAGATTCTCTCCAACGTTTATATAAAATAGATGAGGGAGGTCAACAAATAGTAAAGCAAACAAGATCCACAAACAACTATCTCAGTTGACCTAACTAATCATTAACTAAGTCCACATGTCAAGCGCTCCTACTCAAAGGTCACACATGTCAAGTTCTAAGGTAAGCATGTCCATTAAGCAAGGATCACAAGGTGAGTGCTCCACAACACCAAGGTCCAATGCTCTCTCCCAAAGATATCCAACACTCCAACAACTACCTCCTAGGCCATGCGCTCCTTCAAATCCACCAAACCTCCATGAATGCTCCTTAACCCGAGCCTCCTCAAGTTAATCACAAGTCTCCACATAAGACACCAAATGGTCCCATGCTACCAAGGGTTAAACGCGCTCCTACTAAATGTCCCAACTCTCCTACTCCATATAGGTTCAAGTAACCATGCCCTCCATATACACTCCATGAAAAATGTCACCATGCCACATAGGATACCAACCTCCTAAGGAAGTTCACCATATAAGTATCAAGTCAAGGTCTAGCAATCCATGACTAAGCTATCTCCAATGTGTGTGTCCACTAAGATACAACCAAGGGTAGGCATCACACCTTACACTCCGGAACAAACAAAGCACCCCCAACATGGTGTAAACCATTAAAGTAACCCCACAAGCTAACAAGTTGCTTTAGATGTTTAAAATATTTTTGAAAATGAATATTTTGGAAATTTAAGTTTGTGAATGTTTTCCCCCATGTTACCAATAAGGTTTTTCTCAGAACCTCTACGATATCTCACAAACATGATATTTGCAACATTGATATAAACCTGGTGTCTTGTTTGACAATTAAATGCCAATCCATACATTAAAAAAATGCCTGTGGTGCATAATATATCTTCTGGTGTAGGAGGGTTAAACTCCTATTGAAATGTTCTTCTTGTCGATAAGTTATGAATGACACAAGATTCAAGCACTCGAGATGAAGTCCCTCATAGTTTAGCAATTCGAAGTATGTCATGGTGGCTTTTTATATTGATTCCTTTGCATTTTCGACCAGTCTCTGTACCTTCTTTAAAAGAAATGCTTGCCCTTTCCTAAAAGAAATTTAAGCAACATATTTTTCTAGCAAGTTTAGGTGTTTTCAGGCGGGGATTTTTGCTCAATTTCAAGATGCTATGTGGCCAATTTGGACCTGCTTGCTTTCAAAAGTTTTACAAGTTAGGACTGAATCTTGATGCCAGATTGTGCTTCATCTGTACAGATTTGTTTTGAAAGATAAAACATTCCTTTTCACTGGATTTTGGATGAGCCAAGATAGTTTCGTTACTATTCTTATCTTTTTTACTAAGACATGAAATTCTTCTCGGACTCCTCCAATTACTAATTTACATATTTGTTATATAGACGAAATGGTGAAACTGAACATGTTTAACATTTTTATGGTGCGGACACAAAACTTAATTCAACAAAAACAAAAAATCCACATGCATGACCAAGCACTCTCATCCATTAAGTAAAACTTGGCCAAACTTGATCCAGGCTAGCTGACTACATCAAGAAAGTCAAAAATCAATCAAAGGCATATATCTAAATACCAAAAAAAAAAAAGATTTCTCAAATGTAAGAGCCATCTAATTTGCTGAATTATTTAACACTTCAAACTTACCTCATCGACAGAATTGACCCCTTTAAAAGTAACCAACCACTGATGTTGGGCGGCATGAAATCTTCCTTTTACAAGCTCAAACTCCTTTATCATCATTGTGCTAGAGCTTCTCAGTCTCAACCATCTTACACCTGGCTGCCAAAGACATCACCACATCTCAGCTGATTAACGGAACCATAGCAAGCCAAGCTTCCTATGTAAGCCTGGTTCGTGGAGACGATGCATTGAATAAATGCAATAAGGCCTATATGCGTACAACTGAATAATTCGAAATAAAATTTAGCAACCACTTGGAAAGTACCTCTTGGTAATTGCAGCTTTTAAGTATTTGAACTGGGGTACAACCTGAGCATCCAGTTGCATTGCGGGGTTGTATTGCACGGGAATTGAACTGATGGCCATCTTTCTGGCAAGTCAGTTTCCCTAGCTAGCTCTCAGAGCCCAAGCTCATGTAACCTAATGTTGCAATGCAATCTATGTTTTCACTGAGAGAAGCAAGGTGCTCTCCAATTCAGGTTGAGGTGGGTGCATCGGTGCTCTCCAATTCAGGTTGGGTGGGAACATCGAATATGGAGATTAACACAAACTCATCTAAACCCGGTCTGATATGCTCGTCGAGGTTGCCACATGTTACACACGGCTTTAAATGGGTCTGTAATTGTACTAGTGTGTGCATAATTGGCGACTCCACAAGGGAAATGAACTCGTGACTATAGGTAGCCAATGCAATTCAGTAAACACTAAACAAAACCTACTTGATGCAAGCATCTTGTAGAACAATGGGGGCATTCAGTACCTTAAGAAAACGTTCTTCTGGAAAATCTGTGGCGGGTTTCACACGGACCTCTCCACGAAGACCATGCACATTGCATATGTAACCTGCCTCAACAAACTGGATGTCGTCTGCATCACTTTCTGCTTCATCAATTTGGGTCTCCTCTACTGCATCTCGCACCATTTGGGTTCCTAAAACTATGCATTATAAAATACATTCAGCCTACGAAATATCAAAAAAGCTGCATATGAAGCTTCACGAGAAATTTAAACCCAGCCAAAACCCGAGAAACGGAGACAGAAAGAAAGAAAAGAAAAATGGAATCAGAAGCAAAGGAGCATACCAGAGTTAAATTGTTCTGTGATTGCGCTCTGTACAGCATCCGAGGAATGCCGAGCAATTGTTTTTAGTCTTGTTGGAGTGAAATGAATACATTTTTTGTACAGAAATTGGATGGGCATCGAACGATAAACCTTAGATGTGGACATACATTTGCGAGTTGCAGTTATGGAGAAAGAGGATGACAAGCAGGAGAGCGTTGGATATATTGCAATCTCCGCCATGCCTTGCTACTGAATGGATTGCCTCCAGCTCCAAGGCCGTGTTGCTGTTAATGGGTGTTTATCCAGACAGCCCAGTAACGTGCACATCCATTCCAGTCGTTGTGACAAAAATATGTGGTTTAAGAGTGGTGCTAAAAAATAGAAAAGAGGCGGTCACATGTTCTTCATTTCATTATGGGAATTAAAACAGCGATTGTATTCTAATACTGGTTTGATAGTTCAGCGACACCACTTCATATCCTCGACCAAAAGACCAAACGCGGACTGTAGAGATTAAGCCAGACCTTATAGCCTATTATCATTAGCGAATAGGTTAGCTACACCCCTTGGGCCTTCGTATCCTTAACCAGGTTAAGACTAAATGACGGTTGTTACAAACCAATTAGGATTAATTTTTCTGAATGATATCCTCCTTGTATTCAATCAAAAATCAAAAGATCTAATGAAGGTTTGTGAAAACTAGTTAACATTGATTTTCTGCAACGGTCCTTCGAATTCTAAACTTGATGCACATTGATTTGGATATTTAAATGAAATGTCACAAAAGGTTTTCAACAAAATATCATTGATCCAAATGAAATGCCACGAAAGGTTTCCAACAAAATATTAGACGGTTGTGAACAAACGTGAAAAAATTGGTGTATTACCTTTTTTTTTTCCTTCTTGTGAAAAAATTGGTGTATTACCTTTTTTTTTCCTTCTTTTCTTTTTGTTTTGTTGGGTAAAGAAGTTGGTGATAAAATTAGTTATTTTTTATGTTGATATTAAATTTGTTAAAAAGATTTATTTTAACTCGTGATAAGAGGGATCAAATTCTAAAGTACAATTTTTTCTTCAATTTGTGCATTCAAGACATCTGTATCTTAGAAGATTTGATCCCTCTAAAAACTTGGTAGATCTAGAATTAAGATAAATCTAGGAAGAAAGAAAAAATATTATATTGAAGTGTTTAATCTCACTCATAGTCATCAACCGAAAGCTTACATAAAGGCCAATATCTCTTGGAGAGCCAAAATTCTTATTGTTCAGTTAAGGACTAATTCTCATCAACTCCGTTGTGAAACAAGACGCTCGAAAACGTCAAAAGAAGTGTGGGAGGAAAGAGTATGCATTTTTTGTTCTTCCGTAAAAGAGGAAACAGAAAAAACATTTCATTTTAGAATGTGAGACTCTCAAAGACAACAAGGAAAGTTATGCAGATATGCTAGCAACTAGCTCTTGGGATAATCTATTTAGCGAGGGGTTTGTCGAGAAGCTTGGAGCATTTATTGTGAAGCTTCACAAAAAAAGAGCCTAATACATGAAGCAGATGAAGAAGCAATATGTCCCATAAGATATCTTTAGCCTCATGGATGTTAAAATAATTTCTTTCTTTCTTTCTATGCTAGTTTATATAACAGATATACTTATTGTTTTTTACTTTGAGAAAATTTAACTCACAGGACAAAACTTTTTTAGCTACCATATCAATTTACTTAATTTATATATATGAAATACTAATTACTTTTTACTTTAATAAGATTTACCTCACCTATACCAATATAATTTTTTCACAACATTTTAATTTTGAAGTATTCCTATTTCAAGTTTTGTAAGTAACCTGAGAGTTGGCATTGTAGTTTTGTAAGTATTCCAATTTCATGCAACATTTTACAAGTAATAAAGGTTGACTTGTCTTTAATTAATTCTACGTTTTGTTAAATAATTTTAAATGATTTTTCACATTACAAAAAAAACCTAATCTAATATTTCTTCCTAATGAGGGATCAAAGCAAAACATAATAAGGAATGGGGTGTTGGTAAGTTTTATAGTATAGTGAGGTGAGTTTGTTATCCCAATGTGAAAGGAGGCATAATTTGGAGACAAATAATCTTTATTTAATTATTAAAATTTTTAAGAAACATACTTGATTGTATATATGTGTTTTTTGTTAAAAAGTTTAACTTAGTTGACATATTCAATATTATTCTTTATCTTTCATTAATTAGTCAACTCATATTTTTATTTTTATTTTTTAACATAATGTTACGTGACAACATCTCCTTCATATACTAGGTTGTAGAGTGCCTCTTGGGTCAAAATTTGTAAGTCAAGAAAACAATTTGCAAAGTTATGCTCAGGGCTACTTATAGACTTTTTTTTTTGGCCTCATTTTGCAAACAGGGCTACTTATAAACTTCTTCTTTTTTTGCCTCATTTTGCAAACAGGGCTAGTGGTTAAATAACAAAGAAGCACGAGAACAAATTTCCTAGGGTGAAGAAGAGACTATGATTTTTTGGAGCCAATCTCAAAACATTTTTCATTGTGAATCGAGTTTCCTCAACAAGTTGGGTCGTTGTAGATGTGGGCATCAAATTTTCCCCCCTTTTTTCTTAGTTCTTCCTTGGGTTTTCGGCCATCCATTTTCCATGATATTGCTAGGGGAAGTGAGTGTATTTTTTTCCATTATCATTTCATTGAGTGGAGAGGATTTGTTGATTGTAAAAAAATTAAAAGTTTCCTTGTGCCCTAGGTTCAATCTTACTTTTAAGAATAAAAATGTCAAAAATTTTGGACCCTATGTGGGAATATGGTGAACTTAAGGGGGCGTTCAATCGACAAAAAATGAGTTACAAGTTGTGTGGAAGCATATGATAAGGAGAATATCTCAATTGAAATACCACCTTGCACAAATTCCAGGACATGAGAAAACTTTGCCCATACGCATCTCCAGAAATCATTAATATTACCATCAAATCATTAGAAGATAAAGATTTTGCCAAGGTAATTATGAAACTTCAAATTGCAAGGGGAGTGGGGGCAAGTGAGAGTGGTTCTTCAACAACACCTTCCACAATGGCCAATCCCACATCTACCTCATCATTTCTTGTTCCTAAAACCATGTTTGGTGCACAACCTTCTATCATGTCAACCCTTAAAAGAAAGGAAAAGGAAGAAGTTGACAAGCTAGTGGATAGGTGTTTTAGGTGGAGTGACATTCCTTTTAGCATTGCCAAGAACAATCCATTTTACCATGCTATGTTTTATGTTATTGTTATTGTTGGCACAGGGCATGCCCTTCCTATGATGACTTGAGAGGGCCTATTCTTCGAAATGAAAAGGTTGATTGCACTATTAGATTGGAGGAATTTAGGGCTTCATGGAAACACATTGGATTCATTGTGATGTCAAAGGATTTGATTGATCAAAAGGGTGGAAGCCTTATTAACTTCTTGTTTAATTGTCCCAAGGGGACAATGCTTATGAAATCTATTGATGCATATTCACATATCAAAGATGCTTGATTATTATGTGATTTTTTGGACTTGTTCATTCAAGAGGTAGGTCCATACAACGTTGTCCAGGTCATAATGGAAAACACTACAAATTATGTTGTTGCTAGTAGGTTGCTTATGGAGAGGTATCCTAACTTGTTTTGGACACCTTGTGTTGCACACTATATTGATTTGTGTCCTACCACAACATGGTTTGCCACTAGCTTCATGTCTCTTCAATTTCTTTTGAATTCTATGTGGGATGTCAAGAGAATGTTTCTTTTAGACGAGTGACATATTGTATCTTTTAATTACAAACTAGAGGGAAAGGCCATATGTGTGTTACTTTCATATCATGAGAGATTTTGGCAGGAGTGAAGGGGTTGTGTGTTGTTTTTGAACCTTTGGTAATGATTTTTGACCGGTTGGTGGAGATGAGCTTGTAATGGGCTACTTGTGTGAGACTATGGATAGGGCAAAAGAAGACATCTACAACTATTATGATGATGACGCGAAGGATTGGTTTGAGAAACAACAGTTGATGTGGAGATTGATTGATGAGTAATGGAATAATGCACTCCATCACCCCATTCATGTTGTAGGGATTTACCTCAAACCCCACATTTTCTTACTCCTTTGGTTTCATATTTGATGTTGAGGTGATGGATAGATTACTTAGCTGTGTTCATAAGATTATGCCACCTCTCGAAGAATGTGCATGAATTTCTAAAGGAATGGAGATATATAAGATGGCGGGTGACACATTTAGCTTTGACATGGCTATCCCTGATAAGATGACCAAAATGCCACGTAAGTTTTATTTTGTTTCAAATTTCACTATCTCTTCATATTTCACTTGAACTTTCAAATTTCAATGTTGTTTCTTATGTATCTCTTATTTGTTGTAGATGCATGGTGGACAAGCTATGGTGGTAGAGTACTCAATCTCCAAAATCTCGCCATTCGAGTGCTTAAGCAAACATGTAGCTTCTCTAGATGTGAGTGCAACTAGAGTGTATTTGAAAAAATATACACCAAAAAGCACAACATGTTAAAAAAATTCAAATTAAAATTTTGAATTTATTATAAACTATAATTTATTATTTATAATTATAAATTTATAACCTATGACCCTCACACAAGCTAGAGTCATAATGCCTTAATGGAATGGTCTACTTCTACTACAATCTCTAATTGTGGGTGAGGAAACTTCATAAAACACCTAACATGGAGGCCATCTCATTGGATGGGATTGTCACCACTGATACATGGATGGTTGAGGCTTGTCACGAAATCATACGTTGATTGGTTAGAGGAGGGGTCACTAGAGGAGGTAGTAGTTGTAGGGAAGAGAGAGACATATGACGAGGAGGAGGTGACACCACCTAGTATGGTCACCAATAGAGGGCGTAGTCTGCCTTCTCCTACTTTTTCTTTTGGAGGACATGAGAATCCAATGCCAACCCCAAGGCCTTCTTCCTCTAGAGGAAAAGCCATTACTTTTTCACATAAAAGGGGCAAAGGAAAGCATTAGTTAGTAGTTTACATATCCAATTTCATTGTATATGACTCATGATTACAAGATACATTTATTATATTTGTTGTTAATATTTGAGTCTAAGTTGAGACTCAGGATTCAGGACATGATTCACTATTATGTGAAATGTAGCACTAGACACCTTATACATATCGTATATTAGTTTTCTTTCCATATTTATGCGTAAATGCATTTATTTGATGTCATGGATGCTTTGAATGCTAAAAAATGGGAAAAAATATATTTTTAAAAAAATTGTTGATGTTTTCTGAATTTTTCCCAATATTTACAATTTTTTATTTTCCAAACCCCTTCAAATATTATCCCAAGGTCGATGTCTTCAACATTAATAAATATCATTTATCTCACAACTCGCGTAGGCATTCCATGTTAACACTTTTAACATGGATTTATTCCATGTCATGTCGTAGTGCCATACTAGTTGGTCTTACCCACCCAACCACACTTCCTCTAATACTTGTCTTCTAATAATAGATAGCCCCACTATTAACATTCAAATTTTTATCTCTTGGGTTTAGTTTCGAACAATGAGGAAACAAACATCACCATTAATATCCCAAATTCTGTCTCTTGGGTTTAGTTTGAATGGTGAGGAAAATTGTTTTTGATCCTCCCCACCTAGGTTCAATCCTATGGACATGTTGGCCTATTGTGATAAGGATCAAAGAGTAGGTGACCCCTAGGATAGAGCTTCCTCCCTCGTGGTGGGGTTTAGGATGTCTCAGCTCTTGCTAAGTCATAAGTTATTGACATATTTGGCTTGCAAGCTATTGGATATACTCTCGTTGTTATAGTGACAACCAGAAGGTTTGATTAAGGGCCTCACCCAGATTACTCCAATGAGTTACTGATTCACCATTGGTTAAAATAAAATAAAAAATAAAAATAAAAACATCCCAACATCCCAATTAATATCCTTAGAATTTTGTAATTAAATTTGTTTAGAATAAACGATAATAGGGTGTATTGTTAAGTCACTCTGTGATGTTCATGAAGGTCACTGATTTGAAACTTCGTGGACAAAATTTCAATCTTGTTAAGGGCTAGTGTGGCCCAGGATGGGAGTGATCCCTGGGTGATTTTGACGGCTTAGATGCCCTTGGATCATAGTTTCTCAAGCCAAAGGTCAAGCCTATAGTCATCTCTCGAGAACTCAAACAACTTTACAAAGAAAAGAATAAAAAATTAATTAAAACTATGCATGGAATTTTATTTTATGTTACACTCGTCACCATGGATTAGATATGACATGACATTGTAAACATTGTACATGATTTACTTTTTCATTTAGTAAAATAATGATGACCAAGGCAACGAAACTATGAATGTTTATAAGAGCTATGATACCAAGAGTGGGGAAAAGTAAGGGGTTTAAGGGATTTCTTTATTATTCCTCTATCTATCCTACTTTATCATCTTCACCCTATTAAAACTATGAGAAGTGGGGAAAACTAACCTCTAGAGTTAAGACATCACTCCCATGCTTTAGCAAGGTGTCTCCCCCACAATCTTGGGACAAGAGGAAGTATTGAGGGGAACCTCTTGTAACACAATGATGCGTCATAATTGGATTAGTGTGATACCAATTTTTACATATTAACCAAAAATGAAAATTATGTGCCCTAAATTTAGGAATTAAATCAACAATTACAGAAAATATGCCTAGACTTTCCACTTACTCATACATTCAATTAAGCCGGAATTGAATAACTAGGATGCAGAAGAATACCTAGTTATCTGTTTCAAGGATTTTTGGATTGTTGTTGCTACCGATGCAAGTACCAAACTGACTTTTTCCTCCTAGCCTATCTAGGATCAACCTGTCTAGTTCCCAGATCTAGAAGACTTCAAAATAGAGGTATTATGGCCCTGGCGCCCAAAACCCCAAGAACAATTACTCAAGACTCTATATTTCTCTCTTTGCTTCTCACAGTTAGAAATAGAAACCTCCTTCAGTGTTCTTCATTCTCCCTGTCACGGTCTCCTCGACTCCTTTATATGCCAAAAATCCATTGTCTTCAAATCCTTCTGTTGTCAATCTCCTACCTTCTCGAATCATCCTTTCCCTTTGTTTAAAGGCAATTACATCCATAAATGTAATGAAGCGTTGGTTAAATCTATTTATTTAGTTTAGGAGCTAAAAATATCTTATTTAATTTTTAATGTAATTAAATTACTTTATTTATAAGTTTAAATAAATCACCTTATTTAAAAATTAAATAAATTACTTTATTTACTTTAATTAAATTAAATTAATAATTCATCATATTTTTTTATTATTAAAGGATTATATATGTATATGTATATGTATATGTATATGTATATATATATATATATATACATATATATATATATATATATATATATACATATACATATACATACATACATACATACATACATATATATATATATATATATATATATATATATATATATATATATATATATAACACTTTTAAAATTTGTGTTTTAAATATTTATTGGTTTACAACTTAATAGTCATGCCTTGCCCCAGCAGAGCTTTCGAGCTATTATAGAATCACCCTATCTTTCCTAATCTCTTCCACCATCCTATCCGTCCTCTATTGGAATATGCCATGGCGTTAACTATACTGACCTCAAGGTGACGACGTCAACTATATCGACTTAATTTCCCAGTAGACATCCGACAGTCATCATCACACGTCTAGGGGAGCGTGACTCGCACAGCCTTCCCATGACTCCAGGTTTTGGAGGATAACCAGTGGGAAACACCTCCACCCCTCCTATTAGGACCAGGGTCAATACCATAACATGGAACTTCATTGAGCCTCAATTATTCTTAGAGTTTTGTCATCATGTGGCAGTTTGGTAATGATGTTATTTGCAATGTAAACACTTGTCCACACATTATAACATACGCATCAATATATTCAAAGCAAATTGTATTCAAATAACAATTTTTGCGCATTCCAAATATGTTGATATCTATGATATCGATCTTTGAGTTGAGATAACATATTTGGCTATGTTTAACCAATGCAGATGTAAGTTCGCTTTTATATTAAGTAGTCAACTGTAGTCATTCTTTTATTTCCATTCCATCGAAATAAAAGTTAGAGACATCACATCTATAACATAAGTCATAATTCATATTAGTATCATGTACCAGTAATGTTAAGAAAATAATAGACTTAATATCAGTATCCATGTACTAGCAATGTTAAGAAAATAAGATATTTCATATTGGTATCCATCTACCAGCAATGTTAAGCAAATAATATGAAATTATTCTTATGTGTAATCCTTCATAGTTATAGAAGAGTTCAAAATGATACTCTCAAGTATCTCGTCAAATAAAGTAAAGATATACAAATAAGGTTTTAATTGCTTCAAAATCAAAATAAGTTGGGGTATTTCCGGTATATGGCCTCTCTGTCTTCTCAGGAAGTCAATCCAGGACTATACTTGTGCCACTGAACCTTGACTTGGTCTACCAAGTGGTTCCTGAGTTGTCGCACCCTACGTTCCATTATACGTAATGGTTCAACTGAAATGGTTCCATCGTCTGATGCCTACAGTGCCTTCCATTGAAGGTTATGTAATTTGTCAGCTATATAATGCCTTAGTATAGATACATGAAAAACACTATGAACTTTATGCAAGTGGGGTAGCAATGCAAGACGATAGGCGATAGTTCCAACTTTTTCCAGAACTTTGAATGTTCCAATAAATCGGGGTGACAACTTTATTCCTTTTTCAAATCAGATAGTGCATTTTTTTGGTCTTATGCGAATGAAAACTTGGTCCCTTACTTCATAATACCTATCTATCCTATGAGTATCGACATAACTTTTTTGTCTATCTTATGCTTCCTTTAACTGTTGTCTAATTTATTTTACCCGTTCTTCCATCTCTTGAATTAATTATGGCCCCACTATCACTCGGTTCTCTAACCTGTCCCAACTTAACGGTGCTTTGCAAGGTCTATCACATAATGCTTCAAATGGAGGCATTATGATTGAATTGTCGTAATTGTTGTTGTATGCAAATTCGACCAAGGGAAGGTACTTTTCCCGGTGTGTTTGCTAATCCATAACGTACATCCTCAACATATCTTCTATTACTTGGTTCAACCTTTCTATTTTTCCATCAGTCTCTGGATGATAAGTCGTACTTAAATTTAGTTGAATTCCTATGGCTGACTGCATACAAGTCCAAACTTTGAAGTGAAATGTGTATCTCTATCTGATATGATCTTCTTAGGAACTCCATGAAATCTAATAATTTCATTTATAAATACTTGATCTACATGAGTAACCTCATAAGTATATTTTACAGGAATAAAATGAGCGCTTTTTGTTAGCTTATCTACCACAACCATAATGGCATTGTGTCTTTGTTGGGTAAGAAGTAGCCTGACGACAAAGTCCATAGAAATTACCTCTTATTTAGTCATAGGAATGTCGTGAGGCTGCAAGAGACCCGCTGAGTGACAATGGTTAGCATTCACTTGTTGACATTCAACACTTTTTTGCAACGAATTGGACAATATCGTGCTTCATGCCTACCCAAAAGAAGAGTTTCTTTGTATCAACATACATTTTCTTTACACCAGGATGTGCACAACACAGTTCTCTATGGGCTTCCTTAAGGATGGTGTTTAAGATATCCCCAATATCAGGGATATACATCCTTCCATGGAATCGTAACAACCAGTTATACTCACGTTCATATCCCTCAAACTTAGGTTCTTTGGGGCCTTTATTATCAATCCCAACTCTTACTTTTAAATACCAACTATCTTCTAAGATATGTTATAGCACTTGCTTCCTAAAATATACCTTGATTGTACAAGGGAAAAGATCATTGGTCTTCTGCTTAGAGAATCTGCCGTGACATTCTCCTCCCCTTTAATGTATGAAATTCAAAATTCATTCTTTTTACAGGCCATTTTGTCACATCTAGTCAATAGGCCTGAAAACTGGATCAATCATTATCCATGAACACTTTGACATCATCATTTCACAAAGCCTTAAGCATGAACTCTCCAAAAAGTTTGAGTTTCTGGGAAAATCAACCTAAAAACTATGTTTTTTGCCCCAACACACCCTACCCTTTGGCCCACCTACGTTCAGTGCATGTTGTATACTTATCCACCTGCGTTGGTCAACACCAATTACTCTCTTATGCAGGTGCATTGATTCTAGAAATACGAGAGAAAAAAATTGAAGCTTCCAAGGTAATTTTAACTATTCACCACATATAGAGAACTCCAATTCCTATCTAGTCCTATCTTGGAGACCTTATCTCTTATCCCTTGAGCTCATCTTTCCCTCTTAAGTGGATCTCAAGCCTATATTGGTAATTCGATAAGAATTCCTAAACTACCACACTCCTCCAATAAGGTCCAGGTTGGCTTTTGGAGATTGATAGCACCCTTATGTTGATGCTTTGAACTTAAAGGAGTCACCATATTCATGCATTAGGGTTGATGTTGAGGTGTGCTTTGTGACAAGGAAGGACAAGTCAACTTAGGGAGACATCTACAAAGTCAGCTATTGTTTATGGTTGTAAACTCTCTCTTATATTTATCAATATAAAGAGTATCTCATTTTCTTATATGTGTTGTATTATGTTTGTACTCATGTATTTCAATGCTTTGTTGATTCATTGAATAGAGATGTTAGATTGTGCTACTTGGTTGTCATGGATCCTTTACTTCTTTTAGTCATGTGTGCGGGTTCTAATTATAAAGCTACAATTGGAGCTTACAAGCGAGGAGGAAAGAGAAGCTTGCTATAGATTCGACGTAGGCTTCATTCCTATATTCTGATCTCTTTAAGGAAAACTCTATGTTCTTTGTCTTTTGTTGTTCTAGACCAGTTCACTAGGTCTAGGGAATTCACCTTTGTCTACAATCATAAATTCCGCATAACAAATTGGTGACTCCTCTGAGGATAGTTTCTTCCCTTAGTGGTTTCCTTGACCTTAACACCTTTTTCACCTCTTAAAGCGACCTTGATTGACTCATTCAAACATTGATTGATCTTAAGAAAAAATATGTTTGAGCTTGGTTGGGTTTCTTGAGTCGTGTTTTGACCGAAAATGCCCCAGCACATCTCTTTGTTCTGAGACAAAGCACCCCAGTGCACCTAAGCCTTCTCTGTACCTATGTTGCAGTGCACTTTCTCTTGTTCTACACCTGAATTGATCCAGTGTTATCTGCACTACAATACACCTTATTATGTTTTGCACTTGCACTGATCTAGTGTATCTGCACTGTAGTGCACTTTTTCCTGTTCTGCACCTGCCCTATAGCGCATTGTCTCCTATTTTGCACTTGTGCTAATCCAATAGGATGAGAAAAAATTGCATTCCTTTCCTTTCTCTTTGATTTACTTTGGTACATAATGTTTTCTTCAGTTTTTGAGTTTGTCAGTGTCTCTTGAAAGCCATCTTAATGTTTGCATTTGGTTTTATATCCCTTTGGTAAGAATTTCTTTTGTTTTTTCTATTTCTTATCAATTAGGTCATTTGTAAACATTGAAATTGATTATTGATTGAATTGAACAAATTATATTATATTCATATTCTGTGTGATTTCTTTTATCAATAATCTTGTTGCATCTTAGTTTTCATTGCATTTGAAACATTAAAAGAAAAGAAAAACAATTATTTGCATTGCATATATGGCTTTGATTTTGATTGGAATAGTGAAGTTGAGGGAATCGATTGTTGCATCACTTATTTATTGCATTATTGATTTATTTCTTCTTCCCCTACTTAGTTAGGCCTTTCATTGTTAAAAGGAAAATGAAAAGGGTTATTTTTACCATATTAGTTGCATAATAGGTGTGTTCAGATGACATCGAGTTTTGAGCTTTGAAATTGAAACATAATTCAAGATAAACTCTAAAATTCACTCAATTAACCTAAGGAGCATTCAAAACCTAACACAAACATCTAGAGGTCTAGGCTAGAGATGTGTTCTGGCGTCTTTAAATGTAGGAGTTTTCGTTCTTTTTCAACGTTACATTTCGGAGGTGATATCTCGTTCCATATACGTAAGTGTATAAGATCATTCTCCACATACCTTTGAGTATATTGGATGGCACTCCACGCACAAAAAGTATATCAGAACGCTCTCATCATACGATTATGCATTAGATAACACTAATACAGAATGCGCTTCCACATACCTTCGAGTATATTTTGGAAGTCCCCATTAGGTTGCTATCACACCATAGGTAACCAAGTAGGCTTCCTTGTACACTTTGATACAACGAACACAACATTCGGGGAGATTTCCTGCACGTACATAAATCCTTGGTTTACCAAGGTGGTATATTGTAGTTCACAGTGACTTGCAAATCCTTATCTGCCTAGTTACCCCTTTGTTTTTTTTTTTTGTCTTTAATTTCTAAATTCAATTAATTAACCGTGGAACAACATCCTCCCTCTCGAGTCTACTAGTCAAGGAAACCCCTCTAATGGGAATCATAGTTCTTTTCCTTCTTGTGTAAATATTGGTGCTTCTTATATGGAAATGTTGTCCCTTCTTGAATTTACCATTGGTTTACCAATTTGGTTGCTTTCGACCTCCTTGGTTCCAAATGTCCAAACTACTCCTCAAACAAGTTCTCCTCCACCTAAACAACATCAACCTCAAGTTGACCCTTTTCCTTCTTCACCTATTGTTTCTTCATCCTCGCCTGGTGAAAGTCTTGATTCTAGTAACCAGGAAGCTAAGAAGAAGAAGAAAAGGACGAAGAAGAAGAAGCGAAATAAGCAAGGGGGCAACCAAGCAACCATTGTGATCAATGCAACTAGTATGGAGGAACCTTCCAATTAGCCCCACAAAGTTAAATTCCCTTGCAAGATATGTAAGGGTGACCACTTTCGTAGAAATTGTCCTAGTATTCCCAGGGTACTAGAAGTGTGATCTACAAGCTCACATCGACCTTGGTCGTCAACTTCTGGAGATCATGTTGGTAACAAACCATTGACTAATGATCATAAGGTTCACGGAAAGAAGGGTAAAGTTAAGTTTCCATGCAATTTATGTGAAGGGAATCATTGAATTCACCTTTTCCCTTATATGGATGAAGCATCCAAATTGTTGGGGAATCTTGTTTTTTCTCAAATGCGACTTCTGGCTGGTTATGGAAGCTTTCCCTTAATCCTCCACTAATTGATGAAGTGATTGATCAAAATCCGTCTCCAATCAATCCCACTCTCTCTGAACGTGAATACCATGAGTTAGTTCCAAACCAACCATTGGTTTAGAAAATGGTTGACTCGATTCCACCTTCAATTGATCGTACCTTTCCCATAGAGAGTGAACTTAATACTGCTCAGGTTCTTCTCATTTCTTCAGATTCCAATGAACTGGGTGGAAATCCTTCCTTTCCAACAGCATAAGGGGACAATCCTCTTATTCCCATGACACAGTTGGACAATCCTCCCATTCCCATGGCACAGGGGAGCAGTTCTCTTGTTCCTACGAAACCTCCTCCAAGAAAACAGACCATTCCTTTTATTTGAGCTAATTGACAAAGCATCGTCTCCCTTCTTACATGCCCTTCAAGGGCATTGCGAAGGCTTATAATATGGAAATATTTCACAATTTTTTTGATGAGGGTTCCCTTGTTAGCATTCTATCCCCCACTGCTTGGAAAGATTTGGGTTCCCCACAGCTTGTGTCCGCCCTTCGAATCTTTTAGCTTTTAACAGAAGAACCAATCAACCTTTTAGGGATCCTTCCTCATTTTCCTACTACTTTGGGAAGAAAAATTGTATGTATTAATGTTATGGTAGTCACAGGCCCCTTGGATTTCAATTTTCTCCTAGGGCGAGACTATGTTTATGCTATGAATGTTTTCATGTCCACACTCTTTTGAGTGATGTGCTTCCTGCATGATGGGAGAATTGTGACAATTGATAAACTTTCATTTGTTGGTCTTGATTTGACTGCCAATCATCCAGCTTCCCTAGATGTTCCTTATATGTAAGCGATATCTCACTCGCCACAGGTTAATTATGTGGCAACTTTTTCCATGCCCATACCCACCAGTGAAGAAGATCCTCTCATTGTTTGCTCAAATTCTTTTGACCTAGATATAGTAGGTGATATGGTGCATCATTTACTGGGGACACTGGAGCTTGATATTTCCATTGGATCCCTTTGATATGGATTCCTTCCAGAGCATATTCCTCCCATCTACTAAGAATATTTTGGAAGCCATGGCCTCTTATGGGCCATGATCAAGGTTCCTGGAGGAGAGTTCCTTTTCTTGTGTCAAGCTTGTTAAAAAATGAAACAAGGTTTCGAAGCAAAGTTTCTTGTCTTGTGTCAATCTCGTTAAAAAATGAAACAAGGTCCCATGAACAAAGTTCCTTGTCTTGTGTCAATCTTGTTAAAAAATGAAACAAGGTGTCATGAACATAGTTATTTTCCTCTGTCAAGCTCGTTAAAAAATGAAACAGATCCCCTTCTAATTCGAGTCTTTGATTAGATCTCATAATTTCTCAATTGATTCTTTCACTTGATCTCATAAATGAACCTTCATTCCATCCGCCTATTACTAACCAGTTGTATACTTAGGTAAATGAAATGAAGCTTGGGGGGCACGTCCTTAGAATTATGTTATTATGTTGGGGGATTGCAAAGTTATTTCAAGCATATTTTTTCTCATGTTTCAAGCTTGTGTAAAAATGAAACTACTTTCAAGTATTCTCAAGCATAATTTTTCCTTGTTTCAAGCTTGTGTAAAAATGAAACCAATCTTAAGCACAGTTTCCCATGTTTCGAGCTTCTGTAAAAATGAAACCATTCTCATCCTATCCTTTTTTATTGCCATTTTTATCGTCATTTTTCTACCATATGAGCCTTGGTTTTCTCATTTCATCATCACCATCTGCTTGGCTGACCATATGCTTTCACTTGGTTGTTTTAACCTTTCCTGAGGAACCGCTACGATGAGTGGTCTTATTAGCCAAACTCTTGACCTCTATATCTTTTGAGCAGTTCCATCACGACTGGAAGCAGTTGCTACCCTTTACACCACTCGTTCCTTCAGGAGGAGTCCTTTGTTAACTCTTTTTAGACTCCGTAAACATGAAAATATTGTTGAGCACTTGTCTCTTCGAACTCATTAAAGTAAATGAAAATATGTCTACTCAGTATAAGTTTAACCCTTTTTTGGACTGGGATAGACTATTTATGAAAAAGGAATACCTTAGTCGAACATGGCTAAGAGGTTCTCCTCGGTATCTTTTTCTACCTTTTCGAACTCCAGAGACAATTTTGTGAAAAGGAACCTTTGGAGTTTTATTTTTCACCTAGTTTTCAAACTCTCTAAACATGAAAAAGGAGTCGAGTTACACCTTCGTTGGACTCATAAAATAATTAAACAATGTTGGACTCATCAAACATGACGGGACCGAACCACGCCTTCTCAAGGTTCGTTAAAAATACTCAAAGGGGTTCATCCGAAGGGTGAACTAACAAATCAAGATTATGTTATCCTCCTCCAGATTCTCAAAAATAAAGAGGTATTTACCATTAATGGTTTGGGAAATTGGGAAAATAGGGTATTTGACCTATTAATGGCAGTGAGTCGCTCTTGAACATGACACTCTTTCACTTCATCTCTGTGATTATTGGGTTGGGAAATCTACTTGCCTCTTTGGTTCATCACACCATATCAAAGCCTCTGCATTCGATTTTGGGTCAATGCTTCCAACTCCATTCAATGTCACTGATATGTTCAAGAGAAGTCTTTCAGTTGGTATCTTATACAATACTCTTAAGCCTTCATTCAATTTTGTCGTTCTTGAACCAGTTCCACATCAACATCATTATATCTCAAAGATTGATACCTGTTTCGTGTCGTTGTTGGGGCATACATGATAAGGCCCTCCTGTGATGGGTCACTTTCTGTCAACATCAACACATTATCTAGGACATTGACTTAGAAACTCCCCTTAGTGCCTTGGGACTTGCATACATCAATGGCAAGTTTCCTCACTTTCGATGACAATTTTTCATTATTAGCCTTCGACCGAAAGGTTATGTGGGGTTTTCAACTTCCACTCATTCATTCACACCATATGGATTGTACTATGGTACCTTGAAAGCCATTAACATCATCAGTGGTTTCTCTTGCATTTGTTAATGACTTACATCATTACCTGGTAATCGAATGGTGTCTACCATGTTTGACTTCAACTCATTTATTTGCATGGTTACACTCATACTTTTGAATGATCAAGTGAACAAGATAGAACACCTCAGATCTAGTTCCATCCATTAGAGTTGAAATTTTAGGATTAATGCAAGATTACAAAGCATGATGGTCATGATCATTCAGACAGTCATTCAAGCATGGGTCCACTCTCTGTCATCAGTGGACGAGACCATTTTATCATTGTACATGTAATGTTATCTTATATGTTGAGCATGGGTATGCCTCCCTTAGAAAAGGTGTCATGATGAAAATGTATTGTAACAGATGATGATCTCGACTAGTTTTTCTTGATCTAGACTTGTCACAAGGTAAGGCACTTGAGTCATCAACCATTGCTTCTAACTTTGTACTTTAGGGGGAAATCTGTTAAAGGCCATTTTGTCACATTTGGTCAATAGTCGTGAAAGTCAAATCAATCAATATCCATGAACACTTTGTCATCATCCCTTCACAAAGTCTTAAGCATGAACTCTTCAAACCATTTTTTTTTCCTAGTGTACCCTGCCCTTTGGTCCACTTGCATTCAACGCATGTTGCATGCTTGTCCACCAGTGTTGGTCATCACTAGTTGGTCCCTTCTGCAGGTGCATTGATTCTAGAAACTCGGGAAAAATAAAAATAAATATTTTTGAAGCTTCCTCTTCTAGAAGCTTCCAAGGTAGTTTTAACTATTCACCCCAGATAGAGAGCTCGAATTCCTATATGATCCTATATTGGAGACCTTATCTCTTATCCCATGAGCTCATCTTCCCCTCTTAAGTGGATCTCAAGCCTAGATTGGTAATTCAATAAGAATTCCTAAACTACCACACTCTTATAAATTTGTTGCCTCCCATAAGGTTTAGGTTGGCTTTTGGAGATTGATAACACCCTTATGCTGCTGCTTTGAACCTAAAGGAGTCCTTATATTCGTGCATTAGGGTTAATGTTGAGGTGTTCTTTGTAACAAGGAAGGATAAGTCAACTTGGGGATACAATGACAAAGTCAACTACTATTTATGGTTGTAAACTCTCACCTATATTTGTCAATATAAAGAGTATATGATTTTCCTATATGTGTTGTATTATGTTTGCACTCATGTATTCCAATGCCTTGATGATTCATTGAATAGAGATGTTAGATTATGCTACTTGGTTCTTGTAAATCCTTTGCTTGTTTTAGTTGTGTGTGCAGGTTCTAATTATAGCATTTGGAGCTACAATTGGAGCTTAAAAGCAAGAAGGAAAGAGAAACTTGCTATAGATTTGAGGTAGGCTTCATTCCTATATTCCAATCTCTCTAAGGCCAACTCTATGTTCTTTGTCTTTTGGTGTTCTAGACCTATCCACTAGGTCTATGGAAGTCACCTTTATCCGTAATTGTAAATTCTACATAACAATACTCATTTAAGAATTCACTCCATCATTTTTGCCTAACATTCAAGTCCCTTGGGTAAACAAATATTGCAAACTTTAATGGTCACTTTTGAACACAAAATTCTCGCTACTAGGTAGTGTCTCCATATCTTTAAATCTAGTATTATTGCGGTCAATTCTAAATCATGTGTGCCATAGAGTTCTTCATGAGGCTTTAACTTCCTGGCGGCATATGCTACTACTCCTCTATATTGCATTAATATTGCACCTAATCCTTATTTGGATCCATCAATACATACAGTTAAGTCTTTGTCCATATCAGGTTCTCACAAGATTAGTGCAGTGGTCAACAATATTTTAAGCTCAGAGAATGCAACGCGACATTCCTCGATCCACTCATACTTAAATCCTTTATGTTGGAGGGTTTTGATAGTCTTTGCAATTTTTGAGAATCCCTCTACAAACCTTCAATATTATCCTGATAAACCCATAAAACTACATGTTAGCGCTTGAAATTTCACCTCAGGCTGAGAAAGGTAAACCTTAAGGCAACATCAAACCACTTAGCCTCGTAGCTAGCCCTACGGGGCAGGAGAGGGCTCTCTCCGGTCTATCTCGATAAAGATCTTCAATGGGCGAGATAACAAATAGGGTAACACTGATTTTAGGCTAGTAAACTGATCAAAGGGTTGATTTAGGATTTTTAGGGTTTTTGGTGGCAAATTGAGGAGATGGCAATTTTGGGTGCGGGGATTGGACACAGTTTCTGCAGGGGGTTCTTTGGGGCGAGATAGGAGACAGTATTGATGTCTTAGATTGAGGTGAATGGATGAGAAAGACAGGTGAGGAGCTAAGGAGAGCAAACAATAACTTTGAATTCTCCTTAAACAGTAGAAAACATTGAAATTAAACAAACTTAAAAGCAGAGCATGACAGTCATGAGTTCTACTTTAACACTTCATTTGCTTAATGTGCAGAAGGAAAAGAAAGGAAATGATTCACATAACACACTTACAAGTACATAGAGAAACACACCATCAATACATGTAACCACAAGAATCCCAAAAAGGACTGCAAAACCCTGGTCTTCCTTAGCCAAAAATTGCAGAGATACAGTGAATAATACAATGATAGCTTCTCCCTCAAGAGTCCAACCATGAAAATGAGCAAGAAAGTACATAATATAGATCATCTAACATCTTTCCCTGCCTCTAGGGGTCGAGCTCACTATCCTAGGAGCTGTTTCAACCACTTCTAAACTAAGCACTGAAACTAGGTAGTCAAAACAACTTGCCTCTATAAGCTAGGAAACCAATTCATTCATTTAATTTTCACCTATTTCATGAATGAATCTTCTAGAAGAGGTACATAAGTGTAAAAGTGTCATAAAAGTACATTAATTACATCAAAGAGGATAATAATCCACCCCAAAAAGTCAAACAGGGTCAAACTGCGTTTTTCTGAGCTGTACACTGAAATTTCGAGAAATTTGCCTGATGGGTCGCGCGCCTCTGCCTGACGGGTCGCACGCCTTTGGGACCCCTTTTGGGGAACTTCCAGGTGTCCAAATTGAGCAAGAGTAGGCTTGTTGGAAAGGTCTGTGAGTATACTTTCCAACCCAACTGGAATTTCTGAATTTGGTGGTCATTTGCCCCTCCAAAATTGCAATCTCCCAAGACTGTTTTTTGTGTCTCAAAAATGTGGCAGAAAGTCATTTTTTGCTTGTTTTTTGACTTTCTGGAGGCCCAAAACTTCATAAAATCTCTTGGCCATGGATGAGCATATGTAACTTCTCATGAAAAATCTGGAAATGCTGAGTTTTTGCAAAATGGAGTTGCCAGGATGAAGGGTCGCGCGGGGGTGAGACCCGTTAATGGAGAAAACCTGTAAATTGCCTGAAAAAACCAAAATTTACCAAAAATGCTCAAAATTTCTTGGGATTTGTGCTGTGGCTAGGCTATTTAGTGCCTTGGTCCTTCAGTGAGGCCTCGGCCAAGATATGGAGGGGATCGGGCCTTTTTCTCCTTTTTTGTGCCTTGGCCAACCTCCTTGGATCTAGCGATTGCAATTTTGACATTTCTCTAAAACCATGACACCTGTGCAAAAAGTGAAGGAGATTTTTATTCTTTGGCATGTTATGGACAAAAACCTCTCTCAGTTTTCCAAAATTCATCTTTTATTGCTCTGGAACATCATTTGAGTGCGACTTGTCCCGATGTGTGAAACAAGGAATTTTGTCGAAATGGAGCGAAATGAAGGGGATAGGGGGCTTCTAAATTCTTGGGGAAATTTTTGGGAGTGGGGAGGGATGTTAGGAAGCAGGGGAAAGTGGAATATCAGAGATTGAGCGAGGGGAAGGGGTCCAAAAGGGCAAAACACAGGCCAAACCTAGAAAATTGCCACGTTGTAGCTAGAAACTAGGGTTTGTGCAAAAATGAGGAATTTGGGGGATCTCAGGGATGGGAAGCATTTGATAGGGTATTTTAAGGATAGGGGAAGGTGTATGAACATCTGGATACAAGTTTTGCCGATGATTTGACCGTCCAAAAGAAATTGCCTTCAAAACCCTAGGAGAGGGAAATGACCTTACCTAGGCGCAACCTTAGCATGAACAAGGTGTAAAATGACTCATTAGAACTTGGCATGATGATGACAACCCTATGAATGATGATAAACTCAGCTGAATGGTGACATGGACCAACATTTGGACAACTTTTAGAAGGAGTGAAGGCAAACCCTAGACCTAATGCCTAGTGACCAAATTTTGCTTGAAAACTCTTTGAAATGACAAAATTTGACCTTGACACTCTGAGACCACTTTGTAAGAGCATGTTTGATCACTGGAGGAAGGCTGGAAAGACTGACACTAACACTACACACATGCACATTTTTTGGTGTCAGCCAATCCATGATTGCTTTTACCTTCTCAGGATCTACTGAGAACCCTTCACCTGTTATGATATGTCCTAGGTAATGAATCTCCTTCTTAAAGAAGGAACATTTGGATAACTTTCCATATAATTTGTATTCCTTGAGACAAGATAATATTATTGCAAATGTTCTTCATGCTCCTTTTCATTTTTGGAGTAGATGAGATTATCATATAAGAATACTTGTACAAAATGGTCAAGATACTTGCGGAAAACATTATTCATAAGATTCGTGAATATTTTTGGGGCATTGGTTAACCCAAAGTATACCATCGCGAACTCATAATTCCCAAAACGTGTTCGGAATGTAGTATTAGAGATATCACTTTCGTTAATTCTTCATTGATGATAACCTAACCATAGATCGATTATTGCAAAGAGTGAAGCTCCTTTCATTTGGTCAAAGAGGTCATCAATTCGAGGCATTGGATACCTATTCTTTAGTGTAGCTCGATTTAAATCTCGATAGTCTATACATAGCTATAGGGAACCATCCTTGACAAAAATTATGGGTGCTCCCCATAGTGAAATATTGGGTTGGATGTGTCTTATATCCAGTAGTTCTTTCAGCTAAATTTGTAACTCTTAAATTTCTAGAACCTTCATTCTGTAGCGTGTCTTAGAGATTGGTTATGTACTAGGTTTCTATTCTATTGTGAGATCAATCTCCCTTTAAGGAGTTAATCCTAGTAGTTCCTTAGGAAAAACATCCAGAAATTCTGATAACACCGGATATTGTTCTAGGAACAACTCTTTTTCCTTATTTACTTCCCTAATTGCATACAATTGACAACCTTTTCTTAGGCAACACTTAATTTTCATTGTTGAGATGAAGTGCAAAGATACCTTCCTCTTAATACCCTAGATTTGGATTGTCTTTCCTCCATTATTTATGAAAATAATTCTTTTTCCATAAAATTCTACCCAAGCTTGATAAGCTTCCAACCAATCCATCCATATGACGAGATCATAAGTTCCTAGGGCTATGAAATATACTTTTAACTTAGTCAAAAAGACTCCTAGATCAACATTGCATTCCTCAACACTTAAATCCATGGACTAAAGTTTTGCTTAAGCCATTTCTACCTGCCTGAAATCATTTTGCTTGCAGGCTGCCAACCCACATTTATTTAATGCATATGATGAAATGAAACAATTAGTAGCACCATTATCAAATAATATTTTTAATTTTATTTTGTTAATAGTACCTGAGGACTCCACTACAATGGACTAATGTTCTGCTTGGTTGTTGTTGACTACTACATGGATTCTATGATTGCCTTTGGTATTTGATGATGACACTTTTCCTTCTCGTTCCATTACACTTGACGAAGCCTCTGGAAAATCACATTGAAAATGAGGCCCTCCACATCCTCGACAATTAACCTAGGGTGATCCCATGTGTCACATTGTGACTATATTGAAAAGGAACTTCATCCTCTTGTGTTGCTTCCTCTCGTGGTTCTTCCTCTTCCATTAGTTCCTCGATATTTCCACTAACTTATGTTATATCTTGATGATTCTACAGATATAGTGTTAGCTGCCATTGGAGCCTTTGCTCCTACTCCTCTTCAAGTAAATCTATTACCATAAGGAGGTGGTCTTGAACTACTCCCCCTGAAGAAGTTTCAGGTAGTCTTTCCTGGAAATCCTGGTTGTTGGGGTCCTATCATCCTTACATCTCTTTTGATCCCTGGATGCTCCTCTGCATAACGAGCACATTCAACTGCCTCTACGATTATTTATGGCCTCCACATTCTAAACATGTTTCTGGTTAGAGGGTTTAATCCATTCACAAAATGCTCAACTTAACATTCATCAGTATTTAGACAAGGAACATATTTTACGAGTTCCATAAACCTCATCTCATGTTCTTCCATTGTTTTGTTAACTTGGACTAACATGTAAAAGGATTTGGTTTGTTGTTCTTGAAAGTAGGGTGGAAAGTAATTTGCGCAAATTTTTTCCTGAAACAACTCCCAAGGAACATTGCCCAATGTGAGATGTAGTTGCTTTTCTAGATTTCCCCACCAAGTCCAAGCACTTTCCCTTAGCTGAAATATAGCGATATTTGTCTTAGAGGTAGAAGAATATTCTCTTAGCATGAAACACCTTGTCATTCCTTCCAACCATGCTTCAGAACGTTCTCCAACTCACCCTCTTGAAAATTCTAGAAGCTTAATCTTTTTTAGGTCCCTAGAAATATATTCCTGAAGTTGTTTATAATCTAAACCTTTGAACCCTTATGGATTTCCTTCTCGGAGGTGAGGTCGCTCTTCCTTGGTACTGGTTGTTGGTGACCCTTTTAGTGTTTCCAATATTGCTTCTAATGAGCACATTATAATTGTTAGTTCAGGCGCCGAAGCGGTTGGTGCTGATGAAGGTGCTGGTGGTGGCAATGACGATGGTGATGGTGATGGTGATGCTGCTAGATGATGTCTTCATTGATATGTATTTATAATTGCAGCTTTTTCCTGATCACCCAATAAGGTTATAAGTATCTGAGGTACAATTTAGATTAATAAATACAATTTCATAAATTCAAGCTTTCATGCGGGTATAATTTTTCTGCTATTATTACCTGTAGGCAGGTGTTACTGATACTGAGGTCAAGGAGGGTGGTATTGCTACCTCCTTGTCCTAAATTGAAGGAAAATTTGTTCCAATTTGTATCAATACTTATTACACTACATAGGCCTTTATAGTTTATCAAGATTTATTTATGAATAGTTTCAACTCAAAGTTTTCAATATTTTGAAAATGTCATTCATAATTAATTTTGCCATGTTACAATCCATTCATATGATTCCTACATGACTTCTCCCTCATGATGTTTAGTTTTTTTTTTTTTAAGTGGAGGTAGTACCATTCTTTTCTATTTATGTTAAACAAGGAGACCAGATACAACGTTTTGGTGGCCTCAACCTGCCCCGAAGGGAAACTAGGTCTGTTGGCCACCTTAGTTTGCTATAAGCATTCCAAAAACAAAATTTGACAAGTCTTTCCATACTGGCTATATGCACTATACAACTGAAACTACCTATTAAGCTACTAATTTGCATAAAACTGTAAAAAGGAGAAATTCAAAAACCACATCAGAGCCTCAAGAAAATCATTCCTTTCTGGTTCCTGTATTCTGGTCCATATCCATGGGGATATCCATTTGTTCCTCTTGACTAGGGTGAGTGCCAGCCATCCGAGACAGCAACTGAGACATCTCCTCCAGTTTGTTGTTCTGTCTGATCATGATGACCTGGAAGTTTTGCATTTCCTTCTACAAATTTGGCATACCATTGGCAATTTCCGCCATTTCCTTCACTACCTGTTCCAGTGCCTTTGCCAGGAGGCATTTTAGGACCCAGTAAATATGCAGAGACTGCCTGTACAGGGTCAGCCTTCCCCTAGTATTTCCTGGATCTCTAACCATTTCTGCCCATTCTTCTGTCTCTGATCCCGACTGTTCCTCCAACACATTGGATTCCATATTTTGGATGATACGGTGGATATCCTCATCCGTGCCTGCCTGGTAAGCTCTTGCTGCTTCCTGAACCGCTGTCAGGGTGGACCTTCTTCCTCTGCGCTGATTACCTGGGGCTTCTGTTGGCCTGCCTCCCGGGTTCCCTTGCCTTGGACGGCCTCTGCCTCCTCGTCCTCTTCCACGACCCGGGCGCGCCATCCTTTCTTCTACCCTCTCCTGTAGACATTCATCAATCACAGGTGTCAGTTTTTTGAGTTTCTTATCGTCGTCTTCCCTTACCAGTTTCCCGTTGGTTGTTCCTCTGCTTCTACTGCAATCACCTTCGTTTTTTTGAATCTGACACTGATTTCCATTCTCTGGGTACAATAGATGTATAAGGCCCTCTGTCATGCGGATCAGGTGGTGGACTAAGGGCATAATCTTCGAGTCCCCACTATCAAGCCTCCCCTCTGCTCTTATAATGAAATTCTTGACATGGTTTTCCAAATTATTCTCTAGACTGTGCTCCCGGCTATGGTTCTCCTTTTCATCAGGATTTCCCATCCAAGACGGTCCCAGTTTACCCTCATAATGTATGGTGGAGGGGGGTCCGAGCTCACTCAGGCCCTTTTCATCATCAGGGACTTCACAATAATTAAACATATCCATTTTGCCTACTGTGATAGATAATAAGGAAACAGAGATCGCAGGTTGCACATACCTGAGAACGCAGACCTCCCTGATGGTTCCTCCTGGCTGCACCGCGTTCAGCTCCTCCTTCGTCCCGCTTGAAATACCCTTTCCTTTACCCTCCGCCACCTTCATATAATGCCCCTTCACCACCCTTCTTGCTCTGCCATTACCGCCGCCACTATAGTTAATCATCTGCATTCCACCTTCCCCACTCCGGTTTCTTGAAACTTGTGCTGGCCAATTACTCATTGTTTTGGCTGGAAGGGCGGCCTCATTCCTGTGTTCACGTCTGGCTGTCCTTCCCTTATAATGATCACTCCTGCCACCCTCACCTACCTTGTTCCTCATCCTGATCGGGAGCCATCTGTCTCTACTGCCTTTGAGTCGTGTCTTCATGATTATCTTGATTAAGAATCATACTTAGCTGTTCAAATCCTAGGTCTTTTGAATGCATCGTCCATATACTATCCATTTTCCTTCCTTGTTCCTGGCCTCCCCAGTTCGCAAGGAAATCTGCTGCTCTGTTGGCCTCTCTTCTAACATGCTTGATGATCATGTATTCAAATCTTCTTAGAATAATTTCCAATTCTTGGATTAGGCTGGCCGTTCTCCAACTCTGCGTAACTTTGTCCCATGAGGTCCCATTGTTTAGTTTTTTGAGTACTTGAATAACCATTAGGGAATCTCCTTCCACTTCCAGATTATTATATCCGTTCCTGATAGCTATCTTTAAGCCTTGACGTACTGCCATCAGTTTCGCCTCATTGTTACTCATAATGCCTCCGTTGTCTGTGTAGATCCACTTCGTTCTTCCTTGATCGTCCCTAAAAAGACCTCCAATTCCTGCTGGGCCTGGGTTTCCTTTAGAGGCTCCATCGAAGTTTAGCTTTATGAATCCAGCCGAAGGATGGGAGAATTGTAGGGGGCCATTATATCCCGTCCTAGGCTCTTTCCACAACTGAGGGGCCACCATCCCTTGATTCAGGTTTAGTTTCTTTAGAATCTGCTCTTCTTCCTGCGTCACTTCCCAATCTTCACCATTCCAAGTATCCGCAAGTATAGTTTCACGAATATGGCTCAAGGTTTTTTCCCAGATTTGGTCTTTTGTCATCTCTTTGTTTTGGAAGATTCTTCTGTTTCTTTCTTTCCAGATCATCCACATGTTCATCCCTACTGCCAGGCTCCAAGCTCGTCTTACCACCGGACTCGTAAATTGTCCGCCTCCCCAAATTTTAATAGTGTTTTTAATGCTTTGTTGATCTCTATGGGTTTTTCCAAAGAGCCTCCTAACCTCTTCCCACTGTTGCTGAGCTTCTGTGCATGAGTTAAGGAGGTGTTCTTGCGTTTCCTGTTCTTGTTTACAGAGAGAACATCTGGGGGGGCCATGTATGCCTCTCTTTTGGAGTTGGTCCCAGGTCAGAATATGGCCTTTGGTAACCAACCATGTGAAATGGGCCACTTTCGGCCACCAATTGCTATTCCATATTTGTTTCCAGGTACCTGTCATATCCTCTGGTTCTCTGGTGTTTAAAAGATGATAAGCTTCTTTAATTGAAAATTTTCCTTTTATTGTGTGTCCCCATCTTAGAATGTTCGGTCTAGATCTTATGGGTATTCTCCTTGTCTGCATTTCATTTTGATATAACTCTTTTTGCTCTCCAGCTATTTGATCCATCCATTCTTCTGGACTCTTCTAGATTCTCCATACTTCATCTTGTCCCTCCATCTTCCAGAAGTCCCTAACTAAATTCATTCCTTTCTCAGCTGCTTTTTGGCCTATGTCTATTAGGGCTTGTAGTCTTCTCATTCTTTCTCTTTGCTGCCAAGCCTCGCCCCATAATCTTGCTGAGTTGTCGTCCCTGATTTCCTAGAAAGCATGTCTAGTTATCATTTCTTTATTGAGATTGGCTAGATTCCATATTGTCGACCCTTTCGGTGTATCCCTTATCCGTAATATTTCCTCTGGTTTTGTAGGCATATTATATTTTTTTGTCCATATTCTTTTCCATAGGTCGTTTTTTCCATTCAACCAGTGCCACCACAACTTAGCACCCATTGCCTGGTTCATAACATAGGGATCTCTAAGGCCTAATCCTCCTTCCATCTTGCTTTTCACTAAATCCTTCCAAGATACCAAGGACCATTTCCTTTGATCCTTCTGACCTCCCCATATAAAATTTTTGAAGATCTCTGTCATCTTTGCGCACGCTCCTTTTAGGGCTGCCATAGCCGATAATTGATATATTGGTATTGATTGGAGTACTGCCTTAACTAAAACTGCTCAACTTGCAAAATTCAGAGTTCTGAAAGACCAATTTGCAAGTTTTCTAGCTATTTTATCAAGGGTTTGTTGCCAGTTTGACATCCTCAAGGGGTTTAAGGCTAGTAGTGTTCCAAGATACCTGGTTGGGAGTTCTCCAGAGCGAAATCCCATGGTTCTAGTAAAGAAATTTATGATATTTCCAGCGGTGTTGAAAAAATAAGTGCAGGATTTGTCATTGTTAATTTGGGTACCTGACGCTGACATAAAAAGGTATAAAATTGCTTTAATTATGCGGGCATCTCTGAGGGACACATTACCAAACAACATGATGTCGTCAACAAATTGTTGATGGGTAATAGGAAGGTTATTACCCCAAATTTGGATTCCTTTGAGATTCTTTTCTCTAACTTCTTTTTTGATGTATCTTCCTAAGCCTTCTACAGCTATGATGAACAGGAAAGGAGACAAAGGGTCCCCCTATTGGAGGCCTCTGGACGCTTTAAAAGGCTGGGAGGGGGTTCCATTCACCAGGATAGAGAAATTGGTTGACGATATCATGGCTGAGATCCAATCAATCCATCTATTATAGAAGCCAAAAGCTCTTAAAACTTCTTTCAGGTACTTCCAATTCAAATGGTCATAGGCTTTTGAGAGGTCAAGTTTGATCATCATACCAGCTTCCTTTTTTACTTTTAGAGAGTGCACTACTTCTTGGGAGACCACTAGCCCGTCCAAGATTTGCCGACCTTCAACAAAGCCTGTTTGCTCTGGGGAGATAATGCTAGATAAGAGAGGCTTGAGTCTTTTAGCCATTAAGGTAGCTATAATCTTATATATCACATTACAGAGGGCAATAGGTCTAAAGTTCTGAGGGACTTATAACTTAGTTTCTTTATGAATTAGAGATAAGAGGGTTGAGTTTAGGCTTGTACTTACCTTTTGGTTCCTTCTTGATTCTTCCACTATGTCCAGTATGTCTTGGCCTAGGAAATCCCATCTTGCTTGGTAGAATTCCACTGTGAATCCATCGGGGCCTGGGGCTTTATTCTTTTTCATTCCTTTCACTATCTCTTCTACTTATTCCAGAGTGGTTGCCCTCATCAAGGCTAGGTTTTGTTCTCTAGTGATCCTGCTCGGAATCTCTTTACAGATGCTTTCAATAGCCTCACCTCGGTCAACATTGGGTTCTGTGAGGAGATCCTTGAAATGCTTCACCAAGGCTTGTTCTATTTCCTCATTCTGCGTAACTTTTGTCCTTGCTTCGTTTTTAATAGAGAAAATTCTATTTCTTTGCCTTCTTTGGATCATTGCTTGGTGGAAGAACTTAGTATTCTGCTCCCCTTCTCTTAACCAGTTTACCCTAGATTTTTGCCTCCACAAGATTTCTTCTTGTTTTCGCCTCTCTTGTAGTTGCCCTATCAAGATCCCTTCTTCTTTAGCCAGGTCATCACTTCTACCCGTATTTATTATTTCTTGTTGGATTTGCTTCATCTTCTATTCTAGCGTCTGCTGGTCTTTGAGTATATGTCTGAATTCTTCCTTATTCCATTTTTTAATGTTTCCTTTCAGTTCTTTTAGTTTCTTCTGAAATGTCTGCATTTTGTTTTTTCCTCTCTAACTGCTTTATTTCCACCATTCTTCTACTTTCTTCATAAAAATTTTATCCCTGAGCCAAAAGGCTTCGAATCTGAAGGGCTTTCTCTTAGGGTTGGCTTTTATATCCAGTTCAGCTTTAATCGGCCAGTGATCCGATCCCATTCCATGAAGAATCAGAGCTTCAATGAAAATGTCCCAATTTATGATCTGTTCTGATAGTAGGAATTGGTCTAGTCTGGAGGCGATCTAGTGTCTGCCTCCCCTCCTGTTATTCCATGTATATATTTCGTTTGTTGTCTATATGTCTACCAGCCTTTGAGCTGCTATCCAATCTCCAAAGGCTTCCATGTCTATCTCTGTTCTCTTGAGCCCTCCCTTTTTTTCGTTTAAATATTTTATCATATTGAAGTCTTTTCCCACTATCCATGGTGAAGCTGGATACAGGGATCGCATGACTGCCAGGTTCTGAAGGAAAACCCTACGCTCACTCTGTATATGGGGCCCATATACGTTTGATAAAAGAATCCATTCTTGAGAACCTAAAATTCTAAATCTCCCTGAGAGGATTCATGGTATGCTGGTCCAATCTTCAAATTGGACTTCCTCTGGGTTCCAAAGGATTGCTACTCCTCCTGCACTACCTGTCGCATCTTGACCAATGATCTCATAATGCGGCTTGAAATTGTTCATCACTTCTTTTAGTTTGCTTTCCCGTAATTTTGTTTCTTGGATTAGCATTATATTTGGCTTATCCCTTTTGAGTCTCTCTTTCAAATATCTCTGTTTTCCCTTACTGTTCAACCCTCTGATATTCCAGGTTGTAATAATCATTTCAATAGTTTTAGGGGTTGTTGGAATACCTCCGACAATGGTACAACTTTCCCTGAATTCACCAGCATATCTCCTACCATTTGAATGGTCTCACTCATAGGTCTCCTTCCTCTTTTCCTTCCACCTTTCCCTGTGGTTCCCATTTCTGTGTTCTGATCTCCTTGTGATCCAAGTTGCTCTGGTTGCTTTGCTGTCCATCTTCCTCGTTTTTCCTTGTATCTTTGGAACATGTCTTTATAGAGTTGTTTCTGGTCATCTGGTATAAACCGTTCATCCAGATGCTTCCATTCCTGTAGAAGTTTCCTCATGATCTGTTCTTCCTCTCCTTCTTGTTCCTGCTGCGGATCTATTTCCATTTGGATCTGTTCTTGTTCCCGATCTCCCTTCTCTCCCTCTTTTTCCAGTTCTATGTTATTCATTTCCTTGTTTTCCTTCCTGTTTTCTTTCTGGGCTTCTCTTATTTCTTCTTCCTCATCTTCTCCTTCTGCTTCCATTTCTAGATCTCACAGGACCTCGAACTGGTTCTGGCTTTTCTGGTTGCCTTCTGGGTAAGAAGGGTTAAGTTTGGTCTTTCCTTTTTGGGGTCTCTTTCTTCTCTGTACTTCCGTAAACCCTCCTCTGTTTCCTTCGTTCATCTTCCTCTCCTGCTCTGTATTTCTCTTTTCATCCCCCTGGTTTGTTGGGGTGTTGCCTTCATTCATCGGACAGTGTTTAAACAGATGACCATACTCATGGCACCATCTGCACCTAAATGGGATGTGTTCATAATCAACTGGTTGTTGCCAGACTTCATCGTGATATTCTATTTCAATTTGGTATGGCAATGGTTCTGTGATGTTCATGTAGACATAGATCTTGGCGTATGATGTATATCTGCCTCTCTTGGTGGTTTCTGCTACCTTCACAAAAGTCCTGATTGAGTTCCCAATTCCTTCTAAAATCTCTGGGTCCCAAAACTCTATCGGGAGTCCAAATAGTCGGACCCAAATTGGTGCCGCTAACATCCTTTATTTTTTCGGATTGTAACACTCTTCCCATTGCCTCATGAACAGTCCTGCATTATTGAAGAAATATGGTCCTTCTTCAAATATCCTCTCCTTATCTTCCAGATTTGTGAATATTACTGTGAAAAAACCTTTTGCCCCTAATTTAAGATCTATATGCCCTTTGGGTTTCCACTTTTTTTTTGTATCCATTTCATCAAATCTTTCTTAGACGGCCATGTTCCTACAAACTTGCAGATAGGTGCATGGTCTTTCATATATCCTTTGTACTCTTCTAATTTATTATTTGGAATTACGAACCTGGGTTTTTTGGTTGCCCGCGGTAGACATTTGTCACCTGTCCTCGCCTGCCATACTTCTCCCAACACCGGCGCGTTCTTGCCGTGATTTCCAAGTCCGCCGTTTTCCCCGACTCAACTTGATTCCCCTGCTGTGATCTCCTTGTAGGAGGGGATCTCCCCCCCGCTTGCTTCAGTCATTTCTCCGCAGACTGGCTTAATCTTAGTGACCTCTGCCCTTATTTTAATTGGCAATGTCCTGTTGTGTGGTTTCACAGGTGGCACGGGGTCCCTTGCACCTGGACAGGAGCAGATCCGCCTGGGGATGCCTGTTCCCAAACCCTAACCCTAGTTTTCCATCGTTCTTCCTCTTTACAAATTCCCTCATGATGTTTAGTTATCTTTATTGTTTTTGAGAATACATATTCAAAATGTAACTCCAATTTAAAAATAAGCCAACAGATGTGAATAAAAGTATAAATCAAATCAACTTGTAGACACATGCTTATATTGAATTTATTTTTATATTTAGATAACAATTGCGGGTATATGCAATATATGATATAAATATTAACTTTTGTCATTTATGAATGACAAAGATATGATTAAAGATAACTATTTAATCAAGTAATAAAAGTTTAGACATCTTTCAGCTATGGTGAAGGATCAGAGTCCATATATATACAATGTTTAATGCCTAGCGAATACATTACAATTTTTAATGCTTGGGTTTAATGTTTAATGTTTATTACTTTAATCTTAACTAATTTTTATGGCTACCTTTTACCACCATTTTCATTTTTATTTTGCTTTGCCTATTTTGTCATCATATATTTACTTTCACTCCTTAAGTTTAACTATTTTTTCTTACTGTTATCTACTTATGAAAAACGGTAGCAGTCACTATTAGTAAATAATTAAAGGATATAATATATAATAGCAAATTAATTTTTTTTGAGACTTATTCTAAAATAAAAACACTTACGGACCTAATATTTCTTATCTCTCTCTCTCTCTCTCTCTCTTTCTTTATATATATATATATATATATATATATATATATATATATATATATATAATTTTTAATTCAAATTTAACAATATCTCTTTATAAATTTACACCTATAATCAAAATACAAAGCAAATAATATAATATAATAAATAACATAATTAGTACAAAGTGAGTAGCATAATATAACAAGTGCTACATAGTAGCTAGTCCCTGTCGCTTAGTTTAAATATAGTTAAATTAAAGTAAAAAACAATAAAAGAAAATATTGCAATTGATAAATGGCTCATAGAACTCAAGGTTTTCATCACCAACCCCATCCATGCATGTGAATGGAAGATTATGCATGGAAGGAGAGGAACGTTTAAAACAATCACACTAGGCTATTGATGTTGAATGGTGATGTCTCTAAAGAACTATGTGCTTAGAACCAAATCTATCCAACATAATCAATCACTATGATTGTTATACTTTTTAAAATTGGGCACCCTTTAGCCTAACGTTTTACATAATTTTACGTAATTTAATAACATGATTCCTCATTACCCTTGTAACTTTGCAAAATTCATAATAAACTTAATGAACTCTAATATGGAGGCCAACAATGTTAATGTGAAACCAAGAGGAAACATGAAGGGAAACTTTGCAATTCATTATTTATTTTTTATCTTTGAAACCTTGCAATTATTTATTTATTTGTTTATTTTTTAAAAATTTAAAATATAGAGTAGTCTTTTATGTCCAAACTTTTTTTTTTTTAACTGAAACGGGTGTAAGATTTTATTTATTTGAATGAGAGATATGGGGTCTTTGCCAAGGCAACCCCGTTTACAAAGAAAGCAGCCAGCATGTTCTGCTTGTGAGATACAGACTTTTCAGGGAATTTGGTAGAAGTTTTCATCATTGATAAACAACTGTCCTTTCATGAGCGGACATCCTTTGTTCGCCAATTGATCCGCTTCACCATTTAGGTTTCTAAGGATGTGATAGAATTTATAGGAGGTGAAGTATTGGAGGATTCTTTTCAGTCTTCCCAACAGTTTATTGAGGCTTGCATTGTTGAAAAGATCTTCAGCATTTAATTTTTTGATAAGGATCTTTGAATCACCGAAAACTTGGAGGTCTTTAATTCCCTTTTCTCTTGCTATTTGACAAGCTTTGAGGAGTCCATAGATCTCTACCTGATTATTGGATTTCTGGCCTAGTCCCCAATAGAAGCTGTCTCTTGAGGTGCCTTCCGAAGAGTAAATGACTCCACCAGCACCAGCGTTCCCAGGATTTCCTTTGGAGGCTCCGTCAAAAAAGATGGTGGCGAGTTTTTTAGATTTCCACCAATTTGTGAAGCTTTCCTCAGCTTCTCTTATTCTCCACTTCGGATTAACTGTTTAAGGGGCGAGATGAAACTTACAAGGAAAAGGCTCAAGCGGGCGAAGCCATCTCCTTTCTTCAGGAAGGAGCAGTGGATCTTCTTTATGAAACTATTGTTGGGCTGCTTCCAAGAGTAATGCTTTAGCTTTGGCTGCAACTTGTAGAGGAGTGTATCTATTTCTATTGAAAATTTGATCATTATGAGCCAACCATATCTGCCAACAAACAAATTTTGGAATTGTTGTCCAAATTTTTTTCCAAAAGGATTTGGTGGGGATGCTGTGGGGGTAGATATTGTTCCAGGAGGCAAACAGTTCAGCTACTGTATTCTGGGGGAAGGCTGGAATCTGCAGGTCCAAAAGAGCGTGCTCCCATACTTCCTTGGCAAATTTGCACTCAAGGAATAAGTGCTGGGCTGTTTCAGAGTAACTTTTGCATAACTCGCACCTATGAGGTCCTGCAATATTCCTTTTCTCTAGATTGTCTCCAGTGAGTAGTTTGTTGTGCACCAGCGTCCAAAAGAAGTTCACTTTGGGAAGGGCTAGGTTGTCCCAAACTGACTTCCAGAAGGCCAGTGCGTGACTGTTGTTCCTTGGACTCTGGAGTGCTTTATATCCTGCTGCTGTGGTGTATGTTCTAGTCGTTCCCCAAGCCCAACTGTCTCTTGTGTGGCGATGTTCAGGAGAGGATCCTTCCAGCAAATCTATAAGACGGTTTTTTTGTGGTATTAGCCAATCAGGGATACCATTGAGATCCCAACCGGCCCATTCACTTCTGTTGTCCCAATTCAAAATATCATAGAGTCTGGTTTTGCCTGCACGCAGCAACCACTCTCTGACATCCACTATATCTTCATTTTCTTCCAATGGGTCGTTCCCCATTATTCTATCATGCCACATATTGATTCGTTTGCCGTTTCCAGGCACTCTGTACAGGTTTTGGTTAAAGAATTTGCTGCTTTTACAGCAAAGCTTCCATACCTGCGTGCTATTAGCAGAGGAATCAAATTGCACGCTTCTGTATGTAGAATTTCGGGCGTATTTGGACATCAACGTGATGCTGGTCTGATGATTGGGTTCATGGACCATTTTCCAGAGTAGTTTCCCACCCATAGCCAGATTTACAAGGGAGGGATCTCGGATTTGAAGACCCCCCTCTGCTGTCGGCCGTCTGACCAGTTCCCAACTTACTAAGTGCATTTTGTTTTCATTCCCTCTCCCGCCTTGCCATAAGAAATCCCTTAACAGTTTTGAAATCTGCTCCGTGACATTCCTAGGGGCCAGCAACAAGGCGGCTTGATAGATTGGAGGTGCAGATAGTTGGGTCTTAATTAGGATAGTTTTTCCTCCTTTGGTTAGCCAATAGCCTCCCATCGCTTCTATCTTTGATTTAATTTTGCATATTATCTCTGTCCATAGCGTTCTCCTGTTGGCACCATTGATAATTGGAAGGCCAAGATATTTAATTCGATCCCAGTTGGCATGACCTCTAAATCCCAGAACTGCCGCGATGCTGTTGGTCTCTTGTTGACCTGTGTTCCAACTATAAATTTCACTCTTTCTTTTGTTGATGAGGGCACCTGTGACCCTGCAATAGCTTTTCAAGATTGAATCGAAGCCTTTGGCGATTCTGGGGGATGCACCTCTGAGGAGAAGTGAGTCATCAACAAAGAGAGCATGGTTTAGGGGTACTGCATCTGAGGAGGATTTGAGACCAGGGAGAGTGCCAAGAATTCTTTCAGCTGTGAGTTTTCTGCTGAGGGTATCTGCCATTAAAATGTACAGGAAAGGGGAGAGGGGGCATCCCTACCTGATGCCTCTCCGGGCTTGGAAGAAATTGGAGGGGCGACCATTGACCAGGGGGGTGATCCAGGGGTTATTTATGCAAGCATTAATAAGCTGAACAAAATGAGGCGAGAAACCAAAGGTGAGGAGTACCTTAATGAGAAAAGAGCGATTGACTCTATCAAATGCATTTGCCATGTCTAATTTAATCAACATACCTTTCTCATTTCGCTTCATGCTGGTGTGGATTGTCTCCTGGACTTGGATGACATTGTCAAGAATGTGTCTGCCCTCCACGAAGCTGCCTTGAGGACTAGAGATCAGCTTCTTGAGCAAGGGCTTGATCCTGCTTGCTAACAATTTTGCCAGAATTTTATAGGATGCATTACACAGTGATATGGGTCTGAATCTGGAGAATGTTTCTGGATTAGATTCTTTGGGGATTAATGCTAGATAAGTAGAGTTGGTTCCTCCACTGATCTTTGCTTTTCTCATGAAGTCCTTTATCATTTTTTGGAGATCTCTTTTGATGATGTTCCAGCAAACTTTGTAGAAGTGTATCGTAAATCTGTCTGGGCCCGGCGCCTTATTTGATTCCATGGACCATATAATTTTTATAATTTCCTCCTCTGTTACTTCTCTGGTGAGGGCAGTGTTTTCTTCTGGACTGATTAGATGAGGGATGTTGGAGAGGAATTCCACTATTTCCCCCTCGGAAGCCTATGCTCCATCACTAAAAATATTTTTAAAATGGCTGTCTGCAACAGCTTTGACTTGGATAAAGCCTTTGCTAACATGGCCCTCTGTTGTCCTTATTTCATAGATGTGATTCTTGTTCAGCCGAGCTCTATACTGTCTATGGAAGAAGGAGGTGTTCCGGTCGCCTGCCTTTAACCACAGACTCTTGGATTTGATTCGCCAGTATTCTTCTTCTTTTCTGAATGATCAATATGTAGCAGCTTGAGCCTTAATTTCTTGTTCCAGAAGTTTAGCTGTGATCTCTTTTCTCTCCAATTCTGTTTGTAAAGTCTCCAATGTGTATACTGCCTCTTTCCTTATGCTGATTGGAGTAGGGACTGGTTTCCTTATCCACTCCTTCAGCGCTTGTTTTGTGGCTTTCAGTTTTTGTTCCCAAACAAAGCTTGGGGACCCTGAGAACGACTTGGCCCAGGTTTCCTTAACAGTTTCAAAAAAACCTTCTCTCTCAATCCATAAAGGGCTGAAGCAGAATGGTAGAGGACCTAGATCTTCTTCATCTTCAAGGAGTAGCTGGATCGGCTTATGGTCAGAAGCTAACTTGGGTAAAAAAAAAAATTTGATTATATTTTTATCCATAATCAGGGAACCTTGTACCAAAAATCGATCCAATCGAGCAGAGATATGTTCTGACCTAGATCTGTTCTTGGACCACGTATATAGACCGCGAATGGGCTTGAAGTCTATTAGGCCCCATTGCTGCGCTAGCTCTTCCACAAAGGCCAACATAGGGTCTCTGTTGTTGGAGCCTCTCCTTTTCTCTTTTGATTTCAGTACTACATTAAGGTCACCTGCTAGAATTATGTTTCTTGGGGTATGCTGGTCTAAAAATGCTGAGAGAGAGGTCCAGCATTCTCTTTTTTCAGTATAAGTAATAGGAACATAAAGATTAAATAGCGAGAAAGACAACTTACTTGCACATTGTGTTAGCTCCGTGAATATCTAGTGCTAAGTTTCATGAGATTTTTTTAGTAAAAAAGATTCTTTTGACCAGAGGGTTGCCAGCCCTCCGGAGGAGCCCCTTAAGTTTACTGCTTTGCCTGCACTTTTCTTCCACTTTGACTTGCTGATGTCTAGAAGCGCTTGGGCTTCTATCTTCGTCTCTTGGAGCATGAGAATATCTGTGGATTCTATTTTCAGGAGATCCATGACTGCTTCAGCTTTGGAGGCGTTCCTCAATCCTCTACAGTTCCAAGAGACGAGCTTCATGATTTACTTGAGAGGGGGAGTAGGGCCTCCCTTTTAAGGCCTTGGTCTGGTGTTTCTTCCAATGGACATTTCTATGGTGGCCTGGCTGCCTTGGACTTTGAGTCTCTCAGCTTCCTCTTCCCTTATTTCTTTGCGGGATTTCCTTCCTGCTCTTCTAGAGGGGCGTTCAAAGGCTTCATCCTCTGAAGAACCCGCACTATCTACTGGTTTTTTCCTTGTTACTTCTGCATAAGATGGATTAGAGGGGCTACCTTGCAATACCTCAGCCTGTGTAGCTTCTCCCCCTTCTTGGTTTAATGGTGGATCTTCTGTATTTTCCTTTTTTTCCTGTGTCGAACCTGCTGTGATGGTCTGATCTTTTTCAGTGTCGTTCAGGGTTGCATCCATTTCTTGATTGTCGGTCTGATCTTTTTCATTGTCATTCAGGGTTGCATCCCTTTCTTGGTTGCTCTTGGAGCTGCCTGGATCTCTGGAGTTATGCCCTTTTCCATTTCCTTTTTTTTTTATGAGCAGTGTTTCAAACTATCGTCCATTGGTCCTCATTTGTTTTGTCTATTTGGTCTTTTGCTTTTTTCTTGCAATGTTTCGCAAAATGGCCGTGCTCATGGCAGTGTCTACATTTGAAAGGGAGCTGTTCATAATCCAGTTCCTGGATGTGAGTCCACCCAGCGACAGAGAGCTTTATTGCTTCAGGAAAACCCTCTTCTAGATCGACCTCTTCACAGATTTGAGCGCATGTGTACTAGTCTTTCCTTGCTACCTCGTCTGTGTATTTTCCGAGCGCATTACCAATGATCTGGAAGGTTTTTTGATTCCAACAATAAAGGGGCAGATGGGGGAGTCGCACCCACACCGGGACAGCGGAGGGGACATCTTGAGAGGGGTCAAAGTCCGGAGACCATTTGTTTAAATACACGCCTTGTGGTCCCATGAAGTAAGGGCCATTTCTGAAGATGAGACTTCTATCTTCCGGGTTCTCAAAGACAAATACGAAGAACCCTTTGCCAACAAAATAGCTCTTGACTCCGTCTTTAATCAGTGGAGACCAGTTTCTTTGGGTCCAGTTCTCGACCGATTTTGGAGAAGGCCAGAGGCCCGTAAACTGGCCTATTAATCCTCTTTCCGCAAGGTTCAGTGCTGCCTTGCATGTTTCTTCTTCAGGAAGGGCAACCGTAGGGATCGATCCAAGTTTCTTGACGAACTTCTGCTGGCTAGCCATGGGAGGGCGTTTCAAGCTTGCGGCTATTAATGCTTTGAATGAAGTGATCTCCGGAGGTGGGTTGAGAGGAGGGGCAGAGCCCCCGCTGGATTCCATGGGGGCCTCTACATCCGCGGGGCCGCGCTGGCTTGCCCCCAGCAGCCCAGTCTTTCCAGTCTATCAAGCCGGCGGATTTTGCCAATATTCCAGATGCGATGACCTTTGTTTCTGCGTGAAGGCCAGTACAGAGTATCAAAGCTCCTCTCTTGCAGCAAGGGAGGCCGAGGCTGGCCTGCAGCCAGAGGCGCAGTGCAGTCGGCGCCTAGGTCTTCGGTCTTCGACGACTCCAAAAAAAATCCTTCTAGCTCTTTATTTCCTTTTATGTCCAAACTTACCATCTATTAAATATAATTAATTAATTATTTGTTTATGTGTGGAACTTTGCAATTACTTATTTATTTTTTCTGTTTATTTTTAAAAAATGTAAGTCTTTCGTAAGTCTTATCAATGCATCCAAGTTAAAGCATAAATGATGAGGTTTAAACTCAATATCGGTGATTTTGATAGTAAATGTAATTTTGAGAGGACAAATAATAGGTATGCTTTTAAGTTTACAAGCACATAATGAATTAGGTGGACAAGTTAAAAGATGACCCATTGCGCTTTAATTTAGAGGGTTGTATCATTGTACGAGTCTGCAAACTCTTATGCTATAAGTTTGTAGGCATGTATGAATTGGGTGAACAAGTTAAAAGATGGGTCATTGTGTTTTAAATCAAAGGGTAGTGACTTGTTGGGGTCCATCAAGATTTAGAGCTCGTACTAGTCTGCAAACCTTTGTGCTCATTTATAACTGAGGATAGTATGGTACATCACCATCATTAGAAAATAAGATTGAAACCAATTGAACCAATCAACATGCAAAAAAATAAAATTAAAATATTTCAAAAAATAAATTAATTTTGTTTTGTAATGTGAAATTTATAATTTGTTATTTGATTTTTGGTTAAACAGTAGATTAATTCATGGTCAAGAAAAAAATCAATGCGTTATCACCTACCTTGCGGCAGGAATAATAATGGCATGTATTTTATATTTTTTTTTAGTTTCTAATTGCATATGATCAAAATCTTTCTCCATTATAAATGATATATTTTATTGATAATAACATATTTACAATTATTTAAGGATTTTGTTAAGAATAATAATATGCTTTCAAACATATTGTGTAGACTCCATATACCCCTCAAACATATGTCACTTATATTCATGTAAGGTTTTGAAGGCATCCATCAAACTAATGAGATGACAGGCTTTCCTTGAAGTGGATTTCATTAATGTTGGGATGTGAAAGCATTTATGGACCAAGGAACAAAATATAAAGACATGGACATATGCTATATAATCCATATTCCTTTGAACACATGCTAATTATGTTCATATAAGGTTTTGATGGCTTTCACTAACTAATTTGATGATAAATTCTACATCAAGTGCATTTAATTATTTTCATGCTATAAGAGTAGCTCTAAGATAAGTAACATGATCCCATTTCTTTATTTTATATTAACTTGTCTCTCATGATGAATAATTGATGTTTGCAAACTCCCATGATCAATGAAGCTTGAAATTAATAAATCTTCGAGTGATGAGATTGCTGTGAAATCAATAAAATAACAAATCATCAATGGAGCTATTATGGCAAATTACTACTTTCCCTTACCTTATCCTATTGAAGGAATACAAAATATTACTCTTTAGTTGAAATAATCATTCTTTTGAAAAATGCATTACATATTAGTGTGAGGGAAAATACATTATTTTGTGAAACAATTAGAGTTACAATAATTAAATTAAAAAATGAAAATTTAATTCCAAATAAGTAAAATATGTTAAACAAATGAACATTTTCTTTAATTTAAAGGGCATCAACATCTTTAGAAAAATTTTAACTTGGTTTTAACTAGTAAATCCAATTCATGTTTAAAAAGCTTCTTGATTACCATAAAAATACTAATAATGGTTTCTAATGAAAAGTAGCTTACACTAATGTTTTCAAATGAAACCTATAGCCAAGTGCTAAATTGTGTTTAGTAACAATTTGTAACTGTGTTTAATCATCCAAATCCCAAAGAGGGGATATTTCCAAAAAGATAACGGAAAAAATTTAAGTTAAACGTGACCTAAAACCATAACCAAAAGTTTTTGCAAACAAGCATTTCTAAAGGAAATTCTCTAACTACAAAACATATAGGTAGCGTTTGTAACATCAACTTTATAAAACTATATTTTTCAACTTAAGCCTTGATGGAGTATAAGTTGTGTTTAAATGAAAATTGATATTTTGGATGACAAGTACACCACCTTCAACAATATGTTTCAAAATCCCTAACCGTCAACTTTTGTTCAAATAAAACAATTTCAAAAATGTTTTACAAGATTTTAACTTAAATTTTAGCTATGTCTTACAATACCGTAATTCATTGCATTTACCATATAATGATACAAAATTTTTCCACCATATTATAAAACAACAATAATAATGAATTATTTTACAAATGTTTAGATTATCTAAATGATTTGAATTTCAAAACATAAATTATATTTAGAAAAACTCTTCACTAATTTTTTTCCAATCCCTTTAAATTGAATTTAATCTATACAATTGCATTTTGGAAAAGTAACATTTTTTTTGTAAGTCAAATGTCTCCTCCCAATGCACATGCTTGGTAGGCCAGTAAGTTTTGAACACATGCCGCCTTACTAACAAAACCCTTTTTCAACTAATTGTGCTACCAGGACTCGATGGAAAAGCAACTTTCTAATCATTGTCCAACAACCTAAATTCTCCAAATAATTTTAGTTAGAAATCATATAATACATCTATAAAAAAAAACAATTTTTAAAAATCAGATTATTTCGACATCAAATTTAATCAATCTATATTATTGTAACTATAATGCATATAATATCAAATCAAATCATATTTTTTTAAAATGTTTTAGATTTTATATATAATTGTGAATTAAGACTTAATTGTAAAATTATTAATTTAAACAAACTATTATTTAACAAATTATTACTATTAACTAAAATATGGATAAAAACTACACTTATATTAATTTTAAATTAACAATATACAATTTTAACAAAATTGGTAACGTGAGTAATCTAAACAAAGCACAATTTGGCATATTATTATTAATAATTAAAATTTCATTTAATTTATTTTTATATTAATAAAAAAATAAACAAATTATTATTAAAAATATGAATATTCATGTCATTTATCTTTTTTTTTATTTGATATTAATGTGGGATACAATTTAATAACGTGACATTTTACTAACAACGCATTTTCAAATCCATGTTCATTGCAATGTTTCGAGTGATGACATGTTTTTTTTTAATATTGAAAAAATGGTTGATGTTAAAGTAAAGTTATTTATGTTGAACCATGTCAATGGTCATTGACTAATTGTACGGGATGCCAAAATGAAATTCACATAAAATGTCTTTGGATGTGAAAGTTTTATAATTTTACTTTAATAAAGTTTTATATTTTGACTTTAATAAAAACAAATATCAAATGAATATTTTGACTTTAATAACCTTATATGAAGTGTTTGCATTAACCAAAGAAAATAAGTAAGCATAAAGAAACAAACATGGAACTATCTCAAAATAAAAATAAAATATTTAAAAAAAATTTATCCAGAATTTATATTAGGGTTGCCTAGTTAAGAAGGATCTATGATATCATATTTTTCCATCACTGTGATTAGTCATGATGATTCCTTCTAGTTATGGATTGTCACTTATTCTACCACTAAAAAATACTGGAATTTTGTTGTAAAATCTATGCAAGTTGACCAGGGCAAGAGAAGAAGGGGTTGTGATCAGACTCCTCCAATTCGTAGACTCTAATAGAGGGATTATCGGCTATCATATTCCTCTGCAGTTCCTCCAATATTGCGTTATCCTTCTTTGCCACTATGTACACTCGAGGGACTCTGCCATAATTCTCACTGTTGTATAGTACCTCTTCGTCCAACACAGGGCTACTTCTGAGAAGGCTCCCTGCTAACGTGATATCCTGTGCTTGCATGCATCAGACCATTTTCAGCACTTTAAATTGGCTCAAAACGTTCAGAAGAACAAGAAGAATATGCAGTAGAAATCTCCCAATATATATTTAGTTAGCAGGAGATCACTATCATCTGCGCGTTAGTTACCTGAGAGGGGCTTTTGTCATAAAGATACTCTTGGGCGAAGTTGCTCCCAAATTTGAAAGACGTCGGCCTGCTCGGTTGTCCTTCATCTCCATACTTGAATTTTGTGTCTCCAAAGGCTTCACAGTTAACTTGCGGCTCACACTGAGCACCAAATCCAATTCTTCATCCTTCTCCAACACAATAACGCAATAAAAATTTAAGCATCTGGCAGTAAGTGCCACCGAAATATATTCATCATCTTTGAGCGGTAGCCAGCGTTTACTGTAACAAACTTCCAACGCAACGTTTGCCATAGCTTATAATGATCCAAGAGCAAAAATTGTTTTAATCGTCTAACATATCATATCAACGACACAAAACAATACACAGTGGCACATAGGGAAGTTCTTCCCACAACATAATTATGCTTTTAGTATTAGATACCTGCCTTGAATAAAAATTGAAAATAAAATTAAAAGTATAAATCAGTACAAATAATAATATATTCCCAAAAGCCCACGGGGCTTTGGATTGACGGTGAATGGGTGCGCTGTTAAGGCACTCCTTGCGATAGGTCACCGGTTCAAATCCCCCGTGGGTACTTAGGTTAGTCTTAACTATATATATATATATATATATTCCCAAAAAACCAAAAAACAATTAAATATATACGTCACAACCAAAATAATTAAATAATTATCCCAACATATAGGAAATTAAATATTTAGAAAGTGTTATGAATATGTTTTATTTAGTGCTGAGAATTTTGATCATGAAATTTTACACGAGGAAAAAGCTTAACCAATACTCTTGAATTTACATTTTAAATTCATGAAGGTTAAAGTATGGCTCATGAAGGTTCTACTGAGGTATCATTTAGGAAGATCAAACAATACACAATTGAGATAAGTGATTAAAAATTGGTATCACAATTTTGATGAGTTGTATTGAGTAGTCATGGACAGAAAATGGAGATATAATAGGATGCAAAGTTAAGATTTTATGACAAAACAAAAACACATAATGAAGTTGAAAAATTAAATGGTTTTCTATTCATAAATGTTATTTGCATTTCTATTTGTGGAAAATTTTGGATACATTTCCAAAGTTTTTAAAAATAATTCTCTTGTTTCAATTTTTCAGAATATTTTTTGATATATACAGAATTTAAAGAGACGAACTTTTGTCAAATCTGCTTATATATATTTCCATAGTTTTAGTCGAAATTGTAACTCAATACTGAGAGCAGGGCAAGATTTCTCATAATTACATAATATCTCACCCCGTGAATCACCTAACTAAAGTAGATTTCATTGAAATCAGAAGCAGCGACGATATTGAGATTGTAGATATCATCTTGCGCCCAACCTGTATCTTCGTCGGTTCCACCTTTACACTCAATATGGAACGATCCACTTCCTTCTGCTGCTGATGTTGTGGGAATTGAAATCGTGACCGTTTCTTCATGAGGAGTTATTGAGAAACCCCATTGATTGTCGACCCCTGCATCGATATGTGGTAACTGATAGCTCTTCTGTCTGTAACAATTATCGCTAATTTTTATTGGAATATGCTGTAAAAATTCTTTATACTCATTATTTGCTGCTGTGGATGTTAGCAGATTTTTATAATAGCTGAAAGCCTCCTTCTTTATTTCCTCTTGCCCTCTTACTTCTTTGCCTTCATTATCCTTTATATTGTCTATTTGATTTTGAATTCTCCTTATCCTAGCAGCATTGTGGAAGAATTTGTGTTCTTGTCTCTTGCTTTAAGCCATAGGCTTCGAGATTTTAATCTCCACTCCTCTTCTTCCCTTCTATTTTGTCTGTACAATTCCCAATATGCTTGCTTTTCCTGCCATATACTTTCCTGTGACTCCTCTTGTTGTTCTTTTTCCACTTGAATTCTCTCTATTTTTTTTGTTATTTCTATCTTCCTTTTTGGGTTTCTAATTGTCTGTTCTTTGCCCAATATTTCAGCTCTTTCCTCAGAGATTTTAATTTTGATTCCCAAACATAGCTTGGAGAGCCAATAATTTGATTTTCCCACACATCTGCAATAATCTTTTTTACTTCTTCACTATCATTCCAGATAGAGTTGTATTTGAAAGGAGCTAGGCCTAGGTTCCCCATCATCCCTAGAGATAACACCATCGGTTTATGATCCGATGCTATGTTGTGGATGATTTTTTATTTTATATCGCTGAAGGAGGTGGCGATTTTGTCTTGAATTAGAATTATGTCCAACCTTTCCTTTATATTATTTTTGCCAATTCTTTTGTTGCTCCATGTATACTTCCCATTACTTGGAGGCATGTCCATTAAGTTACATGTTTCCATAATTGTTTCTACAATTTCCCTTGAGGAATCAGCATGATATTTCCCCCCAAACTTCTCCTCAGCATTCAAAACGAGGTTGAAATCTCCTCCTATAATTATGCCGTTGTTTTGAACCTGCAAGAGATAATTTTTTAAAGTATTCCAGCAAGCTTCCTTGTCTCTATAATGGTTAGGGGCATAAACATTAATGATGCAGTATATCTCTTTTGTCTTTTTGTTTTTCATGTATGTTTTTATCCAGTGCAACTCTTTTTTTTGTTGAGCCAACTCCCAATTCTCTGTTTTCCATAATGTACATATTCCTCCCGAAGCTCCAACTACTGGAATTGATGTTCCTTCATAGCTTCTTATTTTTTGGGTCATTATTCCCATTTCCTTTTCGCTTATTTTTGTCTCCTGGATCATAAAAATATCAGGTTTCTCCAATGCTATTAAGTCTTTCATTGCATTAAATTTAGCGCGTCCCATTCCTCTGCAATTCCAAGAGACTATATTCATTATCACTTTGGGTTGTGGGTAGAGGGACCTTTCCCTCTGGTGGGATGTACATTTTTTTCCTTGCTCTTTTCTAAGAAAGTGTCTAGAGGTTGTTGGGTGCCCAAAGCCATTTCCTTTGCCGCAACTTCATCTCTAATTTCTTTGTTGGATTTCCTTCCAGCCCTTTTTGGGTGGTCAAGGGAGGAGAGAAGGTCTTTAGATAGAGTTCGAGTGATTATTCGGTCAAAGGAAGGAGGAGGAGGGCTATGAGAGAGAATGGGAGAGGAAGGGGAGGGTATAGAAGGGAAGGGAAGGAGAGGGGGGGAGGAAGGAGGGGAGGAGGGAAGGTCAGGTTCCTCAAGGGGACCAAAGGGGTTAGAAGCCAAAAGAGTTGAGGTGAGGGGAGGGGGGATTAAAGAAGAGGAGGGAGAGGGAAGAGATTTAGAGGGAACTGGAATAGAAGGAGAGGAGGAGGGGGAGTGAAGAGGGAGATTCGAAGGAAGAAGGGAGGCAGAAGGAGGATGGGAGGAGGATTTATTAGCTGTATTTTTCTTCTTGACTTGCTCCCATTTTGGGTCCTGGGTTTCTATTTCTTCCATTTCTTGTTTTTTAGAACATCTATTAGCAAAATGACCATATTCGTGACATACCTTGCATTTGAATGGGATTTGTTCATAGTCTAGCTGTTGAATGTGAACCCAACTATCTACTTTGATCTTGACTGCTTCCGGTAGTCCTTTCCCCAGGTCGACTTCCACACATATTCTTGCACATGCATGCATATTTTCCTTTGGCTCGCTTCTATTGATGTATTTTCCAACTGCGTTTCCTATTGCTTTAACATAATCATCTCCCCAGCAGTGTAGAGGAAGATGGGGAAGCCTCACCCAAACTGGCACTGCATTCGGCACATCCAACTCTGGATCGAAGTCTGGAGTCCATCTATTAAGATATAGCCCTCTTGAATCCATGAAATATAGGCCATTTCTAAAAATTAGATCTTTGTCCTCTTTTGTTTCGAAATGGAATGTGAAGTATCCTCTGCCACATAACCTTATCGAGATTTTCCCTTTGATGGAAGAGGCCCAGTTTCTTTCTGTTAGACCCGGAGGTAACTCCTCAAATCAAAACTTATATTATTCATTCAGGTTGTTCATTATTATATACAAGAGGGAGTGACTGTTCGGTTCATCTCCCGATGACTCTCTATCTTCTCTATTATTTATTTACATTAATTACAGCTGTCCACCCAATCCCTCTTATTAGGTGTCAACATTCCCCCCCTTAATCTGAAGGGATGTTGGTGGATCCAAGCATCATTCTGAAGAGGATTCCAACAACAAATGAAATGTCTAGTCTAGTAGTAGTTAGGTAGTTGAGACTTCCTACAAGTTGTCTATACTTTGTTGCATCCTCAAATTCTTTTCCTTCAATGGATGTGAGCTTTAAGTTTTGTTCCATTGGAGTAGTCAGAGGATTGAATTCAGTCATGCCCAACCTGTTCAACAGATCTCCAATGTACTTCTTTTGAGAAAGAAATATGGACTTCGGATATTGAGTTACTTCAATACCAAGATAGTAATGAACATAGCCTAAATCAATCATTTCAAAACCTTTTTTCAATTCCTTCTTTATGGATGCAATGTAGCAATGTAGCTTTCATTGTTCCCTGCCATCAAAAGATCATCTACATATACCACAAGATATACAACTATTTTGCCAACTTTCTTGACAAACAAAGTTGCATCATCAAGATCATAATGTTTAAAATTGAGTTTCAGAAGATGCTTAGTCAGTTTTTCATACCAGGCTCGTGGTGCTTGTTTGAGGCCATACAAGGATTTCACAAGTTTGCATACTTTATGTTCATGTCCTTTCATAGCAAATACTTCATGCTGGGACATAAAAACATTTTTTGTTAGATCTCCATTCAAGAAAGCAGTTTTTACATCCATTTGATGGAATTTCTAACCGTTCTAAGCTGCTAGGGCAAAGAGTGTCTGGATGGTAGCCCATTTTGTTGTGGGGGCAAAAGTTTCCTCATAATCAATCCCTTCCTTCTGTGCAAAACCTTTTGCCACAAGCCTGGCTTTGTGCTAGTCAAGTGAGCCATCAGCTTTATACTTGTTCTTGTAGACCCACTTGCAACCAATTGTTTAGTTCCTAATGGAGGATCAACCAGCTTCCAAGTGCCATGCTTTATCAGGGCATCATACTCCTTTTGCATTGCTTCTCTCCATTCATCATGAGAAGCAACTTCTTTGAAGGAAGTTGGTTCAAAATCTGTAGACAAATTGAATTCACAATCATAAGAAACATCCATATCAACAGGTGAATCAGAGTCATCTACATTACCTCCATTTTGCCGGTTTGAATTTCTAGATTCTGTCTTTCCAACCTCATCAAGATGAACACTTTCAAGTGTCTTTGTCAGCCACTTTGGGGGATATTTCTCAGATGGTCCAGCTTGCTCCGTTGATTGAGTTGGGACTGAATCAAGATTGAGTCTCCCAATTCTGTCAATCACATCACTCAAAGGATCATCTGTTGTTGGAGTTTCATGTAGGGGAGAGAATGCTTCAGAAGAAGATTCCACAGGTTGATCTAGTATAGGAATCCCCCCTTCAAGATGTGGAATCTAATTATCAAATTCTTTAAATGATTTTTCATTTGTGAATCTATCCAAGCGATCAAGTTGCCTTTCAACAACATTGTCAATTTTGGATGATTCAAGAAAGATTACATCTCTAGATACAACAAACTTTTTGTTGACTTCATCATAGAGACAGTATGCTTTGGAGGTGTTTGAATACCCCAGGAAGATACACTTACGACTTCTTGCACCAAGTTTGTTTCTATGTACCTTTGGTATCAAGGCATAACAGGTGGAACCAAAGACCCTGAGATGCTTTACTGAAGGAATGTGCCCATATCACATTTCACAAGGAGTCTTGTTTCTGATAGCATTAGATGGACATCTATTCTTTATATATACAGCACATAGAACTACATCAGCCCAAAACATCATTTTTACATTTTTGAAGAACAACATGGAGCATACCATATTTAATATTGTCCTATTCATTCTTTTAGCTACACCGTTTTGTTGGGGATTATAAGGCACAGTTGTTTGATGTTTGATCCCATGTTGGCGAAGATAGTTTTCAAATTCATTTGAAGTGTATTCTTTTCCATTATCATTGCAAATAGAGCCAATATGAGATTGTGCATCATTTTCAACCCATGTATGAAAGTTCTTGAATGTTTGAAAAACATCAGATTTGTTCTTCAATAAATCACCCAACACATTCTGGTGTAGTCATCAATAGATGTCATCATATATTTATTTCCATTTGCAGAAGGAACATGCATTGGACCACATAAATATGAATGAATGATTTCAAGTTTTCTATGTGCTCTTGAATGTGAATCATGAAAAGACTGTTTGCTATTCTTTCCTAGAAAGCAAGCATCACATTGTTTAAGTTTCCTAGGAATTGTAGGAAAAACAGTAACACCCTTTTTCTTCAACAAGCGGAGGCTGTCATAGTTCAAGTGTCCAAATCTAGCATGCCATAATAAACTTGATGGAAGTGTACCTTCTTCATAACGAGAATTGTATGAGAAATGTTGTGCACGAGCAAAGGTACCCTGCAGCTTGAGAAGCCTTTCTTCTTCTATCCTTGTCATGACAAGTGAGTGGTCAGATGCTTTTCTCACCTCAAGCTTTCCATCAAACATATGAATGGAGTGACCTTGCTGGTGGATGTGGACCAAGGACAACAAGTTTCTCCTCAGTTGTGGGAGATATAGAACATGATGCAAAAGAAAGTCTAGAAGACCAGGAAATTTAAGCCTGATTGTGCCAAGCCCTGATGGCTTGAGTTTTGATTGGTCTGCAAAGTATACTACTCCATCAACATTGTCAGTAAATTCTTCAAAAAAATCTTTTCTATGAGTCATGTGGCAAGTTTCTCCTGAATCAAGCAACCAATCATTTTTCCAAGAAGCAAGTGAAGCATTAAATAAGTCTTCATTTACTCCAATATTACATTGTGCCACAACATAATGAGCGGATTCAGGTGCTTTACCTTTGTCTGTGTCATTAGTTTTACCTTTGGGTTGGTTTCTTTGCTGCTCAATTTTGTCCCAAGGTAACTTGCATGTGGAGGCATCATGTGATCCATTTCTTTTGCAGCATATGCAGTGCAAATATGACTTTTCTCCTTGAGAGTGTCTGCCCCTCTGCCTCTAAAATATCTTCCTCTTCCTCTTCAACCACCTCTTCCTCTGGAAGAATCTTGGGCAAGATTCTTTTCTTTATGAGTAAGGCACACAGCCTCTTCAGAAGATTCAGGGGCTATCTTCTTTCCAAAAGCTTTCTCTCTTTCAACAATTTTTTTCACAAGAGAGTCAAAGGTAATATCTTTGAGATTTCCATTTGCTTGCAACGACTCAAGATAATTGGAGTAATTAGGATAAAGTTCCTTGAGAAAAGTGATCAGAGGAATATCCAATTCAACCTTAGTGGCTTTGATATCATGCATTGTAGATTTTACTTTGGATGCAAGAGCAAGAGGATCATTATTTTGTAATTCAAGAGTGAAGAGTTTAATCATGAGTTGAACAACTTTAAGTGCAGAGTGTGAGTCATAGAGTTCTTTCAGCTTTTGTAAGGCTTCGAATGCATTTGAAAATGGTGAAATGTGTCAACTCACCTCTTCACTTATTGATGCTGCAATCAATGCATAGGCTTTGTTTTTCTTATTTTCCCAATTGGTGAGCTCCTTGTCTGAGGTAGGCTAGACTGGCGCTTCGTCGCCTTCTCCAACACACACTCCTTTCCATAGCTCATTAAAAATGAGGGTGTGTTGGATTTTCCACGATCATTTAGGATAATTCTCCTTTCCATTGAGAACTACTCCCACAATTGATATAATTGAATGCATATCGTTAGACCAACAACGTTATACCAACAACGTTCAACTTAACAACATTCAACGTTCACCCGAATATCAGAGTCTGACTGTAGCTGTAGTTGTATGGCAGAGATGAATGGCGGAGATGAGTGGAGGAGATGAACAAAGGAGATAAACGGAGGAGATGAGTGGAGGAGATGAATGGAGGAGGGTCATTGATGGTAAGCGATCAACAGTTATCGCAAGCAAAACAATTCGGGGCAATAACCATGGCTAAAGGCATATTTCGGGCTGATAAATAACGGTAAGTGGTATTGAGAGGGGAGCGCCTGATTCCACTAGGCGGTTGACACGTAGCGACTAGGGCAGAGAGAAAAACCTCTCGTATCAGGCGGGTAATTCTCGTGCAACTAATGCACCCAAAATCGCAATAAATCGTCGGATTTGGAGGTGATGATCAACGGTGGAGATTAAAAGGCACTTTTCGGGCAAGTAACCGTCGTGCAAGTGGTCCTCCCCGAAATCAATGTTAGCCGTCAGATCTTGAGATTTAGATCAACGGTGGAGAACGAGCTCGATAAAGTGAAACCTCGGGAACTATGTCTGAGTGGGTTATGTCATCACCATTGGTAGTTTATATGAAAAAGGATATGCGGTGAATAAGAAAATGTATGTGGAGCTTCAAATACGAAAGGGTTAATGAAGGGTATGATCGCATCGCAAACATGCAGTGGTATTGATCGGGGCAAAGAGACTAGCGATATGCGATTAAAAGCAGACCCGACGATATTTATATATGCGGGTTCATGACATTTAAGATCCGGCCCAAGGGAGGAAATCCAAGTTACTACAGCACCTTTGGCTTCAATAGCTAGCTCCAATGAAATGCACCTCAATGAATGTATTGAACGATAAATGAGATTTCACATGGATTTGATAGAAATGTGAGCCTGCAAAAGATGCAAAACAAAGGCAAAACAGAATAGGAGTTACAAATCAAAAGCAAGCCAAAAAATGGTGCCTGCTCCGATACAATGTCAGACCAGGAGGTAACTCCTCAAATCAAAACTTATATTATTCATTCAGGTTGTTCATTATTATATACAGGGAGTGACTGTTCGGTTCAGCTCCCGATGACTCTCTATCTTCTCTATTATTTATTTACATTAATTACAGCTATACACCTAATCCCTTTGATTAGGTGTCAACACTTTCTACCCATTTTAGAACAGAACGGGGTGAAGGCCAGAGGTCAGTGAACTGTCCAACCAGTCCTCGCTTAGAGAGAGAAAGAGTAGCACGGCGAGGAAGGGAAGGAGGAAGAATGATTTCAGGAATTTCATCTATCTTCTTCACGAACTTGGATATTGAAGGCCTAGGTCGAGAGGGGCCAAGGGAGGAGAGCAAAGAGGTAAATGCTTCTGCGTTTTCACCCTGCTGAGCAGAAGTTTCAGAGAGAGAGGTTGGGATTAGATCGCCATCGGGGAGGCTCTGGATGAGCCATTGAGAGCCCTGATGCAGGTTTGCTAGCCCCGGGAGCAGGAGGCCCCAGAAGCCGAGGGAAAGGGGCGCGCTCAGAATTTGAAAAAATCAGAGCGGGAGCCGCGCGAGCTTTTTTCGCCTCCATAACTCATTCAACTTTTAATATAAAATATTAATAATAATAAATTATTCAAAAATATAATTTAACTAATGAAAATTTACACTATGTTTGATCTATATATAGAGATAGAAAATTAGTACTATAGATCCATATTAATCACAAATTTATCAATCACTAAAAGAGATTACATATTTTTACATGTACATCTTTTTTTAAGTTTTACATTCTAAAAAGAGATTTCCATATATGAGATTTGATCCCTCTCGGCTCTTGGTAGATCCGTTGTTAAGATGGATCTATATTGATTTATAAAATTCAATTTATTGTTATATTTAAAAAACCTAAGTCTGAATTTTTTATATTTAATTTATCACTAAAGTTATGAGATTTCCAAGTAATTTAAATTTAATATTTATAGCAACTCTTACCAATTGAAATTAGAAATTCTCTCTCTAAAGATGGGGATCAAGAAATGTAAAATAAGACTTGCAAGGTTACTTGTAGTTGGGGATTTTCTCTGTTGGAAGTTTTCCCTTAAAGAGGCAAGTAAACTCTTTTCTAGTGATAAAGATATAACATTTTGGTGCTATTTCGGTTCTTTATTTGCTATGATGTTGGTTTAAATTTATCATTTTTAATAATAAATATGAGTTAAATAGTACAAAAATCATAGCATATTAGATTTAGCTTTTTGACAAATAATATATTTGATTATTTCTTAATGAACTAATAAGAAATACTATTTTTTTCCATAGATTTATCTCAAGTTAGTCACTAAAATTCATGTTTTCACATTTCTCCTAGCTAATATTACATCATGTTCACAATAATAAAGACATGTTTACTTTAAATAATTTACTTATAAATATATAAATATATATATTTATTTGACATGATCTAAATATGAATGAAAAATACATCATTGAGTTTATTAAAAAGTCAAACAAATGTCTCTTATTCACCATCACGTTATTTATCATTTAATTCTTAGCCATAAAACATGGATTAATTCAAATTTTAATTATAATTAACATTGAAAAGAAAAGTCAAAACTCTTCCATTATCCATGAAGAAAAAAATTAAAACCTCTCATGCATCCATGTAAGCCCATTTATTTATCTTATGGTTCATAAAAAGATGTAATCAACGTTTTATACATGCATGAGACCTCCTTTTAGTTTACACAATGTTGCAAGAATTGGAATTTAATATAGTAAACAAGACCTTACCTCTCATGTCAAGAATTTAATCTTACATATTAATACACAATTTTTTCATTGTCAAAGTCCTCATAAATTTATCACTACATGATTTATATTGATTTTGAAATAAACCTAAAGATAAAACATGTGAATTATTTCCTATCACTTTGTGGGGTTATTTTATCACTTTTTATCCATTTTCTATCACTTTGTGAGTTATTTAATTAGATTGATACTCACAATGTCATTTGAGAAATGAGATAATCTGAGTATATTTAGATTGATATCTTAATAATATATAGTTATAAATTGATACCTCATGCTTAGAATTACAACCTTCTGCTCCATCCTTATGTCTATTCAAAGCCTATAGAAGAAGTCTATTGTAAAATAGATTTAAACACATTAAAAAATATGCTAAAATTTTAATTTTTAAATTATAAATTACACAACTAGAAATACTTAGTTTTAAGTGTAAAAATGTTTCCACTACAAAATACGCATAAAAACGTTTGCGAATCTTACCAAATATATAAAATGCCAACAAGGAAAATAAAAAACAATATAATTACTGAAGTAAAGAAAACAAAAATGTACAACAATAGTATAAATGATGAAATAACACAAGTACATATCACTCTCTGTTGTCATCACCCTGATTATCTTCCTCGCTTGGCATGATAACACTGTTGTTCTAAAAAATATGTTTTAATTTAAGGTCATGTCTTTACAAACCACCAATCCCTATCCAACACATATGGGTAAAAACACATCGGTTGTAGTGTTTGAAGAAAACATAAGGCTCCCTAGCTTTATGTTGCATCCTTCTAGAGTTGATAGATATCAGCCCACTCACGATCTTCCTTTACATTATTCCAATCAAAGGTGTCCCACCACTTGCACCTAAAAATAACACATTGGAACGAGGAGAAGTTCACTTGAATGATCTCTTGTATCTTTTCGACGTAACTTAACATCCCTTGTACTAGGTTTTTATCATGGTGACTAGCACGATTAGATTGGTCGAACTCGACTTCCACTCCACAGTCTTGTGTCATGCATCCACCATCGACATCCTTCGTGTGGAAATGATGTCCATGTACCCACATAGATGGGAAAAAATGCACCTATAAAAAGTGAAAAAATCATAGTTTCATTTGTCTAATAACCCGAACATAGTTAAAAATATAAAATATAGATGTTACAATTCAAAGGTGCATTATGAAGTTTAAAAAGTACAAAAAGAGATTATTACTAAGTTGTTGCACCCAATCCCTATGTTTAGTGCATCCTCTTCAGCACACAGGTAACAACTAGATGCATCGTATTTCTCTCTGACTTGATCAACAACCCAATGGTTAGGGCATGTCATTGGCATATTTTATTTCAAATAATAAGGGTAAGGCACACTTCTACCATTCAACCGTTTGAATTCTTTCCTGTCACTGTCCCATTTCCTCCTCTTATACTCATACAATTCGGCCCACGGTTGTGTCGCTTCCATATTGCAAAGAATGAAATTGTTGATGGCTTCAATTTCTGAATTTGTTGATGAAATCAAACCAACATATATAGTACGTATGAGACCAAAATATGCATTATTATGAAGTTTAGTGTGAATAGTTACTGTGTAGACATTTGACAAATGATAAGTCACTTACTCTTTATCATGCGCCTCTTTCCATTCAATTGGAGAAGCTCCCTTTCCCTTTTGTCTTCATCCTTTCGTCATCCCATATCACTGCACCTGGTGTGTTGTCGATCTTCTTGATGTACTTACTTTCATAATAGAAAGACTCATACTATATATACCCCTCTACCATAGACCCCTCTGGTTTTTCCCTTTGTTGAACAAAGCCTTTCAAATTCTTCATGTACCTCTCTAAGAATAACATCCAATGACAAGAAACCACCATAACTAATTCAACCTCATCTACTAGGAGAATTAGAACATGAACCTGGAAGTCCATGAAACTCATTGGCAGTTCCTTCTCAAACAGACAGACAATCTCATCTATTTCTTGACGCCATTGTGTAATGCTAGCCATATGAATATCCTTTTATGTGATCCAATGTACAAATGTAGATAATTTAGATATGACACATTGTAGGTATTGGGGGAAGTCATGGTTCACACACCCACACACGAGAAAAGGATAATGACAATGCAAAGTGTATGGTACATCATCCAAAAATTAATTATAAAATATCCCATTGCATAAAAATAATAACAAATAATGAAATCATGTTTTTGACATAAGTACTCTTAGAAAGTTCAAATGGTCATGCGATTTCAACCCCAAGAAATGATTCTTCCACAATCAAGCAGTGTCATAGTGAAGATCCATATAATGAAGGCACAATCACACCCATTATAACTTCCTTTTCCAAAGAAATATCATATTTCTTTAAAAGCCATGGGACGTCACCTTCTTTGAAAGACCAAGAGGTACCAACCTCTCCTCTAGTTTCTTGTCTTAGCCAATGTTTATTTTTAGTTTTTGAAGAAATAATATCTCTCCTAACATCCAATGTGTCACTTTCTTTCAATGATATGTGCCTCCATAAAGAAGATGAAACATTTTCAAATATATGCATGGGATCTAGTAAGTGGGCAATAATTAGATGCTCCCAATATGGGAGATCGTAAAAGACAAATTTCATTTTCATCCCAATGGGAAATTTCTTGACATGGGTGTCGAAGAATTATGGATCATTGAACATAGAATCCCCATTTGAATCGAACATTTATGCAAACTCCTTCTCCTTCTCTCTTTCATATGCTCTATTTTATTCAACTGGTGTTATTATTGCAAGCATTTGGATTCTCTTCGTTTACCATTGAAAGCAGATGTTGGTATTCTGTAAAGGTGTTCTTCTGGGAGGAATACCCTGGAGCAGTCATACACTTCCTTTCGTAGGTGGTCAGGCCACCTAGCCTTCAAAGAAGGTCCATGACATTTACATCCATGATACCCTTTTGTTACAAGACCTGCGAAATTATTCATGTATACAGGGCACGTTATCGATCATGAAGATCAAAACAATTGCAACGAATTAAATTAATATGTGAAACAATATTCTCACATATATAAACAAATCAATACAAATGTAATTTATCAGAGCAAACTCCTCAGCCTTGATAATCATGTATAGTGTAAGCACATATGCCATACAACGTAAAACTCCTCTATGTTGTAATAGGTATTTATAAATCGTACACATGTATCCCTTCCCATAATTCATTCAATTCATCTACCAATGATTGTAAATAGACATCCATATTCTTCACTTATCTTCTACCAGGGACTATGAGAGCCAACATAAGATGTTCATTCTTCCTGAACAACCATATGGGGGATATTGTTATTGATCACTACTACAGGAAAAACAGAAAAGTTGGTGTTTTGGAGGGAATATGGGTTGACACCATCCATGGCTATGCTGAGTCATAGACTTCATACTTCATCATTGAAATTTTCAAGTCATGCATCCTCTATATGCTTCATGGCTATTGAATCTGTTGGGATTCACATAACTCTCAACTCACTTCTATGTGAGGCATGTCACCCCTGCAACATAGATAATTCTTTTCAATGAAAGAGCCTTTGAATCCTTGTGATTATAGGCATGTGCCTCAATATCTTATGAGGAGGACCATGTGATTTACCCGATTTTTTTGTTTTTTTGTTTGCTACCTGTCATGCCCATATTTCAAACATATCTCTTTGTCTGCATATTCTTCTCTATATAGAATACAACATTTAGACATGCATGATATGATATCTACTCAACACCCAATGTTTTCAACAACTGCTTTGCCTCTTCGCAACTACCCGACAAGAGAATATCATTCGAAAGAACCTTATCTTTGAATAACATGTATTTGGTGGGCAATATAATTGTACAATGTCAATATTTAACATTCATTGAATCAACCATTTTTAATGTTGATTGTGTGACAAAATATAAGGAACTTGACCAATGATGCACGTCAATTACCTCAATATTGTCGAGAAACATACATTCGACATGCCAAATTTTGCTTTCAATTTGTAGAAAAACATCGTTGTCCCCAACTAAGTAGACTTTGACTTGCCATCAGGTTCAAAGAGAATGGTGGTGGAAGTTGATTTCAGGCTTTTGAATAAGGTATTTGTGATATGAGCATCATCCCCTAGCTCATCATTCTAGAATGCGTCTAACAACATTGCCTCCATGGCAATCGTATGCTGTAAGTAATCATCCATACCAACCTTTATTTCATTGCCTCCATTGCCAACCTGTGTTGAACAATTACTATATTATAGTCATTCCTAATTGGTGAATCTTGATGTAGTGGGAATTGAATACGTGGTTGATTCAACCATTATTTGTAGGATTCCTCTCCAAGTCTTTCTCTTAATGCAACCTTCTCTCAATTTGACATTGTAGTGGGGTACACTAAAATATGGTAGGTGAGTTGCTCATCATCACTAGAATCCTAATTTCAAAAATTGTTGAACATTAGTACATCAATGATATTAGTAAGCACGCCAATGCAATTGTTTTTTTGAAACTACATTATACCAAATGCTTATTCCATCATTTGTCCAGGATTGTAGCTGGAAGATGCCATGTTCCAATTGGAAGGGTGAAGTGGCTATCCATTTTCATCTACCAACTGCTTGCAAGATGCTGCTCCTAATAAGAGCTTATGACGTTTGTTAGTGTCAGTCTTTCCAGCCTTCCTCCAGTGATCAAATATGCTCTTAAAAAGTGGTCTCAGAGTTTCCAAGTCAAATTTTGTCATTTCAAAGAGTTTTCAAGCAAAATTTGGTCACTAGGCATTAGGTCTAGGGTTTGCTCCCACTCTTTTCAAAGTTGCCCAAATGCCCATCTATGTCACTATTCAGCTGAGTCTATCATCATTCATAGGGTTGCAATCTCAGTGTCTAATGAGTCATTTTACATCTTGTTCATGCTTCAGTTGCGCCTAGGCAAGGTCATTTCCCTCTCCTAGGGTTTTGAAAGCTAATTTCTCTTGAATGGTCAAATCATTAGCAAAACTTGTATCTTGATGTTCATACACCTTCCCCTATCCTTAAACCACCTTATCAAACACTTCCCATCCCTTAGATCCGCCAAATTCCTCATTTTCGCACAAACCCTAGTTTCTAGCTACAACCTGGCAATTTTCTAGGTTGGGCCTGTGTTTTGCCCTTTTGGACCCCTTCCCCTCACTCAATCTCTGAGATTCCACTTTACCCTGCTTCCTAACATCCCTCCCCACTCCCAAAAATTTCCCCAAGAATTTAGAAGCCCCCTATCCCCTTCATTTCGCTCCATTTCGACAAAATTCCTTATTTCACACATCGGGACAAGTCGCACTCAAATGATGTTCCAGAGCAATAAAAGATGAATTTTGGAAAAATGAGAGAGGTTTTTGTCCATAACATTCCAAAGAAGAAAAACCTCATTCACTTTTTGCACAGGTGTCATGGTTTTAGAGAAATGTCAAAATTTCAATCGCCAGATCCAAGGAGGTTGGCCAAGGCACTAAAACGACGGAAAAGGCCCGATCCACTCCAAATTTTGGCCAAAGCCTCTTTGACTGAGCATGGTACTTTATTGGGGACTCCCAGCCCAAATTTCAAGAAATTTGGAGAAAATTTTGTCAATTGTGAATTTTTTGTGCCAAACACAGGTTTTCTCCACCAACGGGTCCCTTTCATTGGGCAACTCCTTTTTGGAAAAACTCAGAATTTCTGGATTTGTCATGAAAAGTTACACTTGCTCAGCCATTGCCAAGAAATTTCACCAAGTTTTGGGCCTCCAGAAAGTCAAAAAACAAGCAAAAAATGACTTTCTGCCACATTTTTGACACACAGGAAGCAGTCTTGGGAGATTGCAATTTTGGAGGGGAAAATGACCACCAAATTCAGAAATTCCACTTGGGTTGGAAAGTAGACATCCAGACCTTTCCAACAAGCCCACTTTTGCCTCATTTGGAAACCTGGAAGTACCTCAAAATCAGCTCCAAAGTAGCGCGACCCATTCAGGAATTGCGTGCGACCCATCAGGCAGTTTGCACAGGAATTCAACCTACAGCTCAGCAAAACGCAATTTTGACTGGATTTGACTTTTTGGAGTTGATTTTCATCCTCCTTGTTGTAAATGATGTAATTTTATGATATTTTGACACTTATTTATCTCTTCTAGAAGATTCATTCATAAGATAGGCAAAAATTTAATGAATGAATTGGTTTCCTAGCTTATAGAGGCAAGTTGTTGTGACTGCCTAGATTTTAGTGCTCAGTTTAGAATTGGTTGAAACAGCTCCTAGAAGGATGAGCTCGACCCCTAGAGGCAAGGAAAGGTGTTAGCTTGCCTATATTATGTATTTTCTTAGTCATTTTCAGAGGTTGGAGGGTTGGACTCTTGAGGGATAAGCTCTATTGTATTACTCATTGTATCTCTGCAATTTTTGGCAAAGGAAGACCAAGGTTTTGCAGTCCTTTTTGGGATTCTTGTGGTCACATGTATTGATGGTGTGTTTCTCTTTGTACTTGTAAGTGTGTTATGTGAATCATTTCCTTACTTTTCCTTCTGCAAATTAGGCAAATGAAGTGTTAAAGTAGAATTCATGACTGTCATGCTCTGCTTTTAAGTTTGCTTAATATCAATGTTTTCAACTGTTTAAGGGGAATTCAAGGTTATTGCTTGCTCTCCTTAACTCCTCACCGGTCATTCTCATCCATCCACCTCTATCAAAGGCATCAATACTGTCTCCTACCTTGCCCCAAAGAACCCCCTGCAAAAACTGTGTCCAATCCCCGCACCCAAAATTGCCTTTCCCCAACTTTCCACCGAAATCGTAAAACTTCCAATTCAAACCTTTTTATCAGTTTACTAGCCTAAAATCAGTGTTTCCTTATTGGTTATCTCGCCCATTGAAGATATTTACCGAGATATACCGGAGAGAGCCCTCTCCTGCCCCGTAGGGCTAGCTACGAGGCTAAGTGGTTTGATGTTGCCTTGGAGTTTGCCATTCTCAGCCTGAGGTGAAATTTCAAGCGCTAACAACGTTTTTGAAATGGAGGAATATTTCTACATATTAACTTGATTCTGAATAAGGATCCTACAAATTTGGATACATTTTTATCCAAATTGACATGGAAAAAAATACAATAAGATAATCAAAATATAAATAAAATCTAAACTTGTTGGAGATGGAAAGGGAGAACTTCACTAATGACTTTTATCGACAATATGGAACGAGCTAGAATTTGAAGAATTGGCGATTTGATATTATGATATTTCCCCTTGCATTTGAGAAAAAGCAGAAATAATTTTTTTTGTACATATCTAAAATTAATTTTGAGAACCATATAACCACAATCTAAATTTCAATATAGTTTTCAAGCCATTTTTCAAGAATAAGACGACTCTAAGCGAAAAATGTATACTATGAACTACTATAACTCATGTCGATGTGTCTTGAAGGATAATTTGAGATGAATATGTCATTTTGTGTGAAAATTAAATTTCAAGTAGCTTTTAAACCCTAGCGGTGCTCTTATCAGGACGAATCGCACCGATATGTTTAAATAATCACTGCACCAGGGTGTTCAAATAATAACCACATCGACTTTCGACATTTTGAAAAAATAAGCTAAAATAAAAAATAAATTATCATATCATTTCTCTTGTAAAAAACAACACTGATGATCCAGATTGTATAATTATATTGTTTTCCATCTATCTGAATGCATTAGGAGTGGAAAAAGTGGATGAATCAGCTCATGACAATGTTTTTACCGACAGGGCCCAATCTGGCGAAACAGGGTCTCAAACCTTTCAGGAGCATTTTGAGGCATCAAATGATGCTTTTTGGGGGTAAAACTTTGCCACTTTAGGGTTCAACCATTTAAATGTTTTCTACACATAAATATCTTTCCAATGGTGGAAGAAACACACCAATCAGAGTTTGTATGCAAAAGTTATACCACTCAGAAGTTGACCTTCTTGTTCTCACACCTGTAATTCAGGAGAATGTCGTGTCAATACCTTTATTCATGGAAAAGGGGATAGCCATATGTTTGTGATGTAAAATACTCTAGAAGATTATATATTGTAACTCTAGTAAAGAGTTGATGTAGTCAAACTTAACCACTAGTAGGCTATTGGGTTGTGTTATAACCGGGCCACTAGGAGGAACAGGCATTCCATTCTTTCGAGAGAATTTTGTTCCATAGCTGAGAAAAGATAGCCAAGAGAGATTGGAGGTAGAGCACACAGGGAGTATTTGTGCACTATATCAGCCCACGGGCCACATGCCTTACTTCTTTGTACCTGCAGCCATATTTCCAGACAAAGAAAGAGAGCGAAGCGACCTCATCTTCCAACTAGGTTTTCTCCTGAAAGGGTTTCCTAGAGCATATTTTGTGTCTTGTGTGGATGTTTGTGAGCTTATTTTTTCATTCTCTATTTTTCTCCGAAATTTCCATTCGCATGCATGCAATAATTACAGTTAAATCTACAATCTTAAAGTTTAAAAAATTTGTAATAGTGTAGAATTTCATATTTCTAATATAATATTATTAGATATGTTGTGACAAACTATCCAGTGGAATATCCATGGTAATTTACGGATCATATTGGCATCAGAGAAGGTTTCTTTGGGTATTTTGTGGATTTTGTAGGGGATCAAGGTCGGTGGGTCGAAAATAATAAAATCATAATCATGGTCGATTAATTTGTAAACGACCCTCATGATCCTGCAAAGGTGAGGTTTTTGCGGCTAGAACAAAAAGTCGAAGACATAAATCGCAATGTAAACCTCATCATGGTGACCCTGAGCAATAAGATTGGGATATTTGGAGAAGATGGGGGTTCAAAAGTAGAGGACAAATCAGAATGGGGATCAGGAGATTGGGAAGAAATGAAAAACCAGCCGAAGAAAGAACCTAGAAAATATCAACCCGATTCGAGTGTCATGAATCAGTCCCTATTTAAAATGGAAGAAAAAGTTGATATCAAGCTATAACATGGTGAGATTGACGCTTTGAAGCTAAACCACTGGTTGCAGCAACTGGAATTTTATTTTAGGGTCCATCAAATTGAGGAAGGGTAAAAGATCTCATTCGCGCACCTGAAATTAGAGGGCCATGCACTGACTTGGTGGGAGATACACATGGAAGCCCTGAGGTTGGAGGGAGAATGTCTAGTGACTAAGTTGGAGGATTTCAAAATCCTCATTATGTCACAGTTTTATCCCATCGGGTACGTGGAGGACCAGTGGATCTGGTGCATTGCTTCAGGCTAAAGCTGGGCCAAAGCGTATAGGAGTACACCACGAAATTCAGAAATATGGCTATAATGTTGGTTATCTCTCAAAAAGACCGAGGTGTACTCCTCAAGTATATGGGGGGTCTGCACCATCATCTGTGTGAGCAAGTGATGCCATTCAAGCCCAAATTTGTGGACGAGGCTTGTGTACAGGCACAATACCTGGATAACATAGGCCCGAAGAGAGCGCAATCAAGTGGATCGAATTAAAACGAGCAACATGACACTTCTAAGGAGGGAAAGAAGAAACAAAAAGGGAAAAAGAAGAAGATAAAAAGACAACAGTCACAACACCACAATGCAAATATCCTTGCAACCACTGCAACATTGATGGCCATATAGAGGAGAAGTGTTGGAAGTTGCATCCAGAGCTAAACTTGAAGAACAAGAAGAGAGATAATAAGAAGAAGAATCTCATGGCCAATGATTCAAGAAACCAAGTTGAAAATAGCTCGTACGTGGATGAGAAGATTATTTATACATCAATGCAGAAGGAGGTGAATCACTCTTCAACAACAGGAAGACAAATAAATGACCAAACTCTTCCATATAAAGATACAAGTCAAGAAGACAAAGGTTGGTGCTCTTTTTGACTCGGGATCGCAGGCGAATCTCATTGTAGTAGAGCTTGTCAAGAAGTTGGGGTTGGAGGTTCGTGATCATCCAAACCCATATCCACTAAGATGGGTAAATAAGGATGTAGAGTTGAAGGTAACTAAATAGTGCAAAATTAGATTTATTATCAGCGTTGATTTTTTTGATGAATTAGGTCTAAATGTGGTTCCCCTTGATGTATGTAGTGTCATGTTTGGAAGTTCATACATGTACATGCGTGATCCAATATTCATGAGGAGAGCCAACCAGTATCAGTTCGTTAAGGATAGAAAATCGTTCATCATCAACATGCTTAAAGGCAAGTCAAAAATCTTATTGGTAAGTGCCAACCAAACCAATAAATTGATTAATTACAACAAGAAGTATGTTTTATTGTTTTTACAAGAAATTCAGTTTGAGGAACAGTTAATAAGAGGCAAGGCATCCCTGGAGGGATGTATTAAGAAACATAAACAATAATTGAAGGAGTTGTTACATGCATACAAGGATGTGTTCCGATAGCCTAAAGGGTTACCACCTAAGAGAGAATTGGAGCATGAGATCCAACTATTGTCGAACTTCCCATTGCCAAATATTGGGTTGTATATGCAGTCTATTATAGAAGCAAGTGAGGTGAAGAAACAATTGCAACAGATGTTGGAACAGGGTGTCATTCAACCAAGTACATCACCATGTGGGTCACCCATCATCATTATGTTGAAGAAGGATGGGGCTTAGCGGATGTGTATAGATTACAGGGCATTGAACAAAATCATGCTCAAGAACAGATACATCCTGCCTAGGATATATGATCTGTTGGATCAGTTGTAACAAGAAAAATACTTCACCAAGTTAGACTTGAAGTCTAAATATCATTAGGTTTGATTCAAAGAAGAATATACTTGTAAGATTGCCTTCAAAATTAGGCAAGGTTTGTATGAGTGGTTAGTCATGCCATTTAGCCTATGTAATGCCTCAGCTGTGTTTATGAGATTAATGAATGATATACTGCAACCTTTCATTGATTCATTTGTTATTGTATTTTTTGATGATATATTGGTATATAGTGCTACATGCGAGGAGCATATTTCACATCTGATAGAGGTGTTGGAAACATTGAAGAAGCACCAGTTTCTAGAAAATCTCAAGAAGTGCGAGTTTGCGCAACAGTCCTTGGTGTATCTGGGGTATGTGATTAGTGGAGGAGAGCTGAAGATAGGTCCTTCCAAGATGGAGGCCATCATGAAATGGTCGATGCCTACTAATGTTTTTGAGGTTAGGATTTTCATTGGGGAAACACAGTACCTGAGGAAATTCATAGCCTCGTTTTTAGCGGTAGCAACACCGCTCCATGATATAACAACAAGTGGAAAGAGTTTTGAGTGGGGAAAAGGTGAGTAGAAGGCTTTCGAAGAGATAACAAAAAATATGAGTCGAGCACCAGTTCTGGCATTACCAAACTTGCAACGACATTTTTAAGTGGAGACAAATTCGAGTGGGTATGCGATGGGAGTTGTCTTGATGCATGGAGGAAGGACTATATGCTACGATTCTAAAGTATTTCATGGGGCAGTTCTTAACTACGCTACCTACGAAAATGAGATCTATGACATGGTGCAAGCTGTAAAGAAGTGGCAACACTATATGATGGGAAAGGAGACAATAATCCACATAGATCACCAACCATTATAGTACTTGCAGGCCTAGAGTAAGCTACAATGGACCAGGCATTACAAAAGGATGAGGATTTACAGTAATTTCATTCGGTGACCAAGTATAAGAAGGGTAGCACAAACAAGTTGGCTTACATGCTTTCAAGGCCAAACACATCAAAGATTACAACTTTGGGGACTCTTATGCACGTGGATCCATTCACCCACAATGCATACAGAGAGTCATATTCAGAGAATGAGGACTTCAAGGAGGTGTATCAACAATTGCAGAGTCAAAGTCATGTGCACGATGGCGACATCACCGTTGACTACCATCACCAGGATGGGTTACTCTACAGGTTGGATAAGTTGTGTTCCTAAAGGTGACCGATTGCAGCTAATTAGAGAGGCTCACACCTCCAAGGTTGCAAGGCATTTTTGTGTAGGGAAGACCGTGGCTAACTTGCAAAGGTATGTGTATTGGCCCAAGATGCAAGAGCAAGTAGCTAGGTTCATACGATGATGCATGCTTTGTTGTACCAGCAAGCATAGCAATAGGAAACAAGGTCTATATCATCCCTTACTTGTACCTACTCGTCCTTAGGAAAGCATTTCCATGGACTTTGTGGGAGGTTTACTGACAACCAAGAAGGCACATGACTACATGTTCATGGTAGTTGACAGGTTCAACAAGATGTGTGTTCTAATGCGCTATAAAATACCATCGGCAGAAAAGAGGCAACAAACTTGTTCTTTGGACAGGTCTGGCTGCACTTTGGGATACCAAGGAGCATCATTTCAGACAGGGACACAATATTTCTCTGTGCATTTTGGGCTACATTGTGGGAGAATATGGATACAAAGTTGAAGAGATCTACAACATTTCATCCACCAAAAGATGAAGCATCTAAAGACCTAAGATGAAGACCTCGTATATATACAACATTCTTACAATATAGAAACCCACACTTCTACAAGAAAGTCATAGTTTGAAATTTGTTTTGGATATTTGATGCTTTCACCATTGGATATTGCATATGGGCAGCAGGGAGGAGTGAGGGAAGATATTATAGGAGATGCTTTGAGGCCTAAAAAAATTATAGAGAAGATCTTATATATCCATTCACAGGTACAAGAAACACTGCAAAAGTCACATGAGAAGTATAAGGCCAGGCATGATCAACACAGAACAAGGAAATCATTCAATGTGGGAGACAACGTATTGTTACAGTTAAACAAGGAGAGGTTGTAGAGGCCTGGTAAGAAAATCAAGGCTTTGAGGTATGGTCCCCTTGAGATACTAGAAAAGGTGGGTTATATGCCTATCGACTCAATTTACCACCATATATGTGCATTTACTCGGTTGTGAATTAGGAGAATTTGAAACTCTATGAGCCTTCCATGTTAGATCAGGAAGAGGTCCTACCTTCTATGGAGGATTTGGAACAAGATTCTCAGGAAGAGGTGATAGAAGATATAGTTTTGCAGAAGAGGTCTAAAACTACAAGATAGGGACAGCATGACCTTTGGAAGATCAGGTTGAAGGAAAAATTTCCAGGCAAAGCTAAATGGTACACCAAAGAGAAGGTGGAGGAAAAATTTCCTCACCTCATTCAATAGAATCTTTTGTGGACCAAAATCCTCCCAAAATGGGGAGGTATGATCCAGATTGGATCATTATATTATTTTCCATCCATCTTTATGCATTTGGAGTGGAAAAATTAGAGGAATCATCTCACAGGAACATTTTTATCGGCAGGACCCAATTTGGCAAAACGAGGTCTAAAACCTTCCGTGAGTGTTTTGAGGCATCAAACAACGTTTTTTGGGGGTTAAAATTTTGTCTCATAATTGTGGCACCTTTCCATGTATTTCTACACACAGAGATCTTTCCAATGGCATGAGAAGCGCATCAATCAGAGTCTGTATGCAAAAGTTATGCCACTCAGAAGTTAACCTTTCTATTTTCAGACCTATAATTCAGGAGGATGTCATATCAACCCACGTTATTCATGGAAAAGGGGTGAGCCATGTGTTTACGATGTAAAAAAATATAGAAGAGTATATATTGTAAATCTAGTTAAGAGTTGATGTAGTCAAACTTAACCATTAGTAGGTTATCAGGATGTGTTATAATCGGGCCACAAGGAGGAAGAGGCATTTCATTCTTCTGAGAGCATTTTCTTCCATAACTAAGCAAAGATAAACAAGAAATATTGGAGATAGAGCACACAGGGAGGATTTGTGCACTGTAGCAGCCCACAACCTATAGGCCTTACTTCGTTGTACCTGCAGCCATATTTCCAGACAAAGAAAGAGAGTGAAGCAGCCTCACCTTTCAACTGGGTTTTCTCCTGTAAGGGTTTCCCAGAGCATATTTTGTGTTTTATGTGTGTGTGAGAGAGTTTATTTTGTCATTCTTTATTTTTCATGCACTAATTACAATTAAATCTAGAGATCTTAAAGTTTAATAAAATTGTAATAGTGTAGAATTTTAGTTTTTTAATATAATATTATCATATCTGTTGTGACGAACTATCCGGTGGAATATACACGACAGTTTACATATCAACTTATGCTTTTCAATAAAAACAACGCAAACTTGTTTACGATATTTTGAAAGAAAAAATGAAATCTACCATGTCGGTGCTCTTATAGCAATTACAATACCGATGCATTTAAATACAAACCACATCGTTGAGTTAAAATATTAAAAAGAGTTTTATCATGTCGGTGTGTTTAGAAATTTTGGTGCACTTTCCTTGTAAACACACCAATGTTCGAATCGAGTAAAGAAAAAAAGACACGAGTTTTTTTCTTTCTTTCTTTTTTTAATTTGAAAAATGAGTAGGAATTGAAATATAATTTCATAAAGTATTTTCAATAGTAAAAAGTTGTTCACTATTTCATTATTTTACCCAAAATACAAGGGAGCGATTTGCAAGAGAGACATGTCGAGAGCACTGTGAAGTAGTTGAATACTTTGGAGTAGCAAAACTATTCAGAAGATCAGAAGTTGAAAGGTATGGTGATTCACTAAAAATCCTGCATAGTAAAACAATTAAATTTTATTGTTGATTTTACTAATATATTTTTTTTTTCAATTTCTATTAGGGTTTAATTAAAAGAGAGATCATTTGCAAGAGACACACACTGGGAGCACTGTGGAGCAGCACAATATTTTGAAACCACTGAAAAATCAAAATTTGAGGGATTCATTCAAAACCATGCATAGCAAAAATTTTAAGTTTTACTATTAAATTTTTTTACAATTTCTTTTAGATTTATTTAAAATTTAGAAAAAAAAAAAAAAAAATTTAAAACACTGCTTAATAAAAAAATTACTATTAATTTTACTAGTAAAATTTCTTAGGATCTCTGTTCATATTTAGATTTACTTCAAATTAAAAAATACAAAATACAAAAAAATAAAAAATAAAATAAATCAATACTTACCTAAAACCCTTGTTTCTTCTTGTTTATGTGACTACAAAATTTCACTTTAATGTTTAACTCCCTCTACCACTTAACAATTAGGGTTTTTTATTTTAGGCATTTTAGATTTAATGGGTTTGTGTACTTACTATATATAAGGCGTTTGACATGTAAAGTAAGGGGATCACTTATTGAATTAGATCCAAACCCTGTCAGTCAAATCTGTTTTTTTTAAAACGACATTTGTTTCGCGGTGTGCCATGTGTAATATAATGCATTGGTGTTGGCAGTGCTTTAATGGTTACATATCACACCAAATCCTGTCGGCCTTGTCATCTCTGTTTATCAGTGTGTCCGATGTAATATAACACACCGACTCGCCTCTCCCAAATAGCACCGTCATAGATAAAAATTGTTTTAAGAATTTAATTTTTGTTGTCGGTGTTGAACAATTAAACACCCAATATGTTTACTATATTAAACACGCTATGGCATTTGGTTCAAATAACCGCACCGGTTACCAGAGCTCTTTTTGGCTGAAATTATTTGATTTATATATAAATATATTTAATGACTTCTGTATTGAATGATACAGGTTGTATATTGATAGAAACATATCTGAAAATCAAGTAGCAAAAATATTGATCGACACTATGATAACACATCCAAAAAATAGAAAAGGCAAGTTCTTTGTACATCTTTACGAAATTAGTAGGTTTGAACTATATGTAAGTTTAACTAATATGTATTGGTTAGTATATGTCATGCAGAGCCACAAAATGAAAAAGGTCAATAAGATTATTTCTAATCTAAGTGCAAAAGAGCGTAAAAGGCTGTTAGAAAAATTGCAGAAGGCCGATGAATCAAGTGAATGAATTTTTTTTATAAAATATGATTTTTTTTCATTAATAATATACTTAAGAATACTAAATAACATGTTTCAAACAATTTATTAATTCATATATGTTTAATGTTTTGCAGAGAGCAACAACGAAGGAAAAGATCAATGTTGTTCTAAGAAAAGAAAAATGATAAAAAAACATGTAAATGATGATGAATTGGTCCTTAGCTCATCTAGAGTGGTGTTGGAGGTTAATGAAAGGGGGATTTTTTATTATTATAAAACTACGAGGGATATAATGGAACGAATGTATAGACGTACTTTCCACTTACAATACAAAAATCAATCCAATGACTCCAAGAATCAAATTATATCTAAACTACAAGAAGCGTTTCCAGAGCAATGGTTAATGAGACTTTTCATACTTGCAATAGAAATAACATACAACAACAAAAAATAATCATTCAAAAGGTGATATTCCTAATTAAAATGATCTTCTAGAATTATATATATATATATATATATATATATATATATATATATATATATTTTAACAAGAACGGTTATGGTGTTTCATTATCTGCTTGGCCAGTGGCCACAAATTCGGTTACAAAATGAGGAGCACTTTCCAACATGTCGTTCTGCCAGGAGGGGATTGGCTTTTGCTCTTATCCTCTTCCTCTTTTTACAATTTTCAAAATGGCCTTTGAATGCTAATTGTCCTAGATGAAAAATGCAGACAAACTGATTTAATAGGAAACAATAAAACATATCTTTTCATGGAATAGGAGTCCACAGAAATTCCTTGTTTCTGAGAACGGTTCCAGCTTCTAAATGGACTGCAATGTTTGCTTGGGCGTCTGCTGCTTTGTTATTTGCTCTTAGAACATGAAAATATGTCAAGCGAAGCGATTTTGAAATGCTTTTGATTCTGGAAAGAAGCCTGGCTAGGTGCAGATCAGAAGGGTTGGAGTTGGTCACCACAGCTCTTATAATAACTTGGGAGTCTCCGAGAATGTTTGCTTCCCGAATTCCCAGCTCCTTGAGGAAGATTACCCCTTGCAAGAGGGCGAGAGCCTCGGCTTGCATGCTTGATGTATGTCCAAGCCCCCAGGCAAAGTTATGAGAAGAAATGTTGTCTGGCATGATAATGTGACCACCCGCCCCAGCTTTCCCTGGATTCCCTTTAGCTGCTCCGTAAAAAAAAAGAGATGGAATTAATTGCTTGGACAGCCATTCCTGGAATTCGATCTCATTTTTCCTGATTTGCCAAACTTCAAGTTCTGGAGGTGGGCTTCTTGGTTTATGGAAGCTAATCTTGAAGGTCGTTCCCAGCTCTCTGTCATGTTGACTGAGGTTTGAATCGTCATCTATGCCTTCCAACCACTCACTTAATTGGCATTTCACTGAATTAGCTACTATTCTGTGATCATGAGCTTTGTCTCGAAAAATCCTCCTGTTCCTTTCTAACCAAACCTGCCAACTAGTGAATTTTGGCAAAGCACTCCATGTTGCTCTGATCTTTTTGTTCTTTGGTTGAACACCTGGGTATCTGGCCATCCAACCTGCAAACAGCTCTTGAACTGAAGTGGGGAAATTGAGATCAAGATTCCAATTGTCCAGCAGATCCTGCCAGACAGATTTTGTGAAATTACATTCGATCATTATATGGAGAGCGGTTTCAGAATTTGTCTTACAAAGAACACATCTGGACGGTCCCTTAAATCCTCTGTTTTGAAGTCTGTCCTCGGTAAGAATTTTTTGATGGCTAAGAATCCAGCAAAAATGATCAATTTTTGGTATAGACGGGAAGTTCCATATCCCTGCCCAGGGAGCTGGGTTGGGAGGGACGTTTGGGCGCTCTAAGAACTTGAAGTAACCCTGTTTGACTGTATAACCAGAGCGACTGTTTTCCCAGCCTCTTGCGTCCTTTCTGTTGGTGTGGAGGGGAGTCAATCCATGGAGATGGGCTTTGAGAGCCATCCATTCATTTTCCAGATCGGTGGGCACTGGTAACCGCTTCCAACCCGTCCAGTAATTCTCTGTCCAATCCGACAGATCCCACAGAGTATGTATATGCGCTGCCTCCAACCAATTCCTGAGCGCTGTAAAATTGCCAGCGTCTTCCAAGGGGGGTCGATTCATGATTTTGTCCTTCCAAACCTAAATTTTCTTACCGTTACCAGGAACCCAATGGGCATAACTGTTAATCATCGGCGCGATTTTGTTAAGGAGAATGCTGAAGTGCGTTCTGGGCGAGTTTTTGGGGTGGTCTAAACACCGGAGCCTTGGGCCTCTAAAGTACTTCTTCCATAGCGCAATCTGAGCCCAGCTAGGATTAGGAGCGATTATTTTCCATGCTAGTTTGGCTCCCATAGCAAGATTTTTGGCATTCAGATCTTTGAGATTTAATCCTCCTTCGAGATAAGGTTTTGTGACTATTTCCCAACTGATTAGAGAGAATTTCTTGTCATTGTGCTTGCCTCCTTTCCAAAAAAAGCCCCTGATTAATTCATCCATCTTTTTTATAGTTCCCACTGGTGCCAGAAGGACCGCAAATTTGAAGATCGGAAGACTGTTGAGAACTGCTTTGACGAGCACAACTTTGCCAGCGATGTTAAGCCAAGAGGAACCCCAGGAATGCATCTTTGATTTGAATTTATCTATGAGAGAAGTCCAGTCTTTGCTTGCCACTCTCTTGTTGAAGACTGGCAGCCCAAGATATTTGAAAGAGGACCAACTAATGGAGGCAGAAAATCCCAAACATCTAGCTATGGAGGATGCAGTGGAAGCAGGAGTATTCCAACAAAAAATCTGACATTTCCCCTTGTTTAGCTCACTGCCTGAGATTTTGCAGAAGTCATCCAAAACTGCTTTGAAGTTGATAGCTGATTGAGGAGTTGCATCTCCTAGAAGGAGGGTATCGTCAACGAAAAGTGCATGATTGATGCGCTTCACCCCTCTTGCAATGCACAACCCGTTGATAGCATGATCTTGCTGCTTTTTATTCAGATAGAAACTAAGAACAGAGGCTTGAATGACAAAAAGGAGAGGTGAAAGAGGGCACCCCTGCCTCAATCCTCTAGAGGCTTTGAAAAGTTCAGCGGCCCTTCCATTCACTAGAGGAGCAATCCAGGGCTCCGTAATACAGGCTTTTATCCACTTTATAAAACCTTGTCCGAATCCCATTTTAAGCATTACATTAAACAAAAATTTATGATTAACACGATCAAAGGCATTTGATAGGTCGAGTTTGATGACCATACCTCTTTCCTTACGATGCTGGCTGGAATGGATTGCCTCCTGGACCAGCACGAAATTGTCCACTAGTTGTCTGCCTTTAATGAATCCCCCTTGATTGTCCGGAATGATTTTGGGGAGGAATCTTTTCAGCCTGTTTGCTATCACTTTGGTGATCACTTTGTACCTGATGTTGCATAGTGAAATTGGGCGGAATCTGTTGAAGGTGTTTGCCCCTTTTTCCTTAGGGATAAGGGCTAGAAATGCTGAATTTTTGCAGCCTCCAATCTTCTGGCAGTTCTGTGATTTCTGGATCATTTTGAGGAATTCCTTCTCAATAATCTGCCAACAAGTTTGTAAGAATCTTGGGGTGAAACCGTCCGGGCCCGGGGCTTTACTCGGATCCATGGCGAATAGAGCCTCCTTGACTTCTTTAAGCGTGATTATGCTTTCTAGAGCCTGATTGATTTTGGATGTGATGATCTTAGGAACAACATCTAAGAGGCTGAAATTTTGATCTGCTCTGATGTCTTCTCTGTACAGATTCTCAAAATGCTCGGAGGCTGCCTTTTTTATGCTAGTAAAGTCCCTTAGAACACTGCTTTCTTCTTTTATTTCTTTAATAGAGTTCCGGCCTTTCCTAGCTTGAGGTTGCTTGTGAAAAAAGGAGGTATTCCTGTCTCAGGCTTTAAGCCAAAGACTTCTAGATTTGAGTCTCCTATACTCTTCTTCAGCCAGGCATGCTTTGTGGAAGTTTTGCTGAAGCGTGGCCTCCTTTTCCAGATCTTCATTTGAAATATCAGCTGTTTCACATTGAAGGTGATGTCGTTCCAGTTCTGATTGAGTTTTTTTCCTTTCCTCAGCTGGGTTGGGCAAGGTCCTGGCCCATTTTTTTAGCATGGCTTTCACTCTTCTGAGTTTTTCTTCCCACACAAAGAAGGCAGAGCCCTTGACTGGGTTTTTCCAGCAGTCTCTGACCTTATCCATGAAGTCTGCCTCCTTGATCCAGAGAGAGCAGAATCTGAATGGAATAGGCCCCAGATCCTGAGAAGTCAGCAATTCCAGACTGATAGGCTTGTGGTCTGATGTACTGCTGTGCAGGATGCGCGATCTAGCTTCTAACCCAATGAGTAGGAAGGAACTTTGAACCAAGAAGCGGTCCAATCTTGCCGCTATATGTCCTGGCCCAACCCTTTTGTTTGACCATGTGAACTTGCCAATGGTAGGCTTGATATCGATCAGATCCCAGTCTTGCATGAGATCCTCTACTGTTTCTCTTGCTGGGTCTCTGACAATACTGCCTCCTCTCTTTTCTGATGGCAGGAGGGTGAGGTTGAAATCTCCTGCAATGATGATGTTCTCCAAGTCTTCCCGGTCTGCCAAATTTTTGATGGAGTCCCAACATAATTTCTTTTCACCTGCATTATTTGGAGCATATACATTGACTAGACTCATAATTGCTTTAGATTCTAAGTGTTGCAACTTTAACAATATCCAATGAGTATTTAGGGTTTTAGAGATGAGGGAGAACTTATGTGGATTCCAGAGCGACCCAAGTCCTCCTGAAGCTCCCCGAGCCGAAGTTGCATGCGCACCGTCTTTTTTCCAAAACTTTCTACTTGCTTGGAGGAAGGATGATTCCTCCATCTTAGTCTCCTGGATGAGGAGGATGTCCGGGGTTTCCTGCCTTATCAGACTTCTCATCGCCTCTTCCTTGGCTTTGGATCCCATACCCCTACAGTTCCAGGAGACAATCTTCATTACTTACTTTTGTTGTGGAGAGCTCCTTTGGAGCTCTGGATTGGGGCCTTCTTCGTCTTCAGAGTTTTTGCTAGAAGTTTCTCTAGCATAGGCTGGCTGCCCTGGAGCTTGTCTTTGTATGTTTCTTGTTCCCTTTTTTCTTTTGTTGACATTCGGCCTCTTGTAGATCTTCTGGGGGTGGATTGCGATTCCCCTATTTCCCATTCTTCCTCCGACTCATCGGATTCTTGGGTTTTCTCCTCGTCTTCAGATATCTTTCCTTTGGGAATCTCTGTCTCACTTTTAGATTTAGTCGGGGAGACTTCTTTCGGGGTTTCTGTATCCTGGGAAATTATGGTTTCTGATCCCAGGATCTCATATCTGTTCCCTTGGCTTTCCATGGGCGGCTTATGAGCAGGCATTGTTTGGGGTGTTCTGGTGCTAGCATTTGCAGCCTTCCTGGAGGTAGTTCTGGATCTCTTCGCCTGATTCCATCCTTCCTCTTTCCCTTTATCTTCAGCCCCTTTAGACGGGCAGTCTCTAGCGAAATGTCCATAGACTTGGCACTTCCGACATTTGAATGGAAGCTGCTCATAGTCTAGTTTCTGAATAAGTGTCCACGGGCCCACCCTTATTTTGACAGCTTTAGGAAGACCAACCTCCAGACCCACCTCCACGCAAATTCTGGCGCAGTCATACTGGTCTCTATTGTTGGCCCTGTCAATGAATTTCCCGAGGGTGTTCCCGATGTGCTTTAGGGAATCCCAGTTCCAGCAATGGACCGGAAGATTGGGGAGTCTTACCCATACTGGGACTGCTGAAGGTACATCCATTGTTGGGTCGAAATCTGGCGTCCATTTGTTCAGGTACAGCCCTTGAGGCCCCATGAAATAGGGTCCATTTCTGAATATGAGATCCTCGTCTTCTTTTTCTGAGAATTCAAAAAGGAAGTATTCTCTTCCGAGAAAGTAAGATGTTACCTTGCCCTGGACCAACGGAGCCCAGTTTCTGGAGACCCAGTTCTCTGTTGATTTAGGAGAGGGCCAGAGACCTGTAAACTGACCCACTAGGGCACATTCTGACAACGAAAGAGCTACCTGGATTGGACCTTCAGGAGGAAGGGCGATCTCAGGGATGTCATCGAGTCTTTTGACGAACTTAGCGGCTTCCACTGCTTTCTTCTTGGGGAGCGAGGCCAACAAGGATCTGAAGGCCTCAGCTGCAGAGGATGGAGGAGGGGAGGAAGATCCCGGGGGAGGGTCCGGATCTTCCATGAAGATCTAGCTCTAACCGCAGCTGGAAAAAGAGGGAGAAGGGCGGGCAAATGCAGGGCGAAAGGAGCACCCACGCTCAGCAACCAAGGAAGGAACGAGGCCACAGGGCGGATCCGCAGGAGCGGACCTCGCGGAACAGAGCCGAGTGCAGCAGCTCAGGCTTCCCGTCGCGCAACGTTCCAAATGCGACTACTAGAATTATATGTATATATTACTACAAACCATTCATTTATTAATATCAATTTTGTTATATTTAGTTTTCATATATCAATATAAAAATAGTTTGTTACTTTTTTCAGAAAGATTATAAAAATTCGAAAGGATCAACAAGTTGATATGCAAAACAAGCCAATAGGAATGTCCAAAAAAGTGTATAAGGAGATGGTCAAAGAAATGAACATAATTGCATCATAGGATGAGCCATCTTATTACAACAACGTGCTTCAAATGTATGTAATTATGATTGACTTTGCACATATAAACAAATAATTTAGCATTAAATATTAATTTTCAAGTATTTTCTTGCATAAAAGAAAATAAAATGAAACTGATTCAGCACATAAAACAAGACGACAAGGAAGAAAATGGTTGATATCAATGTTTGTGAGTAATTATTAATATTTCCTTATAATAGCCCAAGGTTTCATTTTTGTATATTTTAAATTGTTTTACAACAACAATCCTTGAATGTATTCAAATAGGTGCTAACATACAAAAAAGAGTCATCAGAAGAATTGAATGACACTGAGTTAAATATGGGTTGTGAGCATATGTTGGCATATCAAAATTAATTTTGGAATTCATAAGTATCTATGTTGGGCTTTTTTTAACAAGGTCAGGGAGTTGATATATTACCAAAAGCTTTGATGGAGCAAGCTCCTATTACAATCGACTGTAGCATGATAAACAACTAAGCAATGAGATAGGAGCGCAGTCCCTTCTCCTATGCTTGTGTTCAAAACTTCATGTATTTTTATGAGTATTCTTGAGTACTGCCTAACAAACTGACCTACTAGAAAAATAAATTTACATATCATGGGTTCTCTGACACTTTTTCATGGCTTGTAGACTGATTTCTCCTGAGTTGGCTGGTTCTTCTTGTCATAATTGACCGAATTCTCTCCTTCATTGCTCACAGTGTTGTTTTTGTAATATGCCACTACTTCTTCTAGATGTTTGCATTTTGTTTTTAGTGCCATGATTTCTTCTTTCTGCATTGCCATGTTACTTTTCTAGTAGCTATACTCCATTCTCATTTCGTTTCTGACATCCTTGAGTGACTCTTGCAGATGTTGAATCATGAATTTATTCGCCTTGCATGCTGGACATGCATCATTCCTTGCTTCCTTTTCAATGGGGTTGAATTCCATTTGTTTTGTTTGCTTGTTCTTCC